>BCFW01000001.1:2737614-3350210 GCA_001599015.1 Apiotrichum domesticum | reverse complement strand
GGGGGGGGGGGGGGGAGTACGCAAGCAGCCACAGAACAGGGCTAAAAGGGATGCCGAGGGCCGAGCGAGGGCCAGGGTGCACAAGGGCACACGCACTGCGAGGGAGGGAGGGTACGAGGCCGGGAGGCGCCAGGAAAGGTAGCGAGCGATTCAGGTCCCACACGGCATGTAAGCGAAACGTACGAATTCGCCAGGAGAGCAGCATCATCATCGGGCACCAAACAATTACCGGTTTTTAATAAATATTACCAGCAGAGTCAAACGGAACATTGCGAGCGGAGAATGCACAAAAGTGCCCCGTCTGCTGCATCTGGAACCTCAATCTCATCGTACTGTACAGTATATCGTGGAATATACTCAATACAGGGTCCCAACAAAGTTGCATGGCCGGCGACATATTGGTAGCTGTTTTACCTCGAGTCGGACAACGCATCATGCGACAGTTGGCCGACTCACAAGTTGCGTTGGACTGTTTAGAACCGGGGATGGGCGAAGACCCAGAGTTCAAAACGCAGCAGAATAAATTCCGTAAGCCACGATCAAGCCACTTTTCTGGATTCTGCTCCGGGATCTTGCCACCCACCCGAGTGAAGAAGCCCGGAGGCGGAACTGAGCGCCCTTGGACCGTGTTTGTCCCCACTCATAAGTCCGCAGGCCCAACCCTGTTCAACTGAACAGCTGATTTGTAGAAACACCAACACAGTGATGTGTGACAAGGTATGTGTTCCAGATGTCAAGCCAAGGCACATGTAGAAGAGTGTAGGCGTTCATTCTGGCCGTTCTGGACTGTTGTCGGGTAAATTTTCGTCTGTCGTAGTGCTTGAGCCAGTCCTGGGGTGGAGCCGGCGGGGTTATGGGGTACCGTCACAAGGCTATGTATGGCACGTCCATGTGAAACAGACTGGGTGAGGATGCCGGCCGGCTTCTCCCCTTGCCCGCATTTTATCTGGCCAAGTCCCCGCACCTGTCGCTCACCAGATCCGTAATAGAAGCACTAAACTCTAGTTGCAGGATCAGGACAGGGAGTCGACGCTCGCGACGCTGACTCTGCCAATTGCAGATTCCGATTCCAGCAAACAAACCGCAGTTTCAATTGCCAGGCACAACGTCTTGTCCCCGCCCTCGAGACCACAGTTTGCTGTTTGAGCGTCTCTTGCTCTCGGGGTTCACTTCCCATATCCCTTCGTCCTCTTCCTCCCCCCCAAACTGTATCTCTTTTAGCTTGGTACACTACTGCGGCCTGCTCATGTGTCCGCAATCAACAATACGATGAGCCCTTTCGTGAGGGTTGTACAGGCGACCAAATCTTGGGCTGGTTCGCCGTGTTGTCATTGGGCGACCGATCACTCAAGCCTCGTTTGGACAGACACCAATGGCCGACCGACCCGCCCGCGCCCACAATCGAGAGGGCATCAGCTCTTTGAGGACAGTTGCAAACCGACCCCGACTGCCACTCGCATGCCATTCATATCTCTCCATTGTCGCGATGTGGCTTAACATTTTGTCTTACTTCGCTTATCTACCTTCTCGTTGTCTCTCGCCGAAGGCTATATGTTCAAGTATATCAGGTTGCCACATACAAAATCATACCTGAACTAGGCAAGATGCTTGCGCTCGTGGCGCCATGATCCATGTCCCGGCGCATAATTCAGTACGGTAAGTTTTCCACTTCCACCTCCTCCCTAAACCTATAGCTGATGACACGGACGCCAGACTCCCTCACGACAATACGACGCCTAGCCCTCGACCATGGCCGGCGCCCAGCTTTGAGGTGGGTATCGGACTACCTCAGCCAGGTAAGGAGTACATTTCCGAGCGCACCATTATTCTTAGATTGAAAATGCCCATCCGTCACTTATGCCCTTTGCATTTACCCTATCATGTTGGCGATGGTCGACCCCAGAGGATCCGAAACAGTCAAGGGGAAGCCCGGCATGAAGCGATGTTGCATGTTTTTCTGATTCCTCGCTCGCCGACAGGGGACAAAGTATAGCAAACGGTAAGTGAAGCGCAACCGGTGAGACGGTGTCAGTTGTCCGGCCATGGTTGGTTTCTGCAGCTGTCCACATGTCATCGTGATAACATCAGGCCCCTCGTCATCATCTCCTCCTTCGTCATCGGAAAATTAGTCACCGGCTGTCTTGAACAGAAGAATTCTGGAACAGACTGATGAGAAGTCATGCAGAAAACAAAAAGTGAATGAAAACGTCAACCCCATACATATTGGCGAGTGATCACCCAGCCGAACGCATTGCCATTTCTTGAAGTCTTTGTCATCCACCGCGCCACAACCTCGCAAAATTCGCGAGGACTTGTTTAGCCATTGTTCGATTTGGTTCAGGTCATAGGGTAGTTTTGGGTGTGGCGCAACTTTTGCCATGGAACGCTGCCTCGAACGCTCCTGACTCACTCAATAGTACTCACAGATGACCTGAGGGTCCGTCAAAGCTGACAGTTGTGGCGTCGCTTGGGCTCGGTAACTTCACAATCTAGACTGGACTTTGAGGAATGACATTTGTTCCCTTGGCCGCGTGTCCTCTTCCACCATCGGATGTCTAAGGCGCCCCACGGTCGAAGGCGCCACATAGCTCATGGTGTCGGAAGCTCGGGGAGCCGGAAACCAACACAACCGTCCAGGATTGGGGAGTTGCAAATCACGAGGCTGTTGGATTTCAAGATCCGAGAGGGTTATGGGGCACGGGTCCAAGCAAGAAAGTCGTACTGACAGTAAAGTCTGGCTGTCGGATCTCAGTCGGCTCCGTGGCTAATGCAGTGGCTCAATGGCGCACAGGGTCCAATGGTTCACCACAGCGCCGCCCACCCAATGCGCCGTCGATCGGAACCGATCCTGTCGGCATGCCACGCATGCCGATGTGTCTGGAATGCATGGAATGGGGCCCTTGCACCAATGCTCTTGTGGACTTGGAACATCCGTCTCCTGATCCCTGCACTTGGCCTTCTAGGGGTATGAAGCGCCGGCCCGACAGTAATCACGAGCGAGAGTCCGCAGCATGGTAGTCTGACACGCCGCATCTCGCCAGCGATCCGTTCCCCAAGGCCTCCGATTCTCCGATTGGGTTACGATCCGCAGCTCTTGTGGCGTTGTGTGTGTCGTGCCACCTCGATTGTCTTCCATCTGCCATTGATCCACTGGGGAGCTGAGGTGTACGACGCTGGGCCCCGGACCCCAGCCACCGCCTGCGCCATAGATGTCCCCCAACGCCACGACGCTCAGGACACTTTCTTACTGCTTGAGGAATACGGCCGAGTTGTGCCCTCGTGCAAAAGGCCTAAGGTCGCAGGGGGACAGGAAGGCCATAGTCCGTCGGAGACATTCACAACTTAGGTGTACCGGAAGCTGAAGGCTCCGCACCCTATGCCATGGTCGTTCCTTGTTGTTCCTGTCTCTCACTGTCACTCTAGTTCATTGTAGGGCTGGAGTACATTGCGACATGAGCAAACAATCAGTTCGGCAACTTTGGCGACTTGAATCACTTACACGTCCCCCCACCTTTTGTCCCGGCCCTGTTCTTCTCCGCGGATACCCCATTCCTCATTAGCGAAGGACATGTCATGGCCCCTGAGCGAATAATACCTAGCAGGATGGGGGGTCAATGTCATACTTTAGCAGGTGATACAGAATGGTAGGTGTGCATGTTGTCCAAAAAAATAGACCAGATGGTTACAATAAAGAATCACAGAAGCACAGGCTAGTTGTGCCTAGCACCTGAGCGTCACCATCAACCCAGTGTTGAGGCACATCGGCCACAAAGGCTCTCCTCTGCTTCGGCAGTATACAGCCAACAACGGGGGCACTGATGCAAAGGCGAGGGCTCAACTGTCACTGTCACAGTTCCCAGGGCTGTCCAGTCAGTGTGAATTCGAGGGGTACGTTGGCGTCGCGACGGTCAATCTGAACGTACCTGTGCTAGCCTGTTCCGAAACGGACCACTGTGGGCTGCTAGGCGACGCGTTGTCGAGGGTGACCACTGATACGCCAAAGATGCGGGGTAGTAGAGTCTCTGAGGAGTGTCAGCATTGCCCATCCACGTCCATTGATCCCAAACGCACCGTTCTCCTTCAGCAGTTGGCCGATCTGTCCATCCGCGCTAAGTCGCACTGCAGTTTCGGTAGCGGCTCGCACATGTCTGGGAATAATGAGCATCGACCGCATAAGGTGAACTCCATGGCCGGAACCGCGCTCACTTTGCCTGTCTTGCTTGTTCTAGAAGATTGAGTACTTGTGTCCTGACGGCCAATAAGACACCCATATCCTCGTTAGCTTTCTCGTTAAACCATTGTTCCTGAAGTGTCATCATCATTCCCACATTGCCACATGCCACGATCTCCCCTTGGATTACTCACGCTAGGGATCCAGTGGTCCAAGAACACGGACGACAACCCTGCTTCTGTGCCACCCCGCGACAACTCATAGATCTCCTCGGCAATATGGGGAGCAATCGGCGCTACAATTTTCAGTACCACGTTGAGCGCCTGAGGAGTTAGCGAACGCAAAATCACCAAATCGTGACGGCGCTCAGACGTACATGTTCAAGTGTGGCCACCATTGCCTGTCTTCGTGGGCCATCTGCGGGATCACAATACAGCGTGTCTTTTGCCACATCGAAGTAGAAGGCCGAAAGGGTTGAGGAGAGGAAGGTTGAGGCGCTCTGCAGGACTGCTTGTGTTAGCCGCCGCGTTAGGAGAGAGTGATACCTTTGCTGAACGTAAACTCATCGTATCCCTTTAGAGCTGTTTGCTCCAAGCAGCTGAGTTCATGAAGGATGTATTTCTCAACCTGACAAATGATTAGCTCAAGGACATTCGGTTGCTGTCACAAAACTGCCGTGCCACCGAACTCACCAGTCCGAGCTGCACCTGATCCAAAGGCACGAGATTCGTTGTGTTTACGTTCCCAAGGATGAAGCGCAACGTGCTGCGCATCTTGCGCAAAAGTTCCGAGGCATGAGAAATGCTTGTAGGGCCAATAGACGCGTCACGCGTGTAGTCGACACCTGCTGCCCAGATGCGGAGAGTATCAGAACCGTGAGCCGTCGAGCTCTGACGTGCGTATCAGCCGCTGCACATGCTCTCACAATGATTTGCCTACCTTTGCTCCATTCACCACGTCCATAGGCGAAAGGCCATTGCCGAGGGACTTGCTCATCTTGGCACCACTCTCATCGGTCGTGAATCCGTGGGTGATCAAGTTTCGGTACGGAGCAAGAGGCTTGCCATCCGTTCCTGCAAGGGCAGCAAGGCGTGTGAGGAAGGACGATTGGAACCATCCTCGATGCTGATCAGAGCCCTCAAGGTAAACATCAGCGAGAGGTTCGGTGGGCGAGCGGAGTTTCGCATCCTCGAGAAGTGACCATGACGTGCCACTGTCAAACCAAACATCCAGGGTGTCGAAGCCACGAGTTAAGTCTTGTCCCTTGAGGGCCGGTGGGATAAAGTCCTCGGTCGGGCCTGACCACCAATAATCTACTCCCTTGGCATCAAGGACTGAGATGATGTGATCTAATGAATCGTTCGTAAGAATTGACTCTCCTTGTGCGTTGAAGAGCGCAGGAATGGGAACACCCCAGCTTCGTTGACGAGAGATGCACCATTCGGAACGCGACATCACCGTGGACACCAGACGATTCCGACCTGACGTTAGCTGGCACGGGGGCAACAGGCTTACCGGTACTAGGCACGAAGTTGATACTATCGAGAGCAGTCTGTGCTGACGGTTTGAGAGAGTTGACATCTGCAAACCATTGTGGAGTAGCGCTAAGGTTAGAACGACTCCCCAGAATTCCTCACCGAATGATAATGGGCTGCTTCGTTCTCCAGTCGCAAGGGTAACGATGCTCAATAGTCTCCTTGGCGAGAAGCACATCTTCCTTTTGTAAGAACTTTACCATTATCTTGGATCCTGGGCCAAGAACGGGCTGACCAACGAGGTCGCTTGCAGCCTCTTTGCCACTCCATGTCACGAGGTCTGGTGTGAAACAACCGTCATCATCCACAGGGCAGCGCATTTCATCAAGAGATAGGCCTCGCGCCTGGAACGCTTCGTGGTCGTCGTGGCCATGGGCGGGAGCGGAGTGCACAAGACCGGTACCGGAGTCTGCAGTAACATAATCTGCAGCAAAGACGACAGGGCGCTCCGCCTTCGACGATTCGGGATGGAAAAGATGGGTATACCGAATACCAACGAGTTCCTTGCCTGGGGTCAGCGCTCAGATGACAGAGTCCAAACTCACCAGTGATCTTGTCCACTACATCAAGAACGCCTAGATGCTTTTCCAGTTCCTCAAGGCGAGCCTCCGCAACAACCAAAAGTTGTTTCCTGTCGTTCAGGCCAACAACGTAATCCATGTCCTCATGAACAGAGACGCCCTACTCAATTAACACCATCATCAGCATTGGGCAACGGCTCACCATGTTACCCGGAAGACTCCAGGGCGTTGTGGTCCAGATAGCGAGGTGCAAATTGGCACCGGGCTCCTTCTCTTGGCCTTTTCTGAGAGCCTCCTTGACACGAGGATTCATGTCTTGCTCCAAAACGGGGAACGCAACGTAGACTGATGTAGACTTGAGGTCTGCGTATTCGAGTTCAGCCTCCGCGAGCGCTGTCCGGGACGAGGGAGAGTAGTATGTTGGGCGATGCCTGTGGCTAATGAATCCTTTGGACACCATCATTTTAAAAAGCTTGAGCTGACGAATCTCAAACTCGTGGTCTGGGGTTAACATTAGTTGACATTGATCGCTTACCAAGCGAACGGTATATGCCCCCCTCCACGTCCCAGTCGGCCATGATTCCCAGCTGCTTAAACTCTTCCTTCTGCACCTCAATAGCCTGGAGGGCAAATTTCCGAGCCTCTTGACGGACGCTAATGGGATCAAGCGACGTGTGAGATTTCTAGTAAAAGGTTAGTCACGCCGAGCAAAATCCCCTTACCCCTAGAGCTGCGAGTGCCTTGTGCTCAATAGGCAATCCGTGACAGTCCCAGCCGGGAATGTAGCTGATGATCAGAATCTCGCAGACCTTGTATTTTCTCACTGAACCTTCCGTCCACGGATGACATTATAACGATTAATGATGTCCTTAAGGATCTTGTTCAAGGCATGTCCTAACCAGTCAGCAAGACAGCAGGCGGCATCTCTATAAACCCACCCATATGCAAGTTTCCGTTAGCGTATGGGGGACCATCATGAAGAATAAAGATGTCTCCTTTGTTGTCCTTTTGCTGAGAGGTTAGCACAAAGTCGACACGCTTCGATCGCATCACAGTTGGACTGGATAGTGCAATGAAACCCACCTGCTGTCGGTAGAGCTCATGCGTAGTTCTATCGCGAAACTTCCTTTCTGCTAACGGCATATTCTTCAGTTTCAGCGGCATCTCTGTCTTCGGCAACAGCAAAGTTGCTGAAAACGCTTTTTTCTTGTCATTGTTGGACGTCGCCGTGCTCGCAGTCCGAAAGCCGCCGATCGGTGTTGATTTCAACGAAAGCGCAAGCCGTGGCCTGTGGGCCATGGGCCGAAGGAGGATGTGGCTCATCGTTACCCGGTGTACGCCTTTCGTTGATGAAAGGGACAGTTGAGCAGCGCGAGCGGATTGTTTGGGAGGATACTTGATATCACAATAGACAGTTGTGGGCCATTCGGTTGCTGGCCCGTCCGGAAACTCTGGCTGGCTGATCGTCTTGAAATCTCGGACCGAGTAAAAAAGTGGAGGTCGTCCAGGCCGAATCCAGTTGGGACTACCGTGAGAAAGTGGGAAGTGCCCCAGGTGTCACCCACAGGTGATGTCAACCACGGTCATCTGTCGCGTCGTTTTGGGTTTGCCACCCAAACGCGTGCATTTCAGGCTGGACCGTTGAGACGGTGACTTTCAACAGTTTCTAACTTTCAAAGTCTCGACTCGCTACGCCTCTCTCATTCACTCAATCTTTCAAAACCTCACGTCCTACGCTGTCACGCAAGATACGGCTTCATGGCGTCCCGGCTCGAGGGATTACCTTCGTCGGCGAGTGAGTGTGTTGAGGTGAAAACAGCACAAATCATTTGCTTATCTGTGTCCAGAGCGCGTCAGCGCCTTGTCAAAGACAAGAGGACGAACTGTGATTCCACGGGTCATTTCATCCCGAGCTTCACCTGGTGAGCATAGATATCTGTGAGCGCTCTGTTAACGTTAGCCCCAAAGGACGAGTTCGATGAGGATGTCACGGAGGAGGCGAAAGAGTACGCCATCGAGAGGAACATCGAGAGTGAAAGGAACAGGGTCCGACAAGAAAACATCCGCCGAAAGGAAAACGGACAATCAGCGCTTCGTCTTCCGGCCAGATATAAGAAGGAGAGGCGCCAACGTGCGGGAGCAGTCGACGACGACTCGGCCTCCGACGGATCGACGCCCTCCGCAGACGATGCCTGGCGTGGATTCGAATACGAAGGCCGTAAGTCTCTCCATGCTGGCTGTTCGGATTTCTGACCCCCCTCAGAGAGGCTTCTCAACTTCAACCCTCTGCCAGTCTTGGCAAGTGCGTCCAACGATTTTCAAGTATGTTAACACCGCAGAGCTTTCTCCAAGTGAATTTTGTCCAGCAGACATAATTCGACAACATGATTCAACGAGGTCTCACGAGCATGACGTCGAGCATGTCTCTGATCGCGTCGCCATGTCAGACTCAGGAGATCTTCAAGAGGATCGGAACCTGACGAAGGAGCCGATACCCAAAGAGGAGGCATCAAAGGAAGGGAGAGAGCGAGTGGAAGAAAAAGGGAGCGAAGAATCAAACGAAAACGATGAGGAGGAAGAAGATTATGGCGATGACGATGTAACCGTCGTTCCTTGGCAAAAGACCCCTTCTTCTGAGATCAAAGAAGAGCGCAAGCCATTTGGTAACCGCACTGAGGTTGTTGAGGATGAACTTGAGGAAGAAGAGGCCTACTCCGACGAGGAGTTCTTTGACAGTGAGTGAGCCTAGTCGATGAGATTGACTGACGTCAGCGCTAACGCGCTCGTCATCCAACCCAAGGCAGTCACAGTCTCTATCAGAGGCTATGAATAGCCAGCTTCTTGAGTTGACTGAGAGACCTCCGTTTCAATGCACTCAAGAGCAACGGCAGATCCCTCCTTTTGTGCTGGACCCGGATGACGATGCCATCACCATTCCAGCCCCTCTAAACAGGTTTCTCCGTGACTATCAACGCAGTGGGGTCTGGTTCCTGTATCGCAAGTACAAATGCGGAATGGGTGGCATTCTTGGTGATGATATGGGACTTGGCAAGACAGTCCAGGTCATTGCTTTTGTGAGTTAATCCGAAATCTTGTTTTCTGATGCCCTTTAGCTTTCGGCCATCATGCGCAAGACGGGAACAGGCCTCGACGGTGGACGTCGGAAAGACCTAATTCGTAGTCGTCGGCAAACGCTACCCCCGCAGCAGTGGGCGACAGCCCTCCTGGTTTGCCCAACATCTTTGATCCCAAACGCAAGTTTGATTGGGAAGGATTGGAAGTTGCTAACGACAGTGGGCTCGAGAGCTGGATTTGTGGGGGTACTTTGAGTACCAAATTTGGACTTCAACAAATTCCAGCTCCACTGTGAAGTCGATGCGAGGAGGGTATCTGGATCTAAGTAAGAGCACACGAGCGGGATATGGCTAATCATGTGAAGTCCTCATTTCGCACGACCTTTTGGTGAAGGCGGCAGATGAGGTAAAAACCTTGCCATTTTCGTGGGTCATGACTCAGCGGCATCCTTGCTGACCACAGGGTTGTCATTGTGGATGAAGCCCACCGGATGAAGAATCCCAAAGGACGTCTGGGCCTCGCCGTAAAAAAAATCCCCTGCAAGTCATGCTTCGCTCTGACTGGCACCTTGATGCAGAACCGGATGGAAGAAATGTGGAGCGTTCTCGACTTTGTAAGTCAACATCTTCGCTTGCATACTGACTGCAGTGTCAACGCGGCTGGGTTGGAACACTGAAACAATGGCGAGACTATATTGTCAATCCAATCAACCGCGGCCACCGCCATGACGGAAACGTCAAAGAGGTCGTCAAAGCAATTGTTAGTCGAGTACCTCGGTTGCTCTCCTCTGATCCCAGATCTGTCTTGGACAGGTGTTTGCCAACATCCTTCCGCATTTTTACCTGCGTCGTGACAAACGTCTCATTGCGAATGAGGTAGGACAGATCGGTGACGACGCTCACAACATAGCTACCACAGAAGCGGGATTTGGTGGTTCTGTGTCCCCTCGGTGCACACCAAGACGCTGTCTATAGGAGAGTCATTGCGTCTGATGGTGGGTAATACTAGCAAGCAACTCTAACGCCACAGATGTCAAGTTCATTCTGTCGGCGAAAGACCCATGCGAATGCGGCTCCGAGAAGCAGCGCTCCAAATGTTGTCACCAGGTCAACTCTGTCGGGGATCGAGTTCGCGAGGCGATCCTGAAAATGTAAGCTGTCAGTCAGTGCTGAGATTTGACCACAGGTTTGACGCGCTTGGTCGCGTAGCGAATGTAGGTACAACTATAAAAGGCAGTTGCTGATGAGTTAGCATATGGCTCTGCTTTACCACAGTGCGTTGGTGCGAGAGAACAATGCTCACCATAAGACCCTGCAGACCCTCCACAAGTGCAGGAAGTTAACAGGAGAGTCTTCCAATTCTGTGTATGTTACCTCAGCCCATGACTTTGAAACTGAGATTTCAGACCGGCGAGGCGTATGATCCGGCGCGACAGAACGCCGTTGAAGCCACGTTGTAAGTACAAAAAGTTTCTAGCTTTAACACACAGCGATCCCAACAATTGTGGGAAGTGGACGGTATGTGCGGAGACTTGGTGGAAACGGACGTCAGCTGACGATCAGTTGCTAAAAAACATGCTACTTGAATGGAGAGCTAAGCCCGAGGAGAACAACAAGGTTCTACTCTTTTCCAACTCGGTCCGACTGCTTAAATACATCGAAGATTTCATTAACATGTCAGATGAACGTGAGTCCTCGAACCGGGAGGCGCTAACAGATCAGTCGGTTCATTTGATTTCAGTGTCTTCTCTGGTGAAGTCGACAAAGCTGATAGAATGGCGATGGTCGACCGCTTTCAAGACCCAACGAGTAATCATTTTTTGATGCTCGTTAGCACCATGGCGGGAGGCGTCGGGCTGAACCTCACTGCCGTGTGTATCAGGATGTAGATTGCCACTAATGTCCCAGGCCAACAAGGTCATCATATTCGACCCGAATTGGAGTGAGTCCCACCTTCTAACGAGTCTCAGTCTGGCCAGCTGACACACCAGACCCTGCCAATGACCTTCAGGCAATGGATCGCGCTTTTCGCTTTGGCCAGAAGCGTGCAGTGTAAGTATGGCGATCTGATAAAGCTGATTCTCAGTGACGTTTATCGTTTCATCAGCCAAGGAACGATTGAAGAGTTGATGTATGAACGTCAAAGTGAGTTGGCTCTCAAGGGGCTGCGCTCATAACCAGTTTATAAGCAACAGAGGGCCCGACAGGTCAACGACGGCACATTTGAACGCCGAACCCACAAGGGCTTCGAAGGTGCCTCGAGCAAGGCGGACAAGGGGGAACTCTTCGGGGTTCACAATATTTTCCGCTATAATCCAAACGGTTACATTAAGGGCAATGTGAGTCGTGCATCAACAGTATTATCTCTGACCTTTAGCTCGAACGAGTTCAGAATGCAGAGGAACAGTTGCGAAACGACTTCGTCGAGGAGCAGTACGAGTCCGACTCTGAGAACGATGGGGATGAGGTATGCCATCAGCTTTGTAGTGGCTAACGTTTAGGACGATGATTGTAAACAGATGAGGCGGCACCGAATGGATCAGCTCAAGAAGAGGGCAGCAGTCGAGGTCAACCTGATGGCGGACATTATGTTAGATGATGTGGCAGTGGAACCCCCAAGGAGCGAGGATAACATCCTCGACAGACTGGGTCTCAACTGTGAGTTCAACTACTTGTTACGTTCAACTAGTGATAAGCCAAGCGCAATGACTCTCCTTCCACCTTGTTGTCGACCGACGCTGACCCGCCAGCCTTGGATCACAACGAAGCATTCCGCGATTCTCCTGAGGAGCGCGTTCTTTACGGGAAGGGCCTCAAGGTAGGCTGTTACACTGGATTTTGAGACCTGACATCAGCTCCTCCTGGAACGTCCTGATCTGGCGGAGATGCCTGCCAACGAGATTGGTAAAGTGCGACTTCCCAGTGAACGCGAGGCGAAACGTGCCAAGCGTGAGGAGGAGCACGAGGAGGAACCCTGGTTGCAGCGGTTCAGCCAGAAGAGACAAAAGACCGATGCGCCGAGGAAGAAGTTGGTTGATGAGGAGCCGTAGGTTCCTCACAAACCCCTCATTTGTACCATGTAGCACGTAGTTCATAATACCTATTATTCATGACCCGGAAGTTCTCTGTATCTCTATACTCTATTATTGAATTAAGGCCGGTTCTTAAACAAGCGCGCACTAATGTCGTCTCCGTATATGTGGCGGCGGATATACTCATTGCGCATGACACCGTTGGGATCCACTCGTGTAAGGACCTGACGGAACTCGTCAAATCTGGGGTACAGTGACTCGATGGCTTTCGGCGTGAGCGAATGCTCCTTGGCCCAGTGCGGCCGTCCGCCGTGTGCGGCGCAAATCTCAGCAAAGCGTCCTTGGTATTTCCGGTAGGGAACAGCAAGGCCATAGGGACTAGAAGTCAGTGTCGATTCAAACAAAAGGGCCGCATGGACATACCGGTAGGTGACGACGCCGATCCAGCACGTCTCGCGGCCATATCCGGGGCTAAGCGGGATGTCGTCGGCCTTTGTCCAGCGAATCTCGATGGGGAAATGCACACGGATTCCGCTAGGGTCGGCATCCTGCTCGTCGAGGTACGCGCGAAGTTCCTCGAGGACCGCCTTGGCCTCACGCGCATCGACGGCCCACTCGGTCGTGTACTGCGGGAAAAGGCAGTCAAAGTTGAACACGCGGTAACTGTGGTCGATGACGGTGCCCCCCCCGCGGGCGAGGTACCACGCCCACCGGCCGACATAGGGCGTGAAGTTGCGCGCAAAACGCGAAACAAACAGCAGAAATTGCGTGACGTGAAATCCTAGAAAATGGTCCAGATATGAGCCGGCGGGCTGGGCCGGCACATATGTGCGGTTCGCACGGGCCACGATCATGCCCTTCCCTGTGGGATACCACCAGACGCGGACGTGCTGCGCCGATCCCTTGATCTCGTCGAGGTTATCCAGCACCTCGTCGACGGTGTACGCTGTCTTCACCTCCTCCAGGCGGTAGGCGTCCTCGACGCAAATCTCGACGGTGAGGATCAGACCGGTTGCGCCCAGCCCGCATTGTGACGCGGCGAAGAGGGGCGCGTCCACTGTTGCGCTACAATGCGCCACGGGGGCGCCTGGGAGAGGAAGAATTAGACGCAGAGACTGAACATCTGTTGAGATGACAGGATAGTCGACGCCTGATCCGTGCGAGGCGGTGGAAATGAGTCCGCCGATGGTCTGGTCGCTTATGCTTCCAAGGTTACGAAGCGCGAGAGGAGGCGAAGCGGCTGCGAGCGCCGAGTGCACGTCATGTAGTGTTGTTCCGGCTCGGAAGGTGGCTGTCTTCTTGACATGGTCGATCTGCGGTCAGCACGGACAAGTAACTGGAACGAGATTATAAAGCACACATCGTCAGACATGCGCTTACAAATATCAGGGAATGAGAAACGTCTGAACACGGAGAGGAGGCCGGCTTGAGGAATAGTATCCATCAAGGAGGTATGCTGCACAGCCCGCAAATTGACTAAGAACAAGCGTCTTTGTTCCTGGACATCGTTGCCGTAGCGCGTCCTTACTCAGACAGCCCGGACCCTACCATTCAAAACTCACGTTTACGGCTCCCGAAAAACCCTCCATCCGAACGAGCCATCCGTTGGTGCACGAAAGATCACTCGGACTATGTCCCACGCCAACAGGATGCACGCTTGCACCTTCGCGCCGCGCGAGCTCCACAATCTGGCGGCACTCGAGGTCGGTGGTGGGCGCAAAGACGCGCTGCGGGCGGCACTCGAACGTGCGGGCCCAGTTGGTGAAGCGGGAGAGTGGGGAGCGCGTCGGGACAGATATCGGCTCGAGTGCGATGCGCAGGTCCTCTGTCGAGATACTAGACAGGTCATGGTCGCCGTCTGGAGGTGCAAGGGTCGTGCCTGTAGTCGACGCGTATGCCGCCGACGTGCCGTTGGCAGCCATCGTGAAATCGCGCGTTCAGAATCGATGCCTTGGGGCTAATCACCTGTTGCAGGCGCGTGCACTCGTCTGCACGGTGCGAGAGGTGGAGAGAGATGAAAGGTGAGAAGATGCGACCGATGTTGAAGTGGGCAAGATGTCAAGACTTGGGTTGAAGAGGCTGGAGCAGGTTTGTTGATGACGGATATTCGCGGGGGTGGATGTGGACCGGGGTTCGCAATCGATAATTTCTGGGTGACTGTACTGTTCTGGTCTGTAATCGCGCAATCTCCGCGAGCGGATCAACAGCCAGCGGTAACTAAAATTACACTTGTCGGTCGGTTTGGGTCCGCTTTACCCACCATGCAAAAGGTCCCCGGCTGGCCCGGCTGCTTGGCCCGGCCCGACGCCGTACATTTCCGACCGTGCCTTCAAGCTTACGCGCACCGTGCACCCTCTGCAGCTCATCGTCATGGGCTTGTCCGCTCCACGATTATATTCATCATCTTCGTCACAGTCTGGCTGTCATCACCCACTTGTGTAAGGTCGTGAGCGTGTGGAGAATGCTGGCCATTGTGGACGGAGGTGGTGCTGTGCATCGCTGTCTCAGCCCGGCGGTCTTGTTCAACAGAGCAATCCCTGAGAGGGCGTTGAGATTCCAGATCTCAACGCACAAAATTCCATCGACCCATCGACGTCATACCAAACCTCGTCAAAAGTTGCCAGACAGTGTCTGTGGGGGTCGTCCCGGTCGTGGTACATTGATACATGGACATTCTCGAAATAGTATTGAACACATGAGCGTCGGACATATGGAACAGATGTTAGGGACAGGGTGGCGTGGAACGTCTCGATTGTAAGAGTTGTGGACAACCAGTGCTTAGGTTGGGAGGAACGCCGCTCTGCTGGTCAGCGAACTCCAGTCGTGGAATCTTGTACTCACGCATCGCGATACATCCGCTCGGAATCTTTCTTTCGGAGTGAGCTTTGACCAGAATATGCCCATCGAATGCTAGCTCCACAGAGATTGACGTACCCGAAACACAATGATACCTGCAAAGATAGCTGCGACGAACACGAGACAGTCGTACACAACCCAGCTAACGAAGAATACTGTTGTCAGCCAGTGCCGTTAGGTCAGCCTTTGTCAACGCACACGGCGCCGGTTGTCCAGTAATGTCTGAAAACTGGGTGCAGTCGCTAGTATTTGGCTTGTCGAACACCCTCTCGTCGATGTAGTCCCAAACAGGGTAGAAAAGGTTGAAGATGCCTACCAAAAGCACTGCTGTCAGCTCTTCTGTTATTCAAAGTTGAAATTACCGTAAAAGCGCAGTGCGCTGCCATGGTCGCCGAACCACAGTCCGATAAGTAGCACCTCAAGGCAGAAGACGCTGACAAACGGGCTGGTGCATGAAGTCAACAGCTGAGTGTTTTGTGTTCCACTCACATCACCGTATCAGCGCGCACCAGGGGCACAAGCATGGTTATGGCGATAGTAAAGCTTGCGATCTTAGATGCAACAATGTCGACTACGCGTCAGGTCTCAATGTTCCGCGGGCGCGCTCACAAGCACAAAACTGTCAATGTCAGTCATAGGGTCGTCGCAACTGTGTTCGGGCAGTGTGTCCATCTGCACGAGGATCACCAGGCACTCACGACATAGAGAAATCCAATGATACTACTACCCACATATCCCATGAGGAGAGTGATGACTGCCTTGGCGCTCCAGTGAAGTTTGCCATAACTCGCAGTCGCGTACGGGTTGGCGAGAACACGAGGCACAGTCCGCATAAGGCCCATGATGTGTGTGGCGCCACCAGCGTTGGGGTCAATACATACGCTCACCACGGTGCCACCGCAGACAATGCCGGCAAGAAGATGGAACATTTCGTGGGTTCCCACTACAAGTAGCTGGAAGTCAGTCGACCATTTTGAAAGCTTGAACGAATCAGAGCTTTTGATGACCCCAGCGAGCTCCCGGACTCACCCTAATACCAGCAACTGCATCCCGTAGAACAGGGGCGTTCCAGAAGATACCGGCGACAAGAATCATTACCAATGCGGCGATGATAGTATGTGTCTCTTCATCGAGTCAGCAAGTCCCTCGAGCGCACTGGAAGTAGACGTACGGAAGGAGTTGGGGCTTTCAAAGCCTCTTGCCGCAGCTGTCGCCGTAATGATTGTAGTATTGACATGTAGCCCCATACTTGATGCTGGGGAGAGAGGATATCTGGAGCTAGTTGAATGAAGAGCAAACCAAAAGTGCGTGTGGGGCGAGTGGAGAGAGTGGTAGTGTGAATGATGGAATGAGACTGTTACTCACTGCTGTTTACATGCGTCGCCGTGCACACACTCAGGTGAAGGGGGTCAGTGCAAACGGTGGCAGAAAGGGGGTACTCGGTGATCAGTGACGTGTGTGGCCATGTATGGGTTGCTGGCCTGCAGGCCTGCTGGCCTGCTGGAACACACATGTGCGCAGTTGTGAGCGCCTCGAGCGCTCGAGCGCTCGAGCTCCGTGCGGTTCCCAGGATCGAAGGCTGCACGGACCATGTGCTGCTCATGGAGGTCAGCTAGGTCAGTTATCGGTCAGAGTAGTTGGACCGCAGTACCATAGTCGCTGTTATCACGCAATTCGTCAGGAATTCACGGTCTCCTGCTCGAAAAGGTCTCGGATTTGCAGGGGTTTCTCGCTTTATGGAGGGGCTCGCACCGGTTAGTAGCACGCATCCGCTCGGGGAGTGACCATCCTTTGTTGGGTCGTGCCAACCCATCTCCAATAACCTTTGTAGCACAAGCTGTCCAGCGACAAGCGTGCGTCCAGCTGTGCCCAGATTGTGGATCGTGTTTGTCTCGAATGCAGGCTGTTGGCGGTCCGCAGAAGATGTTGATATGTTGGTCGATGTCGAGGAAAGATCCCACAGATCCACAGATCTGCAAGCCCAGCGACTCATGGATCATGGAGCGTGGTGCAGCAACGTTGCAGATTGGCAGATGAGCGGCTATGCAGCCCATCAGCTCCCATCAGTCCATCACCTAGCAGCCCAGCAGATGCGTCGCGCGTCGTTCGCAGGTCGTAGATCGTAGATAAATCGATGATCACTGACAACTGACAGGTTGGACTGCAAGACGTATGGATCCACGCAGAAGGATCAGTCAGGTTGAGACCATTGATCGTGGTTCATTGAATCATGGAGCCCCACGACCAAGGCGGACAGCCTTTGCGAAGTCCGATTTGCTCCGCCCTGATGGTGGGAACGCTGCCAGCTGCCAGGCATGCCAGGTGGTTCAGGCGATCAGCCAATCGTTCGGTGATCTGTGCCCAGTGGAAGCTGTGGTGGCATTAGGTTAGTTTATTACAAAACGTACTTTACTATTGTAATGGGTCGTTAGTGCACTCATTAGAACGTTTTGTGGGCACTGTAGGTGCAAGAAGGTAGGTGCAAGAAGGCGCGCAGGTCTTGCATAACCACCAACCAGCCAGCAACCAGCGCTCGCGCACTCGCGCCCGCCCAGTCCACAGATCTACTACCGGTCTATTGCGACATCAGTTGTCGCGATCACAACCTGTCCGCTCGTCGACGACTAGATTCTCTAGACTTCCCACACTCACCACCAAAACTCCAAAACCGACAACAAAATGTCCGCTCCTTCCGCTTCGGCCCCCGTTACCGCTCACGTCGCTTCCGAGGACGTCATTGCCCGCAAGGTTTGTCCCACGACACGCTGCCCAATGTTGAACTCCCACTGACGTTCCAGTTTGACAACTGCGTGAGTTTCTTATCGCGCCGGCGGGTTACCTCAACATCTGGATGGCCTGTAGTGCGATTGGCATTGGCCTCGCCATTGGCCGCCCAGCAACAACCGGCTTTCTGGTGGAAGCTAATGCCAGGCCGCTGACCTGATCGTCAACGCCGGTATCGGCTTCGGCGTCGGTGTCATCGCGTCTGTCCTCCTCTTTAGGCGTGAGTGTTTAGCAGCATCTTGACGACAATTCCGGATGAAAGGGACCGTTACTGACTTCTCTCAGGTCGCGGCTGGCCCATTGCGCTCTCGACTGGGTAAGCAAGAACGAGGGCATCATAGCCTCAGCTAACAAGACAGCTTCGGCGCTGGTGTTGCTTACTCCAACGTACGTTTCCTCACTGGAGCTGCCTGCGAGCTCTGTTGTTTCTCTACCACATCACATACTCGGCTTCACGAGCTACTCTTCATCTACCCCAGCTTGTTATTCGCAGTCCCATGGCTAACGCCGCAGTGCAACTACTCTCTCAACCCCCACGTCCTTCCTGGCACGAAGGTTCTCCCTGCCCCCAAGCAGGTCTGAGTCCCGTTCTGGAGAGATGCGGAAAGATATGGATGAGAGATTTGAGACTACGTTCCATCGCCAGTTTAATGACGCGACACATGCGAGGGCATAGAATTGCGGTCTATGGTGGGAGTGGTGTGCTACTAACCGAGTGATTCTGGGTCGGGGGCCATGCAAAGAGAAGGGGATCGGAGGGATGATGAGATGATTGTGACGGGTCGGCATCGATTGTAGCCAACATAGGGAGAGCTGTCACCTAACCGTTGATGGGGGAGCGTCACAGTGAACTGAGGAGACAGTTATTCAGACAGAGGCCAGAGGCAATGTGCAAGACCTCGCAGGAGGATGTCCATCTACTTCTTCTCCGCCTCCTGTTGCTCCTGCGTCAGCCATGGAGCACCGCCGATAGCCGAGCCACCTTCCAAGATCGACTCCTTTCCGGAGCTGTTTCCGTCCCCGGCCACTGTACGCGGCGGAATGCGGCGCTGTTCTTCCCCGAGAAATGCTGTAAGAGGTCAGGATCCGTATTGAATGGCGAGGTGTGTTGCCGGAAGTTGACTCACAACGACGATACAGAATGGCCGAGGTGATGACGAGTAATGGGAACGAGATGACGATCGTCTTGCAAGAGTCAGTTTCTGGCTCTTCTCGAATCTCTGTTTGAGGAGCACTCACCCGTAGGCGCTTCGCATCGGCTGTCAACGGGGCCATGTTGTTTCTCGTCCGCTGTCGGGTCTCACGGGGGACGAGGGCGATGGTACAGTATTGTTGAAAACAACTCTAGCTGATAGCAACCGATGGTTCATCATTACAATGTCACAGCAATTTCCGTCTGGTCCAGCCCACAGCAATCTCGCGCAATCTCATCCATTTCCAGAGATCCAGAGTCATGGCTTCACAGCCAGTCGACCCCCAGGCCCCCAGCCTATCATAACAGGGCTGGCTGGCGCCGGGTGGTGACAGTTGGCCGGGCCGTGGACCGCGCGCCGCGCGCCTCATGGCCTCATACACCAAAAAAAAAGGACAAAAGGGCGGATTCAAAAAGTAATTGCCCTAGATAAATAGGAGAAGGGGGCCCGGTAAGGTTCCTGAATCTGAGATCAAGCAACCAGCAACATTAGCAACCAGGCTAATTACGACTAGGATAACAATACAAGAACAATTTCACAAACTCATGCTTCTGACAACCTGAACCCAGCCGAGTCCAGTCAACACAACATAACCTGGCCCCTGCGCCCCCCCGTCCCCTGGCCAACCTGGTCTTGTTCGTCCGCATACGCGCATACGCACATGCGCACATGCGGCATGCAGCAACATGGCAACTGGCAACTGGCAACTGGGCAACTGGCTTGCCATGGCTGGGCAGCGCGGCAGCCCAGCTAGCCCAACCATTCCATGCCCCTCTTCTTCTCGATCTTCTCCATCCTGTCCCCCTCCCCATCTCTCGGTCTCTCTTGCCTCTCGTCCATTTATTACTTCAACTCGTCTCGCGGACCGTTCTCAGAATTGTCCATTGGACGATTGCATCCACACTTATCATCATCACCATCACCATCACAGCCGCTCTCATTCTTCTCTTCCCTGACACGCTCGCCGTCAACCATCATCTTTACCTTTTATTCCCACATCTAACCACTCTTCCCTTTCCGTCATCTTGATTCCTTGACTATCCACAAGCCGTTGCTCTTACATCTACTCCCCACTCCTCATTGTTGTCTCATCCGTCATCTCCCTTGACACCAATATCTACTAAGAAACGCGTGAACGGTTTGACCATTCAACCCACCGCTTCCCCTCGTAACACCCAGCTTGGGAATCCACTTCGCCTGCCTGATCTGTTGTGAACGGGAGCCACACTGAAGATTGGTAAGAATTGAACCTTTACCTATATTGCGTTAATCATTGTTCTAACCTTTTCTCAAGCAGAAGCAAGCTGCTTTTAATCTCCAAGAACGCGCCCATTGTCGATGAGTGGCTTCAACGGTGGGGGGTTCCCCCCTCGTGGTCCTGGTCGGTACTCGCCATCTAATCCAGTGTATGGCGACGCATCGCAGTTCCGGCCTCCCCCACCAGGATTTCCACCAGGGCCGCCACCGCCTGGATCATTCCCCCCATTCCCGCCCGGGTCGGCAGGGGGATACAACATGCCTCCAACTCCAACTACTTTCCATTCACCGTATGACGAATACAACCCCAGTGGTCTGTCACCACCACCGCCCCCAAAATTCCCGCCATTCGAGCCTGGTCGTAAGCCGACCATCGATACCGATGTATACGACCCCTACCAGCCTAGCCAGCCCAGCGCATTCAACGCCAGCACACCCAAATTAACGGCTCCTGTCGGCGGTCCTCTTTCCGCAGCCCCTTTATCCGCGATGCCTCCCATGTCAGCTCGATCGAGTAGCTTTGGCAGTAAAATGCCACCTTTCCCACAAAAGCGCTCTGGGAGCGAGGGGGGCCACGACTTGCCACTACTCACTGCCCCAACGACTGCGAAGATAGGCGATCACACAACGACAATCTTCTCCCTTCCTCCTAGTCATTTGCCTATCACCAAGTATGTGAGCGTCAACCCCGGCGATGCCGTCGACATACATCGCGCTCTTTGCCAGAGTGGGAACGCGACATCCGTCTGGTACGCTGCTGCCTCCAACCGTGCTGGCGAAGGTTGGGGATCCGCGATAGAATGGAATCTTGAGACAAGTATGTCAGGCGCCAAACTTCGCACGTGTGTTGGTATGACGGACACCCTCGGGACTGAGCTCGGCGCGATTATCAAAGCGGTGGAAGGTTTCTCGGACCAGCTTCAGCACTCGATTCGCTACAAGAAGCCCATGTCACACCAATTCATACTTTTCTGCAACTCACCGGCCGCCATTGTGAGCATCGACACTTCTTCGCGCCCCGAAAGCATTCAGTTTTGCAAAATGTGGCGCAGCATCTGCACCGACTTCCTCAAGGCTCATTTGACTCTGGTCTACCTCCCGACCGGTAGCCAGGTTGAAGGCTCTGTGCTGGCCCAGAAGATCGCCAATGTCGCCTCCTCCAACAGCTACAATAAGCGCCGAAGGGACCGCACTATCGATGAGATATACAATCGCCCTGGGGGCGGTGAGCCCGCACCGAGCGGCAGCTCTGAGGCTGGGCCATGGCAACGTGGAGATGCTGATCCCTCGCATCGCAAGTCACCGTTTGAGCGCCCCAAACCGCTGCCTACTCCTGAACCGCTCGCATCTCCACCTCTTCATGATCCGTCGCCTCGCCCTTCAATTTCTGCTCCTTCAGAGCCCCCTTCAGCGCCTCTCGAAGCTGAGGATGAACCGCTGCAACCTCGACCGGGTGCACTTTGCGTTACTCAGTGGGTTCATTCTGTCGGACAAGTCACTGACCCGCAGCTTCCCCGATACGATTTCGGCAAAGGACCTCGGCATCTTGTTTGCTCAATTCGGTGACATGTGCGTTCAATCTTACTATCTGACTGACCTCAGCCAATTTGTGGACATCTTCTCCATTCCGACAATTCAGACTCGCTTCGCGTTTGTGGCGTACGCGGATCCCAGGGTATCGTGCCCTGCTGCTGTTGCGGCCCTTCATCGCAAGCGGATCAACCTTGACACTCCATTTGCTCGCGAAAATGCCGACGACCTTGCCAGCTGGAAAGGCTTCAACGGCGTCCTTACTATTGAGGAGGCAGACTCTGACAGGCTCATCCCGCTCGGCGTTGCCAAGTACTTCCCCGGACTACCTGAATACGCCACCAGTGTCCGTCGCCGCGAAGGTTCAACCGAGTCCGGCAAGCGTGACCGGGACGTCAAGCAAACGTGAGCAAGCCTCAAGCTGTACAAGCTGACATCAGATCCGGTCGCAGTCCCTCCCCGAAGAAGCGCAAGACCTTGGGCGTTCCTTCTGACAGCGCTGAAGCCAACGTGCCTTCTAACTCTCACTCGGCGGCTTCTTGGCCTGCTGACGGCAAACCCTCTGCCACTTATGATGATGGATCTCACCGGTCTCATTCTCATTCTCACGCTGTTCCCCCTAAGCCCTCCACCTCTCTGACTGGCTCACACGCACCTGAGTCGTCATCAGCCTCATCCTCCGCGCCAATGGCCAAGCTGCAACTTACGACGACGTCCGAACTTGAAGCGCCACTCACCTTGAGCGCCAAGACGCTACGCGGTCAACTAAACCTCGTTCAAAAGGTCTTTGTCAAACATGATATGAGCAACTGGATTGCCCATAGCTGTTTGATTGCCACCGACCTCGATCATGCTCGGCGTCAACTGCAAGATGACTTGTACGCTACGGACGACGCGTCTCTCATCGGGGCAGACCTCGAACGCACCCTTGACGGCCGAGGATTCTCGGCTACTCGTATCGACGCGTTTGTGGGAAAGGTTCTCAAAGTGCTTGATGGTATTGCGTCCGCCGATGAGGCAGAGGCCGGCGGTCCAGCCGGAGCCCTATCCGAAGACCCTGCCGCCACTGCCGCCTTGGAGACCGAACTGCAGGACGCTCTTTCCCCTTATCCTGCACAAACCCGCGATGCCATGAAAGCCGCAGCCATCGTCCTCGAGTATCTTCATCAAGGCAAGGACGAGCAGGAGAAGAAGCGTCTACAGGTGGAGCGACGCGTCGGTGTCCTGCAAGGCATGGTCAAGATAGGAGAGCAGGTCAGTAAGGTGGTTAGCTTCCTCTTGGCAGATAGCCAGTGAGTGGTTGGTGAGATAGAGTTTTGTGGATCCACGAGTTATAAGTATGCATATTGTCTAGCCATTTTGTCCGAAGGCCAATGATGAATTGTGAACGTTAAGTTGGGAATCATGCCAATCCTGGGAACGATTGTGCAGACGGGAAGTGAGGACGCGCTGGTGTGAGGAGCGCTGGGTATCCACAATGATTCTGTTGTTGCACCGCTCCGATAATCTCCTCCTTGTGGTTGCCGGAAGCCACGCCATAAGCATGTCGTATTGGCGTACTGGGAGAAACAGAGCAGTGAGATACATCGTTAAAGGAGCAAAGGACGAAGGAGTGCGCGTCAGTGTTGACCGTCCCGCCGCGCGTACCTGGGTAGCTGGGGAACCACCGCCACGTATCCGACTCAATTGCAACCTCAATTGCAACCGCGGTTCCCGTCGCTACTTTTGCGACTCTACATTTCTGATATTCTGCGCAGTTCTCGTCTTCAACTGCTGGCGATAACGTACGGGACGGTCGTTGTTGTGTCACTCCTCTCCTTTCACGATTGCCGGAAAGAAAACGACACAACAAACATCAAACACAACTTCGGGAAGACCTACCGAACAGAAAAAAAGAAACGAAAAAAAAAAGTCTCCGACACGTCAAGCACCAGATCACCAGTCTCACAACGGTAAGTCGGTAAGCGCTGGAGGACGGGGTGGGGTACCTTGTGCATTCGATGCATTCAGTGCGACGGTACGAGAGGCAACGGGTGTAGGCACGAAAGGGTTGGTCCCCACGGTCTCTCTCGCGGTCGCTGTCGTGTGTTGTAATGTTCCATGCAACCACGCAACCGGAACCCCGTGCCTACCGTACAGTTACCGTCTGCACACCCTGCACTACTCGTTAGCTCCTTTGTCGCGGATAGACCACCACCCTGTACCCTGTCCGTCTTGTCGCGTCGTCGCTGTCGGTTTTGATTTGCTTCAACATCGCACATCCTACCGATCACAAATACGACAACGCGTGCACGCCTCTCACTTGCCCCCACCCCCACCCCCACTCCGCCCTGGCCGAATGGCCCCAATCCATGTCCATGTCCATGCGCTCACACAACAATCAGTCGTCCTCATCGCCGGCTCGAACATCTCCTCCGCCGTCGCACAGCCCTTCCACCTCTTCGATAACTCGGCCAGGCCAGGCCTTCGGCCCCACCGTCGCTGCTGATCCCGCGGTATCGGTGTCAACGGCCTTTTCGCCGACAGTCCATTCGCCTCTTCACTCGGCGCGACCGCGTCACTATTCACCACTGGCCTCCACCTCGTCCCTCAGCCACCCGCCATCCAAACGACCACTTTCAAAACCCTCCACCTCAACGCACTCCCAGCTTCCTCCCTTTGTCCGTTCTCTCTATCCCGTCGCGGTCGGTCAAAATTCATCCAACATGCCGCCGCAACAACGTGCACAGGCGGCACGGCTTAACCCGATCTGGTACCAGTACGCCTGTGGGACTATTGTCGCTGCTCTGGTTCTTGGCAACCTCCTCCGCTGGGCGTTCCTCGACTACGCTGATCCGTATCATTGCGGTACCCTGTTGGGGACGCGGGGCGGATCACAAGGCGATGGGAGCGGCGGCAAGTGGTTGGATCCGGGGACGTGGAAGAACTGGCAGCCCGAGGGTGAGTAGCCAGGTAGTGGGACGTGAACAGTTCGAATCGGCTTGGACGACTGCGGATCAGATATGGTGGCTACCGAACGTCGCTGACATTGCTCAGGATGCTTCCAGATGCCTCTTAAAGGGGACGCGATTGCGGCGTGTCTCTCGCGACCGACACAGAACACCCACCCATCAGCACGAAGCGCGCACGACAGGCAAGTCGTTTTTGTCGGTGATTCCAATGTGCGGTTTCTCTTCTTTGCCGTCGTGCGACAGATTGATGGGGGGAAGACATTCACCAAGAAATGGGAGACAGACGCGGATAAGAAGCACTCCGATCGTCAGGCGATTATCGAGGGCAAGAACGGGAACGGCAAGGTCACGATCGACTTCTGGTGGGACCCATACCTCAACACTACGAAGACACTGGATATGCTGAGCGGTAAGAACGCCCCCGCTTCGCTTGTTGTTATGGGCTCTGGGCTGTGGTACCTCCGTCACCCAGAGTCGGGCGGCTCCGGTGCATGGACGACTACTATCCGGTACACGTTTGACACTCTGAGGGAGCACCAGGGCCAGCCAGCTTCTCCCCTTGTCACCCCATGGGATACGATGGCCACCACCCATGGTAGCCTGATTCCTGGACTGCTTCCTGGTTCCGCCAGCCTCAAGCTCAGCAAGGACGAGGATAGCCCCCGCAAGCCTGAACAGCCTCTTGATCAGCGCGACATCCCTAATCGATATGAACGCCGTCAGAAGCCTACCAAGCGGCCAACCGATTTCAGCGTTGCGGACGCGGTCGTCTTCCTTCCGATCTTGAACCCCGTCGAGGAGGAACTGTCCCCAGAACGCGCAGCAACGATTGTTCATTCCGATATCGAAGCAATGAACTCCGATCTGTACGCCCGCCTCGCGCACGACAACCCTCCTCCCGTCATCATTCCGTCCGTGTTTAACGAGCTCCTCGTCGACAACCAGACGATCGACGGCCTGCATTACAAGGACACCATGATGAACAAGCAAGCTGAGCTACTCCTCTCATGGCGTTGCGCCGATGTTATGCGCAAGGAAGGCCAGGAGGGTGTCTGCTGCCGCCGATACAACACCGTACGGCCACTGCAGGGGTTGATACTCCTCTTCCTCGGCCTTTGGGCACCTGTCACGGCTTTCTTTGCTTCGCGCACGAGCAAGACTTCGTTTATTCGGCGCCTGGTCCCCCCTCCAAAGGCAGCGGCCGCACTTGGCACATTTGGCTTGGCAATGGCGTACCTTTTCCTGGCGGACCGCACGACCGTTTTCCTCAAGGAGCAGAAGGACTATGACGCGTACACCTTTGGCGGATTGACCATTGCTGCCCTTATTGCCGGTCTCGTTACCTTCAAGAGCAAGGGCAAGGATATGGGCTTCCTTAACCGCGATATGACAGACGAATGGAAGGGCTGGATGCAGAGTGAGTACTGCAGACAATCAATAGTATCAAATCTGACCCAACAGTCGCTATTCTCATCTACCATTTCTTTGGCGCCTCGAAAATATCGGGCATTTACAACCCCATTCGAGTGCTCGTGGCCTCCTACCTGTTCATGACCGGCTACGGCCACTTCTTCTTCTACTTCAAGAAAGCCGACTTTGGGTTCCAACGCATCGCCATGGTTCTCGTCCGCCTCAACCTCCTGTCCGTCGTTCTACCTTACACTATGAACACGGACTACGCGTTCTACTACTTTGCGCCTTTGGTGTCCTGGTGGTACATGATCATTTACGCGACCATGGCGATAGGACACAAGTACAACGACCGACCCGTTTTCATGCTGGGCAAGCTCTTGATCTGCGCTGCAGCCGTGACTGCGTTCATGCACCAGACCTGGATTATGGTTAACATCTTCAAAGTGCTTCATGCCGTCTTCCGCATCGAATGGACTGCCAGGGAGTGGTCCTTCCGTGTAAATCTGGACCTCTTCATTGTTTGGATCGGCATGCTGTCCGCATATGCGTTCATCAAGATCAAGGAACATCAGATCACGGAGCGCCCGTGGTGGCCCGCTGTCCGCACTGGCAGCTTTGTCGTCTCGATCCTCGCTCTTATTTGGTACTTCTGGTTTGAGCTGTCGCTCGAGTCAAAGTTCGTGTACAACACTTACCACGCCTCGATCTCGTTCATTCCGATCTTGGGTTTCGTCGTGCTACGCAACGCCACTCCCCTACTTCGTGGTGCGAGCTCCCAGCTCTTTTGCTTCATCGGACAGATTTCCCTGGAGACGTTCATTCTTCAGTTCCACGGCTGGCTTGCTGCGGACACGCGTGCCATTCTTCTCGTTCTCCCAGGAACCCGGTGGCGCCCATTGAACCTTGTCGTCTCTACCATCGGCTTCATCTGGCTCTCATGGCTTGTCTCGGGAGCCACAGGTGACATCACCGAGTGGGCGGTCGGCAAGAAGAAGAAGCCCGCTCCGGCCCAGTCTCTGCCTGTGCCCGTTACGGCTCAGCAGGAGCCGTCTGCCAAGGAGGAGAATCAGGAGGCCATCCCTCTGATGGAGCGGAACGCGGCCAACGACGGTGGCCACGGTGCCGGGAACGCCAACTCTACCAGCGCACCTTCGACCAATGCCAACTCGGCCAACCCTGGTAGCCAATCTCCGATGGCGCCGACGCCAAGCACCCCGGGCCGCTGGGAAAATGTCATGTCGCTTACCAGTGAGGGCAACGGCATTGGCACAACGGTCGAAGGATACGCACCGCACGCGCACCGCTGGCGTGACTACACCGTGCTCAGCGTGGTGGGCAACATCGGCACTCTCGCCGAGCAGCACAACAGTATCAAGCTTGGGCTTGTGTGTGTCGCGCTCTGGGCCATGAATTGGCTGTACTAAGTGGATGAGCGGTAGAGTACGATGAGGGTGAAGATGTTGGCAGGATACGGATAATACGCTACAGATTACATAGAGCATTAGTAGATATGCAACCGCCAGGCTGCGCACGAGCGAGCAATGATACCATCAACATTATGCAGAGGGCCACGGCAGCTGACATTGAGGGAACTTCAAGTGTGGCACGAGAGGTCCCTCTCTCCTGGGTGTGGGCTCGGACTGATGCATAGATATATGTCCGGTAAGGGGTATTCGTGAGGGATTTCAACAGATGATCTAAGGGATGTAGGTTTATGGAAGATGTTTGTTTGCGTTCTACACCTGTAGAGGCGTTCACGCACGGGTGGCCTCGCGCACCATGTCCTGGTACTCGCAGAGACGGAGGAGGTTGCGCTGGAGCATGGCAATAGTCATGACGCCGACGGAGGGCACGTAGATGGACGCCTGGGGTCAGCGGACATGTGTTAGGTATAGACTCACGCGCTGGCGGACGTCGGTCTCAAAGTTCTTCTCGCCGGCGACGTTGACGCAGGTACAGCCGTCCTTGAGCCAAGCGGTGGGCACCTTGTAGCTGTCAACGGGGACGGCCGAGATGACCACGTCCGAGACGGCGAGGCATGCCTCGAGGGTCGTGTTCACGGGCGTGGCAATGTGGTGACGGTTGAACGCGGAAGTCGGGCCCGCACCCGAGGGACGCTTGGAGAACTCGACAATGGCTGGTGTGTGAGCGATATGATGAATGCACGGCGGCGACACATCCGCGTTAACTCACAGTCAATGTCGACGGAGAAGACGCGCGCGCCGTCGTTGGCGAGCAGGGCGGCCAGCGGGCGGCCGACGACCTCGGAGCGGTTGATGACCGTGATGACCTTGCTGTGGGGAGTCAGTGATTTCCCTTTCGGATTTCAGGCCGTTCGGCCCCTATCGGGTCGGAGGTGGCGGGGCACCGCAATCAAAATATCAAAATCTACACTCACCCACGTGCACGGTCGCCGTACGCCAGGAGACGATTGTAGACGCCGACGTGCTCGAGGACCTTGACGATCGCGAGCGGCGTACATGGCAGGATGGACTTGACGGTGCCGGCCGGGGGCTCGTCGGTCGCGGCGGCCTTGGGGTCCGCGGGTTGTGAGATGTGCGATGCGGGAAGCGGGCGGAGCGTGACCGGCGAGATAAAGCGGATGCTGCGTGCGTTAGCATCTGCCCACAAATGCCACTACTCACTTGTGGTACAGGTTGAAGAGGAACTGGTGGTTGAGACCCTCAACGTCCTTCACGGGCGACACGACCGACTGGAGGTACTGGTCCTAGCATGTCAGTCCACTGTATCACTGGGCAAGAGTAGTCCAAATGTCCTCACCTGGCGGTCACCGTAGATGGGGTAGTAGACCTGTTGTTAGCGCCAGCCCCGTCAAGGGCAGTGTCATCTCACCATGATGCCGTCGACATCGTCGTCCTCGTTTGCCTAGAGCGTAAGTGCCTCCTCAACCTCTGGCTGATGGAACTCACCTCCATGACAGCCTCCTCGACACCAATGCTGACGCCGTCTCCGTCCATGCCATCGCGAGCATCGCCGACAAGGCGGAGCTCAAAGTTGATGCCGATCTGCTCACAGGCACGCTTGGTGAACTGTTATGTCAGTGAACCTGCAGCTTTACGGTCCAAAAGGCCAGGGCCTTTCGGTCCGATTCACAACACACCTCGGCATAGCTGCGCGCATCCTCCTTCTTGGTAGCGAGGATGCCGACGAGGTGCGGGGCCCGCTTCTGGAAGCGCGGCGCGGCAATGGCCTGGAGGAGCTCGGCCTTGAACGGCACGTGAACCTTGGAGGCAGTCACGAGCATGCCCTGCGGCCCGCTGTTCTTGCTGGGGGCGGTGGCGGCCTTGGGAGCGGCGGTGGCGGACATTGTGCTAAACGCGCGCGGGAGAGTGGATTGGGCAATCCGGACGAGACGGGACAGGTTGGGCAACGTCAACGTGATGTTCAGAGGGCGGGGTCAAGTTGTGATGATGATGTGCGGGACATGAGCGGAGAGTCAAATGCTGGTCTCTGTACCTCGCGCCGCTGCACACTCCGTACTCTGCACACACTGTATCCCCGCGATATCCAGAACGAGTGCGCACAGTCCCGCTTTGGACCACTACTACTACTACTACTAGCTCCGTTGGCCTGCTTTGGCTGTAGAACGGTGGCCATCCACTAGTGGAAAAAAAAAGTTGATTCATTTTTGTCAACTTTTTTTTTTCTGATCAGCTCAATTGAGTGATTTTTCAGGAAATCACGTGACAAGAGCCAAAACAGCATTCCAGGATAACGTGGAGCTCGTGCGAGAAAAGCGTGGCCTACAAAAACACTTTTTCCTTCTGTCTTACCTAATCTCGACGATCAACGCTCATCAGACCGATCAGCAAATCAGCGTGGGTCGCGGCTTTATCCGGACATGCTTAATTACCTGCTGATCGTCCGAGAGGCTCCGCCGGCTCGTTCCCATGCTCCTCTCTTCTCCCTGCATTCCCCCTGCCCTGCTCCCTGCCCAGTTGGCCAGTGACCCTGCTAGAGACCTGCTTCCCCTGTGCTAGTTGTGCTAGCTGTGCTCGTGCTCCGCCATGCCCCGGCTATGCTCCTCGTTGTGTTCCTTGTCCATGCTATCCATGCCGTCCACTCGGATCCACTCCGGCCCCATCCGTGCACCCACCGGGGCCTCATTCTCGGCTCCATGCAAAATGCGGAGAGAGTGGCATGGCAACAAACGGGGCGTGACGACAACCTTTGGTGTTGCCCTCAACGGCCTCGTCGCCTGGTTGTGAACCCTGCAGACAAGATGCACAATTGCGAGATAAGATCAGATGACTTGGCGCGACAACCACGTAGTCGCCAGCCTATACCGCGCGTACCGCGCGGCGACCTGCGTCACTTCGATGCATACCTTCTTTGCAACGCGACTATCAAAGACGCGAGACCACCGGGTCGGGCCACAAGGGTCTGTGAGATAGAGTTGCAACGTCATCCGAGGACCCCAACGACCGAGAAGTGGGTACCCCGTCTGGGCTTCGATAGAGGGGGGGAAAAGGTGTGGAGTCGTTGTAAGATAAGGATCAACTGACCTGGTCGCATGCGGAAGTATGAGATTGGCGATCGGGGGTGTTGTGCTGGATGATGGGTGCGATACCGAGGCAGCGATACCGAGGTAACCATACGCACAGGTACGTTGACCGAGGCTCATCGGACGGTCAAATTGTGTGTTGTGGTCTCATGGAGCTTATGGACCTTGGGAGCATGGGTTTTGTTGTCGGGTTGTCTTGGTTGTTGTCGCCATCGTCTCTCTATCCCTGGGATCCTGGAATTTGGCCGCGTTTGCCGTCTTGGCCTTGTCCGTCCGCTCTCCTCGCTCCTAGCTCCTCGCTCCCACGCACGCCGGGGGGACCCTTCTGGACCGGCTGGACCCTCACTCTGTCCAAAAAGTACAGCTTCCCTCCGCTCAACCGCCCTCGGGGTTTGAAACCTTATTAGCTCACTGCCATTGTCGTTATCCTAGGTCTGTTTCTCAGCGACCCTCTCCTCCCGAACCGGTTGGCTGCTTGGCATTTTGTACATTGCTGTTGCCGCTGCCGCAGCCGCACGCCATTCCCGAGTTCCCACATCCAAATTCCTCCACCCAGTGAAGCCTCCATTGTGTCCACATACATCCAAGCCTTGCGGCCGAGCCAGCAAGCTTTCTTGTTTGCTCTCCACAACACTACTCTCAGCAGTCCATCTGCTCTCCATCGACCTTCTGCGCCATCTTTGTTCTCCTCTCTCGTCTTTCTCATCGCCCTCTCTCCTTGTTTTCGTTCTCTCGCGATCTCGAGCTTACAATCGCCAACCTCATCCAACTTTCATTCACCACTCTACAGCCTGGCCTTACACGTTTGATTACGGTCGCCAAGCGCTCCAGCAACCATGTCCACAATCCTGTCAGGCGACGACCTGTGGACCATCTTCGTGTCCCCGAAGCTCCCGGGACCGATCAGCTATGTGCGTCGCAGTCCGAAGCTACTGTTTTGATGTGCGGAGGGCTCAGCGTTGAATGGCGCTTGAGTTGTGCCCGCACGGTCCCAGTTGCAAGTCCTGCACTAACCACCCAGCTTCCGTTAGTCTTCCGGGTACTTGCGATTCTTCTTGCCGCGCCGTTTGCTGTAGGCGTTGCATTGGACCTGATTGCATACGGTGAGTAGCGTTGAAGCACTCCGGCTCCCGTCCAGATGTCTGTCACATCCCAAACACCCCCCTGCGTGCCTATGAGTGCTACGCTTGTCAACACGTGCGAACTCTCTCTCTGACTGCCAGCGATCGCCCGTACTCTCAACATCTCAGCATCGAGTCAGCGTGTACCCCGTTCCCCACCCCGCGTGCCCCGCGATCTGCAACCGGACGCCGAAGATGAGTGGAGCGTCCCATCGGCGTTCACAGCCGGTCTCGAGTCTCGGCAACTGTCGCCCACGAAGACACACACCCCGCTTCCTTCTAGGGGCACCCCGGCACGTCCAGGCTCTCGCATACTCCCAGTTCTGGCTGTCGGCGTAGTGTTCGTGGGCATTGTTCTTCAATCTCTTTCCATTGCGAGCAAGATCACCACCGACCGCGCCCTTCGCAGTGTCACTGAAGGAACACTACCCGTTCCTACAGCCCTTGTTCTCACCGCTCACCCCGACGATGAGGTCATGTTTTTCGCCCCAACAATTCTGAATCTTGTCGCTGCCGGCTGGGGCATTGTCGGCATCTGCCTCTCAGATGGTATGTCTCCAGCTATGTGCTTGACTAACCATTTCCAGGCAATGCCGCTGGACTGGGTGACGTTCGGAGGGAAGAGCTGTACAAGAGCTATGCTCGTCTCGGCGTTTCCAGCGACAACATTACCATTGTCAGCAACCCGTGAGTAAAGGCCATGACGTCCACAGGCGCTCTGCTGACCGATCGCAGTGACTTCCAAGACTCTATGAACACCACCTGGAACGCTCAGCTTATTGCCGACGTGATCACACCACAGATCGCAACGCATGGCGTCACCCACGTAAGTGCTGGACATTTGTCTCCCTGCCCAGAGGACGCATCGCCACGAAGTAATGCGCGGTTGACCCACTGTCAATTCCATTCAAAATTCATCTTCCTTGCAACACGACTGACCGCTACAGCTGGTAACGTTCGACCGCGAAGGTGTCACCCAACACCCAAACCACGTTTCGCTCGCAGGTGTGCACGCGCAGCTCCCTGTCCCCCGCCCCCGACTATTGCAACTCCAGTCTCCGAGCATCGCCGCAAAGTTCACGGGTCCCATCGGGGCCGTCGCCCTTGCAGCGCGTGACCTTCTGTTGCGTGCGGACGTTCCACCTGTCGAGCTGGAGAAGCAGCCGCGGGATGTCCTTTTCATTGCCTCCCCATCGCAGTATGTCACCGCCATCAAGGCCATGCTCGCGCACTCCTCCCAGCTCGAATGGTTCCGCTGGCTGTACATCTCGTTCTCATACCTCATGTGGGCCAACCAGCTCACAGAGGTTCCCAGCAATTAGGAGTGGTCATTTCACTCCAGGCTCCCCCTCTAGACCGCCGTCGGCTGGCATGCGGCAGCCCTTTCGTATCTCTTCTTTGTCATATATTTCCCATTCCGTTCCATCTCATTTGATACTATAGACAACGACGGTTTGCCCAACATAGAGATGCAGTGCATGTTCGACTGTACGGATGCCTCAGAGTTTCGAGGAACAGCTGCATCCTAACTGTAAACAATCGCGCTGTGAGAAAACTTCATATCGTGAGACTCTCTGAAACCTAGTGGGAGGCGGTGGAGCAGAGTGGGCGCCGATGACGTTAGCGCGACGGAAATAAACATTTAAACACAGTAATGCATGGCTTGTTGCACCAGGCACACAAGCGGCCCAAGGCCTTGACAACTCGAGTATGTACAGATGATATGGATGCTGGATGGGTGCGTTCGGATCTTAACGGTTCACGACCTATGGTATCAGGGGGCGTTCATGGGCGGACGGCTTTTATTCAGTAGCTGCAGTCAAGGTCGCCGTGGCCTGGGACGTTTCCTGCGTGGTCGTCTCAGCCAAAGTCGCGGTGACGGGGTATGGCGCCACAGGGTCGTCTCTAGCAGCCGCACGCTCAGTCTCGGTCGACTGCCAGAAAGCCGGCAGCACGACTGTCGTCAGCTTCACAACGTACCCTGTAAGGCTCACAATCCTTGAGCTTGAGAATCCACCATGTCTTGTCTCCAGTGCCAATCTCGGCCCAGCGGGCCCGGAAGGCCATGCCAATCATCCAGTCGGTGGAGGACGTGTCGAGGTCAGTGGCGTCGATCCACACGTCGAGCTCCTGCGGCTCATCGAGCGTCGCCTCTTCCTTTTCGAAGATGACGGGGGTTTCGGTACCGTCGTTGTCGTCTTCGCCGTCGGGTTCGAAACGACGGGAGAGGTCGCGCCAGCGTTCTTCGTCTGTCCATGGCGCCGGTTCCGTGCGGAGGCGGATATGAGTCTTCATAAAAGCGGGTTGATCCTTCGCGTCGGCCACAGGAGGGAGGACGGCCACAACGCGACGCCGAGCAAAGGGCATGAAGTTAACCAGTTTGACCGAGTCGACAGTGAACGGGGCAAACAGCGAATGGGCGGTCTTACGAGCTTCCATCAGAGACGGAGAGCAGATCTCACGTACCTTCAGCAGGGGTAGGCGCAGCGATTGCAGTCGGATCTCAAGGTCAATGCTGTCGCCCTGCTGCCACTCACTCTCATCCACAATCCATCCGCCGTCGTCAGCTTCTTCATCCTTTTCCTCCTCAATCTTGGCGGGCTGACTTTGGCGGTCCAAGTAAGTGCCTCCAAACAAAATCCACGCCGAGTGGTTAAGGCTATTGCGATGATCAATGGCGTCCTCGACATCCTTGGCCTGCTTCGTGGCCAGAGAAGCTGAGCGAGCCAGCTTTTCGGCACGGGCAAACCCAGGTGCTAGATAATCGTCGGTAATGACGCCATGCACGTTGATATAAGCAATGAACGTGGTGACAATATCTACCCAGTCAGCAAGCGGCCTATTCGAATTACCAACCGATCAACAGGAGAGCCGTCTCAATACCCCTACGCTGTTAGCAGTTCAACCCATAAGTCAGATGAGCTTACCACACAGCTTCAGCCTCCCGGCGGGCCAAAGCAAGAAAGCCCCGTACCGCTTTCTCAGTGTCGCGGATCAGTGGACATGTCTCGCCGATAGCTCCAGCGTTGAACATGTCCAGTTCCTTGCGCGGCGCACGACGCTTGGCAGTCTGGGAGGGGGTATAGGGCATTGCACAAGGACCCGTTCCCGGCCAGTGAATAATCGAGAACTCCAGTTTGAGACCAAAGGAATAACGCATCTGATCTTAGCAATGTAACAACTGTCAGATTCACTCACGATGGTGAAGAGGCGCTTCGTGTCGCGGTTGCCGAATGTATCGAAGCGGGAGTCCAAGAAGCCCAAGGTGGCTTCATTAACTACTGTCAGACAATGTCTTGTAATTTATACCTACGCCGAGAGAAAGGGGCACGCGAGCTGATGTCAACCGACGCACTGGTACCACTGTCAAATTCTGCTCACATGTCGTAGTTCTCGATGCAGGTACCTTGAGGCTCCTCAAAAGTAGGGTCGTTTCCAAGCTTCCACGAGTCATTCAGACCGACACGCATGCGGTTGCGGTGGCGATCATTGTACGCCCTTTGGCGGGCAGCACGGGCGGCAGAAACTCCTTCGGGGGTGCGGTCCACGTCCAGCTTGACAAAGGGCTGCCCTTGAGCATCGGTTCCGTTCTGCGTAGCGCGCTCCTCCCATCCGTTCATGCCACGCCGGATAGCTTCATCGGTATACTGTCCAGCGGGGAGCGCAGGAACATTGACCCCCTTGGTCTCATACTCGCTGAAGGGCTTGAACTCCTCATCAGCAGAGTTCATGATGGGACCAGGGGGGAATGGGGGGAAACAGAGGCGGTGCTCTTCGGGAATCTCGCCCCCTTCTTCCTTTGACATGTTGACAGTCATATAAAAACAAGTGTCTGGTGAGCTGGTGAGCGAGTAAGTAAGCGAATGGAGAATGTGAAGAGAAGAAAGGGGAAAGAGAAAACGAAGAGAGTGTCGAGAGGGAAGGATGGTCCCATATGTCCCATATTTTTGCTCCTCCGGCGCGCACAGACACACTCAGAAGCATGTCATAGTGCGGGGTCCCCACACAGACTGAGTGAACCCAGAGACAGAAGGCCGGAGGCAAGTGGAACGGAAGCTTCCCGGAAGCGGCGATCAAAAAGTGAGAGGATCTCGATCGGCGCGGGGCGCGAGGTCCGTGCGTCACGTGTCTGGCTTACCACCTTACATAGACAGATGACGCGGCTGATTATTTTCTTGTGGCATTAGGTTTCTGTGGATTCCATTGGCTGATGCACGTGACTGCGCGGGCAATGTTCCAAACAAAACAGCCACCGAGGAGGGCACACTCGGTGGACACACACTACTACTGAATGGAAGTGCACCAAACATTGAGCACACTCTCCTGAGCAGGATCCTGATGGAAAAATGGTAAACAAACACACACCCATCTCACGACTACCCCCACCCTGCATCTCGGGCTTTTCCTCTTCTCTCTTCACATCCGTCTTGTTGGTCGTCAACTCTCTATCCACAACAGCGACAACAAACACTTTGTTTGCTCACGCAACCATCTAAGCTTAAGAGCAAACACAACACAACCCATCCGTCTCGAGACGTTGTCTTCTCACCCACCATGCCGTTTGGGAATAACAGCGGCTACGCTGGGCTGCCGACGTTGGACGCCAACGGCGTCGACCAGTCGCGAAACGTCAACAACCGTTCCAGAGGTCCATCGCCTGTACCGCCCTACGATCCTCCTTATGAACGTTCCTACACTCCGGGGCAGTTCTCTTCGAATGCCTCGAATGTTTCGCAGAGCCTGGCGGCGCTGCCTCCTCACAGCATCGTCTCCTCGGCTCCTCCCCACAGCTACAACTCTTACTCCCCATCTCCTACGTACAGCCCCCTCCCTCCGCCGTCCAACATCACCTCTCCGCCTCTCTCGGCGGTTGGCACACCCTTGCCACCTCGTCCTCACCTCCCCCATTTCGAAGCGGCTCTTGCTCGAGCTCGGGGGGAGGTACCACCCTCAATGCCGCCCACCGCGTACGCCCCGCCTCCTCCCATGCAGCCAGTATCTCAGCCTTTGCCGTCATATCTTCCCCCGCCGGATCCCAATCACCCTGATCTTGCTGTGGGCTTTACTCAATCGTCGACAGTCCGATATGCCATGGACTATAGGCGCGAGCCTTCGCGCTCTCCGTCGCCTGGCTTTGACGAGAGCATGAACTACGGCCGCGGTACAGACGTTGAGAAGGCGCTCATGTCGGAGCACGATGGTGCCCAGCTTCGCCTGCCCCCATCCAACCTTGATCGCCCACCGTACACAAACACCAATGGAGACATCTCTCTCATGGGTGGACCCAATGGCTCCCGCGATTCGCTTTACAAGCCCCCTCTGGACGACTTTGAATCTGTGCCCTTAGTCGACAACCAGGAAGAACAGGATACCCAGCACTACGGCCCCGCCCCTACGCAGCGTATCGGTCGTCGCGGCGGCGGCGGCGGTAGGCGTGTAAAACAGATGACCCTTGACGACTCGGGTAACTTTGCGGTCGAGATGCCTATTCCCACTCGCCTGGCTCAGTTCCTTCCTGTCAAGGGTGTAGCGGAGCAGAGGTGTACTCGGTGAGTGCCAAGATTGCCCATGTCCTGACGTTCTCAGCTACACTGCCGTCACGACCGATCCCGACGAGTTCCCCAAGACGGGTATTCTTCGACAGCAGCGCTACAATCCCCCGCGGACAACGGAGCTCTTCATTGTCATTACGATGTACAATGAAGATGCTGTTCTCTTCTGCCGCACTCTGTACGGTGTCATGAGGAACATTGCCCATCTGTGTCACAGGAAAAACTCGCGCACCTGGGGTGCCAATGCGTGGCAAAAGGTGGTTGTCTGCATCGTTGCCGACGGCCGTAAGGTTTGCAACCCTCGTGTTCTTGACTGCCTCGCAGCTCTTGGTGTTTACCAGGAGGGTGCGATGACGTCCAAGGTGAAGGACAAGCCGGTCACTGCACACGTCTTCGAGTACACTACCTCCTTTGCTCTCGACCCGGAACTGCAGTTCAAGTATCCTGACAAGGGCACCATCGTGCCGTGCCAGATCATTTTCTGCATGAAGGAGAAGAACGTGAGTTTGCGAGCTTGTCGTTCTTGAGGTTAACATTTAGGCCAAGAAGATCAACTCGCACCGTTGGTTCTTCAATGCTTTCGCACCTCTCCTCAACCCCAATGTTTGTATTTTACTCGATGTGGGAACCATGCCGGGCCCCAAGTCTATCTACCACCTTTGGAAGGCGTTTGACCTCAACTCGAATGTGGGCGGGGCCTGTGGTGAAATCGCTACCTTCAAGGGCAAGGCGTGGAAGCTGCTGCTCAACCCGCTTGTCGCGGCGCAGTGCTTTGAGTACAAGATGTCCAACATCCTTGACAAGCCAATGGAGAGTCTCTTTGGTTATTGTGCGGTACTACCTGGTGCCTTCTCCGCCTATCGCGTGAGTATTTTGATACATGTTCCATTGTCGTCATGCTGACAGAAAGTATATCGCATTGCTCAATGACGCGAAAGGACAAGGTCCGCTTGCGTCGTACTTCAAGGGCGAGAATCTTCATGGGTCTGGTGCAAGCACTTTCAGCCAGAACATGTACCTTGCGGAGGATCGTGTTCTGTGCTTCGAGATTGTGGCCAAGCCAAAGCACAACTGGGTTCTGAAGTATGTCAAGAGTGCCCTCGGCGAGACCGACTGCCCCGACACTTTCCCCGAGTTCATTGGCCAGCGTCGTCGTTGGTTGAACGGCTCGTTCTTTGCAGCTGTGAGTGCTTGATACCAAGGGTCGATTCTAACACTACAGCTTTACGCTCTTATTCATGTAAAGCGCATCTGGCAATCCGGCCATTCGTTTACCCGGCGTGTTGCTCTGATGGTCGAGTTCTTCTACAATGCCCTCAACCTCCTGTTCGGCTGGTTCGCAATGGGCAACTTCTACATTTTCTTCGTCATTCTTACCAACTCGCTTTCGGCTCCCGAATTTGGTCTCAAGGGTATTGAAGTTTTCAACACGATCTTGCAGTATTTGTATCTCGGCGCACTGGTTGCGTGCTTTATCTTTGGACTTGGAAACCGTCCACAGGGTGCGCCGTGGAAGTATCGAATTGTGATCTACTTCTTCGCTGTCCTGACATTCTAGTGAGTTCAATGGCCAAGAGCATTTGCTGACAGTCTAGTATGCTCATCTGTGGTATCCTTTGTGTCGTTCAAGGATTGAAGAACCCGGACTCGCCTATCTTCTCGCGCATAGTGGTGTCCTTGATAGCCACATACGGCATCTTTGTGGTTTCGTCCATCCTCGCCCTCGACCCATGGCACATCGTCACCTGTTTCCTGCAATACATTCTATTTACGCCGACGTACACCAACGTCCTCCAAATCTATGCCTACTCGAACCTGCACGACCTGTCGTGGGGCACGAAAGGGTCCGACACGGTCGAGGATGAGCTTGGTTCCGTCCGGGGTGTCGGCAACAATGTCGAGGCCGCAATCGTGTCGGAGCAGATTGACATCGACTCGGCGTACCAGGATGCTCTTGACAACATTCGTATCAAGCGCGAGAAGGTTGACTCGGATGAGGTGCCCAAGAAGGGCGATGGCGGCGAACAGAAACAGAAGGACTCGTACGCCAACTTCCGTACGGACCTTCTCCTCGCATGGACGCTCTCAAACGCGCTCCTGGCTTCGGTGATCCTCACTGGCGTTGATGCGACAACAAGCTTCATGGGCAACGGCAACCGCTCGACAGTTTACATGCTGGTCATTCTCATCTTCGTGGCGTTCATGAGTGCCTTCCGCTTCATTTGTGCGATGCTCTACCTTATCATCAGGTTGTTTACAGGCGTCTAACCTGTGTCCAGCCAGGAAAGCGGCCAAGCAACTCCATGGCTAGATTGCCGCAGAACGTGTCACCTGGTGCTGCACGTTTGGTATCTGCAACCGCTTGTGCCCTGCACATTACTGCCTCAGTAGTTCTTGTAGTGCAAGAGCTACTGTCCCGCCAGTTGTACCACCATGTTTCGGACAATGCAGGCGACCAACGTCTAGAATGTCGTGCTCTCCTACGGGAGGGGTATGGCATGCGAATGTATGCAATGCACATCAACAAGACCCCTTCCCGTCTGCATAACCTTGCGTCCTTCTGTGCACTCTCCACAGCTTTGTTTGGGTCTGACATGAGCATACGTCATGAATTATGTAATCTGTGACTGGCCAGGGGGTTTACAGCTCGCGCCGCATCTTGTGCTGAACCTCGTCACCTTGTACCTTGTGGCAATACGGCCGCCGTGCGCCGCACGCCGCAGATGCCTTGCCGGCCCGGGGCCTGGTTTGCCCAAAACTCATCATCACCTCGATTGATCCAACAACCCGGAGCTCTTCGCCATCAGTTACTCCGCACTCGTCGCTTGACATTATCATCGCCATGCAGTGAGTACGTCGTGCTGCCAGGAATTGCAGAAGGTCCGAAGGTCTGCTTTGGCCAGGACGGCAAGGAAGACCTAGGCACATGCTCTAAGTCCTCAAGCCTACCTCGTCACCTGCCACCCCCGTCCGCTGGCGTTCATCAGGACCGCATTGTTCATTTGCATCGCTCACACCAGGTCCCTTGCCGAGGAGTGCACACCCCTTAAGCAGCGGTACGACTCGTGTTTCAACCTCTGGTTCGAGGGCTACCTCCAGCCGGCGCTCGACGCCGCAGGCGTTCAGCGCAGTGCCATCCCGCAGGGCATCCCCGAGGCCGACAGCCCCGCGAGCTCAGCTTCCGATTCCTCCTCCTCCTCTTCCGCGTCATTCTCGTCAGTTCCATCAACGATCCCATTCCGCGTGCCCGGAGAAACATCCAAGCGGCCAACATCATGGTCCTCGGCATCGGTCTTCCGCACCCGGCCGCGCGTGATCCCCCACGAGGAGTGCCTCGTCGCCGAGGCAGACGACATGGTCTCGGCCGCACACGTGCACCACGTTGCGAGCGAGGACGGGCCACTCGACACCACTGGCATGACACGCTCCCAGATCAAGGCGGCGCAGTATGAGCGCCAGTGCGGACATGTGTGGACGGAGTACCAGTCGTGCTTGAAGGTGAGTCAAGTCGCGAGATACCATGCCGGGCTAGAGGGCCAGATGCTTTACCAGGATCACAGACGGGGATAAGGTGTCGGACATCTTTTTTAGCCTTGTGCTTGTTTAGTCCCTGGACCCCCGAACAGTATGATAAACTGACCGTCAGAAAGCAATTTCGGCGAACCAGAACCTCACGCATCTTCTGGAACAAGCGCGTGAAGAACATCCCCTGCACTCTATGGACGGGCTTGAGGGGACGGCATGGGATCCGAAGGTGAAGGGGGAATAAGCTGGGGATGGGGAGAGGGGGGAGGAGGAGAGTGTGGACGACATGAGGCCGAAGGGGGACAGCCCATCATACCGGTCCCGAGATGGGCAGTATTCAACTAGAAAGACACACAATACAAGTACACTCATTAGCGCTCAACGCGTCTCACATGCAACCAACATCAATCGCCCAACGACAGATCTGCGGACATCGTGACAGCAGATGATGCCAGAGTGGACGATCAAGAGACAGACTCACTAATCACACCGATGTGTTGCGCGTTGAGTTGACCCGATTCGGATGTGCAGCGTGTTGCAGCTTCCCAACCCGGTCCCTTAGTGTATCCATGCAATGCAATACATATGAGTGGTGGTCTATCTAGCTGCTTGCGTCCTCATTGCGACGGTTGTTGGGTTTACGCTGGCGGTCATCACGGCGACGACGCTGGTTGTTGTTCTCGCGCGACTCGCCGTTCTCGCTGGCCTTGCGCCTGGCCTTGGCCCGCTCTTCAGAGCGCTTGGCGTCAGCCTCAAAGTTGGGCACGGGGTATCCGACGGTGGCCATCTCATCGGCCACAAGCTTGAAGCGCGGGTCGTTATTGCGGAAGCACTTGCGGCCAATGGCGCGGTAAAGGTCCGCGGGCGGCTTGAAGCCCTCGGCCTTCATCTTCTCAAGGTACCAAAACGCCGTCTCGTAGTTGGCTTGCGTGAGGTAGAGGTGGATCATGTTTTCGTACGACTTGGCGGTGGGCACGACATCAGCCGCACTCATCTCGGAAAGAACGCTCTCGCCAAGCTGCACGTGGCGAGCGCCGCGGCATGCGGCAATCACCGTGTTGAACGTGTCCGCGTTTGGGGTGACGCCAAGGTCGGCGGCAGCGAGCTGCGTTGCGCGGGCACGCTGGAGGTCGTCAAGCTTCTCCGCCGCGGCAATCACAGCGTTGAGTGCGGCAACATCGACGGTCTCGCCGGCCTTGTGCATGTCCTCGAGGGTGTAGAACGCCTGGTCGAGGAGCTCGGGCGTGTTGAGGATGTCGATGATGGGCTGAACAGTCGACATGGTGGGCTCGATACCGGTCGTGCGGAGCTGGCTGACGAGCTTGAGGGCGGCGGGGACGCGACCTGCGCGGCAGAACGCCTGGATGAGAGGCTTCAGGTGGTGCTCCTGCGCCTGCACTCCGATCGCCGGAAGGTGTCCAAGAGCGTCCGCCGCAAGGTCGGTGCGACCCCAACGACCAGCGGCACCAAGGACCTGAAGGATAAGGCCCTCGTCCGGGGCGAGTGCCTTGTTCTGGACGCAGCGAGCCCAGCCCTTGACAATGCCGTCCATGAATTGGGCATCGGCGGAAGCGGTGAGGATGTCGACCCATACTGATGCTTCAGACTTTGGTGCGTCCGGAAGCTGCTCAGTGCGCTCGACGGCCTGCAGGGCAAGACGCGGCATACCCCACTCGCAAGCGAGGTGCACCAAGGACTTGACCAGAGACCGAGGCGGGATGTAGTTTTGGGAAAGCATCTCCACGAATATGAGAATCGACTGCTCCAGACGTCCGGATCCAATCGCCTGCTGCGCCATCGTCCTGTACGCCATCTCCGTGGGCTTGCCGCTGTTGGCGACCTCGATAAGGAGCGACGGGAGGATGCTGGGCTCAAGGGCGACGAACTAATCAAACGTCTCAGCATGGAAGGGTGGTTCACAGCTCTAAGCTCGACTCACGCGGAACATCTCGTCCAGCGCCTTTGTGCCGAGATCAATACCACCAGCCTCGGCGTCGCGCATCGCGCCCAGAGCAATCTCCAGGCCGAGCGTCTTTTCGCTGCCGTCGCTGCTTTCTGGCACAGCGTTGAGGCCGCGGCGCATGTTGTAGTCGGCAGCTGACTGGATAAGAGCCAGGTATGCGGCGGGGGTAGGCGTGCGGCCCTCAGCCTTCAGCTTTCCGAGCACACCAAGCAGCTCCGGGAGGCTCTGGCGCGGCTTGGTGGGCGCGGCGTTGCCGCGCTGCTGGTCGCGGCGTTGTCGCCGCGGGGCATTCGTCTCGTTTCCTGTCGCGGCGTCAATCGCCGCAGTTCGGAAAGTTGCCTTTCCCCCGCTGTTCACAAGCTGTCGGAGAAGGGGTCGCGTAGTGCACGACATTTTGTTTGTTTGTCTAGTGAGATGGGGAGGGAGAGGAGTGCAAGAGCCCGATTAAAAAACCCAGAGTTCGGTGGATTCCGTTTCATCTCTGACGAGAAAGCGAATCTGGAACGCGCACCCAGGACGAACAGACAAGGAGCGGAAGCAAAAAATCCAGAAGAGTAAAGGAGAAAAAAAAAGTGGAGGTCCTGTGGAGGCACATTGGGGGGGTCACGGATATGCGGATGATGACGAGGGGAGCTGGTGAAGTTGCAGCTTGTAGCTTGTCAACAACCAACTGGCCCTTTTGATTCTAGACTGTTCTCCTGTTAACAACATTGACAAGCATCACCACCACCACAATGTCCTCCGCCGAGCAGCAGTACACCGAGGAGGAGCGGGCAGCGGCAGTAAGTTATCACTAGGCGAGCGTTGTGTGCTGCATAGCTATGGAACACAAGCTGACGCTTCGCAGTGGGCGGCGGTGAGTATCTGGTTGCCACCCAGATGTACTCGAGCGCGCGTCATACTGACCAGCAGTACTATGCACAGCAGGGCTATACACCGGAGCAGATTGCGGCAATGACGGGAGGGGCCGATCCGTCGGGTGCATCCAGCTCGTCGTACGCCGCAGCTGACTCAACATATGTGCACTCCGACACGGGCAAGTATTCTATGCCTGGGTACGACGCGAACGGATACAAGATTAAGGTCGGGAACACCAAGACAGGAAAGCAGCCGCAGCTCCTCGATGCCGAGCTCTTGAAAACCGTGCCGGCTGTCCGGTCCGGCGAGAAGGCTTCTTCCAGTGGGACCGGGAAGCAGGGAGATAAACAGCAGGGAGGGCAACAGCCGTCTAATTTTGGTGCCATGCGCCGCGACACTGTCGTTCGATCCGCAGGAGGGCGCAAATGGGAGGACCGGACATTGATGGAGTGGGATCCTAGTGAGTTGATCCGATGTGTGATAACTAATTCCTCAGAATGGTATCGCTTGTTTGTCGGTGATGTGTCCAACGATGTCAGCGAGCGTACATTGGACGACGCTTTCAACAAGTATCGGACATATTGCAAGTGCAAGGTCGTACGTGACCGCTTGAGCCAGAAGGTGAGTTTGGAAGGTGACGTCCAACTGATATGCTAAATGTCAGGCCAAATACGCGTTCATTGCATTCAAGGATCCAGAGGATTACCTCAAAGCATGGAAGGAGATGGACGGTGAGTTTCGAGTAAATGATGGCAGGCACGTTGGCTAATTGTGTCAGGCAAGTATGTGGGTAACCGTCCGATTCGACTCAGTAAAATCAAGGAGGACAAGTACGGAAGCACCGAGAAGGTCACCCTCAGTGCCCGCAAGGTGAGTATTGACATGATCAAGTGGCCACCGTTATGCAAATGCAACAGCGTCACCACGCAACGGTCGTCTACCGATTGCTTTTGTTCCTGGAGAAGAGGAACAAGATCTGTGGCACGTATACTGACGATGTCGTAGGCCAAGGAAATGGACAAGCTCCATCGCAACCGCGGAAAGCCGCTGAATGGCCGGCCTGTCCCTTGGTAAGGTAAATACGATAGGGATACCCATTGTGGGCTAGTGAGTGCATCGATGCCGACGGCGAGCGGCTGTGCACATGTTTTAGTAGTTCAATGACGATGAACGTGAAATACATGGGTCGTGCGATGCAAAACGAGGAGGAGACTTCTATGAGCCGAACTACGTAGTATAGGGAAATATATGGCACGAGCTGCGCATGGCGTGTCGACTCTTGTGCTGTTGTGATCGGGTTTGCTCCTCCTTTACAGGAATGCATCCTGACATCCTGAGCAAATTCCTGATCACCTGAATGGAACGATCAAAATGTGTGGTACAATGCCCATTGGATCGTATCAGCGATGCCACGACAGCTGCTGCGTGCGGCCCGTGATTGATAGCTGGGGTGTACGTGCAAATGACGGCAGATGTACAGATACTGAACGACCAGCTGTCGCCCTCCAAGGGGTCCTTTATCATTAATAAAGGCCTTGGTCGGCTCGTGACTCACAGCCGGGCCGCGCCCCGATCCTCGAGGTCTCGAGAGTAATGTTGTGAGCATGTGATTTGCGAGCTTCCGAGGCAGTGGCGCCTGCCAAGATTACATGGCCGTGTGCGGAGTCGCCACCAAAGGCCTAAGATATTACAGGGCTAATTAGGAAAGCGTCTCGAGGGACTTTTGGAATTAGACCGATGTGATTAGCATCTCTTCAATTGACCTGCTGTACCTGTCCTCTCGGTGCCCCTGTGGCCAAGCGCCCAAAAGTTGCACAGCCGACACGGTCACCGATTCCCGCTCCTCACATGCAGAGTAGTGCGATCCTTGGATCCTGCAGGCATGCAGGTGCTGCCGTCCTGCGCCACCGAGACCGACACTGATGCTTCGTAACTCTGCAACTCTGGCGGAAAGCAAGCGAGCAAGCTGTTCACCCCATCTGGGCAGAGAGGAGTGCCGCCCCACCTTTGCCATTCAAGTCACTCACACTCACTGGGTCCTGTGACCACCACAGGCATGACTGTCGCACGGTAGACCGCAAGTGTCGAGCACATCCTATGTCACTTTTCCAGAGGGCCAAGCCCACGGCTGAGACAGGCCGCGCGATCGGACGAGACAGCCCAGGCCGTTGCCTCCACGTACAAGCCACGTTTGCGCGTGCTCGGCGGCGTCGCGGCGCTTCGGTTCTTACATGGACGCTGTTCGGCCCCCCCTTTGTGCGCCGCTCCCGTGACCCTTTGTGCCCTTCGATCCTGTGCACCGTCAGTAGTGGTGTCCAGTGGCGGAGAGGAGCGCGCAGCAATAGGGACCAGTTGTACAGTCTTATTAGTGGCCCGCACATTCGGTCCCATCTGTAGCAATAGAAGTAGGACTGGACTTAGAAGGATTAAGTACTTTTTTGTGACTTTTGAGAAGGATTCTCTTTTCCAAAACGACACGCCACCAGTCCCCAATTGGCCGCATCATCGTTCAACCCATCCGGTCCATTCCATCCAGTCCCACCATCCATCCATTCATCATCCCAATCCCCCCCAGCTCCAATTTCTTTTCAAACTCGCTCTTCGCTCTATCAAGTCCACATCAACGACGACCTTTTACAACACACCGTCCTTGCAACTCCGTTGCGATTCTCAGCCCCATGCCCTCTTCCCTCATTCCGCCTTCCTCGCCAACAGGACGAACGCGCTCCGTCTCCCAGCCGATGCGTGACGGCTTCGACCCCGACACGTTCCGCTTCAACAACGTCAACAGCGCACATTCCACTTCGCCTAGGTCGAGCTTTTCTCGCTCCCTCTCCGCCAACACCCAGTACGGAAGTTTCGGGCGCGCATCAGGATCTCAGATGATGGGATCAGGCAACACGCATCACCATGGACGCGCACGTTCGGGCTCGCTCGTGACCGTCACCGAAGTCGGCGGCGATGAGCCCGACACCATTAACGACCGTCTCGGTGTCGGAACGAACCATAACGCCGCCTGGGTCAATGCACCTGGTAAGTCGGACGACCTCTCGTGCGGCAAGCGGGAGAGCGGGCTTTGGGCTCTGGACAACGCCACGTCCATTGCCAACACAGCGGGAAGCTATGGAACTTGCGCCTTGGAAGAACTTTGGCCAGAAATACAGCAGGTTGCTAGCCTACTTGTTGGACCTTAGTTCTCCGCTGTGAGGAGGCTTGCACCATTAGATGGCAAGACTAACATACAGGCGCGTGGGTCATTCACCCTGTACTCATCATCGGTGCGAAGCTCCTCATTGACGCGATCCCCGGAATGCGCCAAGAGACGAGCTGGACCATTGTCAACCTCGGATACATGGCGGTGCGTTGACGCTTTCAGCTCTCCATGTAGTGGCTAATCTCAGCTCTCGTTCACGATGTTCCACCACGTTACTGGTATTCCCTTCGAGGCGTGAGTGGCTCAGCGATGGCGCAACATAGCGGGCAGGAAACGACCGTTTATGAGTTCAAACTGACCCCTTAGCATGTCGACTGGTGGCGCTTATGACGACCTCACGCTCTGGGAGCAGATTGATATGGGTGCCCAGCACACGCCGGCCAAGAAGTGGCTCACCAGCGTTCCTATCTGCCTGTAAGTACCACTGAAGGCGGACGATGATACAACGGAGGACAGAGGTCAACGTGGACCAGTATCTTTTGATTGTACCCTCTCGTTTGGGATTGCAGCCACTGACCTCATCCAGTTTCTTGATCTCGACTCATTACACACGATACGATCCTACACTCTTTGCGCTCAACTTTGCCGCTCTCCTTTTCGTCCTGTTCCCCAAGCTCCCGATTGTAAGCTTTCAGCTTAATGGCTAGTTCTAACAGCACAGCTGCACCGTCTGCGTTTCCACATTCTTCCCTCCTCGCAATCCGGAATCTCGACTCCGGCGCCCTCCGCGCCGTCATCGCCGCGTCTCAAGCCGCAGTATTAACAAATTTGATTCATTGATATGATCCTAATGATCACTCCTTAGACATGCACATTATGAACGACCAGCGCATGAGGTAGCCACTCGAGCTACACAGGCAATATGGTCTGAGCTGTGCTGACGTCTAACGAAAGCAGGATCTAATCAGTCGCCACCACAGTCCAACTGCAAAAGTGGCTCTTGTCGTCAAGTTAAAATAGGTGAATGCAGATGCAAAAGCTCGGTGTAATGTCTATGGTCCCAACCTCGCCCTCCGATATCCCAGGTAACCAAACCGCCACTGATCACTTCCCACTGCTCTTCTTGATCAGCCGCGCCTTCTCGCTCTTGGGCATCTTGTTCTTGCGCTTCTCGCGGTTCTCCTCCTTGAGCGCCTTTTTGCGTTCCTGCCAGTTAGCAGAGCAGACAGTCGGTCGACGCGCAACATGCAGCGAGAACCCACCTTGTTTGCCTCCTTGTTCTCGTTGCGGAACCCACGCGACTTCTTCTCAAACGCCTCGGGCTCCTCCTCGTCGTCGCTTGGCGGTGGTGTCACCTCGTCCTCCCACCGCACACCCTTCTTCGGCTTGGCGGAGGGAACCGGCTCAGGTGCTGCGGAGGATGTGGGCTCGAGCGCCTCGGCTGCGGGCGCAGTCTCCACCGTCGGCTGATCGGAATTTGAGGCGGTTTCGGGCCCGACTTCGGCGCCCTTTGCTTCCTCGGGCTGTGCAGCACTACTGGAAGTACCAGCCGCGGGCTCCTTGCCCTCATTAATGTCCAAGCCTGTCAGGCTCGCGTAGATGAGCTTGTCACCTTGTCCACTGCGGAGGAGGTCGACGTCGCGTTCGGGGTCGTACACCTCACCGAGCGAGCGGGGGATATACGAAGAGAAGAAGACGGCGTCGTCAACTGCTGCCTGGTTCTTATCCTGCGCAGCTGTGTTGGCCGATCCCGATGTGCCCTCGCCCTTGTCTGCTTCAGGCTCGTGGATCGGCTCCTTGTCGAGCCACTCGCGCAGGATGTCAAGCAAGCGCTGCTCGCCCTCGTCCCCTGCCTCGTCTTCCCGGCTCAACCCCACGTTCTCGTCCACGATAAAGCTCCACGCGCGCCGGATGCCTAGGGTGCGCACCTCGCCGTTTGAACGTTTGTGGAAAAAGTCCTCCACGTTGCGGATGTCCGAGCGCAGGAAGTCGAAGGCAGACGGGTGGTCCTGCTCGACCGACTGCGACACGTCGATGATGTACAGGTGTGATGCGTGGTAGCTGCCGTCAGTCACTCTGTGAAGCTTGCGCGAGTCCCGAAGCTGGCTCACAGAATGTTGTACTCTGAAAGATCGGCGTGCACGAGACGGCAAACATGGTACATCCTCCGCATGGAGACGAGCAGCTCGCCATACAAACGGGGCAGCTTGGACATGGAGATGTCCGCGTCCTTGAGGCGTGGTGATGCGCTGTTGTCAGTCGCCGTCCTCTGGTCCTCACCGATCGGGCGATCACGATTACTTACATCCCGTCCTTGCCGAGGAATTCCATCACGAGGACATTCTCCCTCTGCTCAATGACAATCGGCGCGCGCACGCCGCCCTGCACCAGGCGACGGAGGTTGCGCAGCTCCTTCTCCGCCCACAGGCGCACCATCTTGCGTGGGTTTTTAGCGGACGAGTAGCCGCCCTTGAACCGTTGCTCGCCGACGATGTAGTTCTGCCGTGCCCGGAAGTTGAGAATGCTCGTGCGGTAGATCTTGACAGCCACGGCGGCCGGGTACGGTGATGGTGTCGGCGGGGTGTTGGCACCGGGAAACGCGAGGTACACGTTGGCCTAGAGTCAGTGTCTCGTTCTCGTATTCTCCACCATATTCTCCACTCACTTCTTTTCCAGTGCTGACCACACCATCGATGACGCCAAAGAACCCGCGGTTGACAAGTGCGCTGAGGACGAGGCGGGTACGTGCATCGAGCACCTGTTCGTGTGTCGCGCGATCCGCCTTGTCCTTCTGGTTGGCGCGCTCCGCCGCACTCTTCGGGTTGGCAGACACGCCGCCAAGGATGCCGGGGTTCACGAGCGTCTTGCCTGTCGTTCCGGACTGGATCGGGGCACGCGCGCGGCGAGCCGCTGCATTGGCATTCCGGGCAGGGAGGGGGCGGGCCGAGGCTGGTGTCGACGAGCCGCTCGCAGGCGCTGTGGACGGTTTGGCGCCCGTGCCGAGGTCAATAGCGGCATACGACTGCCGCACGCGGTTATACTGCTTCGTGAAGTCTGGAATCAGTGCTGCTCACTTGGCCCGATAACTTACCGCCATCGGCGAGCTCCCAGTCCTCGTCCTCGACGCCCCAGTCGAGCATCTCCTCGTCGTCCATCTCGGGCCCGTCCCCCTCCTCGCGCTCCCGAGGCCATCCACCGTCTGGATTCCCCAGCCCTTCGTCATCAGACTCAAATATCGATGACCCGTCGTCCTCCTCGTCCTCGTCAAGCTCCTCTCCATACTGGGCCTCCTCCTCCTCGTCGCACGGTACCTCGTCAATGTACGCTTTCCCGTCTGCCCGCGCCTCGGGAGTAGCGGGACCCGTATCGCCCGCATCGACCGCCAGCTGCGCTTCGTTCGTCGTTGTCTCTGTTGTAGTATTGCTCATCGCTGTGTCGGTGGTGTTGGATGTGGTGGCGACTGTAGGATTCAACTTTTTTCGTTCTAGTAATGTCTAGGCAGGGTGTTGTGAGCTTTGGAAATCTCGGATCCGAGTCGCGTGAAAAGCGCGTTAGAATCTCGTGCTACCTGCATGGAGTCCCTGAAATTTAGAGATGACCTTGTGAGGATCAAAATTCCCATATTCCCAGGATCTGTGGACGCGCACAGACGTCATCGACATTTTATCTGCGGAGAGTCTTTTCTCACATCCTCAAATCTCAAAGTCTACTGCGACTGGCTGTTGGCAGCGGCAGCCGATGGCCAGAGCCCAGAGCCCAGAGCGGCGCCAAACACCAGCAACGTAAGCTATCTCCGGAGACCGGAACAATGCCCTACGCACCGGCTCTTGCAGCGGAGATGCGATCAGCTGACGCCTCCTGAACAGCTGCCAATCAGCCGCCCACCATTTGTTGCTCCTGTCCGTAGTGATGTCATGGAGCAGTCGCGGGAAGGAGAGCCGCCGTGGTGATGCAACATGCAACAAACATATGCAAACATGTTCTCGCTTGTCCTTTGCCTCTGGCTCGTGCCCGGTAGAAACAGGTAGGTTCACGGTGCAAACAACTACGTAGCTAGGTGCGCTGGCCGCGAACCAGCGGCCCTGGGACTGGCATGTGACGTCGCCTGCGACCCACCAGCAGCGCATAGCGAGTACAGTTCTTGTGTCATTTGGCGCAGACATAATTTGCCCAGGCGCGGTCCCGCACAGTAGTGGGGGTTCTCGGCGCGTGTGACCAGAGATTTCTCGCCGATTTCTCAACCTCTCGATTGGACGCGCTACACCCAAACGGGCAACAACCCGCTCGTCACCAGCACACCAGGCCACGTATATAAGACTACAGACAAGCGCTGCTAGCACCCATATTCCGCCACCCACCACAGCATCCACCATGGTAGCCCTTCCAGAGATCGCCTTCTCCCTGTGTCGCAACCCGGCTGTCGCAGGTATGTACGAAGGCAAAGGCGTACACTTGGCGGAAAGTTGGAGGTGTTTTAGGAGGCAAAGTTCCTCTAGCATCTCAGCTATCTCAGCCCGTCACAAGTCACAACGCCAACCCTCGGTCTTCTCTGTAGCCCGCTAACCTCCAGTCGGCCTCCCCGTCGCCCTTGGCCTCGCGTCTGGCCTCGTCGCCGGCGAGATCCGGCACGAGCGCACCGGCCAGCCGGTGAGTGGCATTCACACCCTGCTCGGTTATAGGCAACTAACATTCAGATGAAGACCGTGTGCCCTGCGCACCCCGCGTTCAGCTACCTCTGGACCGGAATGTACGGTCTGATGGGATACGCCGCGCACCTCTGTGTGCAGTCGTTTGATGCTGCCCCGACCCCGCAGGGAACGTGAGTGTTAAAGCGGCGATTAGCGAGACCGGCGCATTATGCTTTTCTCCTGGTGGTTCCACGCAAGCCCAGACCATAGCTAACCCCCAGCGAGGACGCGACCGTTGGCCTCGCGTTCTACTACGCGCAGCTGGCGATGAGCCTCATCTGGGCGCCGCTCTACGTCGGCGGCCGCATGCCCAAGCTCGCCCTCGTCGACTCGCTGGTCCTCACCACCACCGCGACCGCCATGACCGTGAAGATGCACGACCTCAACTGGTGCTCGACCTCGCCGACGTGGTTCCTCGCGCCCGTCTGCGCCTGGCTCGGATACACGACCTTCCTCAACGTCCAGTCCGTGCTCAACGAGGAGAAGTGAGTGATACCCCTCAAACTTGGCGAGGAGGGTCACTGACAAGCAGGGCCAAGCCCGGCCACTAGATAACATGTGGAGACGCGTAGCGCGCCGCAAGGTCCGAGCTCTCCCTTTCGACCATCATTTCATCATTCGCGCCCGATATGCTCGGTATCGTCAGAAGAAGTAGGAAATCTGAATGAATTCTGATAATATGATTGTGACGTGGGCTGTTGGGGCCGGTAAACCGTGTCTTATCAGAAACTACTGAGTTGCTGACATTGGCAGACGCCATGATGTACGTATGTAGCTGCCTAGAGGTTGGTGTTGGTTTGATTGTCAGTACATGTTGCTTGCCCAAGATGCAGAGAGCAGAAAGAGGAGGCCATTATCTTCGCAACACTGGACGCAGCACTGCTAGCACTGGACGCATGACTGAAAGTATGTCTCCTTTTCCTGACTGAAAGCACCCCCGGTGGAATTCAGCCTGGCAAGTCATGTTTCGCAATTTCGCGACAGACACAACGGAGCGGGACCAGCCATCCGCGGAGTGTCTGGACTTGACGACGCGCCGTCCCTTTGGCAATGCCGGTGTGGAGCAGGCGGTCTCCCGCAGGCGACTCTTCGAGATGCGGCTGATCGTCCCTGGCTAGAGCGTGGCGGGTCGATACATGACGTGTCCTTGACGATAGCCGTCCGCTTGGAAAGACGCGACGGGTCGTAAATTCGTGAATATACAATGCCTCGAGGGCGCACATGGTGTCAATTGAAGGGCTCGAGTGCTAGAGAGCTTTAAAGCCCACGCCCTTCCCCTCGGAGATGGAGATCGCCCCCCCCTGTCCAAAGTCGCCTGTCAGCATGTTGTCTGTCGATATCTCGATACTGTCGTGATCGATTCATAATGTGGTGGCCGTGGAAGCACAACATACAACAACAAGGACAGGGCACAAGTGGCTGTCCAAAGACTACAATCTGTATACTCGGTGCAAAGTGGGGTCCTCGGGAATGCCGTGACCGCTTCCGCGATGCAAGCGCGAGCGAGTCTGGGGCCCGCTGCCTTGGCTCGTCCTGGTGGCCCTTGCCGAAAGGGGCAATCCCGGACCGAAGGAGCGGATCTGAAGGGAAACCGGGAAGGGGTAAAGGGGTAATGTAAATATGGAGCTCTGGGGAGGCGAGAGGCCAGAACGGGCCATTGGGCGTCTGCCGATCAGGTCGATCTGGGGGGGTGGGAAGGGGGGAAGGGTCGTGAGGGCGCACTTGTTTGGGGCCATTGGTGTGCTGGGATCGTCGCTTGCGCGCTTGCAGCTTGTTTGAGAGGGGTTGGTGTAGATTGGTGCGCGGTGCGCTGGCGCGCCGCAGGAGTCGCGAAAGGGCAGGAGGGCATGAGGCCCTAGCTGGCCACACCACAGGCAACGAATGCGCCCGAGATCCCAAGACGCATACCTGCAATACCTGGCAACCTGCGAAACGGGATATTGGATATTGCGATATTGGACGTGGGATGAAGGATGTATGCATGAGCGGGATAGGTATCCGGGCCTCCAAGATCGCTTACAGAGTCAGGAGAACGATTGGAGCATGCCCGACGGGTGACCTTGGCCGACGCATGCTTGTCTCAACAGCCGTCCAGCATTTGTTGTCGTCTTCTCATTCTGGCAAACTGACATATTCCTTCGGTGGACATCGCTTTCTTGCGTGGCCCTTTCAGTTTCTCCCTCTTTGGACGCCGGACACTGCCCTGCTTGTGCTGCGCGAGACTGCGGAGACTGCCAACTGCGACCTGGCACACAACGACAAGGCCGTCCCTCGACGCCGCGACGCCTTCCGACGCCTCACACGATCGACCATTTCACCCCCTTGGCTGGCCGCCATCTGCAGTGCTTGCAGTGCTTGCAGTGCGCCCAGTGTAGCCCCTCGTTTCCATTCAGCGCCATCTTGGCGTTGTCCACCCACCTTCACTTCCCTCTTTTCTCTCCATTATCACTCCCCAGTCACTCGTTTTCTTTCTCTGGTGATCCCGTTCCTTGCCGTCTTGACCACTTTGGTCAAGCCCTCTCTTTCCCTCGTCGCCTCCAATAGTGCAGTGCACTGTGGTGTCGAATCTGTGCCATCATCAGGCCTATTGCCATGCTTTTCCTTATCGACATTTTGACGTAAACGGAAAGCATCCCGCTCCAACGGCTTCAGCCTCCTCGTCCTCGTGTGCGCGTGGGCCCCCAACAAATACGGTCGGCCCCTCGCCGATCATCACACGCAAGCCTCTTCTCACAACACAACAAACCCCTTCCGCCTCGACGCACACTGTTGGCAGCTCCCTCTAGCTTGCAATAGTTTTATCTTCTCTCTTATCTGGTCTCCCAGAAGCGATACCTCCTCATTCATCTCTATCCTCGCGAGTCGGCGTCTGACTTGGACCACGCGGACGTGCACAGCATTGCGCACAACCCTGCTTCCCCGCCCCCACACCCCGCCTTCCCTCCATTCCAAGCTGTGTACTTGACTACTTGTCAACCCGGCAACACCAAACATTTCGACCGTTGGAGACCTTGTCAACATGACAGAAGTAGATTCACGTCCCCCTCCCTCGCTACCGGTGCCCCACGGCGTACGACCGGTAAGTGCTGCGTGTTGGTTGCTCAGACGCTTTCGTACTGATAGCGAAGGCTCGCATTCCTCCACGTTCACCAGTTGCACCCTCGGCGCGCCCGCCGCTTCCAGGCCGACGACAGTCAAATGAGTCTTCCGCTACACGTCCTCGACTGGGAGTTGTTGGACCGGGGAAGACGCGCACCCCACCCCCACTCCCGCAACGGAATGGAAGCCCGTCGGTCTTCAGTGGTCGCGAAGGGAGCGTTTATACTCGTCGAGGGGAAACCATCACCAGCCCTCCTCCAGCTGTGCGTTGCCGTCGGCCTTTATAAGCAAGCCGTAGCTAACCTCACAGGAACTGGAGCTGTTTGCCCATCACTGCCGCGTCTTCTACCTGTTCCAAGAGGGCGAGGCCGAGTCTGGTGACTACATTTCAAGAACACTTGCCCGCTTGAAACCTGCTCATCGCGCTGCGTACACCCGAGTTCAGAGCCAGCTGCGTGCCCAAGCCCACTTGCATCATCTCCGCGTACGGATTTCCTCGTTCCACGCGCTGATCGCTGCCAACGCGCCCAACTCGGGTCTGTCAGGACCGGCTCGTTCTGAAATTGGAGGATCGCGGGCACAGGCTGAACGTGCCGACCGACTGTCATTCTTCTTGCGCAAGTGGGGAGGGAGCGCGGGCGCCCTTGAACCCTTCTTTCGCGGACTGTGGTCCGTGTTTCGTCTCCAGAGTCGTGGCGACCCGTCTCGTGGCGGTGGCGGCCCCCGTTGCGTAGTGTGGGAAATCGACGACGCCGTGTTTCTGGAGTCTGGGTGAGTGGCTCAACATAAAACAAAGCTGATCTTCAGTGGCCCCGAATTCATGCACGAAGCGCTAGTGGTTATGAAGGGTGTTCTTGGGTTCGAAGAGCAAGCTCTCTGCGACCCGCCGAGGATGCGTCGCATCCCTACCACCGACGTTCTAACACCACCTGGTACCGACCCATTCACGGACACATCGCCGCCACCCATGCAGCAGATGCGCAAAACATCGGGACGTGGCCCCGCACCACCTCCGCCGCCATCGCGTCGCCGCCCAACGAATAGCAGCCTGACACCCGTCGAGGACCCGACGATGCCGTTGCTGGCCGGATCGTCAATTCAGACGACCCCGGTCTCGCCAGTGCTACTTCCACCGTCCAGTCCGTCGCCGGCTCCGAGCGAGGACGAAGAGGAGGCTGATGCCGAAGAAGAAGCCGACCTGAACAAGGCGAGGTTCCGCATCTGGACATTCCCTGCGCACATTACGGACCAGGAGGCCGAAAACCTCATGAGCCTTTTCCCGCGCTACCTTCAGCGCCCAGATACGCGCTTCCCCTTTCCTCGTCACCGGCTGAAGGATTTGGAGCTGGGCAGCGGACCATGGCACACCGTCATGGTCGAGGGCGTGCAGGTCTCGCTCCCCAAGGTCGAGTGTGAAGATGAGGCCGGTGTCGTGCGCGCCGGTACGGGACGTGTCTGGGTTGGCAACGATGAACGTCTGGACGGATGGATGGGTGGAACGTGGTTCCGATTCAAGCGGTGGTGGCGTAGACTGTTTGGCCGTGGATAAGACCAGTCTTGCACGATCAAACGGACTGGAGAAGTTACGGAACGATACCCAAGAGAGTACAGCACCGAATACAGAAGTGCATACCAATGCCGACACGGAAAGGACAATCGAGCGAAATGTAGCCCCATCTCGGGACGCGGTGCGATCCTGGACCACATGGACTCGGGAGTGTAGAATTCACGTCTTCAAACACAAATGCATGTACATTGACTGTGTACTACCGCGATCACTTGCTGGTTTTTGCACGCTTAGATTCAGATCCTTCGTCACCGTCGGCATCTTCGAGAGAATGTTTCTGTCCCGACGACGATGCTGCAGGACTGGCATCGGCGGCAGTCTCAACTGCCGAAGCACCAGATGTCGCGTGTTGCTTTTCTTGCAGCTTGTCCTTGCGCTGTTCATTTGTGGCCGTCATGAACTCGCGGAACGCGTCCTGGCCAGAGCCAGTCGGGGGTGCTGCCGGGGCAGTGGCTGTTGCCGCTTTAGGGGGCACATACGCGCCACGAACGGCCTTGGCGCCCTTTTGCGCACGGGGCCGAGGCTGGAATGCAAGCGAGGATGTTGGAGCGGCTGACGCGGCGCTGGCTGCCGTATTTGCGCTCTTCGTAGGCGCTTCCATCTGTCGCCGACCTCCTTGCTCTCCTACACGGACACTTACGCCATTAAACTCGAATGGCTTCATGAGCAACAGACCAGCGTCCTGACCATCAGCTGTTGATGCGCATTTCTACTCACTGCTTGAGATTCAAGCTCCACCAAAGCCTCATTCGTGGCCGCAAACACCTCGAGACGCCGTACTGCCACGAGCTTTTCGAGCTCCTGTTGCAACAGGCCCTCCTGGGTGTTCGGCGGGAGATCGTAGAGACAGAGTTGGCGACTACGGCGGTCCGCTGCTTCTTCCCGTGCGTTGGGTCCCGATGGTGCAGAAGTCGTTGGGGGGCCGCTAGGGCCAGGGCGCCTGATAATCAGCATTGCACACAAGCCAAGCCGGATACTCACGGGGCACGCTTCTTGTTGCTATGGTTCGGGTCGCTGATTGTCACCTTGAGGCGGCGGCCGTGGTATTGTGTGCCGTCAAGCCCGGCGATAGCAGCTTTGGCTTCTTCCTGTTCCTGATCAGCATAGTCCTGATAGTTGGGCGACAGTGATGATCGAAGTAAGGCACTTTAATCCCCGCGAACGCTGAGGGAGCCTCATGAATCACAACACCTTCGCCGTTCTTTTACGGACCTGGGTTGACATTTCCACGAACGCGATGCCCTTGCAGACACGCTTGACAGGATCCCAGGGTAGGTTGATCCCGACAATATTTCCGTACTGTGATGGGTTAGTTACGGCAATGTGGAAATTGCCCTGGCAGCACTTGTCGTCTACAAAGCAGGCGTACCTTTGCGAACAGTTGGTGCAGGGCATTCTCAGTCGACTTGCTGTTGAGTCCACCAACAAAGAGTGTGGAGTTGGACTCATCACTGCGCTTCTTCTTTGCCGATGGGTCCGAAATCACCACTGTCATCCCAAACTCGCCACCGTCTGGCTTGAAATTGTGCAGCACCAGAGCCTCCTGTGCAGATGCCTAGCACTGTTAGCCCGCGCTGTTCCTAGATGACAATAAGGTCAACTCACAGGGGATTCCATGGTGATGTAACAGAACCGCCGAGAATCAGCAAACTTCCGGCTGGGCCACCGAGTTTGCAAAATCCTGCCGTACTAATTACTCGTTAATGACGATCTCGTTTGCCCTCCAGGATCACACGTACCTGGGAGAACAGCTTTCGCAACGCTGCGTCATCTGTGCCTCGACCGAAATTTGTCACAAACAGTGTTGATCGCCATAGCATGGCCACATGAATCTCGTTCCCATCCAGTTTTCTTCTGTCCTTCTCGAGAACGCCGGGTAGAGCATCGGCAAAACGGAATTCCACCAGAGCAACCTCTGTATCCCTGTCGTCGTCGCTGGGAAGAATCGTACATTCGCGGACTTTGCCCCACTAGAATCCGTGTCAGCTTGGCGGTCATGATTGCCCTGGTTCATGTCAACAAGAGTACTCACATTCTCGAAGAATTGTTGAACTCGCTCAGCGGTGGTGCCTTGCTTCAGCCCAGTTACTAGGATGGTGGTGTTCTCGCGATCACTGTCGGCGTCAGCATAGGGGCGGGTCCAAGAAATCTCACCGTTTGATATGGGGAACGCCCTCGGATTCATCGTTGGTAGCTGCAGGTGGCGCGGCATTGTCATGGACCGGCTCGGTATGCTGTTCCACCGCAGCCGAAACTGTGACAGCCTCAGCGGCCTCAGCACCAGCAACAGCTGACGCCTCAGGCGCTGCAGCAGCGTACGCCTCCGCTGCGAGACGGTACTGCTCTGCAGCGGCGGTCTGCTGCTTTTCTGCCTCCTGTTGTCTCCTGCGATTCACTTTCGCTTGCTCCTTGTCGATTCGTCTCCGAGCGTCAACAACGGTATCCACAGTGCCGTGGATGTTCTCAAACAGAAGGAAGGCGTCATAGACAGCCTCGGGCCAGTCGAGATCTGTCCGTGCAATCGATTTTTGATACGTCGCACGGGTGGCCTCAAAGTCCCCGGTTCGCGCTTGAGCCTGGGCCACCAGAATGACCCGTTGATACGAAGACAAGCGGGATTTGATCGGCTGATCGAGGACGGCAAGGACGCCGGGGAGTAGCTCGGGAGCCGCATTCTCGGCCTGCAAGGTGAGCACGACTACAGTAATGGTTACTTACCCAGGCAATGAAGAACTTTTCCAGTCGAAGCGAAGCATCACCGTCCTTGTAGTCTATCTGAGTTAGCTTTCATAACAACTTCGATATGCTTACGGTGTAAAACAGTCTCCAGGGCTGTCGTGAGGTTCACGAACACTGGATGCTCAACTAAATGGTCAGTATTTTTTACACCGCGTAACATACGTGTAGGTTCAATAGAGCGGAATCGCCTGTGAAGGATCGCTGCATGGCAGAAGAGCACGTCCACGAGAGCAGATACCGGTTGTTGGTTTCCGGTCATGATGTTCGTTGCTTTTTCTACAGAGGTCTCGATTGCCGGAATCTCGTTGTTCTTCTCCTGAGACTGTCAGCAGTCGAGAGAAACTTGACGGCCACTTGAACTCACAAGAGCAATCAGGCGACGCGACCACAGGTCACCGCTAGTGGGACACCCTTTCACTGCGCGTTCCAAGACTCCGGACACCTCTGTTTCCTTATCGCTGGACTTGTCCTCGTCCTGAGCAATTAGCATCGGACACGCTCGTTGGTTTCTTCTCGTTCCACAAACTCACCACATAGTCCACGTAACGAGCCCACATCAGCGCCTCAGCACGCTTGTACGCGTTGGCAGTTTCAACCATGTTGACACTCTGTCCTTCCATCGCAGCCGCATCTACGTTGAAAGATGCCTCCATCGCCGCCGCAGCGGCATTGCTGTACGCCAGCAGTACCCTCTCGAAAATCGCCCGCACGAAAAGAGGATCCTGTCGGGGACCATGCTTGTATTTCGGGTTCTTGGTCATCGGGTCGGTCTCCCAATCAAGGTATGCCACAAGCACAGCAAGATGGGTGCTCGAGTCATGGCTAGCCTACGATATCAGAATAAATTGTCCACGGAAACATTCGGAACACCTACCAATTGGTCCTCGAAGTCTTCACGAGTGCGTCCTCGACGCTTCTCCGACAGCTTCTTCTTCGCCAATTGCGAGGCCTCCGTCACTTTGACCATCCGCGCCTCGTACTCCTCTGGGCAGTGCGCGGAGAGGAACGTCGAGTATGCGCTAGAAGTCGCATCGAGGGTGGCATGGGGAATCTGTAGACGGGAAAGGTACAGCTCGTGAATGCGCTGCATCTGTTCCGTTCTGCATTGTGGGTCAGCATGAGTTCAATTAGAACAGCAACAATCACGCACTTATCGCTGCTGTTGGAGGATTCCAGAACCGCGAGTTCCCAGTCCATGGCCGCCTGCCAAACTGCTTGACTCTGACCAAGAAGACCAGACGCAGCATCGACGATGGCCCATATCATCGCCCGAACCGCTTCATTGTCCAGCTGTGCGATGACATCGGCATCTCCATTGAGCTTGCCATACGTCGATTGCTCCATGTCTGTCGGAAACTGTGATAGAGCGACGAGAAACTCGACATGACGCTTGAATATGGCGGCAGCTGAGGTGAGATCAACAGCATACTGCACGTCACTTACATGAGTATTCCCTCTCGGCTTGATCAAACAGCTCCAGCATGTCGGCAAACGCCTCAAGAGTTACCTCCGTTGTGTGCTGAATCTTGGCATCGAGGAACTTGGTCCAAAGGGCTGCGGCAATCAGGACCCGTCATCCTCGCCCAGACTCTACTTACCTTCTCCGAGGAAAGCAAAATTTTGCGCAGACTCGACTGCACCCGTCGCCTCGTCCATCATGCCAAGCTGGACCATGAGGTCGACTTGCCGCTGGAGAAGGCGAACATTGTATGGGTGTTGCTCGATCTCGTCGATAAGAGTTCCAAGCTCATCCACAAGTTTCTGGGTTGCTGCCGCCTCGTCGACCGGTATGTTTTCGTCGATATCCATCATAGATCACAGGGAATGGCGACGATGATAAAGATGATGAAAGAGATCAACCACACGACCTGGTGTGCACCAACTGGCCATCTGGATTATTTACTCGGTTCTTTCTTGTGGTGTGTGTGCACATTGGAAACGCGTCACAGAGTCACAGCTCACGGTTCATAGAGTCACGTGATTCCAAAAGCAGAAGAATGTGTTACGTAAGTGAAACTGGTTCCACGTGGCTGGTCAACACTCCCGTACTCCCCGTATCCTGTACTTCCGTAATCCCGTACTCCCGGATCCGTGCGGTATTCGGGCCGGCGGGCCGATGTGTTCTCGACTACTTCCAGCTTCCAGCAATCTGCAAAGATATGGACTGAGCTCCCTCAGGTTCCCGGGAACACTACTCCTGTTTATGATATATGACAGAAGCAGGCTCAGCAGGCGGTGCCACATATCATCAGCTAGTGACTGTTACGATAGCGGAGGGACTGTGTCGTGGCATGAGACCTGGGCCCTTGTGGCGGTACTCATTTGGGTTAGCATGTGGGTCATGGCCGTCCCGCTCTCAACTTGACGATTCCAGCACAACGCTTACTTCCCTCTTCCGAAGGCAGAGTAATATACAGCGCGATCAGACTAGCGCGACGTCTGACGATAACAAGCGTGACTATTCTTGTGGTCGCGAGGGTGGTTTAAAAGCACACTTCCAGTGACAGTCGCGCGATCGCGCCGCCCGGGGTCCCATTGTAGAGGGAGGTAGCGCATGTAGCACGAAATCTTGGGGGGCGGATCAATTCGGGGGGAGTCATTGGCACGGGGGGTTTTACAATAACGTGAAGTGATAACGTGAGTGCCCAACTTATTTTCCCGAACACAAGAGCTCTCGACTTGGAGATTGCGAGATCGAGATGCGCGAGATGAGGACTGAGAAAGGGGTGATCGAAATGTGAAACCCACGAAGTCGGCAACGGCATTCGCTGTCGACACAAACCGGTTCATGCACGCAAACAATAATCATTCAAACGGGCACAGCGTTATCCCAAAAAGGTAGGTAGTAGATTAGTCCGCAAAGTCTGCGAAACAAAGTTGGACAAAGTAGGTAAAGGCACGGCAGCGTTACTGTACGCATGTACGCAGCTGTACGTACTAGATTGCAGAATTGCAGACTGCTCCCGAAGGTGTCGGGGTCTTCGGTTTTGTAGAGTTGCGCACTTGGAACAGACATAGCAGTACAGTGTACTGACTTTATCTTTCGGGACCCGGTTCGTGTGCTTCGAGTGCCTTCCATCGGGCTCGAATCTTCTACAATTCGCTTGGACATCGCCGGACCCCATATCGCGCAGATTGCGGCATGTTGTAACCACATGTCTCGCGATCTTGCAGCTCGCAGCTTGCAGCGCGCAGCGCACCCTCATGATCTACTTTTTGAGATTAGGGTATGAGGATATTCAGGGTCAAGGGCCGGGGAATGGGGACGGAGGTTAATAGCCCTCACAAACATCTCTTCCCAAAGATGGACGAGTCGGGTAGTTTCTTGGTAGCATTTCCAAATTTACGGCGTTGTGTTTGTCAGTGTCTCGTGGTTCTCTGGAGATCATAAATTCATAAAGTTAAGAGATCACACAGCACGCGACTTTACACACCATGTATGGCCATATATTATGGGACAGGCGACCACTAACCGCTGTGAAGCTCGGAAGCGCAAATTACAAGCCTCAGCTGGGAAGCTCGATCGGAAAGAGGCAACAAGATATCCTGCGCTAACAACCACATCAAGCAGGGCAGAAGCAGAACAGGGTGCACGCGCAAGTCTGTGAGCCTGGTAGCCTGGGGATCTTGGGAGCTTGGAAGGCCAGGGGGAACTGGCCACTAGGCCACTAGGATGGCCTGGTGGCCTGGTGGCCTTGTGGCCTGGCGAGCGCTACCTCGGTACCTTATACCTCGGGTCTCTTGGTCTTCACGTTGGGCATGCGGCCAAGGGAAAAAGACGCAGGGAAAAAGATGTCCAGGATCTAATTACTGATGGGAGCTTGTTCCTGTTACGTCAACACCCCAGTGCCAGGGCCGGGCCAAGTCTTCGGCTGTAGCTGGGTGGGCATTTTGGGCACAACGTAGCCTGGAGACACGACACTGTTCAGAGAATCAGAGGACCAGAGGCCGCAGCACATTCGTCGTCTTGGTCGTATAGACTATGGCAACCAAACCCCCCACTGTGGCCGCTACCCGCAGATTCCGGATTCTTCGGCACTCCCCATCCCTAGGGTTTCCCATCACCAAGTCTAACATAATTGCGTCAGGCTCTGACCTCATTGATCAGTATGCTCCGACCAAGAATTGTCTCGGGATGATGTGAGAAGACAGAATCGTAGGCTAACCGCCCAAGGATGTTTCAAACGGATGTGCCACACCATGTTCATGTTCGGTTCTCGAGGCTGCTCCAACAAGCTCAAGCGCATCAGGTGGCAGTGATGGAGTGGTTTTACCCCATTAAGGCAGCAGACAGCCTCCCAGGAGCCAGGGCAGGCGATGCAAGAATCGCAGATCTGGAGTTTCAGCGGATCAGCGGTAAAGGATAGAGCGTTCGTGGCATACACACAGTGGAAAAGGGGCGGCGGAATGATCAGACCTGCGTACGCCCCTTGGCCCTCGGGTTCTTATCACATACAGAAGTCAACCTGCAACCTGCCAGGCGCAGCATGGCGGAATGAGGGAGCGGGAGTTCACCACGGAAGGATCGGTTGCTGTTCTGTAGCTGATGTGGGACGTTGGATTTAGGGCCAACTTGTTCTCGTTGGTGCCGGTGGATGCGCACAGGGCAACGAGACGACAGCAACCGGGAATGCAGCGGAATGGAACACCTGGAGGGCAGGAAGCCAAAAGGAACGAGAACCCGAAAGAACCTGGATAAACATGCCCTCGAACGTTTGGACAAAACAGTTGTACCGAGATTTGGAACACCAGGTTTGGGCTCGGATGAACAACCAAGGTAGATCAAGGAACTCACAGGATCCCAGGGCTCCTCAGGGTTTTGGTCAAGGTGTTGCATGCACTTCTGGTTACGATCCCGACACGTTCTTAGCCGTAACCCATTATGAACAGGATAATGGTTATAGAAGCCGTGAATTGTAGTAGCAATAGCACGGCTTGCACGGCACGACGTCCTGTTTTGTTTCCCTGTTTCTCGACCGAAGAGACCAAGTGCACACGAGCGAGTCCATTATTCAGCGGACACAGGCGCGAAACGACAAGCAGGGAAGAGCTCTAAAACTCGAGTAGCCGGTACCTGTGTAGTGAATCTCACCACTCTACCTACCCTCGACTGCCGATCAGCACCCACCTCCCTCCCCCCCCCCACCCGCCTGGTGCCATTCGGGCCATCCGGGCCATCCGTCATCCTTTGCCTTTGGCTGCGCACTCCTGTACGTAGTGTGCTGCAGTTGATCATCCCGCTTTCCCCCTAGCTATTCACTTTTGTCAAGAGAAACAGGAAACAACTCTGTCGTCTCACACCTCGATCCGTCATACCCTCATAGCACAGTCAACCTCAATAAGACTCCTCCTCACTAAGCCTCTGATCCTCTGAGTCTCTCTCGTCATTCCCTGAACATCATCATAGCCAACAGGCCAACAGGTTTCTGCTGCGCGATCGCGCGATCCAACACTCGCACGGATCCCTTACGCACGGTGCACAACGCTATCAGCGATCCGACGATCCCGACGATCACGACGATCCAGAAGCAACTGGCCGTGACCATTGCTACCACGCGGGGTTGCCCAGTCTGATCGTCATAGCTCCGCACTGGATCTGTGCGCATCGCCAGAGCGGATCCCGCGACATCTGCGATCCTCTTGCACCCTTTAGCCCCTTCTTCGGCCTCTTCGCCTCTTTGCCCCTTGGTGACCTGATCCACCCTTGCGCCTTCGTCTGCACTGCACGACTCAAAAGTCACTCTCTGGCTCTCCAGCAATCCAACCCAGCGATCCAACTGGGTCTCCGCGGCATTCACTCTCCTTTGTCGGTCAACTTGCAACTACACCCTCGATATCCCTTCGATCCTGTTCCCAAGCTAGGGGCATTCCTCACCGGATATCTGCATCCTAAATTCACTCTCGCACATTGTTACCGTGTAGTCTCCTTAGTTCCCCCTCCCCCTACCCCGAGACATTTACATTCTTTGTTTGAGGTATTCATAGACGCATCGCCCCTCCAGACGCCCCATTCAAATCCTCTGGCCAGCCAGCGAGTTCGCACCCTTTGCGCCATTCGACATCTTCCACATCGCGCACACACCGCATCGCACACACACAAAAAACTACAACCCCGCTCCCCTTCCTCCCAGCGGCCAAGCTCCCTTCCGATCGCTAGTGATATACAACGACGCACAGACCACGCTGTGATTGATCCATTCAGCGCTCCTCCTTCCTGCGCGGGTCCCTACTTGTGATTCTCGTTCGCTCGCTCGCTCGCTCTTCGAGCCTCAAATTTCTGTCCATCGCACGGTCCGCATACGTTGACGGTCACGATCCCACGGCGCTCACAGTCCCCACGTCCATCCTGGTTCCATTTCGCCCTGCTCGCCCCTTCCACATCCCTCCTCCTCCGACGCTCCCCTGTCCCTTATCGCCCCTCTTTCTTGGCTCCCCTCCACTTCTTTAACGCCTGCTGTGTAAACGCGTCCTCCCCGGCAAGAGAGGCACATCTTCCTCCCTGGGACATCAGCAGCATCACCTTCTTGGTCTGGGATCGTCTGTGTATCGTGACCTTTGAGCTCGTTGCATCTTGACAAACTCTTCTGAGGAAGTCTTACCTCTCTGCTTGGGCCCCCTCGTCCGCCCCTGAACTGCAAGTGTGGGTCCTTTTCTGCTTTTGAACTTGCAGCTTGCAGCTTGCGGTACTTGCAGCTTGCGGTACTTGCAGTTTTCAAGATCGACAGACTTTTGCTTTTTTCGTTTTTTTCTTTTCTGGACGCGTTCCGTTCCTTGCATCAGTTCCTCAACGCCTCATTGTCTCGCCACATCCTGGTCTTTTGGGTCTCGTGAACCTCATATCTCATCTCGCGGTCGTACAATCGCTTTAATCTCGACTGTTTCGTGTGGCACCGAAGTGAAATCGGGTCGCGTGAAGTCAATCGTCCCGCTCCCTTCAGCTCGATCATCCTGCGGATATCCTGCATTGATCATCTCATCAGCTCGGGAGCAACCTCTCGACATCTGGTGGTGTTCACAGTGCCTGTCCAACCATGGCATCGGCTGCATCACCGGATCGCAGCTCCCCTCACTCGACTTTGGATTCTTCGAAACAGACCCGAGGCCCTGCATCTGGTCGTGGAAAGAAGAGTGGCGAGGGTCAGCTGTCCAAAGAGAGCGCACAACAAGAAGCAGGTGAGTGAGCCTGCTTATCAATACGACGGCTTCCTCTGGGTGCCAGTGTACTATCATCCCCCCGATCCCCAACCACCGTCGCCACCGCTCGATATTGACTGTCCCCAGTAACCCAATCCTCTCCGCCCCTGCCGTTGACATCTCCTGGTGCAACCAGCAATGATCCATTGGCATACCAAGCGTATCCACGACAGCTACCTGCAATGACGAATCCGGATGAGCAACGCCAGAGGCAGCTCTCGGTCCACATGCCCCCGCCTCATCCCCATGCACCCGGATTCACGCCGACCGATTCTTCACACTTCATGCCCCCTCCGCACACCCTCGGCATCTCTGGTCTCCCCGAGCAGATGCGCTACGGCGAGCAAGGAGCTTACGGGCCGATGCGACCGGTATACCCCGCACAACTGTACTATGACCCAAACCTTCCAAGCGATTACAACGTTGCTCCTGGTCACCCGGCCGCTCCGCCTCCGGCGCATGGAGCTCCTGTCTACCCTTCGATATCGACGGCGCGTACATCCATCACCGCGTATTCTCCCCAGGCTCCAATTCCACCTCCCTTTCATCCAACAACGCCGCCCGGGCCTCAGGCCGGATGGACGAATTCTGCGCCTTTCTACGGATCGTACAGTGTTGGTCCGGGACCGCAGGGCCAGCCTCCTATTTCGGATGAAATGGGCCGTCAGTCTGTCCCTTCCGTATATCTCAGCCATGCTCCGACATCGGCCTGGTCCTCGCCCGTTCTATCGTCTCCATTCCAGTTCTTCAGCCCATTTACGGCGGCTGCGAGCCCACAGATGGACCGTGTAGAAACAATGCCACTCGCTGAACCTTGGGCACCTTCTCCAACCGGCATTCGACCCCATGGTCGGCCACCGTTTCCACCAGGACAGGCTCCGACTGGGCCCGGGCCACATGCCCCACCCAGTGTGGGGGCGTGGAATGCCCTTTCACCAAACGCGGCCTCCACGATTGACTCCAAACGCCCCTCGGTCAGTACAGCTGTTGAGGAGCCGGCAAAATTGGCACCCGTACGTCCTCCTCCCGCACACGACAAGGAGCGAAAGGAATACCATCCCCAGCCACCGGCCCGCCGAAGCGAGTGGGTCATGTGGGTTGGCAATGTGTAAGTAATCAGCAATCTGGCCTCACTGACGCAATCCAGACCGGGCAACGTCGCTCACGAAGAGCTGTGGCGGTTCTTTAACACGACTGTTCCGACAAGCGCTCAAGGGGCAGCCGAGGCGTGGAGAGGGCCATCGTCCATCTTTTTGATCTCGCGCTCATCATGTGCTTTTGTGAACTTCTCCTCTCAGGCTGATCTTGATCGTGCTGTTCCTTTCTTCAATGGTCTCTCCCTCCGACCATGGGATAGTCGCTGTCCCCGCATGGTATGCCGCGTTCGTCACAAGGACGATGATCTTAGGGCCGGCGTTGGCGCCCAACGGGGCGTTGGCATGCACCGGTCTTGGGTTGAACAACACAAACCGGAACGCAAAGACACGGGCGTTTCACCCAAATCCAGTCATCTTGAGCTACCAGAGGGCGACCACAGTAATCACGAATCGTCGTCGGCCCACAAGAGCTCCGCGAGCTACGCTAGTACAAACTCCAGTTTCCTGGCCCACCACTTCCCAAAACGATACTTCATTCTTAAAAGCTTGAGCACCCAGGACCTTGAAGACAGCGTCAAAGAGGGAACATGGCGTACCCAGCGTCACAATCAGCCCATCCTTGGTGAGTTGACGACGAACAATTGTTTTCTGACAATTCCTAGACCAGGCATTCAGGACCTCGCAAGAGGTGATTCTCATCTTTGGCGCAAACCGGTCGGGTGAATTCTTCGGGTATGCCAAGATGGCGTCGGCGAGTGTTCGGAGGACACCCGAGCGGCAGAAGGCACGCGGATCATTGAGTCCCAACACTGCGAAACAGGGCAGCACCAACCTGTTGACGGTCAGCCCTGGTGGACCCGGAGATTCTCCGCGGACTCTTCGCCGGCACAATCAGCACGGATCTACTCCTGCTCCCATTCGTGAGGAAGACGATGGCAGCCAACAAGTTCGATCAGCTACGGATCCCTACCGCCGATTCTCGTACTTGAACCCCTATGCCCGTGCAGCGTCACCTGGCCAGTTGGACGAGGACGAGGTACTTCGCATTGCCAATCTTGAAATTTCTGAAGAAGATGGTGCACTACTGCGCTCAGAGTCGCCTGACCTCATGGACGAAATTACCCGGCGTGCAAGCAACGCAACTTTGGATCCGAACCTGCTTCGCGGCGACCGCAGTGACTCTCGCCTCTGGTATTTGTCTACCGTGGAGCACAAGTCTTCCCTTCAGATCCAGGTCGGTGACCGACACCGCAAGGAAACACTGCCTCGTCGGCCGTCAGAGGTCATTGCGGAACATGCCGAATCGTCTCCAGACTCTGCCGATCCTCTCGCACCGGCGTTTAAGATTGAATGGATCAAGGTCCGGCCGCTGAGCTTTTCACGTACTCGCCATCTCCGTAACCCTTGGAATGGCGATCGCGAAGTCAAGGTTTCGCGGGATGGCACGGAAGTTGAAACAAGTAAGTGCACACCTCACACTGTGTCAGTCGGGGGACCTTTTGCTAACTGCGACCACAGATGTTGGCGGACAGCTTCTGGCTGAGTGGAGTAAACTTGAACTTGAAAAGGAAGAGGGTGACACAAAGAGTAGCGGTGGCGATCCGAGCTCTCCCGGTTCCAGCGGTTAAAGCAAGCATCACATGTAGCTTGTGTTCCTGCGACTTTATTCTCTTCACCTGTACACTCTATATCACTGCCATTCATGATCTCATCATACACACGGATTTATGCATATACGATATCATAGTCGGGGTTTGCTTGAGAGATTGAGAAGCCGCTGGGTTGACGACGACGATGGTCCAGTCGCAGCAGCTCAACAGACTACAGTAGTAGAGAACAGCAGATGAGGTTGATCTACTCCAGGTATTATGACATCAATTAAGGAAGTTTGTATACCTGAAAATTGATGTCATACCAAGAGGAGTAATGGGTTGCACACATTCGACCGCCGACCAACTGGAGCTGGAGGAATTGGTTTAAACCCACTGAATAAACTAATAGTATTCAGTAAGGTTAATAGTCTAATCCTGGACAGGTCATATGTCCCATTTTCTAATGGTGCCTTTGATTTGTTTGATAGGATCGGCAATCGGGGCCTCTTCCGTTCCTTTTGGTGATGCGGTGATGGCGGGCTCGGATCCGGAGCTGCCGTCTTTCCGCCCGGTCGTCCGCTGCGCGCTGCGGCACCGCCGGGCCTCGCCGGACGGAATGATGATCTCTGGGCGGGGATCATCGCAGCGGATGACTGGGCCCTAGTCACCTCTCCCGGCGTGCCTCGGTTACAGTGCATCACAACTGGGCGCCTGGCCGTGCGGACCAGCTGACTGGCCTATTAGCCCTGCCTGCTTGCATGCCTTGGCTTGCCTGGCGTGGCCACCTGCGCCTTGCTGGCCACTTGTGGGTACAGTACCTGGGTTTTAGGTGGGGTGTGCCGTTTGTGTCATGCGCCCCGACGGTTCTTGGACTCTTTATCGCCAAGACTGTTTAGATTACTCGAACACGCACACTTTCATCCACCCTACATCCATCTTGCCCATCCTCCTCAAACACCCCACATCCAACCAACATGGCGCCGTCGACCCAGGAACTCGTCGACAAGCTAAAGGCCCTCGGCATCTCGGAGCGTTCCGCTCGCTTTGCACTTGCGGTGCGTATCTGTGTGCAGGAGAGCAAGGTGCAGGCGTGCAGGTGTGCGACGCGCTGCAGCGTGCAGCGTGCAGGTGGATCCGGTGCCTCGTGGCGTGGGATCGTTACAGACCGGCCGACCGGCGGAACGCAGCCGGACGTATGAGAAGAGCGAGGGCGGAGGCGTTGCGTTCTGGTCTGAGGACGGAACATGGAGCCCGAAGAAGAGCACAACTGGGGACTCGCAGGACATGGGATATGAGGGTCTTGGGAAGGGCAATGACCTCTCCTTTATACGAATTCTCCTCCCGGATGCTTGACATCGCTCGTTGAGGGGGGCGGAGGGGACCGGCATCCGTTCACCGGACTCCATGGCGTGGGCGGTCCCGACGGACGGATCCTTTCGCTCGAAACCGGGACTCGCTGGATTCCCAACCGGTTTCGGGTCCCTGCTGCCCGCTCCACAGGCCTTCGTGGAGTGAATCCGTGGACCCAGTCCGTTCCCTGTTACCACGAGCGACGTTGCAGCATCACTTGGTACTCGGAGCTGTCGAGGACCTCGGTTGGCGACACGAAGCCCCGGTGTGGATTCCTGGAGACAAGATGTCACTTCATTTCTTCGCGGAAGATCGTTTGCATACCATTTGCTGACAGACAGAAATGCGGAAACAATGTAGAACAAGCAGCTGAATACGGTAAGTGGAGAGATCAGATCATTCGGGAATCTGGGGTAGAGGGACCGACCACGTCCTTACATCGAGTCGCGCCTGTCGCGCAATCATGCCCTGCACACGTTCTTTGATCGCATGTGCGACCCCCACAGGCCACAGGTCCGCAACTTCACGTTTCACAACCCCAGTGCACCACTGCAAGGTGTGGCGTGTGGGGGTGTGTTGCCGCGCCGGTTCCAAAGGGGCTGTGGCATGATCGTCCATGGTCAGCCGAGTGGACGGCGCGGTGTGGCTAGCCGGCTCCTCCCTTGCCGCAGCCTCCGGCGGCAAAGGGACTTTATTTACCTTTCTGCCTTTAACAATGCTGATACCCACCTCTCTCTATCTTGATTCTCGCTTTCGTCTCGTCACATCGGGCACTGTACATCGACTTCGTCTCTCCTGTCGCCGCCCCGCGGAAACATCATAATTCCTTCCGCCATCCTTCGTCTCCTTGCCCACGCGCTTCGCCACTGATTTACATCCATCTTCCCTACTCACTGTCCCGGATGGCACCTCTACATCGTTCTCTATCATTACCTTCACCATTATCCGACTTTCTTGCGCCGTTTAAAGTCTTCTCTGGTCGGGCGAACAAGGATGAGGTTAGTCGATTGAATTTTTGTCCAGTGGAATGAGCCGGGACATGTGTCTCTCGGTCCCCCCAACGGACCGCAGCTGTGGCGTCCGCCTTTGCCGCAACTGCGCCGGAGGTGTGTGATTGATGATCTTTGAGAGAGCAGATTGACACATGTCTCGTGCAACGGATAGGAAATCAACTCACGCGCATGATGCTAACGCGACTTCAGGCTTCCGACTTGATCATGAACGCGATTGCGCGACCTGGCACACCTGGCACACCCCTCAGTCGCTCAACGACCCCTCAGCCTCGCACGAAGGACGAGAGGAGGGCTTCGCTCAAAGAGGCCAAGGTCGAGGCTACAAGCAAACCGGCCGCGGGCGCCCTGGCTGCACTCGGCCTCCGTGCCGCTGGGATTGCTGGTCCAACCGTTCAAGCCCCCACTCCTGTCGAGGAGAAGAAGGTGGAGCTGCCCAAGCCAAAGAACAAGTCATTCCTTATGGCTTCCCGCCCTATCGGCAGCTCGTCCAAGAACAAGTTCGTTGAGAGCGAAGACCGTCCATCTCGTTCGCCGTCGCCCTTCTTCCGTGCCCGAAAGGCGCGCGATGAGCGTCGCCAGCGTGACACGAGCCCAGAGATCGGAGCTTTGCGTAAGGACTCTATGACGGGCGACTTCAGCGCGGCTGAGAGCGACGGCGAAGGTATTCGTGGCCGCGGCCGCGCATTCCGTCCACAAGCGTCGGCGTACGAATCTCCAGATGAGAGCGGAGACGACAGTGGCGGCCCTGGTCCGTTCATGGTTGTCGACCACGATCATGATGATCACCACGACGAGTTGGAGTTGTCTCATGACGGCCAGGACGATGATCACCACGACCACCACGACGACATCCATGATGACCATCACGACGCGGACGACGACGCGGATGCCGATGAGTACCCGGATGACGATGATGACTTCTTCGACGAGGAAACCAGGGAGAACACGGAGGCCAACGCCGTTTACGAGGCTCCCAACTGCAAGCCTGATGGTGTTCAGACCAATCCAGCTGTGCCTGATACGTTTGATGTCTATGGCGAGGAGGTGGAGCAGGATGTTCTTGGAGAAGGCCCGAACGTTGTTATTCCGCCTGAGCCTGTCTTCCAGGCGCCCACAACGACGGGTGCCAAACGCGTTACATCCAAGAAGGGTCTCGAACTGGTGACTGGGCGTCCAACCTACGCTCGTGACCGCTGCACAATCGCCATCACGCAGGGAGATCCGGATGGATCGCTTGAGAAGAGCGGTAAGCGCATGCGCCGCTACGTCGTCCTGTCCGATCTTTCTGAGGAGTCTCGTTACGCGGTTGAGTGGGCTGTGGGTACTGTGGCACGCGATGGTGATGAGTTGTTCCTCATCAACGTGAACGAAGACGAACACAAAGTTGATCCGAAATCGTGGTCCGCAAAGGACCAGCAGCAGAAGTTGAAAGTGCAGAAGGAGCGCCAGACTACAGCGCTGCGCCTTGTTCGCCAGGTCACGTCACTCCTCTCACGGACCCGTTTGAACATCACTGTGACTTGCCAGGCATTGCATGCCAAGCACGCCCGCCACATGCTTCTCGACCTGATCGACTTCTTGGAGCCGACGCTGGTCATCGTCGGATCTCGCGGTCTCGGCCAGCTCAAGGGGTGAGTAGAGTCAAAAGATATAGCCAACTAACTGTCCAGTATTCTTCTCGGATCCACATCTCACTATCTGGTGCAGAAGTCATCTGTACCCGTGATGGTCGCCCGTCGCAGAATGTACCGTCCTCTGCGCAGCACCGACCCCGAGCAGCTCCGCCACTCGCCACGTGTGTCTATCGCATCCGCCAACATCGAAAAGTCCGCAAGCATGAAGCAGGAGGACGATATCGTCGATGCTGCCGACCAGGACGACATGGACGATGCGTCGGCGCCGGAGAACACTGCACACCACGGATAAGTCATAATTGTGCGGTGGTTGATGAGTCTCGATTCATTTACTTGTTCGTTGTAATGTCAAACAGTATACCTTGTTATCCAGTCGCGTCTCTCACAGTCAAGGCACAACTACTGATCGCCTTCACCTCGTCCAGCGCCTGAGCCTAACAATTGACTAGTGATCATTCGCCAAACCCTCATGTGCCCAGGGTCTCCCACAGCGGTATGGCACTCGACTTGATCCGATAGCTGACCCATCCAGACGCTGACATATCCAGACTCGTATGGACACGACACACCCATCTTCCACAGATCAGCTTCCACATGCCGCGTCTAGCCTCTCCAACCGACAGACGAGAACGCCACTGACATATTTAGCCGACGCTGATTGGAGGTCGCACCTCACTCTCATCGGATGCGATGCCAGAGACGGCGCAAATCCTGTTCGGTGACGGGCTCGCGGGCTCGGTGCAGTGCAGGCAATTGATGCTGGGCTGGCTGCGCGGTGTGCGTTGCCTGACTGCTCCGACCTCCTTCTCAGCGCACAATACCGCTCTCCCAATTGCTTGCTCCTCCCCACTCTCCGGTTCTGTGGGTGCACCCATGTGTTCCTCACTACATGTGCTTTTATCCATTTCTGATGCTCAGCGCAAGGTCTAGCGGACAGTCTGGGACAGGGGCCGGAGAAGATGTTGATCGCACTCGGCTGCACGCTGTCCGATGATCGATCGGCAGGCCTACTCGGCGGCCGAACCGGCCGAGCGGGCGAGGAGGATTGAGTTGGCGACGAAGGGGAGAGCAAAGCCAGTGCCGTACAGGACAATCATGCGGAGGGCGAAGGCCTTCTTGTTTTTCGAGCCACCGGGGATGGTGCTGCGTCGTTAGTAGGCTGTAGGTGCAAGTGCAAGGAAAGGGGGCAGTCATGGATATAGCCAGAGTAGTGCATATGAGTAGATGGCAGAATGACAAGACGACATCGGAGAAGTGTATGACGAGTACACGTCCGTACTGGCGCCGATGACCCACTTACTTGTCAACGGTGTTCTCGATGTGGAGACTGCGGACCTGACGGAGGGCAGGGCGGGCGACCACGCGGCGGAGGTTGGCGGTGCGGACGAGCATGGACATGGTGCGTGGATGGAGCGGGGTGAGTGCCGGTGGAAAAGTGAGTGGTGAGTAGAGTGAGTGAATGAGAGTGAGTGGTAGGAAGAGGCTGGGGCATGCCATGTAGCACCCCCCGCACTGTCCCCCGTTGTCGAGCCTCGCCAGCCTGGATCGTCTCGAGAGTATACACGCAAGACTCTGATCGCACACACAAAGGAAGAGACACCGGCATTTTCCGAGCGCACGATTCAGCTCGTCACTCTGCTTGATATGCGGCATGTGCGCCGTGGCAACCGGTGGCGTTGCGCCTGTGTTGGGCTGCTTATTGAGCCAACCAATACCTAGGGGACCTTTGATCCTTCGATGCTGGGTTGTGCGGCTCGAGTTAAGCACCGGGGGAAACTTGTTCCCTCAGTGCTGCACGGGAAGCTTGCTCAGTGCATTGGCCGTTGTCGTCTCCTCGTTGCAGTGGGGGACCTTTCTCGACCAGGCCAAGAGCCGCGAGGCAGTCTCGATTTGTGTATACTCACAGCCATCGCACATAGTTCTTTCGACGCCCAAGACATTGGCCAGCGCCACGATCATCCCCGAGTGCAGAAAGGCACAGGAGCACAGCTGCCTCCTGCAGAAGTTGGCGGTGGGCCGGCGGTGGGCGGCCTCCCTTGCCAACCATAGCCACAGCCAGCGCCCCATGCGCAGCCACAGGCGACCTGCAGCCAGTTGTCCTGTCGCTCCACGGGTATTGTTCTGGGATGTGAGACGACAATAGGCGGTTTTGACAAAGGCTCCCGGTAGAGGAAGGGAGAATGATGAAGGGAAGTGAAGAACAATGGAGAATGTAAAACTTGGAAAAGGGCCGCACCACGCGACATTGTCACAGCCTGCAGAAGGAGCCTGTAGAATGAGTTGGCTTTCATCTTGTCCTCCATTTGGACGTCAGCGTCGGCCCAAGGCTGTAGCATTCCTCATCAACAGCGAACATCAAGCAACATTCCATGATCTGATCAGTTCTCAAAGCCAGTGATTCGGGTATCCGTTTGACCATCGTGAGCTTCCGAAAATGGGAGTCAACACGGGCAGAATTCTTGCAGCTGGACTAGAAGCTGTACGGAGAGATCTGATCCTATTAGGAAGGGCGGCGCCGTCAGCCAGGTGCATGGAACAAGGAATGGCGGGGCCCGCAATGTCTGGCTCGTATGGGACCGAGGCGCGATGGCAACATTGTAACCTGGATTTTGGGCATCGGTGAAAAATCCATCAATATTATGGCTATTATGTGTCCCCATGCGTGGTCAGTGTTGGCAGTTCCCAGAGCCTGAGCGGAGCGTTAAGCGCCGGCGCGCCCACATATCCAGAAGGGACGCGTGATGGAGGATGGAGGATGCAAGGATGCAAGGTGGGGGTCCTCCACTTTGCGCGTTTGATTTTATGATGTCAACGCAAACCTCTCCATCTCGGCTTCTGTGTCTCCCGCTGTTCTGGCCACTCGTCCGCGCGCCTTCATCTTCTTAACGTACATATCTCATCTCTTTGCATGGTCATCTTCTACATCGACACCAACAGTTCCACGTCCACCGACAGCACTGACCTAGGTTCTCCTAGTGGCTGAATCACTCCACGCGTCCACCCTGGCGAACTCGGGCATCTCCTGTGTCTCGAGTGTCTTCCCATCACTGCACGTGTGCATAACGCTGGAACCAGAACCGGATCCTCAACTCCTGCCTCGTATCATCGTCTGTCTCACCACCAATTGTCGCTCCTTGTCGTTGGACACTACTGCAACCAAGAGGCCACATATCGGTGTCATCCAACGACCCCTGGTGTGCGCAGTGTCCTCTCACTCTTCCCACCTCGTTCGTAGGAACGGGTACCGATAAGTCACTTTCACAGAGATCAGCAATCGATATCGAGTGCGATCGCGATTCAAAGTCCGGCTGATATATTCCGTTTAACACCACCTCCGTCTCGACCCGGATGGAGTACCCTCATCCTCAGTACATCTCGGCCGCGGCGTACAAGGCACTAGACCGTGGCGACAGCAAGGCTCTTCCAGATGTGCGCCGGGAGCTGGATCGTGTGATCAATGCCCAGCCCACACAGCTACACCCCGAGCAGCGTACAGAGTTCCTCGTCGCCATACTAGACGACCTGCGCCCCGGAGGCGTGTGGTCGTTGTGGCCTGAAGATGGTACGCGCGGCGAAGTTACCCGGAAACCGACTGACGCACACAGTGCACACCCAAGCTCTGGTCGCGGTGAAGGTGCTGGGCCGCAACCCCGTGGGGTCGGGTGAAATCCTCCTCAAGAAAGAAACGCTCAACACACTTGTCTCTCACACTTGCCTGTCGTTCCCTGGCCGTGGACAAGGCTTCGATGAAGCGGTTCAGGCGGCTCAGCCTCCAGCCTTGGAAGCTCTGCGCGTGCTGGCGAACACACTCGTCCTGCACCCGGTTGCCCGCAAGAAACTATCACGTGCGGGCGCCGCCGAGGCCGTTGCACGCGCATTGAGCGACAAGCTCTCAGCCGACCGCCTGTTCATTCTCTGCCGTATCGGATTCCTCGTCACGGCAAACGGGTCGGGTGTGCAGGAACTTGTTGACCAGGAGCACATTGTTCCTCGCCTTGTCTACGTACGTGCAGAACGGTTTCAACATCACGGCTACTGACATGACCAGCACCTTCACGCCACCCAACCTATTCCATCGCACTATGATGCCCTCTCAGAGCTGCTCAAGTTCACTGGTAACATCGTCCGCTGCTATCCCCGGACGGGGCCTGATGAATGGGATTCGGTCCTTAACCCGTAAGTAGAAAAGAGACAGTGACCTCAAGTGCACTGGCCTCTCGGCTCCAAGACTAATGCCGCAGGCTTCTCTATCCTATTCTGTGCATTGTCTACAACCTCCAGTTCAACGATCTTGTTCCGCCATTGACACATGCGCTGAATGCGCTGCTCTCTATTCCTTTCACAAACGACTTGCTGCCAACATGGTACGCTGTGCCGACGCCGGCAACCGAGGATATGCGAAAGAAGTCTCAGTCCAAGTCTCTTTTTGGTCGTCGGAAGGGGTCCCCGAAGGAGCTCTCTCCAGTGCACTCGCGGCAAGGTTCCGCAGCAGACGGACTGCACCCTCAATCGCCAACAATGAGCAGGTCTCCGTCTCCGACGCCGTCTGACGACCACACACGGGCCCAACTTACCCCGAGGACAAATGACCCGCACGCCCTCCCACGACGTATCCTTACCATCCTGAATGGGTTTGTGGATAGCCACCTTCCCGGTGGTGGAGAGCCGCAGACGGACATTCCCCTGGACGAAATCCTACCGCCTGTGCTTCTGCTTGCCGCATATGCCGCAAATGGCTCCTCTGATATGAGAACAGAACTGCGCGCTGGGCTTCTCCCAAGCGACTTGGACCGATCCCAACAGGCCGGGCCGCTCGAGACCCGCCCGGGATTGCTTGGCACACTATTGCGTTTCATGAACGGTCACACGTACAGGCACTGCCGAGACACTGCAGGCGAGCTCATCTGGGCGGTGTGTGGCGGTGATGGTGAGTGACAAAAGCGGCAAATGGCCCGGGCTGACAGTACAGCAGGAACGGTGTGCGATGAAGTAGGGTACGGTAACGCAGCTGGACTCTTGTTCCGCAAGGGTATCTCTGGACCACCCCCAGCACGCGTCCGGGAGGTATCCGAACTGTCCCGTTCTGCGGGCCATCTCAGTAACAAACATACCAGCAAGCCGTCCCCCACATCGCGTGCCCCGAGCAAAGGCACTTTGGGGAACACGAGCCGTCCGGTCTCTGGATCGGCCGGCTTGCCTCCACGGCCTCCGCCTTTGGGGCCTCTTCCCTCGCCGCCGATGGGGCCTCTTCCCCCGATTCCTCGGGCAAATGTATCAACGGCAGAGCGACACCCCATCACGTCGCTACAGACGCATGATGATGGCAAGAGCCCGTTCGCGGGCATGACGGCTGAGGAGAAGGAGCGCGAGGCGGAGAAGCTTTTCGTGCTCTTTGACCGCCTGGAGCGTAACCCTGTTATCAAAGCCGGGGCGCCCACTGCCGATGGGGCTGGCACACAGTCACTCCGCGCCGCAATGGCGGACAAGGTAGCCGAGGGTGTGGCGGATGAGTGGGAACAGCAGGATGCCGAGCAGGAGCGAATCGATGCCGAGCGCGAGGCGGATGAAATAGAGGCTGAGGCGATGAGGGAGCTGGCTGAGTACAGGCGGCGTATGGGTCGGTATTAGATGCTGCCTACCCAGCACATCGTCATCACTGTTTGATCTGGTCGCAACAAAGGTTAACATAGCATAGCAGGGTATAGTCAGTCTAGTGATGCATATTAGCGTTCAGAGCTTGGTAGACATGAGCAGTGATGAGTAGCCTGTGGTGTGATATCTGGCATCGCCGAGTGTACAGTCTAGGCTGTCTAGCGCCTGTGCTTTAGTGTGTTACTACGAGACATGCCGGTGCATGCCCCTCGTCGACTCGCGCTTCGAGTGTCGTTTCTGCTTCTCCATCGTCCTCCTCCCTTCCTTCCCGACCATCCGCTCACTCCTTCATGGCTTCATCGCCACCGCCCGCGCGCTCGACGATCGCCTGGCGCAGCTGCTTCTGGAAATCGTCCTCGACGTCGTCGTCGTCCCAGTTGTCCTCCCATAGCTGCTCTGCGCCGGACGCGCCAGAGGCCAAGCCGTCCGCAACAGTCGAGCTCTGCTCAGCTGAAGGTCAGCATAAATTCGATACGCAGGCAACAGGTAGTCCGGTGTGCAAGCATGCGTCGCCCAATATGGGACGAAACCTAGCCATGAATGGGGATGGAGGAGCTCATGATGTCCCCCCTTGGCCAGCCCCCGTTCTGGGCTATCCAATACCGCATAATAACTGCTATGCTCACCAGAAGCGGGGAAATCCTGTCCGTCAGCTCAGCTCAAATCACACCTCGCACTGTCCGCACCAACTGTCACTCACCTCAAACTCGTCATCATCCTCGAGTGCGCCAAGCTGCGGAAGCTTCTTCTTCTCGGCCGGCGGCGCCGGGGTGGTGGTCTGCGCGTCCTCGGTCTTCTTCTCGTTCTTGTCGGCCATCGTGATGGGATGCGGGTTGGTGAAGGACAGAGAACAAGACCAGCAATGTTAGAAGTTGCTATTCGAGCAATGTGTGTGTGTGGGGGGGACCGACGCGCACGAAGCATTGAACGCATCGTTGGCGATCCTCTCGTGGCCACTGCATGGCTCTAGTCACGTGATTTTGACATTTCCGCCACTCAAGATTTCGGTGTCGATCCACAGTTTTCGGTGGAGGTGGGTTCGGTGGATCTTTCATCGGTGCAGGTTTCTAGAACACCTCCCACCCCATCACCCATTCCTTCATTCTTGCGACACTAATCGCGAGACCAATCGCGAGAACACCATGTTTATAACTCGCACGCGGGTGGCCGCAGCGCACCGCGCCCGCCGGCTGGGATATGTCCGGAGTCTATCGGCCAAGGCCGCACCGAAAGTGAGTCGTGTGCCATCTGTGCAAGCTAATTTGCGCCAGGTTCAGACGCAGACATTGGACCACGCAACGCCGGACTTCAGCGAAACGGGGACCATCTCTCAGAAGGATCTGTCGGCGCAACTCAGTGCTCTCGAAGCGGAGGCGGCTCAGGAGCTTGAAGGAGGGAAGCTCGCGGAGCGTATCAAGGAGCTGCAGGCACAGTTTTCGGAGATGCGTCTGCGTCTGCAGATGATGCGGAAGGTGAAGGCAGAGGCGGATGCCGAGAAGACACAATTGGGGGATACACCAGACAAGACGAAGCCTGCCGCCGAGACGAAGGAGCCTGAAAGCGTTGAAACGCCGCCGTCCGCAGGTGACACCCCAGCGGAGACTGCTGTGCCCAAGTCTGGATTCCGGGTGGTCGGGATGAAACCAAAACCCGTTAGGGAAGTGCAAAGTTCAGCGAGCAAGCTCCCAGAAGACCCAAAACCCGTAGGAGAACCGGAGGGCGCTGAGAGCAAACTTCCCGGAGAGTCGGAACGCAAGGGGCTGGAGGACGATGTGAACGACAACGAGCTCATGGGTAAGTGCTGCTGTTGCTGGCTGGAGGCTGACAATCCAGAGGCGTTCAACACGGTGGTGTCGGAGGCAGAGAAGGATGCAAAAGCGAATGTCAAGATATTCAACTTTGCTGAGAGTGGCGCTCTCCGCCCCGCCGAGCTGGTCGTCCAGCCAGTCGAGTCACCACGCCCAGACGCAAAGGTCGCGCGTCTATCCCACAGGCTCAACCGCGTACTTTTCTCTCCTGGCGTACACTATCTTCGTGATCCTCGAACTGGAGTCTGGAACTTCTCTCGCGATCTGGGACACATTGTCACTCCCGAAGAGTTCGCATTTCACCGCCTGCCGCAGTACATTACGGCGTCGGAGGACGACGAGTTGATGAAGATGGCCGAAGCTCCAGGGCTTAAATTCGTCGGATCGACCTCGACACTCACGTCGTCTCTTTCTCAGCTCTACTTTACTCTCAGTGGTGACAAGGGCGTCGACGTGTCGCAGCTATCGAGTGCTTTTGCTAGCAAAAGGAACGACTTCACTTTTGGTGCTCAGCTCCCTGCGTCTCTCGTCGTGCGGTATCTCCCCAATGGCCGCTACGCCATCGATAACAACAAGGAGCATGCGATCGACGAGAACGTGTTGAGCGACTATGGTCGCATCCTCGAGAAGCTCCTTACAGCCGAGCAGAAGGACTTCAGGCGTTTCCTCTCATCGTCACCCGAAGAGGCTGTGTCTGAAGAGGAACGCAAGGAGCGCGAAGCGTATTGTTACAGCCGCGGTTCGACCCTTTTAATGCGATCGCAGCTCGACTGCCACGACGACCGCCTGCCTGGTAACGGCACATTTGACATTAAGACGCGCGCAAGCTTCCCGATCCGCCGAGACCGCGCAAACTACTTGGCCAACTCGGCATACGAGATCACCGAGCTTTACGGCGACACCGGCTCGTACGAGCGCGAGTTCTACGACCTCACCCGCAGCGGCATGCTCAAGTACTGCTTCCAGGCGCACATCGGTCAAATGGACGGCATCTTTGTTGCATACCACAACACAGTCAGCTGCGCTGGATTCCAGTACTTGCCGCTGAGCGAGATCGACACGCGGCTTTTCGGGTCGACGGAGATGGCCCAGCAGGTGTTCCAGGCCACCGTCGCACTTATGGAGCGCATTCTGCTCATGGCCACATCAATGTACCCAAAACAATCGATCAACCTCACTCTCCACCGCAAAAAGCGCAAGAATGCTGGCTCGCCCAAGGAGCTCATCGCGGTCGTACAACCGACGGAGTGGGACCGCTCGTCAGTCCGTCCCGCACGAACCATCTCGCTCGAGATTGAGAACGAGCTGGACTCGGTCAAACACGAGGACCCCGTCTTTTCCTTCTCGTCCGACCCCGAAGTCCGCAAGGACCACAAGTGTACGTGCCAATAAATATTCTCCCAAATGTATGGCTAACGTTGCGGCAGGGGTCCTCAACTACAAGATGAGCGTTACGCCCGAAGACATGGAGGGCTACCACATCTCCCACCGTCACCTCGACCAGCAGGTGGCGTTGCTGCGCGCAGTTAACGCCCTGTATGTCCCCGAGGGCTCGACGCCAAGCGACATGGCGCGCATCACCGCCATTAAGCGCAGGAGGGCAGCACAGGCTGCCAAGGCAGCAGCGGCGGCGGAATCCGCTGCGGCTGATGCCGATACCAATGCCAACGAAGGCGAAATCGAGGGCCAGGCTGAACCCGAGCCCACCGCTGCAGAGCCCGCGTCCACCACCCCCGCTGCTACTCCTTCCTCTTCGCCTTCACGTTCGCAGCACGCGACCATCCGATGGATGTCGCCAAACGACAACATTATGGAGCTGCGCAATGAGGCCAAGGCAATCGGAAAGGCAGTCGCTGAGCGGCGCAAGATGTGGCGCGACGACGTGCAGCACACCATGTTCTGGATGGATGAGGAGAAGAGTGCGCTAGCGACGTCGTTCGCCAACCGCGAGATTGAGCGGACCAAGCGTCGAGAGAAGATTGTTGCGGCCCGACAAGGACGCAAGAAAGGGAAGAAAGGAGACAAGCAGAAAGGAGACAAGTCCATGTGGCGGACCGGGGCACCATCTGGTCCGCGCAAGAGCTGGGAGGAGAGGGCAAAGGCAACGAAGGTGGAGAGCGCGGGCAAGGACAGCAGCGCGGACCCATAGACTGTTTGTTATCTTGTTTGTACTCAATAGATATAGCTGGCACCGCTGATTTCCTGCATCATGCATCATCACACTTCAGACTTCGCCTTTTCTAACTGAGCTTCACTCCTTCGGGCAGTGCCCATGCAATGGTCTGGGGTCTGATGGTTACGAGTCGTCTTGTCACTCTTGACGGCTGTGACATGAATTATTGTATTCGTCACTGGGTATGGATGTACAGGAGAAGAACGCGCACAATGCAATGAACGCTGCGAACGAGCCATGGAGCAGCGGGAGAACGAAAACTGAGTAGAGGTACGGGCCGATCACGCCAGATAGTTGCTTGAAAGTCAGCATCAAGTCTGGGGGAGAATCCAAGTGACTCACTAGGTGTCCTTCTCGCTGCCACGCTCAAGATACTCCTTGTCGATAAGATAGTCGATGGCCTTCTTGATCTCCGCCACCTTGGGGGTAAACTTGGTCGAGATCGTGGCGGTGACTTCCTGGATGAGAACCTGGTGCTTCATGGTCTGGCGTCAGCGGTATCCATGCAGCTGACATACCTTGCGAGCCTTCATCAGACGGACGATAGTTGCCTGGTAGACAAACTTGCGGTCCTCATCGACAGCCTGAAGGACCTCGGTTGCCTCTGCCTTTTGCTCGGCACGGACGGGCTGGTTGAGGTTGACACGAATCTTCTTCGACTTGAAGTCTAGACATGTTAGCGCGAGGACGGGTAATAGCACTCACTGAGGTTCAAATCGTACGTGTCACCAGACTGAAGAAGCACCTTTGCCTTGACTAGAAGAGCCATCTGCGGCTTGAGGATGTTTTCGGAAATTTGAGTTCCAGTTTGAATATCTTTGAAGGTCAAGCTGTCGTTCTCGTTGAATTGAGTGAGAATCGCCATCTGGTACGCTGAGGTCATGAAGATGAACTTCTGCGACAGGTAGGTCGTCCGCAGCTCCGTCTTGGACACATGCCAGAGCCATGTCAACTTGCGTCCGGAGTGCACGTCGTTGTAGAACTTGGTGAAGCGGTCGTACAGGCCCTGGATCTCACGTGGAACGGAAAAGTCGGTGTTCTGTGGCGCAAGCGGCCAGAAGTTTGTACCCAGAACCATGATCGTGAAGTCGACGTCGTCGGTGTGGTTACCGTTCCGCTCCTTCTCCTTGAACTTCTCAGTGACATCCCGCGAGAGGCTGACGTCCGAAAACATGCGGGTGAGCTTGTTGGTGTAGTCGTAGCCGGAAACCTCTTTGAGTTTGGAAATCATACTACTCTCCGCGTCGTCCGAAGCCGAACCAGCGTTGACCAGACGTTGAGCAAGCTTCTTCTGGTAGAACTTTTGGAACACGTCCTTGTCGTCGATGAACTTGAAAATCTCCATGGCCTGGTTGAGGGCCTGCTCAAGCGAGTCGGCATCGAGGTCCTTGTTGTTCTTCCGCAGAAGCTGGTCGCAGTAGGACGCGAGCAGCTCGGGTGACTTTGTCGAAGCCTTGGCAGCAGCATTGGAGTTTGTGAACTCGCGGCAAGCCTTGTCCAGGCTCGCGTTGAAGCCAAGCTCTCCACGGAATGGCCCATTGACAATCTCGCCAAACTTGCTGTGAACCCCAAGCAATGCCTCGATGTAAGCCTTAGGCTCAAGTACCTCGGCCTTGCCCGCCTCATTGACTGCCCCAGGTGCGGGGATAACACGCTCCACGGCGGCCAAACCCGCCTTCTTGACGTGCTCCTCAAATTTCTTGCGCAAAGGCTCCAGACCCGTCGATACCCGCATGAGAAGGCCGTACATGCGCGCAAGATCGGCCTCGCGGTCCGCATCGAGCAGCGGCTGGAATTCGTCCCACATGATCCTCTGGTGTTCCTGGATAAGGACCTGCTCGCACTTCTCCTTAAGCTGTGGGATTAGTATCGAACAGCCAGATGATCAATACTCACCTCCTTCCTGGTACTGTCGTGGAGGTAAAGGTTTATCCTGTCCGCCTCCTCGGCCAGTCGTCCCTCTGCCTTCTTCATGTAGTCCGGAACTGAGTGCGAGGTCACGAATGCCTTAGACTCGTCGCGGTAGTAGCGCTCAGTAGCCTGAATGAAGTACGTCTGGAAGTTGCTCTGATAGACGTCCAGGTTCTGACGCTGAGCGTCGGCGTCGTCAATGCCAAGAGCGACTAGTCCTGTCAGCACCTCGCGCGTGTTTATGATGTCTCACCATAGCTCTCCACCACCTTCTTGATAAGGCTGTTATCAACCGGCTCGCCGTTACGCTGCAGCTCAATCTGCTTGAGTACCGCCTGCGTGAGGCGGGAAGCCTCACCAGTCTCCTTTTGGATATGGTGGAAGAAGTGGTGCTTCCACTGCAGAAGAGCAAGCTGCAAATGTCAGATGCCAGTACGGAATTGGGGACTTACAGTGTAGACGGTGTAGACGTCGCTCCGGTTCTCGTCCCGCTCACGACGAACCCAGTGCTTGTTCAGGTAGTTGAACAGTTTGTGGACGTAGCCAGCTCCGGTCGTGTAGCGGTCCCACTGCTTTGCGTAGTATTTGAGGAGCTCAAGGTCATTGAGCTTCTCGCCCTCCTGCGCCATGTAAGCTCGGTATTCTGTGAACGCGCCCTTGACACGCAGACTTACCTCACGTATCTGTTGGCAATGCTCAGTCAGATACATCCGCAACTTGCGGTATAGGTCTCCGCCCTGGAGGCTCGCGCCGCCCTTCTGGGTAAAGGTGACGCTCGTAGTCTTGCTGGACACTGTGCAATAATCGTAGATCGACGTGTAAAGCAAAATGTAATACTGCCAGGACATTCCGAGATGGAGCCTGGACTGTCAGTGGGAACCGTGGGACGCAGGACGCGCGGCTAGTGTGCAGTGGTGCTCCTCACCAATACCCACCTTGTCATGATGTGCTCCACGCCTGTCTGAAGGAAGAGCCAGGCCGTCTAAACAATCAGCATTGATCAATCAGTCATAATTACGAGCGCGCCACTGGCGAGAGCGCTGCACTCCAACGTACGTTAAGGTCGGCATCTCTGGAGGAAGGTCAGCGCAACTTCTCAATGAGTGGTATTGGGTGTCGGATGTGACAGAATATCCCATGTTCTAGATAGAAAACTCGAGCAAAGATATAGATATCATCTGCACACGAGTCTTTGGGTCCTCGAGGCAATAACGCCCGGCCAACAAAGGTACTTACTTGGGAGGCTTGTCCGCCTTGGTCGGCTCACGCCACGCGCCGGCGGAAGAGGACGCGGCGGCGGACATTGGTGTTGTGAATGGGAGTGTCTGTAGGTAGGTGTAATGGACTGATGACGAGAGTAGAAACGATGAAGGGAATCGACGGTTGGTGTTGAAGAGAGTTGAGGACACGGCGTTGTCAAGATGGAGACAAGAGTGAAGAGAGCAAATGAACAGAGTCTAGTCAGCGCGTCTGACGCTGTCTTCTGGCGTGTGTCTCTCAAGGAGGTGATCACGAGTGGCGGCAGCCTTGCGGCCCTCGGCGCAGGTTGAATCATCAGGAGCAAAGAGCACACATCAGCACAGCTTGGTGGAACGGAATCAAATTGAAGTCACCTACTTGGATCCTTAGAACCTGGGGGATCCGAGCTCCCACGAGACCGCAAAGGCGCTTCTGTCGCCGAGCGACCTCGGAGCTCGGAGCCGCGTCGAGTGAGACCACTTGCTGGTGAATACGGTGTAACCGCCCGCCAATCTTGACTGCTTACGGCTGGCGTTGTGTCTCTATATACTGTATGCTGTGCAACAAGTTGGGGTACATGCGCGTGCCAGCCCGCTGGCCACTCGAGTTCGACTGTGGGTTCGTCCCTCTCTCCTGCCCCTCTTCGTCCTGTGGGGGTTGAGTGAATGACATTGTACATGACGCCTATAGTAGTAATAACATAATAACAAGCCTTCGGAGAACATCTACTTGATGAACCTGTGGTGTCAGCACTGACCGAAAACATTACAAAGCAGTGTCCCGCATTGCAAGATGGCCCTAGTAGCTCAAGGACTGATCGCAGTGGTTGGCGACCCTAGATAGAGCCTGAAGCTCAAGATCCATTGACTCACTTGTGCATGAACTTCTTGTGAAACTCAGACCGCAAGAGATCGTTGACAAATTCGCCCTTCTTCGGCTTGTCATTGACGCCGGCCGCCTGGTTCTTGAAGATGAGGTCGTCGTCCCAACGACGCTTAACAGCAAATGTGGAAGTTGTGCTAGCTGCCGATGGGGACTGGCCAAGAGCAGCCTGGAGATTCAAAAGAGGATTTCCTGTTGCAATCTCGGCCTCGCGGTCGGCTTGGTTAGCAGCGTTCGCCTCAGCCTCCTGCGAATGTCAGATCGCGCCGGTGCAAAAGCCACTCACCAAACGGGCCTTCTCCTCTGCTCGCTCCTGCTTGATGCGTGCAAGTTCTGCCATCAAAGCCGCTGTGTCATCCTCGTCGTCGCTGTCGTCGCTGAGAGTTAGCGCCTGCCGTCCAGAAAGGACTCACTCATCCGAGTCATCGTCGTCATCGTCGTCGTCGTCATCGTCATTGTCACCGGCAGCAGCCTTCCCCTTGCCCTTGTCCTTCTTCTCATCCTCTTCATCGTCCTCCTCCTCATCATCACTGTCGTCCTTGTCGAGTTCGGCCGCCTCTTCGAGGATTTTCCTCCGTTTCGCGCGCTCGTCATCCTCGTTGCCGTTCGAGCTCGTACCGTTCTCAATCTGCGCCGCGCCAGCAACGGGAGGAAGCGGGGGGAGTCCAGCGGCCTTCCGCTTCTTCTCCTCAGCCGCACGTTCTGCCGCCGCCAGCTCGGCACGCAGATCACGCCGCTGCACGTCGCCAGTGGTCGTCTGGCCGGGCTGTCGGAACTTGAGCTTCGTGTGGGACGCAAGGCCATATTTCGAAACTTGCTGCGACCCGACCTTGGTCTCCTTGCCCATGGCCGGAGCCCATGTGGGACGATGCGCGTCAGACATGATGCCTTAGTGAGAGATTGGAGAGGATGGTTGAGAGTGTGTTGTCGTTTTGATGGAATGGATGGCAAACAGCACTCAAAAGGCACGAACGAGTTTGAATTCTGGGTCTCCATAATGGTGGCTCAGTGATTAGCCTGGTCATGAAGGTGATTGTGGCACGGCCTTTTGCTTCCGTCGTTAAGCGCATCTTGGGGGGCCCCCGGCCAACAGCACCCTTCATAGGCCGATTATAGGACATTCAAAGCCTGACAACAAGGACTGCAAGGTGCAAAGGAAGCTGTGGTCACGCGTGCGATGATGCGAACGCGCATACAGATCGTGAGCCGAACCGCCGAGCGGATCAAACCAGACGCCGAGGTATGCAGCAGGAGTGTACTAATGCAATGGTGAGCGAGCTATGTACCCGAGTGTCTACGTGAATGTCTACAGAATTAGGCCTTGATCTGGCCCAACCAGCCAAGAATTCCGCCCTTGCTAGACTCTGGCGCGGCGTTGTTTTTGGTTTCAGCCGCCTGAGCGTCCGCGGCGGCGGCGGCAGCGGAAGCCTCCTCCTTCTCAGCAGCGGCAGCGTGGGCGGCGGCGAGCTGGGCTGTCTCGATAGCCTGTAGGCGAAGCTTCTCCGCGCGGCTAACTCGTGGGGCGGCTTCCGTCTTGAGTTCGTCAACCTGGACCTCCTTGACAGCTTCCGGCGCCTTGGGGGCGCGCTTCGGAGGCTCGGAAACAGGTGCAATCACCTCCTCCACGACCTCGGAAACGACTTCCTCCTCGGGTACAAGCGGCTCCATCTCGAGGCGCTTGAACTTGTCGGCAACACCGGAGAAACCACCGTTGAAACCACCATCGAAGGCTGCGAGAGCACGAACAATCGCGTCGTCTTCCCTCCGCTCAGCCTCGGTGGGCTCGATACGCTGTGTGCGGGCGCGGGTGGGACGCGGTTCGGTTTTGCGGAGTTCGACATTGAAGCGGATGGTGCCCTTGCCGGGTAGGGACCGTGGGTCGGTGGGGTGACGGAGAGCCGCCTCGATCTCGGCATACGTTGGTCCAACGGCAAGTGTCGAAGGACGAGACAGGACAGGAGAGGCGATTTCAAGAGTAAGCGGCTCCTCGAGTTTGGCGGGACGAAGGAGGGTGAGGAAGATGGTGTGGAGGGGCTTGAGGGTGTCGGCGTCCTTGGGCACCTGAATGGAGAGGACGGGGCCGAGGCGCTCCTCCACTGCGCGCAGCATAAGCAGGGCATGCACGGTGGTGGTAATAGGAGTATGCGATTGAATCACATAATGAGATTCTCCTTTCGACGGGTCAAGATCAGGATGCGGGATGGTGACTAGAGAGCGCGATCCGTTGGGAACTCGACGGGCGACGACGGGAGCGAGGGATGCCTTCAGAGCCGGGCGAGATGTCGAGGCCACGGGGATCGCTGCCCGGGATGCGACGGCGCGCAGTTGCCTCGAGACAGTGACGGCGGGACGCATTGTTGCGGTGAGAAGTAGGATAGCTGTGCTTGTCAACTCTCAATGTCCCAAATCGCAAAGTCGGTCTGGACATGCAAAAGTCGGCCGTTGGCTCGGGAAATCCCACTTTTCGTGGTTTTACACGAATCATTAAAAATGAAATGATCATTCATCTCCCATGCCACGACTGGTCACAGCGGAATTAGAGTTATCATTAAAGAGACCACAGAGGGCCCAGCCCCACACGAACTGCCAGGTATGCTAATGCACGCTAGTAGGATACTCAAGTATTGTGGCACAGTGCGCAGCCGGCAATGACGTTGGTCGTCGTGCAGTTGTGCCTCCCACACCTTCCTTCGATACCAATCTCTTGCCACCAACATCCATATTGCAACTTCAACATACCTTATCTCTCTCGTCCATCCCATTTATCTCTCCTCCTCTAGTCAATCCAAAGCACGAATCATGTCCAAGTTTGGAGGCTTCTTTGACAAGGTCAAGGCGCAGGCGACAATCGCAGGCAACCAGGCGAGCACCATGTTCCAAGTGAGTTGCTTGCCGTGGACAAAGGGAGGCGAGATAGATGGGACCCCAACATTGCGGCCTGTGTCTGGTGTAGTGGTGGAAGTATTGATCGTACCATACTGGATACGTCTCGCTTTATCCCAGTACTCTCAGTTCCCAGTTATATTTACTTTCTCTACCGGGCTGGGATGCAGTGTCGGAGGGCATTGGAGCTACAAACAACACACGTGCTCCAAGGAGCCATCCACACGCTGACTGCGATCGTGCACCAATACCTTCGTTCCGTTGAGAATTGATGACCGAGCAACCACAACAGCTTTGAATTCTGCAACAGCGTGTGATGAGATCTTACGGATCTCAAGATTGTGCAGAGATGTGAAGCCGCATCAAGCTTCACATTTCCGAACCTGTGCTGAAGGCCGAAGGATTTGAGGAATCTATAACATGGCATTGTGCCCGAACTGACACATGCAGGAGAGCAGCACGCGTGCCGCTGAGGGGTCCTCCTCATTCATGCAAGGATTCACTCTTCCCGGCGAGTGCAACAAAGCGGCAAAGATTCTTCAGAGCTTCCTTGGTACGCTGAGTGTGTCGGATGGTTTCTCACATCGCAGCGGACCCTTCCCACCCGGACTCGGCGCTCAATGCTATTCCCAAGGAGGTGCTTCTTCGTTGCAAGGGTGAGTGTCGGTTGGGAAGCGTCTACTCCTGCTGTCACGCGTCGTACCCATCTCCCACGGTATGAGGCGCTAGCTGACATCAGGTCTCGCGGTATTCACCATCCTCAAGGCCGGCTTTGTATTTAGCGGGAAGGCTGGATCTGGTATTGTTGTTGCGCGCCTCCAGGACGGCAGCTGGAGTGCACCTAGCTGTATTGCCACCGCCGGTGAGTGAACCTCCTTTGGTGGATCGGAGAGGGTCTCTTACTCACGCTTAGGTGTTGGATGGGGTCTTCAGATTGGTGCCGATATCACTGAAGTTGTGATGGTGCTCAATTCTGAGGAGGCTGTTAAGGCGTTCTCCCGTGGTGGAAATGTCACTATTGGTGGCAGCATCTCCGCTGCTGCGGGTCCCATTGGAACAGGTGGCCAGCTGGCAGGATCGTTGGTTAACCCGGCACCGATCTTCAGCTACTCGCGTTCAAAGGGTGAGTTGTCTTGATTCTCCGTGGGCTGTTCATTGGTTGGTTGGTGTGGAGAAAGGCCCTCTCAATAGGTGTTCGCTATCTGTTGAGGTCATGTGGGGTTGAGAAGGTGTTGCCCACAGCGCATCACATGTTCAAGCGCATCTGAACAGCACACAATCAGGTGTGGTACAATACGGCTGCCCCATTGAGAGCAACATGACCGTCGTGTCTTCCGAGCTACGTCGAATTGGAGGCATGTGTGTCATCATGAGTCTGATGCCTTGCGGACAGAGTCTGTATGGTCTATTGCTGTGGGATCAGGCTCAGTGCCATTTCCTAGGATAGAAATGTGGTCGTTGCCGTTCGACGTCCGTGAGAGCCAAACAGACATGTTGCAATGTTGGATATTGGACTTTGATGATCTGTTGGATGATCTCCACCATTCTCCTTGCTGCTCACCCTGTGATGATGATCACCATTTGACCTCCGAATTTTGCACTTGGATGTATGCAGCTGACGCACCCAGGTCTATTTGCGGGTCTGTCGCTTGATGGCACTATTCTTGTCGAGCGGTTCGACGCCAACCACTCCTTCTACGGAAGTAGCATCTCCACAACGGATATCCTTACGTGCGTTTCATCCTCGTGCCCTCCATGTTTGGACGATGTCGTTGATGTCCTACCACTCGGGCGACGATGTGCAGCAACAGGTATAGCGCTAACTGATATAGTGGCCGTGTGCCTGCTCCGGAGATCGCGTCGCCGATGTACGACATTATTGAAGGTTAGTTGCTCGCCGCACGCTTTGCGTGTGGCACCCTTCCCGTCCTACCCTTACTGACTGGAGTTCAGCCGCGGAAGGCCTGGACGAGGCGAGTTACCAGGAAGGATACTCGACAGGTGCGCAACAGGGTGCCGCCGGCGACAACAAGAACACCGTATTTGACTCGGCTGGTGCTCATTGAGGGGCCAAGTAGTGTGCGCGTGTTTTATGGGATGCCGACGATGGATGGATTGCACCAAAGCCGTGAACGGGCTGTCGCTTCGGCAGTTGAGCGGGAGGCCGAATCGTGGCCCAGCATAAGCCGTGGAGTCTTGAGCTCATTTCATTGGAATACGGAGGCGCGCGAGGCAGCCACTGAATATGTCAGTGGCAGGAGTACAGTACCGTGCCATATATCGCTCAAAAACGCGTTCAGTATATCACGCACTGCTGGCTAAGTATCGCTCATTGCTCGCCTACAGTATATCGCTCACCATGGTATATCGCTCACCATAGTATATATCGCTTAATCGTCGTGAAACTGCAGTATGCTACAGCGGCATTCCCCATCCTGCTTACGGGGACCCCGTTTCTGTTGCCGCGCTCATGTTACGACGGAATATATGACCATCGAGTGAGAGCGAGGCACAGGGGTGGTAGCACTTTCTCGCCCAGTGCCCACCGTTCCTGGACCTTGCGGTGAGAATAGCGTTTGTGGTGGCTGGTGAGGGTCTCGACGGCGCTGACGGAGGTGGCTCCGCAAGCGTCTCGGTATGTGTCACTCTCAAACTAACCTTGCATGAACGGGGTGTACGAGAGGAATGTGATAGTGCAGCGTAAAACGCTCAGTCAGGAGTTGCGGAACTTCCGCGGGGGTGCTCTCCACTTCGCCATTCCATGTCTATTTCGGCTGTCTCGCCATAAATTGGGAACGGCATCGCCCGCCGGCGCGTCGCGAGCCATTCGCCTTACTGGCCTCGTTGACTTCGCTATTGATACAATTGTGCGGAATGCTGGAACTCTATTCAGAGTCCGCACACGGAATGAGTAAATGATGACGTGAAACGGTACGTTGGGGCGCGTCGCTTAGCCCGTCCTCGTGGAGAGGATAGGGGACCGCGCCAAAGTAACCGACAGACGGTCACCTTCCCCGTCCAGCGGGCAGATGAGTAGCTATCGATCATCAGGAAAATTCCGGTGTCTAACCTACGGTACTGCGGGAAAGGGATCGACATGCCGCACGGCTCCACTCCGATCTACTGTAGACTTGCGGACTGATCACAGAGAAACTATTGAGCCAATGGGTGCCGTTGTAGTGTGGGGAGCTGAGATTGACCACAGGCATGTGAAGTACTGCCCGGCAGCACGCTGAGTGATACGCCGATACGTCGGTCAGCCTACGATGCGGCGCTTAGTGTGGCGGAATGCGCAGTCATCACGAACCCACACAAGCCAATGTTGTACATGGCGGACGCCGAAACTGTCTGCCACATGCGACCGTCTGGTAGCACATGAACATGAGTGCACAGATATGTGACAAAGGGTCATGGTAAGAAAAACAGTATGATATTAACTGAAGGGAAAGAAACAGAAAACCAAAAAAGATTCGCCAAGAAAGAGTGGGCCTGATGTCTGCACCACCTTCTGAAAGCTCTCCTGCAGGCCAGGGGAGGTAACGACAGGAGAACAAAGGTGGAGATTGCCGCTGAGGGAGCCTCTACAGAAAAATAATATCATTCCCACTTCTAGCCAATCTGAAGCGACAGCTCGCAGGAGACAAGAAGGACAAATCGCCGATATCAACAGGGATGTGGGGGTGACCCGGAGGTGATGAGCGGCGTTCTCTGAAGTCGACGCTCTGTTATTTTTAGTGAACGCACACATCTTGAAGAAAGTCGGTGCGTGGTCCTTTAGTTTGAAAGCATGATGAACAAGGTCTCGCACTTGTTGACGCGCTCGACAGTCCGGTGCCATAGTGAACGGTAATGGACGGCCAACACCGCCACCTGTCTCGCACCAGATATGACGTAGCGGTGACACCCTCACGACAATGATCACGCGATGCCGGAGGACGGCATCGACTAGTTGTTCCTAGTCCCGTTATCCTAAATGCAACTCTGCGATGTAAACGGATCATGTGGACGGTCCGTCCACACGCGGTCCGGGGTATAATATGATAGCAACTACAGTAACTGGCGAGTTAGCAGAATCTCAATATCGCAACCAGGTCGCTGATTCGATCACGGATCTACCGTCGATCTGCCGTCGATCTTCCGTCGATCTTCCGTGAGCGGACCAATGCCGGAACCTGATCGTCAGGCAGCTAAATTCCAGGCCCCAGAGAAACAGGAATTCCAACGCAAGACATAAACTTTTCTCCATCGGTCCACCAACCATAGTCTCGACGCGTATCTGCGTCATCCTCGCACGAGTTGCATCACTGCGATAGCCTGCAGCCTGCCGAAATCCGGGCCTGTTAGCCATGCACCCTGGTATCGGTAGCATGTCCTGTCTGCTATCACGGCATTGACGATCAATGCGTGACAACTCTCCTGAAGATCGTCAGGTCAAGGTCGCGCAGCATGAATTGGTCCTGATCGTCGTAACTGATCAGCTGCGAGTGCGAAGACCCCCCTCCCCCCTGATCTGCTCCCTCTCAAAGGACTACAGGGAGAATAGCGGCCTCCCAGTAAAGGCCAGTACCCGAATAATGTTTCCAGGCCGTCGTCCATGGCCAACTCCGCGAGGTACGCTGGCGATGTGTCTACGCAACCGTTTCACGCTGATCTGCCTGCATGGTACAAATGTCCAGGCTTTGCACGATCCATGGCCGATCTTCCAATTCAGTTTTCATGATCCTTGCATGATCTTCGAATTCATTGTCCCGAACATGCTCCGGGAAAGCGCGGCCGTTGACAGTCCGAGAAGCAAGGAGATAAAGCTGCTGAACTCGGAATCCAGAATCGGGGGCCTGTCGGCCGTATGGACACGCCGAGGCCCAATAAACAACTGGGATGAGGGTACGGCTTTTGCAGGTGCAGTGCTGCACACTACAAGTAACCTAAAAGCAAACCAAGCCGGTTTGATAAGCTGAGCCTTATCGTGTCCATTGTCCGTCAATATGGATTGTGGGTCGTTAGGTGGCCCCGAGCTTGAAAGACGTTGTAAAGTGCCTGGAGTATGCCTGAGTTGCGATTCCGTCCTCTCCCCGGCTCAAGCTCTTCCAAGACGTCCACGGGACTTTAAACCTTGGGTGCCACACGCCGCGGCCGCCCCGCTCGGCCCGGTCGAGCATTCGCTTCTGGTTCTGCACCCGTACCTCCCGGCGATGGCGTGTGCCGTTGACGGCACCGTAGCTGCACTTTATTTTACACAGCCAAGCCTGCTGGATCCTGGACGATTAGCTTTGCAGCCCTGCCATGCGATCAGGAAGCAGCCCGGACGCAGGGTCCTCGTGCCGAAATTGACCGACGTAGTTAGAGAAGCCGTTCGGGCAAGCAATCGCGAAGAAGCGGGCAATAATGAGGGAGGCGGGCAAGGCCACAACCACCCCTCTAAAGGCCACCCTCGGCGTCACTCTATGGCCATCACCAGCTCACCTGTCGATCACCCAAGTCCCATGTCATCAGCAAATCGTCATGTGCCCAACCTACATTACCCCCGGACACATCGCAACCGTGATTGGAACGCCGCTCGCCGCCATGTCAAACGTCTTCGATAACATTATTGGACGGGTCGTTGACCGATTCCCATCCAGAACTTTTTTTTTTCCTTATGGCCGGCACTCGCCAAATTATGCCAAGATATGTCGTGCCACCGACGGCGGCTTGTTATGTCGTGCTCGATGACGATGCTCTAGCCAACACCACAAAGTATCGAAACGACAGACAACTTGTTGGCTCGAGACGCGAGCTCGCATGCATGTTGCACTCGTCAACCTGGCCGAACGCCATGACCAACATGCACCAAATCGCTGCCAAGCGTTGTGCGTCAACTTCATGATCGCCGCGCCTTGTCTCGGAGAAAAGATGACATGCCCGACGTGTTCCATTGCAGCCTACATACCTACATACGTGGTATCGTGATACGTGACATCCAACTGCCCACTCCAAGCCCGTGCATAATGTCCGTGCAGATCAGGGACGATCGATCGGATTCATTTCTTCCTTATCGTAGCTTCGAAGCTTCCCAGTGTGGAGCGGGCCATGAGCGGTTGCAAGCATACGATGTTGGAGCTGGCGTCGATGGCGCTCGCGTCGGCGGAAGTCACCATCGTAGCATTGGAATGAGCTTTACTGCCATGAGAAGCTAGTGTAGTGTAGTGGCCCAGTGCCCAGTGTGGCTGGAGTATAGCGTTCTGGCATGTGCATTCCTCATAACCGAGCTATTGAGCCATGCTGAATGATGAGAAATGGGCTGAGCCCCCGATTGACCGAGTGTTGTGAGGCAAGACCAAACTACAAATTCATGATAACCGAATTGCGAGATGGGCGAGATGACGGGTCTTTTGGTCGTTAACGTTCATTTGGCACATTGAGCTTGCGACGCTCGGTCACCAAACCATCACGACTACTGCTAGCAACCCATGGGCATTGTTTTGATTCACCAAGGCTGTCTGATAGCCATCGGCTGGGCCGGTATTACTCCGCTCGTGTATATCGGTTCCCTCTAGAGACCGAGACCTTATCGTATCGAACACTTTTACTTTCATCCTTTCTATTGTCGTTGACAAGCTTTGGCGGCGTGTGACCGTGACGCAGGCAGGGGAAACAAGGTGTCAGTGCGGTGGCCGTGCGGCGTCGCTGGTGCTATCCACTCGAAGACACGACCACTTAGTCCTCAGTCGTGCTCTGGGCGGATTCCAGGGGAGAGAATAGCTGAAGCCTGGACTTTTTTGTGCGTAGAGTTTGTTTGAAGTTTTGCCAAGGTGAGGGGGGGCGATCGCCGCCACAACCTCCGACCCCCCTGCTCGTCCGGCGGACCTGACTGGGTTTCGTGGCGCTGCACACGTTCACATACGCGCCCCACGGTTACTGCCTCTCGACACGCACCAGGTAATCATTCCTGAGTCCGAGCCAAAGGTGAGATTGCGGGTTTAGCACAGGGCGACGCAACGGCATCAGGGGAGAGGGGAGGCAAAGTAAGCATCACGGGCGGATGAAAAGCCTCTGCTCCCTGGGCAGTGTCCCGCTTTGGGGAGTATTGACCGCGGGCTCGCTCTGGCTCCGAAGATAACCTCTCCTCGTGTACTGTAGCTTTATCCTTGCGGTGCTGCGGCTCCCCTACCTCCCCAGTAACGTTTGCGCAGTGTCACCCTCAGGTTTGGCTCGGGTGGTTAGCAACCATTAGAAACTGGGTAGGAACGCCAAACCTTGCCGTACAGCTTGGGTAACATGCCTTCAAAAATCAACGTCGTCGTCGGACGGAAGGCGGGCAACGAATGCGGCGTGCTGCCCAAGGCGGCCTGTCTCACCACCCCTATGCTCTACCTCTGCCTTCTGGCAGAACAAAGGCTGTCACGGAACGCAAGGGGGCGGTAAAGGCCGGACGGGCCTCCTGCTGTACAGCAGTTGCCGCAACGCCGCAATGCTGCGCGACCGCCTGCCCCCCTTGGTACCTTGTATGTAGCCCGCACCAGTTGGAATGATCCGAGAGAGGATAAGCCAAAGGGCAGAAAGTTGCCAGAACGGCAAGAAACCAGAGGAAAGGAAATCGGAAACGTAACTCGGAAAATGAGAGTACGAGAAGGACAAACCATCACCTGACAGAGGTCGTACATAAATGTACAGAGGCGGATTCGGAGTGGCAGTACTCCCCTGTCCTCCGCGCAGATAACAACGTACAACACGTAACACACCACACACACAACCAACAACCCGCACCACACTAGTCACTGCTACTGTACTGCTGTGCAGCCCTTTTGCTCAGCGATTGACACTTTCTGCTGTTCGGAATTTCTCAGCAACAGGAATCTGGCCTGGCCTGGTAGTCTGGCCCCACAATAACAGTGTGAACACCGCACCTTCACAACGTAAACCCCACTCCAGCAACGTCTCCCATACATAGCATAGCTTGCAAGCATCACATCACTACCCCCCCCCAACGCGCACCGCAAAGCATTTTCCTCTGTTTTGTGGCATACCGTCGTAACATCCACATCTCTCCATATCCCCTTATATCTAGATTCCCCAGTCATCCCACAACTCTGCCATGACCGGACTCTACCACTACAACACTTTTCTCAACATTCACACCTCGATCCACAAGCACCACCGCATTCACTGTGATTCCTTGGACATGGACATGGACCACCACGCACCCGTCCTCGTAAACGACCCCTTCGCCGCTCCCCCACTCGCCCCGGGCATTTGGGACCTCGAGCTCTGTCCTCAGAAGCTTGAGCTGGAGCAAACTGAGAAGCTCTACGACATCCCCCCTATGGCTTTCGATGGTCTCTCCGCCGCTAGCTCGGCTATTCCTCTTCCCCCGACTCCTCGACCCGCCAGCCTCACCCTCCGTGAATGTGATGCCTCGTGCTCGCCACCTGCCAATGCCTCTCCAGCCGATGACGACGAGCCCATCCGTGGTCGCTCTCCTGGTCCCTCCGGCTTCATTCCCCCTCCCGCCCCCCGCCTCGTCTCGCGCGAACTCCCAGGCGCCAACCCAGGCCCTCCGCCCCCTATGTGCGGTACACGCCCCCGCATGGGACGTGGGTACTCGGCCCTCGGCCTCGACCTGACCTCCACGCCGTCCCCCGTCGACACCGCGCGAGACAAGCGCCGCCGCGTATCATGGGAGGGCACCCAGACCACCCTCCGCGCACCGCCTTTTGACCACCGTGGCCGCTCTGATGACTTCCACGACCGCGTCTCGAGCTGGTCCCAGTCTGTCGCCGCCGCTACTTCGCACATGACCCCCGTGCACACCACTTCATCGCGTCCCTGGGCAGATGACCTCGGATTCGCCCTCGCTCGCCCGCACCGCTCCATGGAACGCTCAAAGTCCAACCGCTCAGTCGCTTCGTCCAATGTCAGCCAACACGCCGACCAGCTCGACCCCTGGGCTGCGCGTATCGGCCGCTCGCGCGGACGTACAGTTGACATGCCTACTGTCAGCCGGAGCAAGCTCCAGTCCTCGTTCTGAGCAAGCGAATTTCGATATCATCCCAACAACGATCGGCAGGGAAGCAAGGGATTCAAATGGGATGACGCCCGGTGTGCCGGCGAGTTTACCGCCCACCACTCGACCTCGATTGGTTGGCTTGCAAATGGCATCTACCTCCATTCGTCTACCAGGAACCCAACTACAGGAAGACAAAGGGCATTCCAGGTGCGGACTTTACGGCAAGGCGTCGCCATGCCGGTCGGCATCGTTCAGGTCAATTCATGCGGCGCTCCTTACGCGGGGGTCGCGGAGAGTCCGAACAGCACATTGGATGGCGTGCAGCCAGTCATTCGACACACTGTCCGGACACCGACCACACACAGGGACTTAATACGACGTCTCTTGCTCCTACCACCTCTTGGCAAACTCATAGATTCAACCCAACACTGCAATTACCATACAATACAATCTAGTTCCATCATACATCAATCAACAGCACCACCATCGTTACCGCCTCAACGGCCACAACAACATCCACATCAAACCTTGTACCCAATTACAGCACCCATACACAGCACTTTACCCTGTATAGATACTTTTATTCAGACCAGCAATGTAACCGCATTCATTCAACCATTAGTGTGAACGAGCCTAGCAGAAACAAGTCATGAGCACATGGTCCAGACTATAACAAAGAAAAACTGCACAGGGCCCTCGAACGATTGCCATGGCGACAACATAGCCAATCAATGGTTCATGTGGGGGGGAGGGTCTGATGTTTGATCGTCATGACAGCTGATCCGGGGTCAGCCCATCAGAGGACGCGACACGAGTTTTGGCTCGCAGTTAGCGCCGACGATCAAACGCCAACACGCAAGCACCGTCCGTGCACCGTTCCAACGTTCTTCTTCATAGTGGTCGAAAAGGTGAGGGCATGAGGCCACGGACATAGAACGCCACATGACAGGTGGACGGCATCGATCGCCAAAGGCATTTTTCCGAGATGTCTCGGATCGCAAGGAGCCGCGGCTGTCGATGCGACATACCGCCGATACAACCGTGTCCAGATACACAAGTACCATGTGTGGACGGACTTAGTGTGCATGTCGGTCTTTGCGCGTGCATCATTTCTTGGCATAGAGATAGCGGCTGGATGATGATTGGCAGCGGTGGCCAATGCGGCATCTTCATCACGACGACCGAAACTCCTACTTCCGCTTAGAGCGCCAGACGGCGCCAGTACCGACAACCTCGCAGTGTGCAGCGTGCCATGCGGCAACTCTGGTCCGCTGCTGCGCCCATCTTCGGCGTTATCATCCAGCAGGGCTATTTGTCGATTAATTGGGCATACGTGGGCGTGCGGGGCCTCCTTGTCCGCATATCCGCATGCCAGATCATGAATTTCCCCTTGGCCGTTGGCCGTTGGGCCCTGGTCTGGCTCAGGAAATGGACCAGGAACGGGCACAGATGAGGCAGAACTAGTCTGCTTTGTTGCAGGTTTCGGCAGTCGCAGTGCAAATCAGCTTGGCGTCGGGGCGTATAGGAACATGCCAAAGCTCCGATAGGCCCAGTTTGTCAAATCACATTCACTGTCTGCAGGTTCTCGAGATCCTTGCTCTTGGCCTGATTGCGTGCTCTTGCATCGAACTGGCATGCTCATACCACCCATAAAGTCCACTAAGTAGCTAGCTCCCAATCGCGCGGTATGAGCATACCACTACTGCAGTGGACACGGCGACCGGGATCATGACGCTCTGCATTGCTATGGTATTATTATGCGCTGTTCCGTCCTCCGTCCACCGGAACATGGAACAACCAGGCATGTGGGCATGTGGACGATGTCGACCAGAGAGTCTAAGGCAATGCTCGAAACCTCGATTATGACAAGCCGAATAAGGCCATGACTCCCGGCTCCTGAGGGACGGCGTTACCAGGTCAGACCATCGAGCACGCTGCAACGCCCTTTGCGCCTGCATGCACGTGTGCCCTCCCTCGACGCCACCGCCCGGGCCGTCGGCAGCCGCGACCAGCGTGGTGCAACGCGTTCGTCCACTCGTGTCCCGTGACGAGGCTGACACGGCCGGCATGGCCAACGGCCTCAGCGGCAGCACTAGCGCGATCCAGTACGTTATGCGCCCTGCCTTGGTGCATTGTTCGCCCATTAGAGTTGGCAGTCGTCCTACTGTAGCAGTCCAACACGACTTGTCCCGGCCTGTCTCTTCACCCTGCGTACGGCATGTACACCAGGCACAGACAATTCAGCCTAATGCAGCCCTTTTTATGTGTCCTGGACCCCGCGTTGCACAGGTGCAAAAATGTTGTGTTTCCGTGGATGTACTGTACGCGACTACGCAAAGCAGCGTTTCGTGTGGTACAATTTTTTATTGATGGTTTTCTCCAAGTAGTTGGGTGAATGTCCAAAGTCCGACATCGGGGCTGCTCTCGCTCGCACCCTCTGGACAGGATCTTATTCTGCCATCTAGACGCTGGACCTGTGGTGGCAGCCGGCGGCAACCATATGTAAAATGTAGCACCGGTGCATGTGGGCATCTATTCTACCAAAGTCGCCGCAGTTTACTTACCGCCGTGCCAATGAACCAAAGCACGAGCGTGTCGAGCAATCACTCCGTTCAGGGGTATCTGTTGTTAGACTCAGCACGATTCCCGGTCCGACATCCGGTACAGGACTCATATGGCTCATGAAAGGTAACTACATAAACAGGCTCGACGGCATTCAACCCGGCATGACGGCGCTTGTCCCGCCCAGGACTCCGACGGCAAAAGGGCAGTAAGACAGACTCGACGGTTCTTGGTCCAGGACGCAACCGTTCAATGCCCAGTTCGCCGCCGACGTAAGCTAATCATGTCGAGGAACTGACCTGCCATTGACGGGCACGCCACGGGTATACATCGCATCGACCGTTTACAGCGGAGCACCGTCAGATGCCCGCAGGCAAAACTAAAAGCTAGAAGACTAGGAGCTGAAAGCTAGAAACCAGACTTACAGACTCACGTTCAGCCACGCGAGATCCAGCGCCCCGTGGCGCACATGGCTAATCGAAAACCGCCATGCAAGTTGGCTTTAATCTTATCTCACATGGCCGACCAGGACCAGCGCTCGTTGTCGGGCCCAACCTTGTTGCCCTCGTCCACCATAGCCCCGGTGAAGACCGCGGCCAAGGCCAGGTAGGTGGCCACGAATTTCCGCGGGGCCGAGGCCAAAGCCCGAAGAGTCCAAAGTACCGCGGAGTGACCACGGGAAGTTCCGGAATCTTCAGAAGCTCCAGTCGCTATGGGGTTCACATCGGAGGAGGCTTCATCACATCGGACGGGCGATCACGTCCGAGGATCGAGGACAGGGGTCCAAGATTCAAACTTCCAGGTGGCGTATCTACGACGCTTCGTTGTCGCGTCCGTGGCGGACGCCGGGCGACATCGCGTTCACTGCTCCGTAACGAGCTCGGGACCCTCGCTCCGATCTCCGATGCAGCAATGCAATCACATCATAGAATGAGGCAAGCTTGGTTCGAGCTACCGGCAACATAGGTCCTGAGTTGAGCCGTAAATAGAATACTACAATCAAACGTCCGCGGTGAGATTGCTTTCAGTATCTCTTCCGGTCGGGTCCCTCGTTCAACGAGAGCAACCCGCGATCACTCCGGCGAGAAGAGTTACAAAGCTCAAGCCTCCTGGGATACGTACTTTTGCCTGTCGCGTCAGTGATGTCTATTGCGTTCAAAGGCAGGCTCTGAGCTTTCCAAGAACGAGTGAGAGTTCTGTGGCTGCCACAGCGTCGCAACTGTTCCCCGTCCCGTCCACAACGTTGCCCCGCACAATGCTAGCCGTCGCATACAAGGCCAATTGCGGCTTGCGATCAATGGAAACGTGGGTCGGAACATCGCTCCGAGCTCCGAAGGCGCAAAGCGCGACCGTCGGACGACGACAAGGTTTCAACCTACTCGTGGAATACGTACTGACAGTGCGTGTCCATCGCGTCAGTGGCGACGTGCAACAGTTATTATTTGCGTTCACTGGCTCCGACGTGAGTCGGGACATGGTTTCGGGCTCCACAGGGGCTTAAAAGTTGAGAGTTGTCCGGCGGACTCGGCGTCGCACGCGCGATAGGAGCCAATGGAACAATAAGTGCCCAAGTGGCTCGCACCGGCGTCGGGAGGTTTCGAGCGCAGAGAGTTTGGTGGCGGCCACGGCGTCGCAAGTGCTCTTGCCCGCTTGCCCGACGTCCTCCTCGCACTTTGTTGTCGGCGAGTAGCCAATGAAGGTGCAGAGTACTCGGTGTGGGTCGCACGTTCGGGCTCCTCGCGGCGGTGGCTTTGATCCCAGAGAGGGAGGGCCGAAAGGGCCCAACAAAGTTTTGTGGCTGCCACGGATGGCGAGTTGAAGCAAGAGTTCAATTCGAGGCCCGTCCACTTACTGGCCCCTGCTGCCTTATCTCTGCATGTAACGCACCCCATATCGCGTCATTCGCCGTGCTCGTCCTGTGCCGCGTCTACGATCCGACGCAGGACTGGAATCGATCGGAGTTGTACAATACATCATCCTGCCCTCCGATGCCTTATCTCTGCCATCGATCACGCTGCGCCCCCTGCTGTAACGCCCTTGCGAGCACGCGATCTGCACCTATCTACCAGTCCCAACATTGTCTCGATATCCCCACATCCCCATTGTCCGATGCCAAACAAAAATGTACATCCCAATCGTGCTCTAGTCGCTCTTGGCGAGAAACTCTCGGACGCAATAACCTTGATTGCGTCCGAGGATGCGTCCGTTTTATGTCCTAAGACCAGCAGCGACGGCACTGCTAGCGTGCAATAGTATTTTTTGCCCGTGCCGGCGCTTTCGACTCGACACGTGCGATTAGACAACACCAGCAATCGCTGGAGTCGTGTCCTCCAAATTCCACACTCCCACCCGGCAATGTTTCTACCGACCTCATCCTCCGACGGGTGTGCGTCAAGTGTGTGCGAGTTCGTCCGCCACACAACTTAGATGTTCCACTTGTCGAGGTTGGTGTACTGAACACCAGCCTGGCCAGTAACGGCACCCATGACAAAGGCGGCGGGCTCGCCATTCGTGCGGAGGCTCTCGAGAGCGGCAGCCGCCTGGTCCTTGGCAACGATGATCACCATGCCGACACCGCAGTTGAACGTGCGTGCCATCTCGGAGGGCGCAATGTTGCCGGTCTTCATGAGCCACTGGAAGATTGGCGGGAGCGTCCAGGTACCAATGTCAATGTTGACACCGAGCTCAGGCTGGCCGACAAAGACACGCGGGATGTTCTCGGTGAAGCCACCGCCGGTGATGTGCGACATGCCCTTGAAGAGACCGGCGCGAATGCCGGGGAGGAGCTGCTTGATGTAGATGCGTGTCGGGGTGAGGAGCGAGTCGCCGACCGACTGCTCGGGCGCCCAAGGAGCGGGCGAGGCGAGGTCGAGTCCCGCAATGGAGACGACCTTGCGGATAAGCGAGTAGCCGTTCGAGTGGGGGCCAGACGAGGGCAGACCGATGAGGACATCGCCAGCGGTCATGTTGAGCGTCGGGAGCATCTGCGAGCGTTCGACAGCACCAACAGCGAAGCCTGCAAGGTCATAGTCGTCACCGAGGTACATGCCTGGCATCTCGGCAGTCTCACCACCGATGAGAGCGCATCCGGCCTGCAGACAGCCCTCGGCGATACCAGTGATGACGTCGGCAGCGACCGGCACCTCGAGCTTGGAGCAAGCATAGTAGTCGAGGAAGTACAAGGGCTCAGCACCCTGGACGATTAGGTCGTTGACGCTCATGGCGACGAGGTCAATGCCAACAGTGTTGTGCTTGTTGTGGTTGAGGGCAACACGGAGCTTGGTTCCGACGCCGTCAGTGCCGGAAACGAGGACGGGGTCAACAAAGCCAGTGGCCTTGAGGTCAAAGGCACCGCCGAAGCCACCAATCTCGCCATTAGCTCCTGGGCGGCGAGTGGCCTTGACGACAGGCTTGATCGCGTCAACGAGAGCGTTTCCGGCGTCAACGTCAACACCGGCAGCGGCGTAGGTGAGACCCGGCTGCGAGCTGGGTCCCGCCTGGTTGTCGGCAGCAAGAGCACGGTACGCGATGTCGCGGCGGATGGTCTTGCCCTGGAACTCGACGGTAGCGACACCCTGGTATGCAAGGTCGACAGCGGCGCGAAGAGTAGGGGCAACAGCAGCAACGGCCACAACACGGCCACCGTCAGTGACAGTCTGGCCGTCCTTGGTGGCGGTACCGGCGTGGAAAACCTCAACGTCCTTGGGCACGGCGCCAAAGGTCATCGGCACACCCTTGGGGTACGAGCCGGGGTAGCCTTCCGACGCGCAGACAACGGACACAGCGTAAGCGTCCTTGTACGAAAGCTTGACCGAGTCAAGGCGGCGCTCTGTGCACGCGAGCATAACCTCAGCAAGGTCGGTCTTGTCGTCGAGCAGGAGCATGAGCGCCTGGGTCTCTGGGTCACCGAAACGGACGTTGTACTCGAGGACCTTGGGACCGTTGGCAGTGATCATGAAGCCGGTGAAGAGCATACCGACGAAGGGGTAGCCCTCCTGACGCATACCACGGATGGTGGGCTCCAGAGACTCCTTCAGAACGCGCTCCATGACATCGGGGGTGGCGACGGGGGCCGGGGCATAGGCGCCCATGCCACCAGTGTTGAGACCAGTGTCACCCTCGCCGATGCGCTTGTGGTCCTGGGCAGCGGGCATGGGGACAATGGTGTAGCCGTCAGAGAAGGCAAGGACAGAGATCTCGGGGCCAACAAGGCACTCCTCAATCACGACCTCGTCGCCGGCGCTGCCAAACTCCTTGTCGACCATGACAGCCTTGAGCGCGGCGAGGGCCTCAGCATTGTCGTTGGGCATGAGCACGCCCTTGCCGGCTGCAAGACCCGACGCCTTGATGACGCACTTGCCCGAGGGGAAGGGGTTCGACTGGATGTACGCGACGGCGTCGTCGTACTGCTCAACAGTGAAGTTGCGGAACGCGGCGGTGGGGATGTTGTGGCGTTGCATGAAGCCCTTCGAGAGCGCCTTGGAGCCTTCGAGCAAGGCAGCGGCGGGCGAGGGGCCGAACACGGCAATTCCCGCTGGTACGAGTTAGTATCAAGGAACACGGCACGGACGAATGCGGGGCCCAGAGCGATGAGATCCGGAACAGGGTGTGGTGACGGGCACGCTGACGACCACGGTTACAACCATGGGACATCAGTGATGAAAGCATGCCAAGGATGGCAACGACACATTGATAAATCCCTCAAGACCGCCATTGGTCTGGGGCCAATGGATATTGACAATTGGCAGTGCGCGAATTCCTCTCCCCCACCCGACTCGATCCGAAGTCACATATTGACTCACCCTTGCGGAACTCGCGCTCGGCACCATCGACGAGAGGCTGCTCGGGACCGGGAACGACGAGGTCAACGCCCTGCTCCTGCGCAAACTGAACAACGCCGGCGTAGCCAGCCTTTCCGCCCCAGGGGACGACGACGTTCTGGCACTTGCCGCCGATGAGCGCGGTGCCGCCGTTTCCAGGAGCGATGAGGACGCGCTTGACGCGGGGGCTCTGCGCAAGCTTGAAGGCGAGCGCGTGCTCGCGGCCACCGGAGCCGAGGAGGAGGACGGTAAGGTCGCTAGCGGCGGCCGGGAAGGTGGTCGGCTCAGGCATCGTGGACGGCGGGATGGAGAGAGCCCTCGACGGAGGTGATGGAGATGAAGATGGAGGGATTGAGTCCCGATGTGGTCGGAGATGAGGAATAATTCGTCTGGTTCAGTTCAAAATTATCTGGCGCTGATCAAAAGATAAAAGCAGTGCCACATTTCGGTATTATCAAATAATCCGGGGCATCGCTGGCATCCATCACCTCTGGGGGGTTCGAGCCTGAGAGCGGAAAAGCAGCTCCGCTTCTGGGGTTCTGGGGTAGGAGCGATCGCCGGCTTGGACGCGCTTGTGCGCCTGATCGATCGGTTAAAACGTGGGATCGGCGTGAAGACCCTTGGACTAGAAGGCGGCATTACGTACTAGGGACATTCGCTGCGGTAAGAGCGCCGGCGGTGTCCGTTGCAAGCTGCAGAATATAACACGTCACCGGCCCGATATGCCGAGGTGCGCGCACTTTCACTCCGCCTGCACCTCTGTTCCGGTGCTCTTCCGCGTGCCCCCTTGCTCCCCGGCGGCAGTCCTCACCAAAACAAGGGACGAATGAATGACATGCATGTCATCACCACCTGTTTTACCTGTGTGAGGGGCATGAGGGGGGCGCGCGGCATCATACATCACCCAGATATACCACTACTGTCTGCAGCTGGTGCCAGCCGATACCCATCCCATACGCCCAATCCTCGTACTTCACTTGCTCTCTTCACATCTCTCATCAAGTATCTTCTCCTCTCTTCACTTCTCTCTTGCTCACCCCCTTCTCACCCACTGTCAAAAGGATACCAACGGGTTCACGAGCTTTCACCCCTACATCTTTCTCAATCTCCTCACGGCCCACCTCAATCATGTACGTGTTAGCAACACCCTCACCGCGCGACCGTCCACCTTTCCCCCACGTCGCTGACAGTCTAGGTCCGTCGTGACTGTCCAGACCAAGCCCTTCGAGGGCCAGAAGCCCGGTACCTCGGGTCTCCGTAAGAAGGTACGTCTAGTATTGGAGCAAGCCGAGAAAGCCCGTTGTCTTGCACGTGTGTGCCAGGACCTCCGGCAGCTGCGTGACTGGACGAGCGAGGCGTGTTGCGAGCTCTGCGTATCCTAGGCTATGTGCGTTTCCAGAACTAACACCCTCCAGGTCAAGGTCTTCGAGCAGCCCCACTACACCGAGAACTTCATCCAGGCGATCTTCAGCGCCATGCCTGGCGGCAGCGAGGGCAAGTCGATTGTCGTCGGTGGTGACGGCCGCTACTACTCGCCCGAGGTGTGTCAGAAGATTCTGCGCATTGCCGCCGGCAACGGCATCAAGCATGTTATTGTCGGCCACAACTCGATCCTCTCGACTCCCGCGGTCTCGGCCCTCATCCGCGAGCTCAAGACTGACGGCGGTATTCTTCTTACCGCATCTCACAACCCCGGTGGGCCGGACAACGACTTTGGTATCAAGTTCAACACTGCCAATGGTGGACCCGCGCCCGAGGAGGTGACGAACAAGATTTACAAGATTACGACTGAGATTAAGGAGTACAAGGAGGTCGAGCTCCCTGACGTCAGTGCACTCTTGACACGTTTGTCAACAGAAGGTCCGTGCTGACACCCCACAGCTTGACCTCTCGAAGATTGGCGAGTTCACCCACGGCCCTCTCAAGGTCACCATTGTCGACTCGGTCGAGAACTACCTCAAGCTGCTGCAGGAGATCTTCGACTTTGACCTCATTAAGCGCTGGCTCCACGAGACTAGCCCCAAGCCGACCGTTCTCTTTGACGCGCTCAACGGTGTCACCGGCCCGTACGGACGTGCCATCTTTGTTGACACCCTCGGTCTTGGCGAGTCGTCGATCCAGAACTGCACCCCGCTTCCCGACTTTGGTGGCCTCCACCCCGACCCCAACCTCACCTACGCCCACACCCTCGTCGAGGCTGTCGACCGCGACAACATCCTCTTTGGCGCCGCCTCGGACGGCGATGGAGACCGCAACATGATCTACGGCGCCAAAGCGTTTGTCACCCCGTCCGACTCCGTTGCCATCATTGCCGACTGGGCCGAGAAGGCCATCCCGTACTTCAAGAACGGTGTGAAGGGCCTCGCACGCTCGATGCCCACTTCGGGGGCCATCGACATTGTTGCCAAGGCTCGCGGTCTTGAGTGCTTTGAGGTTCCTACTGGATGTGAGTGAGGGCTTTGTGGCGAGATGGGTGCCACAGGGAGCCGGCGACATCACCGGCGTACTAAGCTGGGGACTCAGTGTAGTTGGGAAAGCCACAAGAACAGTAGGAGAAGACAGTCGCTGACGTTGTAGGGAAGTTCTTCGGCAACCTTATGGACGCCGGTCGTCTTTCGATCTGTGGTGAGGAGTCGTTCGGCACCGGATCCGACCACATCCGCGAGAAGGACGGTGTCTGGGCTGTTGTCGGTGAGTAAGACGGGCTGAGTGGAGGACGTTCTCCGCGCCCCTTCCCTGGTAACCCGAACACTCGCTCACCCTCATCAGCGTGGCTCTCGATTCTTGCCAAGGCCAACGAGGAGAAGCCTGGACAGACCATCAACGACGTTCTGCTTGCGCACTACAAGAAGTACGGCCGCTCGTTCTTCTCGCGCTACGACTACGAGGAGGTTGAGTCGGAGGGCGCCGAGAAGATGATGGACGCGCTCCGCAAGCTCTTTGAGTCGCCCGACTTTGTTGGCTCCACCCACAAGGCCACCTCGTCGGACACCAAGTTCACCGTGGAGTCGGCGGACGACTTTGCTTACACCGACCCAATCGACGGATCCGTGTCGACCAAGCAGGGTCTCCGCATCAAGTTCACTGACGGCTCGCGCATCATCTTCCGTCTCTCGGGTACTGGCTCGTCCGGCGCGACCGTCCGCCTGTACGTCGAGAAGTACTCGCGCGACGAGAGCGAGTACGGCCACGATGCCCAGGACGGCCTCAAGCCGCTCATTGAGGTCGCCCTCGAGCTTTCCAAGCTCAAGGAGTACACTGGCCGTGACAAGCCCACCGTCATCACGTAATAGGCACGTGGTGGGAACGCGGCGGGGATTTTCAGCGGATGCGAGTGTGTTTTGATGGGGAGGACTGGTTACGAAGGTCGAAGATGATAACCATGCAGCTCATGTTCTATTCCTGTCCTCTGTGCATTCCGTGGACCATGGGCTGGGACGCCGTAAGGAGGAACAAGTTGGAAGACACCGGGAAGCGGATGACTAACAGCGAGCATCCGGAACCTGACCGAACCCCAATGGAATCCAGCACTGATTCCAGGCCTGTGTGCAGATCCCGTGCCGGCAACGGCACGGCATGCGTTCCCACCCTCGTCGACATGGTGACTTTGCCTCCCTGGCGGGATGGCGGTGATGAGGGATAAGACAATGGGGAAAAACGAACACTGATCAGCCTACTACTGATGGCCTCACGAACATGGGTAGAGGCCGTAGAGGCGTAGAGCGCAGAGCGTCGGCGTGGTGACATGTGGTGTCCATGTGCACAGCGACACCATCATTGCATGCTCGCGGTTGTGGCACTGAGCGCCACAGACAACCATTATCGGGCGCCACACCCGCGAAGGATCCTCCCTACTAGTGACAGTCCGATTGCAGTCGCCAGCTGCTGCCTGGCGATATTCGGCAGATCGTACATTACTGGACGGTGAGGTTTGTGCAGACGCCAGCGAGCCAGTCCGCAGCTCGCCGGAAAATCAGATAAATTCCACATGACGTCTCGCCGCGGCGACCGATCTCTGCCACTGTTCGTTGGCAGTTTCGTCCATGGACTGGCGCCATGGAAGGAAGAAAGTCGGCATCAAGGATAAACTGTTACACTTGATATTCAACCCCAGCACAGTAGTTAGCGGCGAGTCGCCGTCGTGCCCAATAACTCGGCCGCGGACTGACGTCGTTAGACTGTTGGCGGTCAGGAGGTAGTGTGTAGTGAGTGACTAGCATGGCCGTTGTTTTGACTAGGCTGTTAGTGCCGGCCACATTGCCACAGTGACAGAGGGCTCACATGTGTGCCTCCTACCACATGTCCCTGTTTCTCCAGTTCTTCATTTGATCTCCATCTCGAAATGCTACATGCCACGGGCACGCGCCCAAAATATAGCCCCAGCTTGACATCAACGAGCCATTTGAACGAATACGAGTTATCCCAATGTCGAACCAGGCGGTTTACACCGAAGTCGGCATGTCCCACATGCCACAACCCACAACCCACCATGCCAGTCAATGCCGCCATGTCTGCCAATGCGCCCTCAGGCTACGCGGAATGCAATCGGTATTCAATACCGGTGCGATAACAGATGGCAACACCAGTCCAGTTAGCACAATAGCTCATAGCATGTCTCGGCCGATTCATCGACGCCGCACATGGTATCAGGTATTCTCTTGGGCCCCGGTCGCGGGAAGTCCATAAATCCAGCGATCAATACGGTGGCAGGAATGGCACAGGAAAGAACAAACAGAATAAATAGAATAGAAACAGACTGGTAAAACCTTCATAAATGGACGAAAATCAGCCTCAATGCAGATATGCAGATCCCCGCACTAAGTAGTGCAATTGCACGGTCACTACCTACACACGACGGCGCGCTAGCGCATAGCCCGGCGCCACCACTAGATGTGGCCCCGGATGTGCGGTGACTAACCCTCCCGTTCGGCCGTCCACTCATGACGGAGCCGAGTCGAGGTTGCGACCCAGCATTCATGCTGGTGCCTCGTGCGGCATTCGCCGCGCGACCGCTATGCATTGGAACACGCACGGATGCAGTGGTTCACACACCCACAACAACTAATATGGCAATGAATGATGGCAGATCTCGATCTCGACGGCTGCTCGACTGCCACGGTTGTCGGCTGCCACACGCCACATCAAGACAACATGCAACACGCAGAAGTGCCACACGCAGGCCGAGGTGCCCGACCCAGCGTTGCCCACGGCCCACCTAGACGACTGTCTTCTGCCTACGTTGACTCCGAGGCTCAAGGGTCCAAGAAGCACGACAGTGCGCCAAGCCAGCCAAGAACCGGCCCACTACGACTTTCAGCCGCCAAACACAAACCACTGTGCGATGATGTATGTAGCATCTTTCAACACCATCGCCAGCCAGAGATTGCGGTAATTGTTCCCAGCCCGGTTCTGTGTCGTTGATCCCAGATCCTGATTTCTGATCCTCTGATACTGTGACGATGAGCCGTGGATCCGTAGATCCGCTGAATTGTGCTTGATCCCACGGAGCATAAGGCCTAACGCGTGGAGCTGTGGGTCGAGTGCAAGTGGGCTTGGTACCTGCCGATACTCATGCCAAACACTCACGCACGCTCCCGTCCGCTGTTCCTGTGCCGGCAAGGCCAGGCCTGCGCCACGGGCCTGGTTCCCCGCGGGTAACGGTGGATCGGTGTGAGCTGGAGTGGGAATGGAATCAAGCTGAGTTGAGTTTGCAGCTGTGGATGAGTCACCGGATGGGGAAGGCCGGTGTACAAGCCTTGCACGAAGCATCAGCATCAAACGAAGCACAACTGCGCAACTACATCCAAACCGTCCGCTCGGCCACCAACTCACCTGAGCAAGAATCGGACCTGGATCTCGGGCGACCACCCCACAAGAACGCGAAGATGCTGCGGCCGTGCCCTGCGGCTGAGCTTATTACGTCCATCACGCTTCGAGATTCCTTGTCAATGGAACCGATGTACCTCGGCGCGCAGCGGCTGCGGCAGGCTGGCCCTCGGTTTGCATCAGTTGATCAGTGTGGTCGTCTGATGGAAAATGGACGGTCATCGCTTTCAGTTTGCTTCTGTGCCACTCCGAGAGGCTTGCTCGAATTGCCACATTCCGAGTTCATCACGGTTGCGGCCAGACCGCGCTCCAAGAGCTTCGGTACGGGAGTGAGAACAAGGTGCAGGTCCCTAGATATGTGGCAACTGATCTCGAGATGGGATCTGTGTGTGTGGTCACCCGGCGGCAATCAATTCATCTGGACCCATACTTTGTCATGGTCGTCGTATGTGTTGCCTCATGCTTGGCCAGGCCCAACCGCAACTGGAGTATTCGGTCGACCACTACGCGTAATGTAAGACAAGGTGGCCGCAGGTTTGCTGTGCACTGCAGCGTGGTCATAGAAGCTCCAGTGGCGCATCGTGCCGTACTGCAGGCACAGAGGCTTGTGGAGACGATGACGGAATGACAGCAGGCCGATTCTATTCACGCCATTCAGTAGCTCAGTAGGGCGTATCGAGCGCAGAAGAGGACATTGGTTGTGTGCAGTGTGCATCACGCTGTATGCCGCGTTGGGCCCGCACCGCAACATACCGGATGCAGTGGATCGCGGCTAGCAGCAGGAGGATTGAGTTTGCTTTGCGGTCCCGAGAGTCGGCCGTCCCTGGTCCCTACCGTGACCGTATACTCTGTTTGTGCAGACAGCCAAACGAAGTAGAGCAAACCAGGGCCAACAACGGCATCGAGGGCGACAATGGGCTGGGTGCGTGAAAGTGCGAGGGCAGATCTGGGGTGGGTCACCGCTTCACGACGTTTGCATCTTGCAGGATATGTCTCAATGTCTCAATGACATGCATGCGCGCAGGCAGGATTTACTTTATGTATGCAGCTTGTTTTGATAGATAACCCCCCCTCCCTTGATCCCTTGTTCTTCAAGGACTCGGAGACCTCGAGACGGACACCAAGAAACGGGGTATGGCGGCGTGTTTGCTCGAGTCGGCGTTCCTCAGGGCGAGTCGAGGTGGGAACCTGATCTAGTGCCGGTTGATGCCGGAGGTGAGTGATCGTTCTGGATCATTGAGAAAGCGGACCCCGAGGGCACAAGGACAGAAGAGGAGAGGTCGACGGCCTGTACCGCGTACCTTGTTCTCCCTGTTTTCCCTTTTTCCGTCTGGCTGGCCCCTAATCTAATAACAGGATAAGGTCAGGACCGGTACAGTACACAATTAAATGCACCGCACGGGCCCCCCCCCATCCGACCCAAGCATCGCACAAAGAGGCAGGCCTGCGGCCATCCTCCTCCCGTCCCCTGTCAGCAGCACGGTTCCTGGGGTGCTTGAACGGACTGCAGGTCCATGGCCCTCTCGCTCCGAGGCACTCAATGCTCACGAGGCTCTCTGCTGTTTTGCGTGCGCGCGTGAGCTCCCTCTGGCCCTCTGGAATTCGCTACAGCGCTACAGCTGGACTTTACACACTGGGAGGAGATTTTGGTACTGCATCGGTCTGTACAAGACAAGCAGGAAAAACTGCATATGCCACCCCCTGTGGCCCTGCGGCTGCACGCAAGCCCCTGTGCCGTGCAGTCTGAGGGTGGTACTCGCGTACTCTCCTTCCCCCCTTCCTTGACCCCCCCCCCCCCCCCTTCCCCCCCCCCCCCCCTCCTTCCCTTCTCTCCCCCTGGCATCCGCTTAGGTTAAGCCTCCTTCCTCCACCTCATGCCTCACGCGCGTGTGCAGACAGAAAGCGAGACCCAAGGCCCAAAAACAGCAACAATTAGTGCAGTGCGTGAGGTGTTGGTGGATGGGATGGACTGCTTCTGGCCTTTTGGACGCTTCTGGACCCTGTGCCCTGTGCCGGTGCTGCTCACCCGCGGCTGCCCGGTGAGCCACAGTCGGTGAGCTTGCTCTGCCTCTGCTGCTGCCCCCCGCCCCGCTTCCTCTCCCTCTCCCCCTCCCTCCCCCTGCCCCCATTCCGATACCCTGCCAATCCTTCCCCTTGTGCCCCTCTCCCCTCCGCTTGGCCGGTCGTGTCGTCGTCGTCGTCGCTGTCCTGCCCGCCGCCACCGTTGCTCACTGCTTGCTCGCTCTCGTCCACTCACTGTCGCTAGTCACTTGTCCTCTTTCTTTTCTCTTTCTTTTTTTTGCTTTTTCTCTATACCATCCTAATTCAACCCAACAGTCGCTCTCTTCTCTTGGCCCCGCCACAGCCTACGGCGCACACCCAAGCCCTTTCGCCGCGCCCCCTCCCCCTTTCTCTCCGTCTCCCCCCTTCTCCGACCTCGACTTGCAGATCAGTCCGCCGCACATCCCCTCTCACAAACTCTCCGCCGCGTCGCATTTGTTGTGTCTTTCTTGTCGCTGGTGCTCGTTGTCACCGTCCCCGCGTCGCCCATCGAGTCGCCTTGAAGTCCTCTCATTGTTGTTCGACACGACACATCGTACACAACTGCGGTTCCGTATCGCGACAAAAACCCATCTGCGACATCTCTCCTGCTACCCAGCCTCCCTCCGTCGCCTGTGACCTCTTCTCGACCGTATTCTCTATTCTTCGTCGTCACGCTTGATATTACTCTCTGTCGACACTTGATTCCTCTGGGCCCGCATCTCCCAGCCCCAGCCCCACATACTTGAGGTGGACAGAGCTCATCAAGGATCTCCCCTTAGCTCCCCTCGACCTGATACCTAGAACAGAGGCTCCCTGGGACCGGCGATTCAGAGGTGAACCTCGTAAAGCGTCTTGAGCTCCCACACTCTTTTCTCCTCCCCCACTACCCTTCTTTTCCGCTTGACTTGCTTGCCCGCCACAACCTCCCCGGATCGATCGAGATACCACCGCCAATTGTGATTAAGCATCGATTCCGTGCCACACAAGGCAGCTCTCGCCTCACTCCAGTGTCTCGAGCAATTCCGCCGTTTAGTCTCCGCAGACTCGACCTCTAGTGGTCTGAGCTCCATTATCGACCAACAGATCGGTCGTCTCGACCGCACTGATCGCCGATACACGGACATTGTAACCACACAAGCGTTGGCTTGACACCCAGCATATCGAGCATCATTCACTCAGGATCTTGGGCGTACACAGCCTTCCGCGCACGGGCACCACTTCTCCGCGACCACTGCCACTTGCAGATAAAAGCGTCGTAGTTCGACTTGTTTTCAGCCGCGCTGCAACCCGCTTCTGGTCCTCATCTGGTCGCCAGTCGAGTCCTTGCGCATTCATCACTCTGCACGACGCAACCACCCTTCCGACACACCCTCCATCCTCCTCACCATGTCACTCATGAACTTTGACGGCATAGCCCCCGAGCTCTTTGGTCGCGATGTGAAGTGTCCGCTGCAATGCCCAGACGAACACCTCCCATGCAACTGTAAGCCGACCGAGACGTGTGTGATCATTCCGAGGTGAGTCTTGCTTCCCCTGTTGTCTCGCGGCAGCGGGATACCATCACGTCCTTTGCTGACAGTCAAGACAATGCAACAAGTGTGCATACATCACTTGCACACCGAATACTCCGTCCAGCGGTGGTGGTGGTGTCAACCCCGGCGTGATCGCTGGCCCCATAGTTGGTGTTGCTTTGATCGCGGCGTCGTTGGTGCTCTTCTGGTGGCTGAGGCGGAAGAAGGTACGTGCTACGTGCGAGGCACCACCGGGACTTGCTACCCCTTTTTCAAAAGGCACAAGTTGCAGAGTCGCGGCGCGGGTCCGCAGTGTGGTGCCCTTTCCTTCCACGATGCTCGTTGCAATGCTAACACTCTTGTAGAGGCGCGATCTGGCGCGTCTTGAGGATCTTGCCGAACGCGCCCGCAAAGGCGAATCATCCGCCTTCCACCTCTCGACACCAGGATCTCCGACCGCAGCCGTTACACGATCCCGCCATGCTTCCCAGGTCTCGCGCTCACCAGTTCCTGGTGCCACCACGATGCAGCAGACTCAGGCCCAGCGTGCAACCCTGCCCAACGTCCCCGCCGATGCAGAGTACTACGACGAGAACGGCACGACTATCCGTGTATACACTGGCAAACGCGGTGCTATAAATGCCGATCCCAACCATCCTGACAATGGCGGAAATGGGGATCCGTTTGCCGACTCGCGCTCCATGTCCACTGCTGGAAGCGGCCACTCCACCAACGTCATCCCCATCCACTATGTCCCTGGTAGCCAGTCCAGCGACACTCTTGCCAAAGTCCTGCATGACCACAACATTGACCCTCGTGTCGCCACCGCGGATCAGCAGGCTGCCGCTGCGCGCACACTTGACTTGGCTCGTCAGAACCTCTTCCGTCCGCAGAATGCCAAGCTTCCCCCACCTCGTCCTGCCCGTGCTCCGGACCTCGATCTCCGTTTGAACCCTCCGGTTGCAAAGGGCCTCGGTCAGCTGTCCGATGCCGCCGCATCGCGTACATCAGTCGGATCATTCAACTCGGCCTCGCCCTCGTTCCTCTCCACCAACACATCGGATGTCCACCTCGACACGCCAAAGATTGTCACTCGCCAGCAGGTCCACGTCGGTCGTCTTCACACGGCGGAGGTCGTTCACGTCTCAAACCTTCATCGTTCACCTGCTACCCCTCCGGAGACCGCAGGTCCTTCTGTTGTGACGGACCCCTTCGCCTCCGAGGGCGAAACCCGTGGATCCCTGGACTCGCGCAACTTTGACGACGACGCACACCCCATGTCCCAGCCCAGCCCGACAGACCTGCGCTTCTCGATGGGCTCGCTCGCCTTTGACAGGGCATCAGTATCCACGACCAGCACCACAGGTCGTCGGCCGCCAGTGCTGCCGATTGAGCGCCACCGCTTCGAGTCCATTTCTTCGTCGCACTCTGCTGGTGGCGAGAGCCTCGGGAACTTCCCCATGATGATTACCCCCGTTGCCACAACGGGGTCGCTCCGCGCCCTCGGCGCCGTTCCCCAGAACATGTCGACAGCAACCCTGGATATGGCTGGCGCCCCCGGAGGGCCACCAGTGTCGCGTGGTGTTCTGCCGAGTGATGGAGACCCCCGTCCGTTGACAACCGCGTCTTCCCACTCTGCTGCCGACTCGTTCTTCGGCAGCTTCCCGTTCCTCCCGCCTAATATCAACGCGGACGGATCTCCGGGTGTGGGGCGCACGATGAGCAGCACAAGCGAGGGGCTGGGCGGATTCGAGTTTAGCTTTGACGGACAGGCGCAGGACGCCGCGGATGCTGCTGGCAGCAAGGAGCATGTAGAGGATCCCACGACACCACGGGCACCTACCGCGCCCCGTCGGTGGTAAATGCAGTTATAGTTTGGTTTATCTGTAGGGCTGTTGTTATGAACCACCTTGTGGCCTGGTGGATTATGTGAACTGCACGGAGAGCAGTTCAAAGTACGGGGGTCCCAGCTTGAGGGATGGGAGTCGGCACTTCGGCGTGTCAAAAGGGTACACGTGGTCTCCTCATGAGATCTACGTGCAATTCATATGGCTTTTACCCTGTAGTTTTTCTTCTCCAAAATCCGCCGAATCTACCTCACGACCTGTCGCTGATTCCCAAGTTTGCATCCTCTCTGGCCTCTATTGGCTAAGATCATGTGTAGTATCTGTTCTTAAAGCTGTGAGAAGCTTTATCCGAACTACGGTTCGGCTCTTCTCTAGCAATCTTTCCTCGCCCGAGTCACCGCTGCGGCTTGCCGCATGTGTCTCGCGATGTCGCTGGCCATACACTACCGCCTTCTGATGTCAGGGTACCACAAACCACATCTTTTTGAGTCCAGTCGCTCTTGCATTCTTGCATCACTGCTCATGGCGATCATGGCGATGGCTACTGCACCGCACGCGCCGTTTTCGTCGGTCGCTCGACACTCGCAGTCGATCTCAGATACAAACAACGCCCCAGATTCCAAGGTCAAGTCATCTGGGACACTTATCCCTCTGTCAGCCAGGGGTCTGGACCCCCGTGCCGCGTGCCACGCGCAGCAATGCAACTCTGTAGCCTAACACAAACTGCAAACTGAACAGCCCTAACAAGCGCGGCTGACGAGGCTTCATTCAAGTGCATGGAGAGCAGGCGGGTGTGCCGGGGCCGCGTCTCCGTGCGCATGAGCTTTGAGTTTGGTGGGTTGAAGCCTGGGTGAGCTTGAGACCTTGGGTTTAGTGGAATCGTTCTGTTCCCGAAGACATGTGGGAATGGGTGTGCAGCTCGCAGTGTTAGCTGTTAGAATCTAGCTCACGCACGGCGTTTGGGATACAACAATGACATCCGCTACCAGTACGCCCAAGTAAAGTACGCCTCGGACTATCCCAAACTCTCTCCCTGCGTCCTTTGTTCCGAGTGGGAACCGGGAACCGTTCCCACGAATCTCTTTTCCACATTTCACGTGTCTATGGCCCCAGCATTCCGTCCGCGCCGATGCTTGTGCGCGGCGTGTGCCGCCCGCCTGGAGACGGCGACGCCGCGGCCGCTGAGACTGGCGCGGTTTCGAGCACCACGCTGCCCCTTCGACTGGCTGCGCGGCTCGCGGCGCGGCTGGCGTGCACGCTGGCGTGCGCGCTGGCTGTCGTGCTGTTGAGAAGACCGAGCGAGTTGCCCTGCGCGAGGACGACGAGGCACGTCGGGCAATAGCGCCCGCTGAAGCCGTCGACGTGAATAGCGTGCGTGCCGCAGAAGACACCGCCGCAGCCCGCGCAGAAACGCCGCGGCTCGAGCAGCCCGAACCGGTTGTTACAGCCAGCAGACATACAGTTCCCGATCGAGTCGGGGACGTGACGCGCCGGACCGTCCGGGAGCGACCATTGATACAGAGTGTATTTACCCTCTGCGTCGACAGGCTCAAAGCCCGCGTACAGCGTTTCCCTGCCCGTTAGCAAACCACAATTACCAACGGCTCACCCAATGAAGCGAAGCGCGCAGACGTCTCCCTCCGGGTGGGTATCGCTGCCATTAAGGATGCCCTGCTTGATGAGACGCCAGGGCTCGACCTCCTGGTCATCAAAGCGCCGCACACCGGGCACACAGCGGTAGAGGGCAATCTCGGAGCCGATTCCAATGACCAACAGGTCTCCCCAGCGCAAGAACTCGCGCTTGAGGAAGGAGATGCCGCCAGTGTACGTCGGGGGGCGTATGGATTCGCCCATCTCTTGGTCAAACTTGAGTACCGGCAGACGGATGCGCCCGCCCTCGATCGATGTCGCCGCAATTGGATGTCCGTTGAGGCTGAACATGTACAGGTGGCGGTCCGATGCCATTGCGATGTGGCCCTGGGGTCAGATCTGTCGTGTCAACTGCACTCACGTTCGCCTCGTTTACGGCCAGGAAGCGGACAGGGTCGTCCCGCGGTGTCTTGAGTGTGCGGATGTACCGTTGCCCATTCATATCCCAGACCATGGCGTTTCCGTCCTGCCGTCAGCGTTGCCCTATCCAACAACTCACGTCACCGCCTGTGACGAGCAGGCTCCAGGGCGCGCTAACAGCGATACAAGTGACCTTGCGCGCGCCGCAGAGCGTGGCTTCGCGCGTAAGCGACGTCTCGCCGCGCCGGAAGCCGTTGCCCTTGATGTTCAGACGCCATACGGTGATGATTCCAAGCGGAGAAATGGTGACGAGCAATGTTGCCGACGCAAACGTCGCGAATGCAACCTCGATGCCTTCGACAATGTGCACAAGCTGAGAGTTAGCAATCTACCGTCAAGCAAACTCACCCGATGCACAGTGTCCTGGAAGTAGACGCGAAGCGACAGATCCGCAAACCCGTACTGCACGCTGAGAAGTGGGTGGCCCGGCACAACGAGGCGGTACTTCTGCTGCACCGTCGGACGGCCGTCGGACACTGGTGGGTCGAGAATGTAGTGGATACGCGTCGTGGACTCGGCGACGGGCAGTGCGGAGCGGAGAAGCATCTGCCAATGCTCAGCGACGCCAAAGCGGGTGCCGACAGGCAGTGAACTGCGGCTGTTGACCAGGCGCGGGGGGTGCGGGCTCTTGAAGATCTGGGGCGGCGTCTGGCCAAAGTTGTGGATGATCGCCGTGGATGCCGCCTTCTCCGCCTCATCCTTCATCTTGTCGAGATCCACGGCTCCGCGGTACGACAGGGGATGGAAGCAGTTAAAGCTCGCGGGGTCGCGCTGCTTGTACCCGAAAGTGAGATCGATCCACTCGGGAAGGTGGCGCGAGACGTACTCGCTCTCGAGGGCCTCGCGGTTCCAGTGCACGAAGAGCATTGGGTCATCGAGCGCCCATGGTGGGAGCACGACATCATCCACCTGGTCACCCGACACCTGCTTTTTGCCAAAGTTGTGGTGGTTGATGTTGATGAGGAACATGGGCGAATAGTAGAACTCGGGGATTAGCTCGCGCACATCGCCGCGGTTCGTGTGAGAGGCAGAATCCCACGCGCGAGCGACACTCGAGAACAGACGGTCCGCGAGGTCGAACGAGCCGCCTTGTAGCGTGAGGAAGATTTCAGTGAACGGCGACACGCGAATCATGTAGCCGCACACGATCATGGACGACGAGTAGTGGGTTCCGTAGTGGCTGCCATCAGGATTTGATCGGGTTTATTTCACTCACAATGGGGTCTCGCCCACTCCCTCGGTCGCCTGATACCTCTCCACCGCTGCGTCTTTCCTCGAAGGTGTGAGAGCGCCCATCGGAAGCCCGAGGTCGCGGAACGCGGTCTGAGTCGTGAGGTCGAGAATGTGGCTGGTATAATCGGAGAGCACCCAAGGGAAAACGGGATACTGGGTCACATCGTTCGGTGTGCGTCCCGCGTGCTGGTTGATCATCTGAAGGTACGCAAAGTTCGAGATTTCGCGATTCTGCCAGCGGCGGGTCATGTCCTCGAGCTGGTCGCCACGAGTGACGCGCGCGACGGTGTCGAGAACAAACGATCCGATGACGGAACGCGCAAGCGCATCGCGCCCCTCGACCTTGGCCTGCATCTTGGCAACGACGGCCTGGCGCTGGCGCTTGTCCTGGAATACAACGAGGAAGTTCTGCTTGTCGGCAAAGTAGAGCTCGAGCGCGACGTCGCGGAAGAGAAAGGCGCGCTTGTTGGTCTCCACGATCTCTGCGTACGGCCAACGGTGGGAACGCTGGTCCGAGGGGTCAAAGTCTGCAAGTGTGCCCGACGGAATAGAGAGGACGTCGCGCGGTGCCTGGTCAGCCTCAACGACCTTGCCATCCGGGGTCTTGACGAGGCCGTCGATAAGGTACAGATTGCGCGAGCCGAGAATCAAAAGGCCGGGAAGCGCATCAACACCCATGATGCGCACAATGTTGTACGCCTCCTCGACAGCGTCTCCTGCCTGGAGTGCCTTTGCCACGAGGCGCATTTTGTTGTTGGAGTACTCGTAGAGATCGGTGAAGGACTCGTCGTCGGAACCGTCCTCGCCTGGTGTGGCAGTCGGGGTTGGCTCAGCGAGCGGCTCAGCAGGCGTCGCAGGGTCTAGTAGTCAATATCACGTTAAAAACTCATATCGTCTAGAACTCACCCTCCTCATCGATAGGAGCCGCCTCGCCCAGGGACAGCGCAAACGGATCCTCCCACGGCGCATGGTTGATACGGGAGACGGCGCTGCTCAGCTCGTCATTAGACGGAATCGCATCACGTTGCCGGTTCGTCTTTGCCCTTCCATCATGAACCACATGATCGATCCGCTCGAGGCGGTTGCGCATGCGGAACGGGCCTTCGCTCCCATCCATGCGCCAGATGACCTTTGCGTTTCGGTCGGCCCACACGCCGTTCTCGCTGCGCATCGCGGCCACCTTGTTCGGCCAGTCGACTTGCGAGAGGCGGTGCCAGTGTTCCTTCCGGTCGAGCGCCATCGCTGACTGCTGTTGTGAATCCTGTCGTCAGCTGCCGTTAATATGCTACACGCACCGTCGAGAGGATGATTAACCGCCATCCGGCATTGCGGTCCTGCTCAGCTTGGAGGATCGATTCGCCAGTGAGCGTGCGCCGCAGCACAGGGCGTTCCATACTGAAGCGTGCGCGCTGTAGGTCGGTGGTCGACGGGCGGCGTTTTGGCGATGCGGGGCTGATAGGAGAGCTGGCAAAGCGCGAGCCGAACGCGTTGGAGGTCGGCAGGGAGCGTGGGAGTGGCGACGCGGGAGAGATGGGAGTCAGGGCGCCGGGGTTGGACATTGACGCGCGGAGCTGCTCGACAAGGAGCTTCATCTGCAGAGTAAGCTGTGCAACAGACTCGTGGAGCTTACCTGAGTGATAATCGTCGGCGGAGCCTTCGACAGGTCTATCATAGCCGTCAGCCAGTTCACCGCCGCGGCGCGCTGGCTCTCTGCGCGGGACGACGCGGCGTCCGTCACGGACAGCGCTGCAAAGTCCACCAGATTCGGCAGCATCGTCTCGATGCGGCGGGCGGTGATGGCGCGGCGGAACGCTGAAGACTGGCGGTACACCTCTGCTAGCTTGTTAAGCAGGTTTTCTAAACGGTCGTCGTCTGCCTGCTCTGCTGGAGCCGTGGCGGGCGAACTCTCGGACACGGCCGAGTTCGGATCCCGCTCACATGCGACCTGGATAAGCACGTCGAGAGCCGTAAGTAGCGACGCAACGGCAGGGGGACACAAGAGAGATGCGCCGGCAGGGCCGCTAGGACCAAATACGAGACGAAAGATGGTCTCCTGCACCGTGGCGGTCCATATCGGGGCCAGCGTCTTGGCCAGAAGGGCGAATCCGCCCTCACCCTCAAATGAGCGCTGGAAGGACTCGAGGCCGGATGTTGAGAGACAGGTGGAGATGATGTCGAGACATGGCAGGGCAACGAAAGGCGCCGGATTGCTCTGGAGGAACACCACCAACAGCCTGTGAAGCGACAGTGCCTTATTTAGTTTTATCAGCCGCTTCGGCTGGCGCAGAACCTCGGCCACCATTGCTAGCACCATCGCTCCTGGCAGCTGTGAAGCGGTGGGCTCCGCGGATGTGATAATGGTCGATGAGCCAGCTACAGTCAGCGTCTCATGTTCTTCGGAAAACTCACTTTGACACAATGAAGATACAAGGAAGGCGAACACTGGCTTTATACCGTCCTCTGCGCTCCAGCGCGACAAAAGGAACAACCGCAACGTGTTCACAGCGAGGGGGAGCGCGTCCTCCTGGAACCAGTTCTGGCGGATGGCAAACAATAGCTTCTTAACAGCATTGCTCTTCTGGAAAGTCCGCAGCATGTTGTACCGTTTGTGCTGTGATTTGGAGAGAAGCAGCTCAAAGTGCTCAAAGTACACGGTCGCGACGTCCAAGGGGGTATGTGCCCACAGCTCAAACTCGAGGCCGATGGCACGGTATGCGGCCGAGTTATGCACAGTCGCGGAGCTGACGTCAGGTTCCAACCAACTGAAAGCACCTACTCAGACTCGTCTGAAGGGATACCAAGGATGGACAACAAGATTTTGGCGCAGGTGACGTCCACCATTGTAGGCATCTTGCGTCTGAGAATTGCAGCGAGCAGGTCGAATCCGTCTGATGTCAGCCGCGCCTAGTTGCCTAGTCTCTCACGTATACGCTCCATCTCCTCGCTCGCGCTCCAGCTGCACTTTATCATATCGTGGAGGATGGTGAGCGTCGTGGCGAGCTGCTCTGTGTCTTGTGCGAGGTCGATGAGCTTGAGCACGACGATGCCGCCGCCAACGGACGAGACCGAGTCATCGAGGTCGTGCGTCGCGAACGGGAACACGGTTCCTACAAGGCGGGCGCGGGCGTAGGAGAAGTCTCGGGCACGCACAGCGTGCGGTACGGCTGCATTCAGGACGTGGTCGGTGTCAAGCATGTCCTTGGCGCAGAGGGAAAACATGATGTTCTCCTCTGGGATCGCGTGGCCGAGGCGTACGGCGCGAACAAGCGGCGAGTTGGCCGGCACGCTTTTCTGTTGTGTGGAGCGCGTCAGCTCGTGGAGGTGGAGATGGATTGCAGCCTCGCCGTCGTATGACAGAAACTTGTTCAGCGGCTCCTGGAAGTTTCCGTGGTAGTGCGAGCCGAGGCAGTACATGAGCATGACGAGTTCTTCCGAGATGACCTCGTCGAGCAGCAGGGCACGGCCGAGAAGCCACTCATTCCGCCGGTGGTTCAGTCCATGCGCGCTCTCGGCGCTCTGCGCCCCGTCGACCTGCCACGGTCTTCCGACGCTTGCGCGGATCGAAGGCGGCGGCGGCGCCCGCGGGTTGTGGTGATGCGTCCGAGTCTCTGTGCGGTGGATCTCCATCTTGGGGACGGGATATGCCAGGCGCACGGCGCTGACGCGTTTGCCGTTGATAAAGACACGCGCTTCTCCACCCCCGCCTGACGTGCTACGTCCTTTTCGACACCCGACAGCAAAGTGGACCCACTCGCCGTGCGGGACGAGCGCCTCGATCGCACCGCATATGACCTCTTCTGGTGGACCCTCCTGTCCTTCGACATAGGACGACAGCCCAATCTGGGAATTTTCGAGAATGCGGATCTGGAGGAGGGGGTGCGGCGAGTCCTTCTGCGAGAGCTGCAGAAGCGTGACATTATCATTCAGGTGCTTGATGTGCACCCAGCACGCAAAGAGGAAGCCGCGGGTGGAGGACGGCCACGCATGGCACAAGTCGCCTATTTCGATACCACCCTCGAAGTCGTCCTTGCCACCACTGAAGACGAAGGTGTCGGGAGTGCGCGACGGCATTAACCCGCGGATGAGATCGAGCACTTCGAGGTTGAGGCTCTCCTCGATCGTGGGCGCGGGAGGAAGGACAACTTTCAGGACCGACGTTTTGCGTTTCGACTGTTTTGACTGTGATACTTCTGACGCGCTATCCGTCGCCGGTGTCGGCGCCTCGGGGGTGCTGGCCGGAGTCTCTTCCGGCTCCCGTTCCGGGAGAACATTGCGCACGAGCGTGAACAACCGCCAAGTCTGCTCGGGCGTGACGCCACCCTTGAGAAGGTTGCGGAGGAGCTCGAGATACATCGCACGCATGCTCTCCGTGGGCGCTACCCATTCAGGGCGGGGCGGGACGTCGTCCGCCTCGGCATTCTGGTACCACTCGTCGCGCGGAGGGAAGGTCACTTCGATCGGGCGCGGGGGCTCCCACCCGTAGATGCGCGTGATGAGGAAGTCCGGCAGGAAGGGGAGGTGAGTACGGATGAGGAAGAGGTCAGCAGTGTGTCGCGAAGCGACGACGAGGATCTGGAGCGTGATGCGGATAAGCTTGCTGTGAGTGCCGTCCCCTTCCAGCTCGCCTGCCAGTAGGGTATCCGGCCAGAGGTCTTCCTCGCCCGCCCCACGCAGGCCCCAAAGATATGCCCATAGCAATGGAAGTCCAGACGCGCAGCGCAGCATGACGTCGCTGAACTTGTTCTCCAGGGTCTCCGGATTCGCCGTCAGCTCCTCGAGATTCCCGCTGAAGAGCGATAGGAGCGCGTAGTTGTTCCCCAGCAGATGCGCAAGTAAAAGGCCCAGTACGCGCGTATCCGGCGCCGTATCACCCTCTTTCCGTTCCGACAGGGCCCGCAGCGGTTTGAGAAGCGACGCGTACCCGTATGATTCCTGCCGTCAGCCATTAGCACCACGCACGACGCACGTTGAACATCCTCGCGCCGCGGCGGTCTTCCGTTGCCCAGCCCAGCACCTCAAGACACAAGCGCTGCGCCTCGGCGCGCTGCACCTCCTCGACCTGCCACTGCTCCTCATCAACGTCCTCCGGCCGCGGCTTCCACCTCAGCGCGGCGAGGCAGTCCAGCAGGCGGTCAAAGCCCCGGTGGTGCCGGAACGCGTGCAGTGCGGGCGGTGTCGGGCGTACCGAAAGTATTTCGGAAAATGTCTGCGTGTCAGCTCCTGTTATTATCGTTTGCTCACTTCAACAAGATACATCGTGCCAGTGACATCCTGGAGGCCGTGGAGGAGGCCAAGTACCTGGATCGCGGTGGGGTCCGAATCGTCTCCGTCGTCGTCATCGTCCTCTTCCACGGCGTTGAGGTTGAGCGCCGCCAGACCCGCTGCAGCGGAGAGGAGCGCGGGATCCGCCGCCGCAGGTCCGGGGTTCACGAGCGAGCCGGAGCGCGAGCGGTTGACGTTTGAGCCGGAACGCGAGCGCCCGCCAAACGCCGCCGCGATCGGAGATGCTGGCTGAGGCTCGCTGCTCACGGGCGAGCGGTCGGCGCCTGGCGAGTCTGGCGGGCGCGCCAGGTCCTTGAGTAGCCGAAGCATGGGTGGTCCTGGTCCTGGTCGTGGAATGGAGTGTGAACTGCACCTACGCGACACGAGTGTGCCGCCACGTCAGAGAGGGCGACTGCGAGAGGTGATGTCTGGGAGACGGAGAGTGTGGCGTGTGGAGAAAAGGATCTAGTTGGAGAGAATGGTGAAGGAAATGCGAGAGAGTGAAAGGCCAAATGGGTAGTTTCTCGGAGCGAGGGGCGACAGCCTCGACAGCAGGAGTGTGCAACACGTCGAGCTCGATGTTGAGCGCGGATGTCGGATGTCGATGTCGAGTGCGATGTCCAGATGGTCCAGCATGACGCAACAGCCACAGACCCAGACAGGGCAATCAATCTCACAAGCTCACAATCCAGGGTGGAGGACCACAGCCATCCAGCCTGATACAGTGTTTTCCCACGGTGGTGAAGTGCTCTTGTGAGGCTCAACCTCCTTCTGGGATCCTCGTCTGCGCCATCGACAACGGCGACGACGGCCCAACCTCCAGCTAGCAGCTACAATAGTTCATGTTGACACTTGTTGTGCATATATGGTCACACGAGCACCACAGAAGGGTTCCCTTTACAGTACATACATCACATCATCATCTAGGCGTCCGTCTATAAACAATCAATTACACCGGCCTGTCCGGGAAGCTAGGGCAAGTCTAGAAGAGAGCAATAGCGCCGACAGCGACACCGACGACGGCGCTCGAGATGACATAGGTGTGCGCGCCCGAGTTGCCCTTGAAGGCGTCGCCGATGCCGCCGATGATGTCGCCGGCCTTGCCCGTTCCCTCGGCGAGGACGCTCTTGACGGTGGAGCCGGCGGGGGAGTTGACGAGCGAGTCGAGCACAGAGTGGGCGTCGGACGCGACCTCCTTGACATTGTTGATGCCGTTGCTGACGACCGAGGCGGTGTCCCCGCGCAGGTTGTCTGCTGTCAGTATTTGTTCATTTCTCGGGTTCTGCTGGACTCACCATCGTCACGGCGCACGGGGGCAGGGGTGATGCGCGCCTCGGGGGCGGCAAGCGCGACAGAGGCGACGGCGGCGACGGCGAGGATGGAGAGCTTCATTGTGGGGGTGTAAGGGTGTTGGTAGCGGGGTTCGAAGGGGTGTGAAAGTCGTTGGAAGTCGCTCGGGTTGAAGATGGGGATGGAGGTCTGGTCGCCGTCTATTCTTATACCCTTCGCTCCCTCTACTGGGTGGTCTCGCACACAAGAACACACGATGCATACGGGGAATAAGTAACAGCTGTGCCTCCGTACGCCTCCGTGCTGTGCCCCGCCCTCGCGCCCTTCCCTTGTGGACGCAGGGGCCAGGCCGCGCAGGCCACAGCGCAGTACCGGCTGCCCGGAAGGCATCGACGGGGATCCAGAAAGAAGTCTGCGAAGCTGTGACTGGCCATGACTGGCTTTGGGCGACAAGCTTCGCCAAGCCTGCGCGACGCTGTGCAGTGCATTACAATGGGTGCGGTGCAGGCACAGCGACGGCCCTGCTTGGTGCGGTGGGCTGTGACAGTAGTAGTACGAGTGGTGTTTCATGTCTCCCCTCGGGGTCACAGCGCGCAGCGTACAGCCTGCACCGCTCAACCTCGGCGGCGCTAGGGCTCTGCGGGCCGGGCGGGATCGCCCTCCGGACAGCACAGACAGCACGGACACCCCCAGGGCAAAGCTGAGCACCAGAGAGGTGCTGCAGGCCAGCTTAGTGCTGAACGCCACATACTGTGAAGCGCTGCGGTGCCCATACCAAACAGTTGGCTTCGATCTCTGATGATTGCGATGCACTATCCTTGATATATTGATATATTTCCTTGCTTACCTAGGCTTTTCCATCTAGCCATACGGGTAAAATTCAGGTATACATTCCAGAGGCCAGAAATAGGAGGGAGGGCATAGGGCCGATTGGCTCAACACGGAATCCAGGATTCAGAATATACAGGGATGGATCTGTGCGAAAGGGGGGAACGAGAGGGGGTGCACAGGGGGCGAAGGATTGTGGGAACGAGTACAGTACAAGCTGCAAGCAACAAGCAGTGCTGCTGCTGGCAGTGCTGGCAATGTATAGTAATGGTGCGCCCAGTCGCAATGCGACGCCCTCATCCAAACGAGACGCAGATCGATCTCTTGGCATTGCGCATTGCGCCGCAGCACTAGATCAGTGCAAAAAGGAGTACAGATCGTACAGAATCACAGGATGTACAGGAACCACCTGAAGGAGCACCCCGAAACGGTGGTGCAGCCCTGTTCCTACAATTCCTATCACCAGACACGTACTGTAGGTACCGCGCTTGCCTCTTCCAGTAGCTCGCAGCCTGTGAGATGTGGGATCTGGCCACAAACATGTTTAGCTCGCCGGTACGTCCTGCCCTGTCGCAGCTCTCGGGTCCGAGTATCCAGGGGACGGAGTACGGAGGGCGGAGAGTAAAGAGTGTAGAGCGGAGTGTTTTGGAGCTTGTCGGAGGTCGTCGACAGGCGCGATTGGTGTAACGCGCACACTTCACACACTCCCCTCTTCACCGCTTCACGCTAATCACGAACACTGTTCCTGTCTTCTTCGAATGACCAGACCCAGTTGCCATAACGTATTGGGCACAGAAGATGCTCACGCACCGCATCTTGCACCGCCTGCCTGGCCAGTAGTTCGGGTCTCGCTAGTAATCGCATTCTGATTTCGAGCTCTTCTATTGCAGAACCACCGGCCGAATCGCTTTGGCGGATAGTTGTAGGATGCCAAGTGGGAACGCGAACGCGTCGGTGGATCGGTGGGACATGTCACCTGACCGAAACTGAAGCTTGCAACCTCTATGGCATATCCTGGAGATAACCGCGCGGTACGTGTATTTCTGAGAGTTGGCCTAACGTTTTGGAGTGGACGGGTGGAGCCTCCACGGCGATAAGACTGCCGATATGCGATAAGCTTTCCGCCTCGCCTGTGGACGACGATCTGTCGATCTTCTGATCTTCTGCCGATGAATAGCGATGCCACGGCCATTCTTGCATCCCGCTGCCGTTATTGCTTCGCGAGAGATCGCGAGAGATTGCGAGAGATTGCAGTATGGAAATGACAGCTTCTTGGCCTTCCAGCCACAAGTCTGGCCCTTCTAGACTCTGCATCGCATCGTAAGGATACTAGTAGTACATGCATTCTGATTAATAAATGTATAAAATGAGTCACTGCGCAGTAGACTAACTCTCACAAGCAGTGCAGAACAAATGAGCATTGCAATCGGGGATTTTTCAAAGTCTCACACACCTACCGTGCGATCCTACGAGCTGCGCTGCTGCGCAAGCTGAGGTATACCTGCCCTACACGCCCTGTGCTCATACCGCTGCTCACAGCAACCCCTCACCCTCCAACCCCTACTCGCCACTCATCGTGGCTCATGAGCCGCCACGCACTGCCTGAATGCCGCCACAGAGGAATCGGGGTGGTCGCCACCGTCCATGCTCCAACTGGGAACCGCGTCCCAGTTACACCGGTCTTGCCGGAGGCAAGTTGGCGAGCTGCCCGAGATGTTGTTCAGCCAGGACTGTAGAGTGGCGAGACTGGCTCGCTGACAGATTACGTAGAGGGTGGGGGGTGCAACATGGACATTAGATGACGCAGTGGCGGAGACGGCCGCCGCCGGCCTGCCCCAACCCATGGCGACGGGAAAAACCCCGCAAGTCCTGGACATCCTGGAAATTGCCCACTTATTACCCACATGGATAATCGGACAAAGACGCGAGACTAGACGAACGAGACCTCGCTTGAATGTCTAGCATCAGCAGTAGTGGGGCATGCAGCACGCGAGCCCATCAGGTATTCAGTATTCAATGCTCACCCCGCATCGGGGCATGGTGCCCCCTGCAGCCTACGGCCATATGGCCCATGCATGTGGAGAGGAAAAAAGTGGCCCATACCTCTTGGCTCACCATCGCCGACGCCGAGATGCACGCGGGCACTGTGGATGAGGATATGAGGACGCGCTCTGCAGCGACGTGCACGTGACAAATGCCCGTGGGGTCGGGGAACTGGCCGGGGTTCGGGGGAGGGGCAAAAGATGAGCCAGAGATGAGCAAGCGGCAAGTGGCCCGAGGTGGATGGACGGGATTGATGGACGGGATGTGGGGGGCCGACCGGGGCAATGTCATGTCGCGTGTGGAGGCCTCTCCCTTCCAATCTCTCAACCCCTACTCGAGACTTTACCATTACTCACAACACCCCGCATCACATTCTATACCCCACCTCACCCTTCCTCCGTCTCCCCAACTCCGCCCGCAATGGAGCTGTACATCCCGCCGCCGACGCACTACCTCCCGCGCCTCGCGCCCCCGCGGCCGATGGTCCCGACCGTCCCCGTCGTGCCCCCGCCCGATCTGCCCGACACATTGGCCGCGCCGGAGGGGACGTACCACTTGGCGCCGAAGACGTTCTTCCCCGAGGTCGAGGTTCCCGGACCCTTGCCGTCCGAGGTCAGTCGGCCGGGGACGATGCCGATGGGCCCCGGGTCCGCGTTCATGGGCGCCGCGGGCTTCGGGATGACCGGGCCATCGTTCACCCCCATGCCGACGCTCACCTCGCCCAACATCTTCGCCGTCTCCGCAGGCTCATCCCTCGTCAACGGCCAGTGGCAGCCGGGACACTCGCCCAAGATGACGTTTGCGGACGTGTGGTACCCCGCCCGAGTGCCGGGCAAGGAGAGCAGTTTCGGCACGCTCGTCCGCCTCGGCCTTGGGAAGAAGGCCGAGACGCCAGCGCCGCAGGCCCCCAACGCCGCGCCCAAGGACCTGCACGAGGAGGAGTATTCCGACACCGAGAGCGAGACGTCGTCGACGGACGTCCCGGCCCCGGCAGCCAAGCACAACCCCATCTCTCCCCACGGCGAATGCGGTCCATCAGCCGCAAAGGGCAAGGGAAAGAAGCAGGACAAGTCGCTGTCGAGCTCGCGCGGCGGCATCATCACACGTGTCAGCCCCAACCTCAATCTCGGGAGCATCATGGACGAGAAGGGCAAGAACGGCGGCGAGCGCGTTCGCTGGGCGTTCTGGAACATGGGAAGGCTGTTCTGCTGGGCAGAAGAAGGTGGTTCATCGGTATGTGTCTTTTGCTCGGAATCTGTGGTGCGCGGCCAGTCGGCCGATTCTCCCGTAGTCATTGTCACCACCGTGTGGGACCGTGCTGGGCGGTGCGCGGGTCTGTGCTGTCTGTGCGGGCCTTACAGTGGTGCAGACCATGCATTGCCTTCACAGGTCCTTGCTCGACTCCAATTGGAATGTCGTCTTGCTGACTCCTAGGAAAACCTCGCGACTGTCGTGTTCCAGTCACCGCCGACTGCGCACGCCATCTCGCAGCTCACTGTCGGCCCCGAGCGCCAGGACATTGTCGTCGGGCTCGAGACGGGCGACCTCATCTATCTCGACTTTATCAATGACCGGATGGAGCGCTTCAATGCCGGGGTGAGTCATACGGGTGCGAGCACGCGTTTGGAGTCAACCAAGTGTCTCCATTTCATGACTCCAATTTCTCCTTTGGGGATCGCACTAACTCCCAGGGCAAGGTGATCAAGTCGGCCGTGACGGGTGTCTACTTCGACCCCCGAGGCGGCGACCGCTTCGTCGTGTCCTTTGCGGATAACACGATAGTGCAGGCACATCTGTACGGCGAGGACCCATCGGACGCGGCCATGGCGATTATTGCTCCGTTGCCGCGCCCGTGGACGAGCCACTTTGACGCTGAGATGGCGCGCCTCGCCGAGGAGGACAAGGAGCGCGCAGCGGTCGAGGAAGCCAAGCAGGCCGAGAACGGGCCGCCGTCGCCGACCAAGAACGAGCGCAACCGCAATCTCGACCGCCTGATCGAGTGGGTCAACGACGAGTGGGCCGTCCCCGCCTCGGAGCGCGACAAGAAGGGCGAAAAGTACCCTTGGGCGGGCAGGAACCCGCTCGCCGTCGCGCGCCTCGGATGCGACACGGTCATCACCGCCATGGCGTACTCGCCCGACGGCCGCTGGCTCGCCATCACCACCAAGGACGGCCTGCTCCGTCTCGTCGACACGGAGGTCAACCGGTGAGCTAGTCTTCACGATACCAGCTGACAGCAGGGTAACGGATGTGTTTGAGAGCTACTTTGGCTCGCTCAAGTGCGTCGCGTGGTCGCAGGACAGCCGCTTTGTGGCGGTCGGCGGCGAGGACGATCTCGTAACCATCTACTCTGCGCGGGAATCGCGCCTCGTCGCGCGGTGCCAGGGCCACACGGGCTTCGTGACGGGTATTGCATTCGACCCGACGATGCGCTCTGAGGGCCGCGGATACCGCTTCGGCTCGGTGGGCGAGGACGGAAAGCTCCTCCTGTGGGACTTTAGCGTCGCAGCACTGCGCAAGCCGCGGCACCACCACCTCTCCAACGCGTCGCACTACCGCATCGCCTCGAATGCCAGCCTTCCCCTCGCAGTCAGCGACGGGGCGACGTTCCACCCCGCGCCGCCAAAGTCCGAGGTCGCGATGCTCCAGCCTGTCCTTGCACGCGTCGTCGAGGGCAACCTCATGAGCGGGCTGTACATGGGCCCCAAGACGATCGCGACGGTCAGCCGTGCTGGAAGCATCAAGTTCTGGACTCGGCCGCCGAAACAGCCGCGGAAGAAACGCTCGAAGAAGGTCCCGAGCGAGTGAGGCTTTGTGGATAGCGGCTGAGGAGCAGGTGTCGGGGCGGTGGGGAGAGAGAGGGAGATGCCGGGATGCTCGTTGTATAGATGTCTGTAGACAGCAGATGTCGCGTATATTGTCAACTGATGTCGCGGAATGGAAGTTGCAGAATCGGGTTGCATCACGACTACTTCTTCAAAGCTATTGTACTGTTCAGCGATTGCTGGCCGAGAGATTGTCCGTCTCGCCTGGGATCCGCTCAAATCTCGCGGCTCTCGTCGACATTGACAATAAAGTTGATGAACCACCTGACCTGCTCGACGAACGTGTCCGCCTCCTGCCCCGTCAGTCCCTTCACCGCTTGCCTGCTGACTCACGATGAACTCGTCGACGGTATGCACGTTGTTCAGCTTCGGCCCCAGCATGGTAATGTACGCGAAGCGGTAGATGTTGCGCGTCAGGTTCCAGTACCGCTTCGTGTCCGTGTTCTGCCGTCAGCTGTGGTCTCTGCGATGTAGTGTCTACTCACGCCAGTGAACTGCGCAGGAGCGACGAACACCTCGCCGCCCTCGGCCTTGGCATCAGGGCGCGAGTCGTATACGCCGCGGATCGTGCCCGCAAAGACGCGCCACGCGGCCGAGTCGAGGGTGTATGGCGACACGGGCGCGGGGTTGAGCCTGCTGTCAGAGTGAGGCTGTGTTTGTGACTCACGTCGAGTTCCACGCTACGTCGATGACGAGCTTGCCCGCCTTGTAGCCCTTCCTGCCCTTGTGGCCCTTGTGGTCGCGCATGCCGAAGCCCATGCCCATGCCGCCGCCGTGGCAGCCGCTGGCGCTGGTGTACGCATCGAGATCCACGGCCTTGCCCCACGCCTCGACCTCAAGGCCGAGCTTGGCTGCCGTCGGGGCCACGGTCTTGACAATGCGTTTTTGCACCTCGTCGACTGACGATGACACCGAGATGCGGTGATTGACAATGGCGGTGACGACCTCGGGCTGCGCGTCAGGGATACTTCCAAGGCGCTTTTGGTTTTGCTCATCACTCACAAGGGCATTGACCTTGACGCCGCCGTTGATGATATCCACGGCCTGGGTGGTGGAGATCATCGCGTGTCCCATGCCAGGGGGCATGACGCCGTCCTTTGCGCTGCCCTCCTCCCACCACTTCTGAACCTTTCTGAGCGCGCCCTCGTTGAGTTTACCCTTGCCGATGCTGCGGGTGAGGCGGTTGACCGCCTTGCGGAGGGACGAAGGCGCGTCGGGGGCGTGGTTGGCCGCGCACGCCGTGTATGCGATCAAAGGGGAGGCGGGGCTCAGCGACGCAGGGTACGGGTTGCGTTCGAGCGCCGCGATGAGCAGCGACGCCATGCCGATACCGGTGTGCGGGGCTGGGGTCAGAACTATGGAAGCCAAAAGGAATACTCACGGGGAATGGACGAGTGGCCGCCGGGCGTCTCGACGCGCATCTCGACGTCAAGGTAGCCCTTCTCGCCGACGGCGGGCATGGCGAACAGCTGGCCATACACCTCGGTGAGGCCGCTGCCCTCGTCGACGAGGAGCGCCATCGAGTCCGCGCCGTACTTGTCCTCGAGCCAGGCGGAGAGGGCCGTCGCGCCGACCTTGCCGCCCGTCTCCTCATCGGTGCCGAGCGCGAGGATGACGGTACGCGTGGGGGTGAACTGCCCAGACTGGAGGAGGAGCTCGATCGCCGCCCTGTCCCGTCAGCTCCCAAAACCTGGGATTAATGTGGCACTCACATCGCGCCGATGAGGCCCGACTTGTCGTCCGTCGATCCGCGTCCCCAGATCCGCTTCCCGTCATACTCGCCGCCGTACGGCTCGTGCGTCCAGAGATCGCGTGTCGAGCCAAGAACGGGCACGACGTCTGCGTGTGAGTTCCCAACCACCTTGCTGACCCACCCTGGTGCGCGGTCAGGAGGAGCGGCTTGAGGTCGGGGTCGCTGCCCTGCCACTCGAAGATGAGCGCGTGCGTCACGACCCGCGTGCGCGTCAGGTGCTTGTGCAGCAGGGGGAACGCCGATTCGAGGTCTGGGTATGAGTAAACATCGTCCCGTGTTGTTGGATTCAAGGCCACTTACAGTCGGCAAACTTGTAGAACACGTCCCAGCGGGGATCCTCGCCCACGGGGCCCATGACGTCGAAGATCTCGGTCGGGACGCGCACCGCGTCCGCGAGCCAGTTGACGATGCGGTCCTTTTCGCCCGCGACGAGCCCGCTAGCATTGAAGGAAGGGAGGACGGGCTTGGCTTGCGCGCACTCCGCCGACGCCTGGACGCGAGCAGCCGTCGCGGGCGAGATCGTGTACTTCTGGACTCCGGCCGGGAGGTGGATCACGCTCACGGCGCCCAGGACGAGGAAACCGAGGAGGGCGAGGAGGACGCGCGTGCGCAAGCGCCCCGCCGGGGCGGGCGCGTTGGATGGGAGTTCGAGATCGGGGCGGCCCATGGTCGATGACGCAATGGGCGAGAGAGTTGTGTTTCGGTGCGAGGTCAACGGACGCCAAAGTGAGTCTGTTCGACTGGATGTGATGAGAAGGTCGTGTCTCGAGCAATAGCGATCCAGCGAGAGACTGGTCAGTGGGCAATGTCGTTGCCTTGCTCTGTTGGTCGGCTACTTTAAGTTGCTTCGCCCACCACTCTCACAGGTTTATGACGGGCACCTCGGACCGGTGATCGCCGAGATCACCATGTGGGTGCGTTGCGATCCGTGTCTGTTGTGTCGCGGATGGCGGATAACGGATATCCGACGATTGTGGCACCCGGTGATTCCAGGTGCTGAGACTACAGATGTCATTCCGGCCTTGAACAACTCTGTATGTGTTGACGGAGGAGCAGCTGATGCGACCGGTCATTTGCTGCGGGACAGACGGGAAGAGGAATGGTGAACACCGTCTTCAGATGCGCCGGGAATCGTTGACCGATTTCTTTTCAATTCAATTCTCATTTTTCCGTAATTTCTACTATTTTTCTTACCTTGGGTACTTGTCACTGACCATTGAACCTCGAAGCAGCCCGGTACGGACAGCATTCTACAAGATAATGGCAAGGACGGCCATGAGGAAACGGACCTTCAATCAAAGATCAAATATCAAAAGCAGTCTTTATGCAAACAGGTGTGATTACGGAGCACCCGTTGACGTGCCCAATGCTCACCTGTCGTTGTCTTCAAAGGGTGAATGCGCTGTCACCCTTGGCTGGCGGAACAGCCATTTGCAGAGGTAAACAATAACACTCGGGCGTCGATTGGGGACGCGTGAGGATCTTACATTGCGGCCAGAAGACTGCCGACCACCAATGACATCGATCCCTAACGTACAGGATAACCACGATGGCAATGTCATAACACATACTACAACGCACCTTCAAACGAACAGGGGCCCCAGGCCAACCCCCTCGAGTGAGCCAACGACGACATTCCACACGCCGCAGACAAAACAACTCTCGACACTCAGCGGAGCCTTCGCCTCCCTCTGCTCACTCGCTCACTCCGCGCTCACTCCGCGATGCCACTTTCCTCTCTCGGCCTCTGACCACGTCACCACGAGAAAAAGAGAACACTCCGTGCTCGCTGTTACGGAGGCCAGGTCCCACTGGGAATCGAACCCAGATTACAAGAATCAGAATCTTATGTACTAACCGTTATACGATGGAACCAAGATGTCAACGCTGTTGGAATGATGGTGAGGACGGTTGGAATGATGGCGATCTCGCCGATTGTTCTTTCCAAACGTCCCCGAAATTCACCTTACGCAAGCCACCCGCTGGTGTTCGCTACCATGTCGCTTCCATCTACATGTGCTGAGCTCCAAATAGCTTCCCACTTGTCAACAACGGGTTCGCGACGGCCATTTGTTTCCGAGATGTTGGAAGAAACGAGTCGAGTAGTTGAGATATCGGCGACCGAAACCGAGACACCGAAACCGAGACCGGAAGCGGCGGCAACAATTGATATGACGTCATGGACTGAAATCGTCGCCCGGCCATTCAACCGGAAGTCTGATTTCCGTACCGGGTGCTGATTAAGATTGCAGCTATTGTCGGCTTTGTGCTGAATAGGAAACCGCATGAGACCATATTGGTTCGGCGCCTGACGCCTGCCTCGAGTCGATTGCGCGCTTGGGCGCTTGCCCGCTTTGCCCACCTGGAGATACGCCACTCCCCCCACAGATACGCGTTCCCGGCATGGAGACCGAGACAATAACGTGTGATGTTAGCTAAGGACACTTGTCCGCGCGTATATAGAGCTCATTGTCGTCGATTGACCATCCGCCATACAATAATCGCCTCGTCTCTACTCACCCAGCATGGCAGCACCCACCAAGACCGCCGCCGAGCAGCAGGCGTACACCGCGTCGCTCGTGGAGGCGGAGGCGAAGGCCGCGGCGATGTTTGAGGAGATCGAGGGTCTGATCAAGCCGGGCATCACCGAGAAGGCCCTGTCGGACGCGATCCACCAGCTCGGCCTGGAGCGCCACGGTCTGCAGAGCCACTGGCACAAGCGCATCGTGCGCAGCGGTCCGAACACCCTCAAGCCGTTCGAGGACAACCCGCCCGACCGCGTCATCGGCGAGGACGACATTCTCATCGTCGACCTCGGCCCCGTGTTCGAGAAATGGGAGGCGGACTTTGGACGCACGTACGTGCTCGGCAATGACCCGAAGAAGATTGCGATCCGCGACGCGCTCGAGCCGGCGTGGAAGATCGTCAAGCAGCGCTACGACGAGCGGCCGGATATGACTGGCGAGGAGCTGTTCAACATTGCTGTTGCCGAGGTCGAGAGCCGCGGGTTCGAGTGGGGCGCACCAATCGCCGGCCACATTGTCGGATCGTTCCCGCACGAGCGGATTCCCCAGGACAAGATCTCGCTCTACATTATCAAGGGGAACAACAACTCGATGGAGTGCGTCGGCAAGAACGGGTACAAGCGGCACTGGATCCTCGAGATCCACATCCGCGACTCGGCAAACAACATCCAGGGCTTCTACGAGCAGCTTCTCACCCTAAACTAGGAGATTAGGCGATGTACGATTTACGATAGGGTTGCTCGTGGGTTCTACGGGAGCGAAGGATCTTGTGCTTCTCGGACGGCCGCGGTCACCGTTGTCTCAACTGACCTCGTGTGACCCACCCAGTCGTGTACCGGACGTGTGAGATCTGTAGCCCTATCGGGCTCGCCGGCGCTCGCCCCATCCATCCGCGTCTCACGGACAGCCAAATCGCAACCCGGCGCTGCGAGTTCGTCACATGGGGTGCCAGTTGCGTTCCTAATTGATCACTGACAGCGGACGGCTAGGAAGCTGACAAACGGCGAGCCGCTGATCTCAATTGGCCATCGCGCGATATAAAATACGCGCAAATCGCGCAACTCGTCTTCGCCTGCTAGGATGCTAGGATGCTTCGCACTTGTGTTAGCGTGCACAGCTTGCACAGCAAACCCGCCGCGGGGATCATGGGACGGACAGTCCACACGCTCCCCATGACCTCATGTCTCTCGTATTTTATTCGACTCATCACGATCACCACCCAGCTCACACGAGCACTCGATGTCAGATGCTATCGGATTCCACAATCTCATGCCTGAGACGGCTCGACTAGGGTCGCCCTGGAAGCCTCGACCGGAGAGGGTGCGAGCGCCAGCGCACCAGGGCTAGGCGTGACTTGCGATACGGAACCCTCGGAGTCCACGAGACACCGTCCACGTCAGGCCCACCAGGGAGAGAAGCTTATCAGTTGTGAGACTGCGATTCTCGCGATTCCGCGATCCGAAGCTGGACGTTCTTGGCATGGACCATGATTCCATGGACCATGCATCCGGTCTCCCGGCCACCCGGTGCGAAGAAGCGCAGGCCGCAGACCCCAAAGCCACAGGGCCACGGGGCCGCAATGCCACAACACAGGTACACAGGCCACAGGGTGACTGACTGCCTGATCCGACGGCCGACATGTTCCTTAGGACGAGGATCCGCAGTCTCGGGCGGGATTGTCTCGACGATTCTAAGCCGGATGACTGGATGAGTGATTTCGCGCATACTGTACACTGTGCAATCCTTCGCGGGCCGCGGGGCTGTTGGAGCGACGTGCGACGATGAGAGCCCCGCTGTGACCATCGGACGGAACCCGTTGTTAACTGTTGCCAGCACGGAAAGCGAGGCCAGGTCGGGAAGCAGAGCACCCGAAGCGTGGCCTGCGGGGTTTCTCGCTGTCTTGGCGAGATGAGTGACTGGACCAAAAACTACACTATGGATCATCCCCTGATCTCCGGAATACTGATCACCTGACTCCTGGCATCCTGATCGGCTGGTCTCTAGTTTTCTTGAGGTACCTGTGGAACGCTGGAACCCCGTTTCATCTGTAACCTACGCCTTTGTCAGCGCTGATCGGCAGCCCACGCCAAGCAGTGACTAACCGTGAGGCCGCATGAGGCTCTGCGTCATTCTGCGCGCACAGCTCGTTGGAGTATTAGCGGATCTGGCGCGAGAGTGTGGCTCAATAACACTGTCGTGAATGTTTTCTTGCAGTGTTCTCTCTCCACTTGAGCTGCGACGACCTTCATCGACCGAGGAAAGCAGCGGAATCGCATGAGCGCCAACTGGAAGCTGAGAGCGCTTGCAAGTGCTGGAAGCAAAACTATGATTCTCGTCTTGCCGCGGCCTCGAGGCGCCAGGCTAGTCCCAACTTGAGACGCGAGACGATCAACTAGTCACTAGTTTCGATCACCATATCCGCAGCACTTGTCAACTCTGCTTGGCAAACTCGTTGAGCTCGCCCGACAGACGGCACCGGTATATTCAGATGATAGCACCGACTATGCCGCGCAGGAATGCCGGAATTGCTGGTGGTCCTGTCCGACGGACTCACGTTAGTGCATCGTCCAGTACTCCAATGCGCCAGTGGGCCAGTGCTCCAGTGCGCTCACAGCCAGACAAATGGATATCGCCTGCTCCTTGTCCGGACAGCTTGCCGCCAGCCAGCCTCCTACTGCTCTCCGCCGTCTTCCTTCGCTGCCATGGGATCATGGGATGGTCTCGCAGCTCGAATGCCGCACACCGCCTTCACTAGTGCGTGCACGAGACGCGATCATCGTTCTTAGACGCGTTCTTCGAGAGGCAGGCGAGTCTTGGCAACATGGAAAGGCGAGAGAGGGAAGGAATACAAAGTCCAGACCACCAGGCCACCCGACGGGGTGAGTCAACCGTGTGGTCTCGAGAGCAGCTGTCCGCGTCCTCAAAAAGATATATAAGAACTCCCTCTGGTCGTCACATCATCACCAATCCCTCATCTTTCTTCCTCACCCAGTCCTTCGCTTTACGACCCACACCCACCGCTTCCATCCCTATACCTCACACCTCCATTCATCATGAAGTTCTTCCCCATCGCCATCGCTACCCTCGCCGTCGGCGCGTACGCCACCAAGATGGTCTACATCCCCGAGGCCGACAAGTCGTGCGCCGCCAACTCCCAGTCCGACGAGGACTGTGTTGCGGGCGAGGTTGAGGGTGCCGTCAATGTGAGTTAGATTCTCGAGTCCATTCCGACCTCCTTCCCCCCGTCTTCCCCCGTCCCCCATCCCTCACCCCACCTTGCTGTACTTCATCTCTTCCCTCTCAGCATTCTTCTCGTCCCCTTCTTGACCTGCATCACTTCATCACCTTCCATCCTTCGATTTATTCCCTCCTCGTCGGCGCCCGCTAACTCCAGCTCAACACGTACACCGACGACGTCGTCACCGGCGGCAAGCGCGACCTCGCTCCCCGCGGCTGGACGTGCTGGTGGGGCGGCGACATTGCCTGCCAGGCCAAGTGCTACGCCATCTGGGGCAGGCCCTGCGGCGGCCGCTGCGAGGACGGCACCTGCTACTGCTCGGCACACTGCTGAGCACCTTCCTCCCCCACTATTGGTACCAAGAGACACCCTCCTTCCGATTGAGTTGTACCTCAGTGGCCGTTCCTAGTCCCGGATGTATATACATGACCTGATACTGTGTCTACCGGGGGCAATCAGCTGCAGTTGTAATAGGACAGATCGTAAGGGAGAGACGCGGTAGCATTGTGGCAGGTGCCCTTCCGCTCGTCGAGTCAGGTCAATATTGAGTGCAATGCAGTCAGTATGAGTGGCACCCAGACACCACCACCAATCGTCATTGACCGAGCCCATCAACGACGAGTCTTCGCCTCAACAATCGGGGAGCCGCCTCCGACTGTCTCCTCCTACCCTAAGAATCTGCTTGCCGTTCTCAATTGAGGGCTGAGGAGTTCAAGCAACCATTCATCGCCAGTCCATATCCTTCCAACCGCGAGCTCAAAATTAATTCTTACCTTATCATCCGTCTTTCGTGGACGGTGATCGTTTGGATCACTTTTATAACAACCTCCACTCGTCCTCGTGCGATTTAAGCACAACCCAAAAGGTTAGTCACATCCACTAATCAACCCACAACAACAAGTCCAGACCAACACAGTGAAAAGTACAGTCACCCACCCGTGCCCCATAAGGTGCCTGGTTCTTTTATCGGGGTATCGACGGGTCTGATCGGGCGTAGGCGCTGTTGACGCTGGGACTGCGTACACGCCCCCATAGGATCCATTCAGGATGGACGTAGATTACATCGCGATTGAGAATCGACGGCTCGATACGGAGACCTCGGCTTGACCCTGGTCCGCCAAAGGGTAGGTTTCCCTTTTAAAATGGACAAGCCCACTCGAGAAATATCAGAGTGGGGGAGTTTTTGGTTGAAAACTGCTGTCCGTGCTCTGCGTTTTGCGACTGTTGTCTCGACGAGCTGCTCTTGTGAGTCGTGCCGCTGCGGTGAATGACAGACGCTGACTCTGGTTAGTCTAGTCAAACTGAGGCTGAGAAGGAACCGGGGTGTCGCTTCATGACCTCACCCGTCTGGATGTCTAATGTGCTGATTATTCTGCCAACGGCTGAGCTTCCTTTGTACCGACAGTGCGCACCATTGGACTAACATGCGGTCAAGCGCCACTGCGCCCTGCGCCTGGCTTCTTGGGACGTGATCGAGTCGGACAGGAGGTCAACCTTGGCGACGCGCACTGCTCGCCGGCTGTTTCAACCTTGTCGGCGACTCGAGCTCCTTCACGGTGCTCGACGCTCGCTTCCCCATTGTCTTTCCACGTCTTGCGAGACTATTCAGCCCCGGACGCGCCTATTGTCCGAAGGCGGCCAGTGCAGACGGCGCCGTGGAAAAGCGGCATTTTAATGTGCTGACCCACGTCTGCTGGTTGGGACATGTAGTCACGCCAGAAAAGAGCGCAACCAGACACTTGCTTGACGTGAGGGGACGCGACATCGGTGTATCATGCCTCACGTCCGCCCAGACGTGATGAGCAACTGACATGACACGTGTAGCGCACCTTATACCGGCCCGGCACGCTATGGCGCCTCCGGACCATGGTCAACATCAGCTGGCCCCTTGCCGTCATATCAGTACCGTCAGAGTGTGAGGAGTCAGAGCGCGTAGTGTCAGAGGAGCAGAACATCCAAAGCCAGTCGCGGCCAGTTGTGCAACAAACGAAACGCATAACCCAAGGTACAAAGGTGGCGTCTCACGTTGTGGCGTCGCGTTTCGTCCCCGAGCAGAGGGTCCGGCTCGTCTCGTCGGAAGCGTTCGCCAATGACTGGCTGCTTGTCTGCTGTCCCTACAACTCCCTGCCCGGAACATCCCTGTGATCCGGTGGGATCCCGTTCACCACCAGTGCCATGTGCTCGGCCCGATGTCGGCTTATCTACGAAGGACCGTGCGTGGACGGAACAAAGAAATGTGCGTCAATTCCATGGTGAGTGGAGACAACGTTAGAACACGACACTGTGACAACTGCGAATGGACGTTGACGGGCGGATACTGGTGCGACACCAAACTCACCCGACACGCGACTGTGACGGTGCTCTGCGACAGCCGAGCGGGGGCTCCGTCCAGCGCCTTCTGTCCGCGATATTTATTGGCATTACGACGCACTGCCTGCCAGCTGTCGTTGATAGGCGTGCCCCAATCTTGGTCTTTGTCCATTCCCCGCATCCCAGCGCAGGTTTGTTGGGAAAGGGAAGGGGTGTAACCATAACGATACTCGCTTCGCAGCCATGCCAGCAGACAATCTTGACGGCAATGCCGCTGAACTCGTTGATTTCGAATGGTGCTGATACCGAGCTCTTCTCCTTGAATAGGAATCTGCACAGGTCGGGGGGCTGGATCTCAAGGTAGCCTGGGCAGGGAGAACTATTGTTCGCTATTGTCAAGACAAACAGGCCATCTCCAAGGTACGCACATCATGAGAATAAGGAAGCCGTTCAAGACCGGGGAATCTACTCCACATGGAACGGGAAAACAGGAGCACCACAGCGCCCCACAATCCCCGCCGGTCACCCCGTGTACCCCCGTGTACCCCCGTGTACCCCCGCAACGCGAGTCTCGGCGTTAGCATCCAGCTTGGCGGAGAGTGCGTCGCACGACCATTTCACTGGCCCAGGTCGTGTCTCGAGTCTGGAGTCTCGAGTCTCGAGTGTCTCGCACACGTCTCGGCACGATGCTCGGTAACATGCGCCACGCCCGGGCCCCATTTCCTCCTAACTCCCCCATTCCTGAGCGGCCTGTCCGCATCGAGCTCGGCTTCCTTTCCCAATTTGCATGCCTCCTTCCCTGAGCGTTCTGCACGACCAAGACGCAAGCAAGTTGTCAGTCGTCAGTTGTTCTTATCTGGGGATATCCGGGGCGCCGGATGGCACACATACAGCCATCACGAATGGGATCACGCCAGTTTGGTCAGTGGGACCCGTCGAATGGAGACAATGAGAAATGAACGCAACTTGTTCGTGGCGGAGTGGAACCGCAGGGCCAAGAAAAAGGAAATCCGCTCCGGCAGCGGCCCGCGCGGGGAATATGGTACACCACTCGTACCTCGTGAGCTCGTGAGCTCTTGAGCTTGCGGTATCAGTTTGGGTGCAGATTGACATGGCGCGAGAGTAGGACACAAAAGTCGGTTCCATGTTGGTGTCAGCCTCGCATCGCGTATCTGGGTGACCGAGTGAGCTCCGATAGCGACCGGCACGGCGTGGGCAGCCCACCGCCCGCCGGAATAGCTCCCGTGGCGCCGTGGCAGCAGGAATTGCAGGCAGACAGTCGGCTAAGAGCCGCGTTTCTGCTGGCCACAGACAGTTGTGCCCTCCGACCGGCGCATGGCGCTCGTCTTGTGTGTGATCTGTGATCCAGAGATCCCTTGATCCTGTGATCTGCTGTTCCATGGTTGAAGGGGGACAATTGGCGCCCCATGCCGAGAGCATTGAAGAAGGGCGCCAAGGCCAAGCTGGCGCCGCCGGCGCCACGACCACGGGCACCGCGCCTCCTGACCAGCTACCAGCTCCAGCTCCAGCTCCGAACTCCGAGTGCGCAGACCAAAGCCAAAAAATGTCTGTCGGTCTCCAGGGTCGCGGTGGCCGTACGCAGACGCCACGCACAGCGCCCAGCTGCCCACCCACTGTACCGCTGTGGGCATGTGGGGCCGTGCTCTGCCCTGCGACAGCGAAAGAGAAACAAGAAAATTCAGTAGATTTTAGTTTTCTTGCAGCGGTCAGTATTCAGATGGTCAGAATTCCGCCACAGGGATGCGGTGATGAGCGTGCACAGACAGCTGGCTTGGACCATGGGTGGATTCTAGTAGTTGGAGTTGGAGCTGGAGTGGTCAAATCTGTCTGGAGCTTATCCTTGCCTATGACGCTTTTGCGCGGCGACTTGTTTACCCATGACCTGCTAGCTATTGACAGTCGTGGAGTAGTGGCGGAGCGGAGCGCTGCACAGGTGACAAGACAGGGGGTCTAAGCCACAAAGTGGACTTAACCGCCCGACACGTCGCCCCGTTCACGATGCACGTGAAGAAGAAAGCGGCCAGGGCAGCTGCGCTCCCTCGAGTGACGAGCGGCCAGTGACGAGGGGGCGGTGGGTGGTGGACGACTGATCGTGACTTCTCGCGAGTGCAGAGGTACCCGAGTGGGGGTGGGATCTCCGTGATCCGAGGAGTATCCGAGGAGCCCCAACGCTCCACAGTGGGGTGAACCTGCAAGTCACATGTTGTCGAGCGATCTGGAGTGAGCAGTCCGTGTCCGCTGCGCGCATAGCGTGCAGTACATTGCCATCGGAACCGAGACAGCGAGGTCCGGCAAGCTCCCTCCATGTCTCCAAACGACGTCGCTTGGGTTGGAGACGGTATCTCACGGTCACCGTTTACCGATGCGATAGCCGGCGTACCTCGTCTCGGCACTGTGCTTCATCTCGTGTGCACAGTGCTTCATCAATGCTAATGCGTGTGTGCAGCTGGCAAACCGTTCAGCGGGGCAAATGCTTGCTGCATGAAGCTACCTACCATGACGATCATTGTGCATTGCCCAGCTGGGCTGTGCTTCCACTTCAGGTCATGGCAGGCCGCCATGTTCCGTGTTCCATATCAACCCTCAATGTGCACCTCGGTGTCCAAGCTCGCAAACCTTGCAAGTGCCGTCCCGCTACATCCAATCGCTGCCGGCATTGCCGTCAAACCGCGTCCGAGATTCGTGTTCCAGCCATCGCTGCCGCTCGATAGTGCGATGGCTGGGATCCACACTCCGTAATCAAGAATCCATAATCCATATCCGTGATCCATATCCCTGATGTCCTATTGGCGTCCACGACGAATGCAGCCAGTCCCACAACGAATGCATCGATCAGTGATCGCAGCGACATGCATCTCCGACTCGGCCACTAATTCCCCAATAGGCCTTCTGGCATGCCGCCACAAACCGCCTTGGCGCAGCTTCGCTTGCCTCCCTGGCGTGCCATGCCCTGAGCGGTGACAACCGCCAACCTCGAACTGGGGATTTTCGAATGTCCGGTCGGGGATCAGGCTGATGAAGTGGCTATGTATGGCTGGATATCGCACACAAGCCGGAATGTACGCGCGCTGGTTGGCCTGGCTATCTTCCAGGCAGGCATTAGCTAGCGGAAGTGGGCAGCGTGTGTATCCAGCGACCCGCGATCCACTATGTGCAGAGGAGCACGTAGTTGACCGTTGGCGGAACTCTCCGACCTGCTGGCCAAACACCACAACCTGCAACTTGGGCTGCTGGGGCAGCTGGAAACACCGCTGGGGAACATTCCGTGGCGATCAGGAGCGAAGCGAGCGCGCGAGCGGGAATGGGACTTGGCTCTTGGCGCCCGGGGCCAGGCGGGCCACCAGCCCTGCCGTACCTGTGCCAAGATGGGGACCCGGCGGGCCAGTAGGGCCAGCAGAGTTGGGCAACGCGCGCAACAGTGCCTCGCGAGGCAATGGGGCTGGCCTGGGTTCTAACCGCTGGAGAGGCAGGCGTAGGTTCTTTTTCATGGGCCACTGGCAGCGGTGGGTCGTTAAGCGCAAACGCGCCCACCGGCGACGCGGCCTGTCTCAGGTCTGGAGTCCCGGTCGTGGTGTGGGGTGCAGGTACGAACCCTCGCCAAGAGCGGGTGACTACGGCTGGGTTCAGTCGCGGCGACTGGAGACTGGGGGTGCAGGCGAGATACGCTGCGCGGGAATCTGTAACAGGTGGGCAAGGCGTCAGGTGATGGTCGTGTGAGAGCATGGGAGCCGGCGTCTCGTGATACTCGTGACGCGCGTAGCGAGGTATTCTGTATCAGTTGGCGGCACACGACAAAGGGCACCCTGCGACGGGCGTGGTACTGTACGCGCTTCTGCTTTGCTCACCAAGACTACTAACGCCAACAACTCAAGCTTCAGAGTTCAACCTCACACCCATTTTGTCGATCCTCCCGCCCAAGATCGGCGGGTGACAGGGGAGAAGACGAGGCACGCCGTCGCTAGCAACACCCGCCAGCCGCGGTGGGATACCGTGCACGCCGCGCTATCGGGCGGTTATCGCGTTATCGCACGATAGCGCGCTATCTCTTACGCATGCATTTTGCACTGAGCTTGCGCAGCCCGCGTTGCCAGGACCGCCAAACTGTTGCTTTGGTGGTAAGTTGTTCGGAGACGCGTAAGTCTGTTAGTCTGGGCGACGCGAGTCTCGAAGTTTCGGCGCGCTGGGCGACGCGGGCCGCGCCTGGTCCGTATCGGAGCAGGACCCGCATCGGAGCAGAGTCCCTGTCAGGACGCTGGTGTTCTGTAGTCAGGACGCCTGTGCGAGATTAGCTTGCGAAACAGATACCTCCGATGGGAATTGAAGGTCGGGAATGTGGGATACAGGGTGTGCAAGTGATGGGGTCGGACCAGATCGTTATCGCGCCATTCGAGTGGCGCCAAGTCGCGTCGAGCTTCGAGCTTCGAAGGATGGGGCTACTGCCACACACTCCTGCTGCATGCCAGCTGAAATTTCGCCACCCAACTGGCCGGGCCCGCTGCCAAGTCGCCAAGTCTGCAAGTAGCGCAGTGGCGCCCGCCGCCTGGATGGCGAGCGCCTTAGATGAGAGATCCCCAGCCGCCCCCGAAAGAACCGCGAGTGATCAATGATCGGCCTGATTGCAATTAATTCGATTAACCACAACGATGGGCACTTGCGCACTTGGAATGGGCAGCAATGAGGGGGAATACGATGCAATGAGGGGAATTCACGTACCTTGCTCCGTCTTGCATTGTTCACCACACGTGTGGTCGACACCGTGTGAAGGCGATACCGTGTGAAGTCGGTGCCTCTATCGGAGACCGGTCACCGGCGATGCCACAATCCTTGCCTCCATCGAGGCCGAGGCAATTCCCACCCCCATGCAACTCCCCTGTCCTTTGGCTGCTGCTTAATCCCCCTAATCGCCGATCCCGATCTGCGATAACCGCCTTACGGGGGACTGATCTGCAGCCGATAGGTCCCTTTCATTGCGGATCGCGACTGGCGGAATCCACCACCCACGACAAAGAACATGCTAATCAATCCGCCACGGACAAACGTGTAGCAGCGAACGCCATAATTGGCTCACCATGCTAATCAGTGAATCCGGTGGAGGTGCACCGCGACAGAGTGCCTTTCGGAGCGTCGGAGCGTCGGAGCGTCTAGGAGCTAGGAGCTAAGAGCACACCATCGCGCCTCGGAGTGAGGATAGTGTATCGCGATTAGAACCGACCGCCACTGTGGATCTGTGGTGCTGATCGTTTAGGTTTAGGCATGGTCTTATCGCGCCACACTACTGGCCACTACCCCCGCTGGCCCCGAGACCGCCCGCCGGTGCAGCTCACTCCATTCTCGTAAGCACCCAGCCCAAGGGGCCCTGTAACACGCCATATCGGTGCCTGGTGCGCCGGCATCGGCGCTCCGGCACTCCGGCCAGAATGTCTCGCTCCTTCAGGGCCCGCTCGGCCGAGCCACAAAACTTCAAGCCTCAAGGCCCGAAAGTGCGATGACGCAGGCCGCGCTGCATGGCGGACCCCGGAGACCGACTTCGGCGGCTCTCCACGGCACTGTGCCTCGGGCTCACATGGTGATGGTGGTGCACACTCGAACTCGGCCCCCTGTTTGGACTGCTCAGAGTCACATGTGCACTGGTATCGTGCTCATGCCCGACTGGCAGACAAACAGACAGGACCCCGTCGCCACCCACTATGTAGTCAGCGTTCGCAGATCGAGAACACAGGTGCGCAAACGGCCCCCGTGTCGTGTGCCGCTGCACTTCGAAAACCTCGGTTGCAGAGGCGTTCAGAGGGACTATGAAGCTATGTTTGGACTGATGGGCATGTGGCGGGTGTGCTATCGCATGTCGTGTGCACTACTGTGGCGACGGATGCAAGTCTGGCCAACCCCTGTCTCCTCCCCTGGTCCCTGCAGCGCCGACAGCGCAGTTTTAGTTGCACGTAGTCGCGCGGCCGCGGAACAGGCCTCCACTACTGTAAGACGCCGATATGCCGATCACACAACCCAACGGGGAGTCACCACCAGTCACTTCCGACCGACGGCGGTGCTCGCTGCCTATCGCAGTCCGAACTGATAGGGATGATAGGATTCGCCTTGGATGTATCGAGACCCTATTTCGAGAGACTCGACCTCGCGACCTCGACGGTCGTGGGTCCGCGGACGGCGCAGCCACGATGGTTGCTTCCATCACACATATCACACTGCTGGAGTGCTGGAGGCCGCCCAGTTCCGCGCTTCCCCGTTCCAGCCACCGAATCCCAGAAAACCAGACACAGGAACAAGGCTTCCGGCCGCGGGACCTGATGACGACATGCGTGTCCTGGTCGCCACGGTACCACAGTAGATATCACTACTCACGCGCTCATCGGGGGCGCAGCACCTGTTGCCATGTACACGATACGATTATCGCCACAGAATCGGTAACTTGACTGCTGTTGCTCGCAGATGCACCATCTGCCTCCGAACTTCTGAGGGCGAGTTGCTCGCTGATACGAATCCACACCTGTTCCCTGTGGGAGCAACTTCGGAGACGCCCGTTCGGATTTCTCAGCATGCATACCTCGTGCGGCGCTGCGCACGCCGCCCGGAGCGGACTTCGTCGCCACCGCGCGGACTGGGCGCATGCGTCTCGGGCATGTGGACGTTGATCGGCGGCTCAGTGCGCTAGTGGGCGCCGTGCTCGGCACAGTTGGCCATATGGTGCAATCAAGCAAGATCAATCCTCCAATATGTACGGCCTGGAATTATGAAATGCAGGTCAAGCCACACTTTGCTTGTCAGGATCGTCATCGGCTGGGTCGGCTGTCGGTACGAGGCCGCAGAGCCCACTACTCTCACTGCAAGTCTCTGCTCCTGCTCGTCCCCAGCCTGTTCCTGCCCGTGGTCACGGGTCTCCGCCGCGGGTTTTAGCGACCCTGGATGCGAGGAGAAGAGAGGTATAGAGGGGAGGTGGTGGTCACCGTTTTGGGTTCTCGATATCGCCCATAGGTTGTGAACCATTGGCTCAATAGGCCAGAGCAAGGAGGAGGCACAGAGTTGCATGACCGCACAGGAACCGCTTCTGGGTCACGATGCCTACGCCGCGGCCAACAGCGCCCTCTGGAGCTCTGGGGGTCTTGTTGCTCGCAACTGTATGGAATGCCTTGGTCGCCTTGGTGAATGCTGAAATGGACGGCAACCACGACGCTCAGTTTGAAGGCACGAAGGTACACCCCATTGCACCGACAAGCGACACCCCACTTGCCGATCTTTGGTGGACTGGACATACCGCGCCTCAGCCATCTGCGCTTCCGAGAATTCTGAGGCATCTCGGAATACGTATGGGGGGACTCTCCGCCCGCGGCGAGAGAGGGTGCGAATCTGAGGCAATCAGGAATTCCCATAATCACGCCTCTTGAACCCAGGCGCTCGCCCTGCAAAGTGTGAAAGCGCCGGGGGGCCAGGCTGTTCAGAAACCGAGGGCGAGGAGATGCGCACAAGCGCGCGCTCAAAATGCGCGCCTGGGCGCCTGGTGGAACACATCTAGGGCGTGAGGCAGCGCAGAACGCAAGAGCAAGAGCAAGGACTGCGTTGCTTCGGTGCTGGGCCCTATGGCCCACAACGTACCCGATTTTCAGCCACCGTGGACTTGGAAAAGCCATCCCGGATGCTGAAGGGCAAGGAGAAAAATAAATAAAAAAACACCAGCTGGATCAGCAGGTATGGGAGCTATGGAAGTAACCGCCAGTGCCCACTGTTGCCCGTTTGCTGGTTATGGAAACACGGGCGGACGGCTGGACGCGCTTGGCCCTTAGCACCGTCCTTGCCCTCACAATTGCTCTCTCCTCTCTGGGTAATGGTCGTGTTTGTGTGCTATTCTATCCCCTCCCCGTTGCCTGTGTTGAGGCGCGGCTGTATCCAAACACTGCACCTCAATTGGTTGGGAGCGAGCAAACGAGGGGTTGAGAGGGTGCGGAACGCCTGAACTCGCTTGAATTCTGACTCGTCTCTGGATCTCTGGGGCTATTTTGTTGCTCTCCGCTCCCCGATATCGCTCTCTCTCTCTCTCGTTGTTCTCCTTGCACGCCATTCTGATGCACACAAACACTTCTCAGCCGTGATCCGTGATCCGTGGCCCGTGGTCCGTTTTCGGTCTTTCCTATTCCTGCTCCCCCCCTTCCTCCCCTCTTCTCCCCCGTCACCCTGGGCACACCCTTGGCCCTTGCCCCTCCCGCCCTTGCATCGTTTGAATATTTCGATTTGCGCTCCGTACCTGAAATTCAGGGACGAGGGGTGAAGAGATTCCGCGACGATAGAGATACAGTCGTCAGAGGGATGCAGATCAAACGAACAAGCAGAGGCGAAAAAAAAAAAGATGATACTGCAGTAATGGAAACCCCAATAGTAAGGAGGGCAGACCACTGCCGAGAAACTACACCACGCAGGAAACAAAAAAAGCCAAGCAAAGCCCACGCTGTATAGTGCTTCCAGAACACATTGGCCGGATTGCAGAGCATCGGTGTCTTTGGCAAGGGCCAGACTGTCCAACATCCGAGAGGGCATGCACGAGAGAAGATGATTATGAGCGATTAGTGCCCAAAGACAATCAGCAGACAATCATGACGGCATCGTTCCTTCTATGATTCCTCGCCCGCCCCGCGACCGCTTCGTCCGCGGCCACTCCCGGAGTCAGAGCAGAAGAACTGCACCAGATCACACTTTGCTGCACTTGTGCTCTATCTGTGATCTGTGCCTTGATTGTACGCGCCGTCCGTCAGAGGATCAGCAGTTCGAAGTTTGTCCACGGCACTTCGGCCGGGAGGAGTACGGCAGGATGCTGTCGTCAGCCTCCCTCATCATAGATCAAGACCGGAGCCTCTATTCCTCTGCTATTCTGCGCGTGTCAGGGCCCACCGTCGGTGTCACCCACCTCCCCTCCGGCACTTGCTCCACCCCCTCCCCCGCCAGCCTCCTCCCCCATTCCGCCTTCTGATAACCCTCCCCTTGCTCCCTTCTGATGCCCTCACATGAACATATGGGCATCACACAGTTGGATCATGCGGCTGCTGCGAGATCGCACACGCGGGCGGCAGGCCACCAGAAAGACCCAGGGGGTGTAGAGGCTTCTTCCGTCCCTGGATCGCTGCACAACGCCCAGCTCGTCAGCCAAACTGGCAGTCTGCGCTCTCTGCTCTGGGAGGCCAGAAGCCGTCTCGCTCCACTCGGTACTCGCTCCTCTCGGATGCGCGGATGCCATGCATGTAAGCGGACTAGACACAGACAGAGTTATCGCCCCTACCGCCGCCGCCCGTCCGTTCGCCTCCGTCCGAAGCTGTCAATGGTGTGTACCCTGGTGTGCACCTCACTCGGACGATGTCCGTCGTCATCTCCGTACGCCCGCGGACCAGGTAGTGCTGACGGTGTAATGCATGCAATTTAACTCATCGTGTTGGCCCGTTTGGCCGGTGTTGATAGCTGTCAGAGCATTGGGACTTGCTTTTTAAGAGTGTGACATCTGGCTCGACAAACATTTCTCTTCTCTCACCAACTTTTTCGCAAGCCACCACTTGTTTCCTTCCTCCCCCCTTTCTTCTCTCCCACCTCTCTCTCCCCCCGCCCCCCATTCTCCACCCCGACAACCACTCTTATTACTCTACTTTCGCCTCCGCCCACCCCCGACTTATTTTACTACACCCACCCCACCCTACCAACATAACAAACCCGCTATAGTCCGTGCAACACACTGCACGAGCAAATTTTTTAGTACTCTATTACTATTTTTCATTAATTGCCCTCGTGGTGATTTTTTCTATTCCTCTTTTTTTTTTTTTCCCGAGGTCAAAGCTCGCCCTAGCAAAGCTTTGTTGACGTAGACGGCCCACACAGACGCCTCTACCTCTGCCCTTTTACCCCCCCCCCCCCCCTCCCTTCGGCCCTCGGTCTCTTCGCCCCTGGCCCCTTTCCTCCCTCCCCCCACCCAACCAACCAACCAACCAACCTTTTCACCCCCCCTTTACCCCCTTACCTAACCTCCCCCCTCTCTGCTTTTCCCCCTTGATCCGTCACCTGTCCAATCACGGGCTACCCCACCACACCTCCCAACACCACAACCGTATTTAGCTAGAAGCTATCCCAAGCTCTCTTCCCCACCTCCCCCCCCCTCAACTCTCCCCCCCCTCTCTTCTCTCAACCCCCTCCCCCCCTCTCCCCCTCTCGACGTTCACCATGTCCGAGAACGAGAAGCACACTCCGGAGGAGGCTCCTATCAAGTAAGTCCTTGCACACCATCACACCGATCCCCATCGCCAGCAATGTCAAGTTGCGCCTGCCTCTCTCGAAGCATGTCGGCTAGTCACCACTGTACAGTGGTACGATGCCGCACTGTGCGATAGACCATGCGACGACCAAACATGCCATCTACATGTCAATGTTTGCAGTCGGCACAGCAGCGATGCTGGTCAGACTGCATGGTTTGCAGGTCAGCGCCGCTCTGCTGTCCGCATCTGGCCCTGCATCCAGTCACTAGCCCACCACAGGACTGCTTGGCATTGCTATCTATCGCTATCCATCACATTCTCCATATCGCTTCATTCATACTAACTCATCCCCAGGGAGTCCTCTCTCCCGGCTGCTGCTGCTGCCGAGCCTGAGAAGAAGAAGCGCGAGTACAAGGAAATGGAGGAGAAGGAGGGTGGTGACCTCCATGTCAAGGTTGACATGAACACCGTGAGTACTTGTTTTGCGATCCAGCATTAGTCTGTCATATGAGGTCCAAGTATGCCGATGTCGGAAAAAGCGCACTCGCAACCCCCGCTATCGGGTTGGTGCGAGGGAGGGATCACCATATAACACTATTTAGTTGTGTGCCCATGGTTTGTGTGTGTGGTGTGTGTATGTGTGTGGTTCCCCTCTGTCAGGGCCCACACCCCCGATCCTGAACGGTACCGCACGGACGATGACCTGATTGGCGGATTTTGTGCTCGGATTTGCTTCCGCTGATCACGTGGCTGACCCTTTTTTCAGATCTCCCTTACCGCTGGCGACCTTTACGACAAGGACAAGGTCGACATCGAGCACGTCGTCATGGAGGAGGTCTTCCAGCTCCTCAAGTGCGACGACCAGGGTCTCACCACCGCCGAGGCTCAGAACCGTATCGGCATCTTCGGTCCCAACAAGCTTGAGGAGAAGAAGGAGAACGTCTTCCTTCAGTTCCTTTCGTTCATGTGGAACCCTCTCTCTTGGGTCATGGAGGGTGCCGCCCTCGTCGCCATCGCTCTTTCGAACGGTGGTGGCAAGCCCCCTGACTGGCCCGACTTCCTCGGTATCGTCCTTCTTCTTCTGGTCAACTCTACTATCGGTTTCATCGAGGAGCGTAACGCTGGTAACGCCGTCAAGGCCCTTATGGACTCGCTCGCTCCCAAGGCCAAGGTCAAGCGTGACGGTGCATGGAAGGAGGTCGAGTCTTCGGAGCTTGTCCCCGGAGACCTCGTCTCGTTCAAGCACGGTGATGTCTGCCCCTCCGACTGCCGTCTCATTGAGGCCATTGATGTTTCCATGGACCAGGCTGCCCTTACCGGCGAGTCTCTTCCCCAGGGCAAGAAGGAGGGTGACGAGTGCTTCTCCGGTTCGACCTGTAAGCAGGGCGAGGCCGAGGGTATTGTCATCTCCACCGGTCCCAACACCTTCTTCGGTCGTGCCGCCACCCTTGTCGGCCAGGGCGACGACGGCGTTGGTCATCTCCAGATGGTTCTTGCCCGTATCGGTTCGTTCTGTCTCGTTTCGATTGGTATCTTCGTTTTCCTCGAGATTATCATCCTTTACGCTGGTAAGCGCTGGCGCTACTCTTACCGTGAGGGTCTCGACAACATCCTGGTTCTCTTGATCGGTGGTATCCCCATTGCCATGCCTACCGTCCTTTCGGTTACCCTTGCCGTCGGTGCCCAGCAGCTCGCCAAGCACAAGGCCATTGTTACCCGTATCACTGCCATTGAGGAGCTTGCCGGTGTCACCATCCTCTGCTCCGACAAGACTGGTACCCTTACCACCAACAAGCTTACCATCGACAAGGAGAACGTCAAGTGCTACTCGCACTGGGACGTTGAGGGTGTCTGCCTCCTCGCTGCCTACTGCTCCCGTACCGAGAACCAGGACGCCATTGACGGCTGTGTTGTTGGCACTCTTGCCGACCCCGCCCAGGCCCGTGCCGGCATTGACCTCCTCGACTTCAAGCCCTTCAACCCCGTCGACAAGCGTACCGAGATCACCTACCGTGACAACATGGACGGTGGCAAGATCAAGCGCGCCACCAAGGGTATGACTGGTGTTATCATTGAGCTCTGCACTCGCAACAAGACCAGCGAGCTTGAGGACCGTCTTGAGGCCGATGTTGAGGAGTTCGCCCGCCGTGGTCTCCGTGCTCTTGCCGTTGCCTACGAGGACGTCCTCGGCGACGACAAGGACGCCCCCGGAAACGGCTTCGAGCTTGTTGGTCTTCTCTCCATCTTCGACCCCCCTCGTTCGGACACCAAGCAGACCATCGACGACGCCATGGCCCTCGGTGTCAAGGTCAAGATGGTTACCGGTGACCAGCTCGCTATCGCTAAGGAGACCGGCCGTCGTCTTGGTCTTGGTGACCACATGTACCCCTCGAAGGTCCTCAAGGAGGGTCCCGAGGCCGGCAGCAAGCACGCCAACCTTGACGAGATGATCATGGACGCCGACGGCTTCGCTGGTGTCTTCCCCGAGCACAAGTTCGAGATTGTTAAGCGTATCCAGGCTCTCGGCCACCTCTGTGCCATGACTGGTGACGGTGCCAACGACGCCCCCGCTCTTGCCCGTGCCAACGTCGGTATCGCCGTCGAGGGTGCCACCGACGCTGCTCGTGGTGCTGCCGACATTGTCCTTACCGAGCCCGGACTCTCGACCATCGTTCACGCCATCTACGGTTCTCGTGTCATTTTCCAGCGTATGCGCAACTACGCCATCTACGCTTGTGCCGTTACCATCCGTATCGTCTTCGGTTTCGCTCTCATGGCCTTCATCTGGAAGTTCAACTTCCCTCCGTTCATGGTCCTGGTTATCGCTGTTCTCAACGACGGTACCATTATGACTCTCTCGCTCGACCGTGTGCTCCCCTCGACCACCCCCGACTCTTGGGACCTCGCCGAGGTCTTCTCGTTCGGTATTGCCTACGGTATCTACCTTGCTCTCTCGACTATTGCTCTCTACGCCATCATGCACGAGACCAACTGGTTCGAGCGCACCTTCAAGGTCGGCCCCGCCAAGTACGAGTACCAGCCTACCGGCCTCGAGCGTGGCTCGAACGACTGGAACCTTGCGCGCCGCAACGCCATGTTCGACGCCAACATGGTCATCTACCTCCAGGTTGCTATCATCTCGCAGGCTCTTATCTTCGTTACTCGTTCGCACGGCCCCTCGTGGACTGAGCGCCCGTCGGTCGCCCTTATGGTTGCCTTCTGCCTTGCCCAGCTCATCTCTTCGATTATCGCTGCCTTCGGTAACTGGGGCTTCTCCAACGTCCGTGGAATCTCGGGTGGCTGGATTGGTATCGTTTGGGTCTGGAACATCGTCTGGTACTTCCCTCTCGACCTGGTCAAGTTCGCCATGAAGAAGACTGTCATCGCTTGGCTCCAGAAGCGCAAGGCCGCCCACGCCGAGCCCCTCGTCGACGAGAACGGCGAGCGTCTCCACCGCACCGCCTCGCGCCACGAGTCTCTCTACTCCAACCGTACGTCGTTCCTTGGCCGCGTCTCTCGTGGTCTTAAGGGTGGCGCCAAGGTCAACATGTCGAAGAACGAGCTCCAGCGCTTCTCTTCGATCCAGGCTCAGCAGTCGGGTGCCGCGCTCCAGCGTGCTGCTTCGCGTCACTAAGCGTCTCGTTTTAGAATCTTAGTTCCGCCTGTCTACCCCGCGGCCATGCCCCCCCGCGATATCTCGTCTAGTCTTAGCCTGTAATTGTGTGCGACCATCTTGCATCACATTCATCATCAACCACCCTCATCCCCTCATTCTCCCTCGCATCCCCCGGATACATGGCTGTCGAGGAATCCCGCTCTCCCCACCCTCACTACCCCATTCCCTTCCCTGCCCCTTCTACCAGGCTCAACATGTCTGCCTTTTTAATTGAGCTGCGGCCCCTAATTTAGCATTTTGATGCAAGTGGTTGGCTTAGAGTTAATACAACAGACTGCTGCAGTGAACAAGGCCTTACGGTGCACGATACCAACCTCATTACTGACTTGATCTTACTGACACTTGAGCTAAACCGGAGTTAGCGATCCACGTCAGCGGTCGCCCACAAGCTGTGGCGGTCCAGGGAGGACAGGAAGAGGCATGGACCTAGGCTGGTTGGTACATGAAGCAATGTTGGTTCTTTTATCGGCACACTGCCCGGACCATGCCATTCTCCACAGTTGTGCCATCCTCCACAACTTACGAAGACTGTACCCATCTGCAGAAGCGCAAGAAGATCAAGACGCCGACGACACGATCGTTCGGGCTCCACAACAAACCCGCGCCATGTACAACTCGGATAGGGCCACTGGCCTAATCTCCCGGGTCCCAAGCTGTAATCTGCTACCGCCAGCTGCCGGGAGCGTGCATGTATGCGTGCAAGGCGCATGGTGCATGGCGCATGAATCGTGAGCTCGTGAGGTCGTGGGGCTTGCGTGAGCTGGGAATTTCAGAGTAACATGTCGTCTAATCAGCGTCGTGTCAAAACAAGAGTGATCCACGGATCTACGGACTCAATGTAAGCCGTGCAATGGATCGTCGGACCGTCGGATCGCCCCGTAATCAACAGTGATCGTATCTAACTCTCACTCATCGCTCATCCCGCATACTTGACACTCATCCTCAGCCTGTCCTCTGATGTCCAAATCTTTCGTTCCCATCAGTTGCGGAGAGCGTGCCATTGACGACTGAAGGAGAGCATAGCCGATATGTGGTACATGAGGCCTGGGTACTGACGCGGACCCAAGCCATGCTGCGTCCACCAGGCGAGAGGACGCTGGTTGAGCTCATAGTGTTCGAGATGCGGGGCGCTGCTCTGATAGCGGAAAGTGTCTTCCCTCGCGTGAGCGTGAGCTGTACTCTCCAGGCAGCGATCAGAGGGCTCTCGTCACCGTGTCTCTCGAAAACGTTTCTCCGCCTTCCCCCAATCTCATCTCCTCATCTCCTCATCTCTTCATCTCCTCATCTCTCATCCTCCTCTCCCCTCTTTCTTTTCTCGATTCATCCTCCTTTGGCATCCTCGTTATCTGCTCAACACAGTACTCAGTATCGCCTTATCCCTCATTTCGTTCTACTCACCTCTACTCATCCCATCAACCCGCCATCTCGTGTACTGTAGATAACTCCACTGACCTCTGCACTCCATAGTCTCCATGTCTTCCCCGTCCTCCTCAAGCCGCTCAAGCCGCATCCGCCGCCCGCCACCCGTGTTCGGCAACGCCGTATCCAGCGACCAGGCGTACGGCTCGGACGACGACTGCGCGCTCGACGACGAGGACGAGGAGAGCGACGGCTGGGGCGGGGAAGCCTCCAGTCCTGAGGTGCGTGTGTGCGACTGGGGGGCTGACGGCAGGTGAGCGACTTTGATGACGGGGCGGAGGAAGGCAGCGATGCCTCGGGAAAGCAGATGGTGAAGAAGGCTTCGAAGGTTCCCAAGGTCGCCAAAAAGGCTGCTCGGACCAAAGCTGCAAAGGCTTCCAAGAGTATCAGCAAGATTTCTGCTCCGGCATCGAAGACCACGTACATGTTCACGCCGAAGGGGAAGACTCAGACCCTCCTTGTAAGTCTCCTAAGATGATCAGTTGTAGGGGGAGCACTTCCTGGATGCTCAGTCTCAATCGGTGCAATGGCAGCGGTGCGGTGATGATGGCAGTTGGAATCGCGTGACATCATCAAGACAGGCTGACACCAGCCTGCGTTTGCAAAGCCCCTCGCGGCCAAGGCCAAAGCCGTTGCCACTAAAAATGGGTCGGGATCGGGATTCAAGCCCCTCCTTCAGCGCCCCAAGGATGGCCCGAAGGCGGGAAAGAATGCGAAGAAGGCGAACGGTCACGGTGTGGGTGGCTCTAGGGAGGGCGCAAGTGAGGCCGCCAAGAGTGAGACGGAGGACACCAAGGAGGACACCAAGGATGACTCCCACGAATCTAACGTCAACTCTCACAACAACTCTAATATCGACTCCAAGGGCGAAGACGAAAACGCGCAATCTGACGACATGTCCGATATCAGCGAGGATCCCAATCTCTCCAGCCTTGACGACGGCGACGAGCCAGACCAGATGCCACATGCGCGCCAGACCATTGGGGGGCGGGCACCAACCGTTCACACGATAAAGAAACCGAGCGTCTCTTCTTCGGCTGCTCACACGAGCAAAGCGTCTCACCCTTCCATCAAATCGGCTGCGAAGCCTCTTCTGAAGCCTAACATCAAGCCGTTGGTTAAGGCGGATAAGTCCGTCTCTGTTAAGCCTCGAGGGAAGAACCTCCTGCCGACTGTCAAGTCCAAGACGGAGGTCAAGACGGGAGTCATTTCGAAGGAGCCGAAGTCAGAGGACGACGATGAGGCCAAGGGTGATGTTAGCGTCAAAGCCGACGACGTAGAGGGAGAAGACGCGGACCCCAGTAGCAGCTTTGTATGTCTGGTCCCATATCACGAAGCTGATCCCCAGGGGAACTCTGCTTCCTCGTCGCCCGCTAAGCGCAAACGTTCGGGGGGCAGCGACGGGCCGCGCAAGCTTGCGCCCGCAGAGAAGGTTACTCCCGAGATGCGCAGGGGCATCGTCGACCTCTTCCTGAGCCCCGACTACATGAACAAGGTGGATTTCACTTCTGTCGGCTCGGCGTTTCCGGATCAGACGACAGGCAAGCTCAAGCGTCACTGGCGCGAGGTGCTTGGCCCCGATGCCCGCGCGTTCGTGCGCGACGGCTCGCCGCGCGCCGGCCGCCCCTCGCCGAAGGGCGGGCTCGGTAAGGCGCACCGCAAGGCAATCTGGGACGCCGTTGCCAAGGCGTACGAGGGCGCCAGATGGGGCCAGCTCGAAGCCGAGTGCGGCATGACCGCCACCAAGCTTCGGCGCCACTTCCGCGACGTGCTCAAGAAGGACGTGGCCAACATGATTGCGCGGGAGTAATGTGCAGTGAGTTGAGCCTCCTCCCCGTTAACTCACGCTGAGACGGCAGCATTGCGTGACCGTTGAGAGAGGTGTTCGTAACGCGATGGTCTGTTTCCGATCGATGTCAAGATGTAGTCAAGTGAACTTCAGCTATTCCGTACCGCGGCCAACGAAGCCACGGCCACAACCAAGTCAATAATGTCAATAATGCCGATGCATAGCGCGTTTCCTACACTCTACAAATACCTAATTTTAGTCTGTCCGTCGGCGCGCTCACGCGGCGTCGTTGGCAATCATGGCCCAGGGGTGCTCGACCTCGCCAGTCTGGATAGCGCTCAAGCGGTCAAGGATGGCCTTGGCAATGTCGCCCATGCCCTGCCCGGCGGGTCCGCAGGGGATGGTAATGTCCTCGCCCTGGTAGCCGATCTTGTCGACGGCCGAGACAATCGCGGCGGTACCAGTACCGAACACCTCGACAAGGTTGCCAGCGGCGGCGGCGTCAACAATGTCCTTCATGATGACCTTGCGCTCGCTGACCTCGAGCTTGTCGGGCAGGCCGGGGATACGGCTCTTGCCGCTCGCGTGGTCGCGCGCGAGCTGCAGCGCCGAGTCACGGGTAACGCCCGGAAGAACAATGTCGTCCAGGGGCGGGGTGACGAGCTCGACGGTGCCGTCGGGCTTCTTGAACGCGATGAAGAGGTTCATCGTGCCGACCTCGGTGAGCGCGTGCTCCTCCCCGAGAAGCCACAGGTTCTGCGAGTAACCCTTCTTCGCGGCAAGGGCCTGGGGCGCGACGCCGGGCGCGTAGCTGGCGTCAGTGTGGAGTCCAATCACGAGAGACAGCAAGAAAAGAAATGCGGAACACTTCCAACCCCCCATCTCTTCGCCCGCTGGGACTCACTTGGCACCGAGCTTGTAGCCACCGGTACCGCGGGGCGCGGCGCGGACGAACTCGGTGGTGGCGTAGAGCTGGACGGGCTTGAATCCCGAGGCGTAGTAAGGGCCGACGGGGGAGCAGATGACGAAGAGGAGGGCGTCCGACGAGGGGCCGACGCCGAGGCCGGCCTGCGTGCCGATGAGCGTGGGGCCTGAAATTAGCTATATGAAACAGCAACAGTGGAATCTCACGGATGTACAGCGAGTAACCCTTCTCCTTGGGGATCCAGTCCTGGTCGACCATGACGAGCTTGCGGATGAGCTCGGTGACGGCCTCGCCGTCGAATGTCGGGAGCGCGATGCGTGCCGCCGAGCGGTTCATGCGCGCCATGTTCATGTCGGGGCGGAAGAGGCGCACAGTGCCGTCCTCGCTCCGGTACGCCTTGGTGCCCTCGAACAGGCAGAACGCGTAGTGGAACACGGTCGAGGACGGGTCGAGCACCAGCGGCTGGTCTGGTTGTTAGTGACAGAGTTCACAGCAGAGGACGCCGCTGCTGGCGACATTACGGCGCAACTTGGTCTTTAAGGGCCTCTTGTCTCTGCAACAGGAGATGACAGTCTCGGGTCACAATGAGAGAATGTTTGTGCTTGCGCGCAGGGAGGAGGAGAATCTCGAGTGCAATAGTTTGCCGTCGCTTTCAAGATGGCACAGTTCCCCTCTTTCAAGATGGCACAGTTCCCCGGATTCCTCCAGCTTTCCTCTTCCTTCCCAAACTCCTCTCTTCTCTCCTCTCCTCTGGCGTCCCTCCCTGCCTCTCCTCCCCACGTATCACTCACAAGGCTTGATCTCCGGCGTTCCCCATCCGGTATTCGAGTTCCACGGGATCGTGAGCATGTGGTCGGTGAACGTCCGGCCGAACTGCAGCTTCGAGATCGGCGGCAGCGTCTTGGGCTCGGTCGTCTTCTCAACCTTGAGGAGCGAGACCTGCTGTTAGTGGTGTGACGGAGCTTGCGCCAAGCGGAGCTAGGGCCAGGAGAAGAAAGCCGATGGGCAGCTCGTGTGTTTCGAAAGCGGGCCAGGTCGCTGGACCGACGCCCCAGCGTCCCGAGACACCAGAGGGGGCATTGTCCTCGTGTGAGATACCCACACCACTCTTTCCTCTTCCATGGGCCTATTTCTGCACTCCTCCCCTCCCCTCTCCATCCCCTACTCACATCAATATCCGGGGTCTGGATGCTCTCGCCAGTCATCACGTCCGCGACGGGCTGCGAGTGCTTGAGCGCGACGAGGCGCGACGCGATCGGCGCGACCGCAGGACGGGGCGCGGCGCGGAGGCCAGAGCGCGCGGCGCGCGCAAGCGGGTTGAGGAAGCGGCTCATCCTGGTCCTGATCCTGGTGGTTTGGGAGTGGTAGAGAGGTGGGGTACAGTTGTGTGGGGTGGGCGACCTCTTGGACTTTTACATACATACATTCCCCCTTCACCATCCCTCCCTCTCCCCCGCGGTCGATTATCTTTCGAACTCTAGTAGTTCCAGTGGTGTGCTCGACTCGGCCGGACCACGCGCTCGGCGGTGCCGCCCGCGCAGCTCGCCCGGACCATGGAATTCGTGCTGCGGTCCTGGTCCGCGCGGCCATCGAAATTGTGGAGCGGGCAAAACCGACGGTACCGACACAGGAACCGGGAACCGAGGGGCGCGTGGTGCGTGGGTGTCGTGTGGCGCCGGCGTGGTGCAGAAAACAGTTGTGAAACCGCGGACCGCGGGAACCGAACGTTTCTGACGTTCTGGACTGGATTCTGTGATGCTGTTCTGAGTATGACTCGCTCGTCCGCTGCTCGTCCGTCGTTAGTCACCGATGTCTCTGGCTCGAGGTGGCATGCACCTACACACTGTAGGTCAAGTCGGTCGTTCGACTCTTCATTGAATGCAATGTCCCGAAAAGGCCATTCGCCCACGCTTCCTTGGGGAATGCGGAGGCTACACGGCTGCGCAGAAAGAAGCATGTATGCTATTGCAAAGAAGCTTCTTCTTACTTCTTGCTGAAAGAGTGGCTGAAAAACCTTGCTCGAGAACAGAACCAGCCGGACCTGTGCTCCCCGATACCGGACCTCTCGACTCCACTTCTACTTCCACTTCCAGATCTACCTTCGTGCTTCGCACTTCGGCTTTGCGCAGCGCGGCGCCACGCGTCTCAACACAATCCATGCTCCAACAGATACACGCCCTGCCGCGGCTGGCTCAAGAACTATGGTTGTACAGAGGGCTTGTGGTGTGGGGAAAACGCTGGCGCCAAGGGCCCCGGCACACCCCCAATGACTGCGGCGAAATGAATGGTTTGTTGATGAACACTTCCGGTTGCTTGTCGTCACGAACTTGCTGATTTGTTTGTTTGTCTGTTCTGCGCGCGGGCGCTGGTATCGCATTATACTTGTGTGTTTCGGGAATCATGGACACAGAACGGGCAGGAGACAGGTTGGTGGGGACAGGTTGATGGGGACATTGCGGCCACTCGGGCTACAGCATCTCGACGTCGCTTTGTCGGCGCGTCCGCTGGCCGTCCATCTCGTCGTCGTCAGAGTAGTCGTCCTCCTCGTCCTCGACCGCCTCCTCATTGTCCTCCTCGACATCGTCCATCCCGTGGTCGCCGCCGAGGAACGACGTGGGCTGCAGTTAGTATTGACCGTCTATGCTTGATACCCACCATGAGCGATTCGCCCGTGTACGTGAAGCCCTTAAAGTTCTCCTGCACAGAGGACGTGAGCGGGCTACCGTTGCTTGCCTGGCCCGGGCGCTGCTGCGGCTTGATGGCGAGCGCGGCCTGAGCCATGCCCGACGGGCGAGAGAGAGATCCGCCGGGGCCGACATAGGAGTGGCGGCCGGGCTGCTGGGGGATAAAGTCCTCGTCGTTGTACACATCAATGCCGGCGTCCGCGAGGGAAGAGCTGGTAAACTCGGGGTCAAAGTTGGCCACCGACTCGTCAGAGTCCACAATGGGCTTGAACGGCGGCGTGATCTCCTTGCGGTACAGCTTCTCCCAGTCGATGGACTGGAAGAACGGGTGCTCCTTGAGCTCGGCCGCCCCACGCTTCGCACCAAGGCGGTTCTGGGGGTTACGGTTGAGGAGCTGCGGTCAGACCGTGGCTCAGGCGAAAACGTCTCTACTACTCACGCCCTTGACAAACTGCTTGCCATCATCACCAATTACATGCTTCGGGAAGCGGATCTTGCCGTAGCCTGAGAGTTAGAAGCAGAATCGCCGCTCAACTCACAGATCAAGCGGTACATCTCCTGGGTCTGCTCGGCGTAGAAGGGGCTCCAGCCGCAGCACATCTCGAAGAGAAGCACACCGAGCGACCAGAAGTCCACGTGCTTGCCGTAGCCCTTCTCGTCGAGCAGCACCTCGGGCGCGAGGTACTCGGTGGTGCCACAGAACGTGTTGGTAAGCTGGTCGTTGCTGAGGTCCGGCTTCGAGAGGCCAAAGTCGCAGAGCGCAATGTGGCCGGTGGCGTCGAGGAGGATGTTCTCGGGCTTGAGGTCACGGTACACAATGTTGTACTTGTGCAGATGCTCGAGGGCGAGCACCAGCTCGGCAATGTAGAACCGGGCGCGGTCCTCGGAGAAACGGCCTTCCTTCTGCAGGTGCCAGAAGAGTTCGCCACCGCACTTGTAGTCGGTGACAAAGTAGAGGTCCTTCTCGGTCTGGAAGGAGAACTTGAGACCCACGAGGAAGGGGCACTCGAGCGAGCGCTGCAGAATCTTGCGCTCGCCGATCGTGTGTGCCACCTCCTTCTTGGCAACAATCTCCTTCTTCGACAGCACCTTCATCGCGTAGATGCGCTTCGTGTCGCGCTTGCGCACCTGGAACACGCGGCCGAAGGTACCACGGCCTATAAGCTTCAGGAACTCAAAGTCGGAGGGCTTCAGGTGCAGCTTAGTGCGCGCGGCAGTGAAGGTGGTCTGAATCCAGACCTCGCCAGTGACGAGCTCATCTCCGCGAGTGCCAAGCTTGTACCACTGGTCGACAGTGTAGCCGTCCTTCAGAACAGGCTTAACGTGCACGATGCCGAGGAAGCCCTCGCCGGCCTTGTTGCGGTCGTATACTGAAACTAGGATCTCCGAGGAGTGCGAGGTCAGATCGCTGTCGAGGTCAGCAACGTCATTGACAAGCAATTGCAACCCACAAGGTAACCTCCTCTTTCCAGATGGGATCGCCAGGGCCCGGCTTGCCGAGCCAGCTGGAGCCGGCAGAAGTCTCCGGCGTGCGGGTGCCACTGTCGCCACTCTTGTTCTTGCGTCCCATTGCGTCGGCAAAGACGCGCGTTATGGAGCCAAGACCGCCTCCAGTTCCTGTACGGCCCAGGGGCTGCGGCTGCGACTGTGTGAAGGGAACGTGAGAAGGGTTCGTGACCGCGTGTGGTGTGCGCGACACAAACTCGTTCTGCTCGAACTGCATGACGACATACGGCTGGGGCTCGTAGCCTTCGGCCGTGATCACGTTCAGGCCACGAGCCTGGATCAGCTTGACGTTGAGCGTTCCGCGGGTCGATGGCATGGAGTTGGAACCACCGCTCTGCTCTTCGGCAGGTGTAGATGTGCCTTCCTGCTGCGGGGTATGCCTCCCGCTCGCCTGCAGCGCCTTGAGCATTTTGGGTGGCTCGTGGAGCCCGAAACCAAGCCCCCCAACGCCGCCCAGAGTGTCGCCGATGGTTACACCAGTCGTAGGCTGCGCGGTACCGGGTGTGCCGATGGGACCAAAGCCGTGGGTCGTCGGTGTGCGCATGCCTCCATTGCCGCCAGCACCAGCGGAGGAGCCCGAAAGCGACAGTGCAGAGGTCGCCTTCGTCAGGCCAGGCGAAGCAAGCGATGGTGAGCCGGAGGGCCCGGCGGTATCGAACGGGTTGGGCTGGTTGGAAGCTCGAGGTGTGGCTTGGTCAGCAGGGCCACCCAGGGAGCTGAATGACGTCGACGGCGAGTGCGAGGACGAGGAAGAGGACTCTTTAGTCGTCTGAGGCGGCGCGGTCCCTCCTGAGGATGGCCACAGCTGCTGGGCAATGTCAGCGCGAGTTACAAGGCGCCGTGAACCAAACGAGCTTGAAGGTTTTGACGGTGGGTGGAGTAACTCACCTTTACGCCTTTGAGCATGACGACGGAGTAATGTAAATTGGCCGGCGCGTTGTAGGTTCAAGGGAAGCGCAATGTAGAGACCGCTTCAATGACAGGCGACTGGACCAGCAAGAGAGCTACGGTCGACGAAACGGGTACTCGTGCGCGGCCCGTGATTGCTTCTGCAAGGGGTACTTGCCTTGCAAAAGGGGAGCAAGCCTTAGGGGACGAGACCGTCGGGTTAGTGCTCGAGCAGGTGGCGAAAGTGACACCCCCGATATGCAAATTGAGTAGAGAGAACGAGGTGGGAATCCACAATCGTATGCCGTTCAATGCGTCGGATGGAGGGAGTGTTTGGACAAGGAACCGTGGTGCTGGGAAATGACGATGCGGCGAACGAGGCGAGACGAGTCGAGGCGGAGACGAAACAAAATGAGACGAGCCGGGGTGAAATTGGCTGTGGAGCTCGCAGCTGAGTGTAAGATGGAGAGTGCGATATAATAGATGAGTCCAAGCAAGCTGCTGGTGGTGGTGAGCAAGCTGAGGACAAGGATGATTGCTTGATGCTGTAAGAGCGAGGTGGAGAGGATGAGCAAGCTGGTGGATGGGTGGTGGTGCGGCAGGTAGGTGCTGTGGTGTGAGTGAACCGTTCACAACGCAATGCCAATGGGTGCAATCGGGTGTGGGCATGTGCCTTCTAATGGTCCCTTGCACTTTAGCCTAGCTGAAGGCGGGGAATCGGCGTGCGGCTTGCGGCGTAGGGCGTGCGTGCGGGGTCGTATAAGGGAAAAAGCACGGATTGTATTCCCTAGATGCTATTAGATGCTAGAAGCCGTATATATTAATGCAAAGCATTATAGTTACTAGGGAGTGAGCTGGACGCAAGGGGAAGAGGCTGGGGGACGGGCAGGGACCGAAAAGGGAAGCGCGGGGAGAATTTGGATTCTGCTGTTGGTGCAAAGGTGTTGTATTAGGACGAATAGGAGTAATGATGTCGACGATGATGCAAGCTGCAAGGGGGGTAAGGCCCAAGGGACGATGAGTGAAGCCAATTCACTAATGGCACTAATCTGTGCGCTCTGCATGCTCTTTGCGGATGGTTCTGCGTTCTGCGATTGAATGAGAGCTGAGAGCCCCCGTTGAAATGAACGATTTCGACTGGCTGACGGATCTGTGACGGGATCATGAACTCATCCATGTGACTTGGTTATGACTCACCCTGCACAGGAACACCCGGGTCTAGCAGGTCCAGCTGGACAGCAGCAGTGTGGTTGACAATTGACACTAGCTATTCGCCCAGTGCCTCCTCGATTCTAATTCCTTCTTTTGGAGTCTGTTTGCCTCCGGCTTCGATGAAACCACACATTAACATGGGTGATCATGACTCGAACCAAGATGCAAGCATGCAAGAAGCAGTCCGGATGGCCAGCCAGATGTCCAGATGCGGTCGGTGGCCCGGTGGGATCGTCATTCCCATCTGCAAAACACAGATTTAACAGCAAATCAGCAGATCAGCACTAGGAGTGGATGATCAGCGTCGGCGTGGCGTAGAGCTCAGTCCGCCTTCACCTTTGGCCCCTTTTGGCACCTCGACGAGCACGTGACTCTGAAATCTACTCTTGCTTCCCTTTTGTTCTCCTCTTTCCTTGTTTGAACCCCCCACGGCTGAGTCAACTGTTCCTATTACCGCATGCGTGGCGCCTGGGGGCTGACTAGCGCTGACTGGACTCGCACCCACGTACCCACCATCCCTACTCTTTTTTTCATCCGCCAAAAACTCTTCTCGTCACTTTGTCTTGTGTTGTTCTCTTCCTTTTCTCCACCTCACCCCCCCAGGTCATAACAGTCTCTCCCATCCACCCCGCATCCGCCACCCACAACAACATTCTCCCCCATCGACATCCACATCCATAGCCACGCCATATCCATATCCACACTCCCATCAAAAGGGATCGCAAGAAGCGATGGAACGTACGATGCGCAGCCGCGGGATGAGGGCCACAGAGTCGGCCCAACGCTCGTCGATCGTGGCATCCACCCCAGCTTCTCAGACCACATCCAAAAAACGAAAAACCGGTACCGCAGCCATGGCAAAGGAGAGTGCCACAGAACAGCCTGCACCAGAGGACAATGTCGCCAGTAACGACAACGACGAGCCCAACGCCCCAGATACGCAGGATGCAGATGCCGCAGCAGACGAGGATGCGTCACGTAAAAAGCCCAAGCGTGTCATCATAGCAGACCCGCCGGTTCCCGCTACGCCAGACCAGTCAACCGAAAACAATGCCACAGCAGAGACCGAAACCGAAAACAATGCATCTGCCGAGCAAGACGCGTCCACGAGCGCTGCTGCCGATGGACCCTCTACTGCGACTGATGCTACGCCCGCCACGCCCGGACGTTCAACGCGTTCTTCGGCACGTCGCGGCGGCGCGTCACTCGTGAATGCCGCAGCAGCAATCTATGGTAGGCGCGACCCTGTCCCAGAATCGAGTGCCGCCCTGGGTTCCCTGGCAGACATTGCGCTGCAGTCTGTCAAGACGGCGCCTCCCCACAGACATCCCATCCGCGATAAGGACTGGTTCAAGAACAGGAAAGCGCAGATGAATGGAGACGACACGGCTCTCACCGAGGCTGAGACTGCTGAGCTCCGAAACATCGCCGCCCAGGGGATAGACCTTACGCTTATCGACCCGGAGTTGCTTGATGCCGACGAAGCCGCTGCTGTTGCGGAGAACGGCACTGCCGAGGCGGCGGGTGACGAGGCAGGCGACGGCGACGTGACCATGCGTGAAGACGGCGGGGAAGGGGACGACACCTTTGAGGATGGCAGGGAGGACCATGATGAACTCGACGACGAGGATGAAAACGACGAAGACGCTCCAGATGGTAAAGATGAATCGGGCGCCCAATCCTCCAGCAAGCGCCATCGTGACCATGCTGCCGAATCCAACGAGGACGCCGATGAGACCGGCACTGAAGCGAAGGGCAAAGGAAAGGCGAAGACACCACGAACCAAAAAGGAGAAGAAGGAACCCCGCGTCAAGCGCGCTAAGCCTCTGGCCGCGCCCCGCAACCGCTGGGGACGGTCGCAGAACGATGTGGACGCCGACCTCCGGACGCTGCTCGATACGCCGGAAAAAGCCCAAGCATATCTTGCGTCCAAGTGGATCGATGCCAAGGAGCTTCACCGCCTGGAGGAGCTGAAGCGTGAGCTGAAAACCGAACGTAGCTGACATCAGTCATAACCTACAAGCGTGGCAAGTGGACCGAGGGCGAACGCGCTGCTCTGCGCGAACACATTACCCAGTTCCAGGCTGTACGTTACATCGTCCTCTCGCTCGCTAACCGCAGGCCAACGGTCTTACGGATGCCTCGCTCCTGGAGATCATCCTTTCCAAAGGACGCTTTGACAAGCGCTCCGCATACCCACACTTCTGGGCTGAGCTTGCCGAGAAAGTGCCCGGTCGTCCAGTGAAGTATGTTGTCACTGCTGTCCAGCGGATGTACGACCCGCGTGCTCGCAAGGGCGCGTGGACAGCCGAGGAAGATGAAAAGCTACTTCAGTGAGTGTTTTACTCAGTTCCGAGCTGATCCCCCAGGGCGTATGAGCAGCACCCCAACAAGTGGACGACCATTGCCGACATTGTCGACCGCACGGTCCACGACTGCCGCGACCGCTGGAAGTGTGAGCTGCGCAACAAGGACAAGCGCAAGAAGGGTAAGCTGAAATCGTTTCGGTTCAGCTGACATATTAGGCCCATGGACTGAGGAGGAGACGCTCAAGTTGCGCGATGCTGTTATCAAGGCCAACACCGACGCTGGCCTTCCTGCTCTCAGCAGCGATACGCCATGGGACGCTGTGGTGACTCTGATGGACGAGTCGCGCTCCCGTACGCAGTGCCGCAAGAAGTGGTGAGTAGTCGTTCCTGGAACTCCAGCTGACATTTCAGGCAGGACACGATGGGCTACGGGCAGCGTACGGAGACCACCCGCAAGCGTGGCTCCAAGCTCGATTCGCGCGTTCTCCTCGATCGTCTTCGTGAGCTCGGCATCCAGCATGAGTCGGATGTCGAGTACTCGCGCGTCACCATACCGGAATGGGGCCTCACGCCTGCCCAGGTCCGCCGCAAGTGGAACCATCTCAAAGGTCTCATCCCGAACCGCGAGAACATTACTTTTACTGGTGAGCTAGTATGAATCATTGCTAGCTGACCTCTCAGAGCTGCTTAGGCAGATTGAGATCAACCTGAAGCCGGACGACTGGCGCAAGCGCAAGCGCGGCCACTCACGCGCGGACCACATTGACGACGGTGTTGTCCATGACCTGCTCATCTAAGCGGGCTGTCTGATCGGTGCAGAGGTGCCGTACCCAAACTATTGCCGCGTGCTCTGTGTAGTACTGCGTAATCACTTCTTGAGAGAGGAGACTTCTTGAGAGGAGAAGAGAGGCAGCGAGTGAGACTAGAGAAGAGCAAGCGAGAGAGCAGGTTGGGAAGAGAGTAGAGGAAGGCGAGCAGAACCCTGTGACTATTGCAGTTCCTAGCAGGCGTCTTAGCACCGTCTGTCTGTGCACATGTATTTTGTTTTTGTTCTGTCTGAAGGCGCGCAGGGACGCCAGGGGGGATGAGGAAGATGAGCCAGGTCGTGGCAACGCTATGACTCAAAAGTGATCTATCTTGAAAGTGTCAATTGCGACGGATGTGTGCTGTATCTGAAGACGGTGTTGGAACTACAGTATCCGCGATCTGCAGGTGCACACATGCAACGGCACTTATCAAACCATGCAAACTTGTCCCCCGTGGGGATGTTCCGAGTGTAAGTTTAAAATCGTTTCCTCCAGAGCATGGTGGCCGAGGTGGCCATGGCTGACAGTGGAGTGGAGATGTCCGCACGAAGTACCCAAAGTACTCGAGCCTCCCCTACCACTCCCCCCCGGCGGGACCCCACAACCCAGCAGCATAACGCAAAAAAAAAAAAACGCCGCATTGTAATGTCGGCTCTTTTTGCTCTCCCATCTCTCCTGGCGCGCTCTCCTGTTGCGCATTGTCGTCACAGCGGTCGTTTATATCCCGTGTGCCGTGTGCCCCACCTGGGCTGTGCTGTCGTACCAGCTAGTAGTACCTCGTGCTGCTTGACCGCCGGGGGGCAGCCCGTGCCCACCCACAGCAAACCACCCAGGGCACCCGGCGCACCCCCCCATTTCAGTCCACATGCAGCAACCTCCCGCGGCTCGCTAGCTCGCTCAACCTTTGTTTGCAATACATCCCCCTCCATCCCCTGCTACACCCATCCGGAATCGGAAGAGACGCTTGTGGAACGTGGTTGCTCAGCATTGAGCGACCTAACGAGCGCGTCGAGGATCGAGACTATCCATATCCATATCCACATCCATTGATCCATTTTACCCCATCATCATCTATCATACCCCTCTGTGTGTGGTGGCCCTTTCCGTGTTGGTTGGTCCCTTGTGCCCCTTGGTGCATCGCTTTGCTGGATCCGCCCCCCGTTTCTCCCCCACAGCGTCATATCTCTCTTGACACACCAACCATCCATTCCAACCATCACCTCACCACTACGCGCACCCGCCAGACGCCGATACCGACGCAGAGCATCACCACCCCCGCGCCAGACTCCGCATAGAACGACAGTATAGCATCGCTCGCGTGCCGCCGACCCCACAGGCCTGGTTACGCACGCTGGCCGTAGACCCCGCCCACTCTCGCTTCCGTTTCCCTGCATCTTTCCCATCTCTCTCCTATCTTCATTCCATCTCCATCTCCATCAACACTCGCTCATCCCGCACCTGGACCGTCCTTCCCTCGGTCTTGCACCCCGTCTCGGCCCCACCGCGATGACCGCCGCCGAGCTCAACAAGCGGCGCGTCTCGTACGTCATCCCCGCACCCGCGCGGCCTCCACCATGGCTCGAGCTGCCCCCCTTCGGTACGGCCGCCCACGCCGAATACCGCCCGTATCCCCTCCTCACCCCGAAATCCCAGCAGGCCACCAATGTGAATGGCACGCCGAACGGGAGCTCGCCGGGTAGCGCACCCACGACCCCGATCCGCCTTGGGAGCCGGAATCCCTTTGCACAGCAGCAGCCCACATCCCCACCGCCCGCATCCTCCAGTTCCCCGCCCTCGCATCCCCGACACCGGCTCGGCGTGTCGTGCCTCGCACTCGACACGAGCACGGTGCTCCACGGCGCGGATGCCCCCGGCGGGATTCTCTACACTGGCGGGCGGGACGGGCTGGTCGCGAGCTGGGAGCTGCATGTCCCTCATGTCAAGCGGCGCGGGCGGTGCTACCGGCCTGTACCTGGGCGGGGGACGGGGACGCGTGTGCGGTGGGAGCGCGTGGGGGACGGCGGCGCGGACTGGGACGACGAGGCGGAGAACAACGAGAATAATGAAGACAACGACGACCACGACTCGTGGGGATCCTCGAGCTCGGATGACGACGACCTCATCGCGCTCGACACGAACGGGAGCGGAGGACGTAAGCGCCAGCTCCCGTTCGAGTGCAAGTGGGAGGTCGACCACGATGCCATCAACCGCCAGGTGAGTGGGCCGTAACCTGGATACGGCAGGCTGCTGGTATTACACGCTTTAAACGACTAGACTAACTTCAGCCGCCACCTGCAAGTTCCTTCCGCGAGTCGGTGCAGACGCACACGGACTGGGTCAACGACATGGTTCTGTGCAACATGAATCAGACGGTAATTACGGCCAGTTCGGACCGCACGATCCGTGCGTGGTCACCACACACAGCCGAGGGCGAGGAAGAGCTCGCGGTGCCTGCCCTCATTGGTCACCACACGGACTATGTGCGCTCATTAGCGTTTGCGCGGCAGGCCGGCGTGCTCTTCTCTGGTGCGCTCGACCGCGACATCTCCGTGTGGGACGTCGCGAGCCCGCGTCCCAACGACCCGGTGCTGAAGGTCCGCCTGAGCGAGATTGACGACCACAACGGAAGCGGGCTCGAGGGCGAGTGGGGCAGTATCTATGCCCTAGGTGTCGGTGAGTACAGAGATTCACAGCCAACCACGGCCGGCTGTGCGGGTGGCTTGCGGGTGTGTGAGCGAGCATGCGTGCCGTGCGCTCGGACATCCATGCGTGATATTCTCCCTCAGGGCAGTGCTCATTACAGACCCAATGGGACAGACGCTGGCGGCAGGCACGCCCGAGCGCGTCGTACGCCTGTGGGACCCCCGCGCAGGTGACCGCTCCGTGACGAAGCTCATCGGCCACACCGAATGTGTGCGGAGTATCGTGATGAGCGACGACGGGCGGTACATGCTCACCGGAAGCTCCGATACGACTATCAAGTGAGTTTCCAGATGTGTCTATCTGACGGCAGACTGTGGTCTATTGGCGAGCGGCGATGCCTGCACACCTTCAACCACCACACTTCGTCTGTATGGGCACTGCACTCGAACCACCCTAATCTCGAGCGCTTCTACTCTGGATCCCGGGATGGTCATCTCTGTGTCGTCGATGTCGAGCAGTGCGGCGACATGTCCGAGGGCGAGTGTGTCGTGCTCGCGCGCGAGGGCGACGGCCTCCGGCGGGGCGACTATGAGTCCAAGACTGGCGATGAGGCGATCCGCTCCATCACATCCATGGACGACGAGTACGTGTGGACCGCGACCGCCAGCTCGGACGTGCGCCGCTGGCGTGACGTTGGGCGCCGCGTCAACCGCATGGACCTGGATTATGACGGCGCTTCGTATGGCGACGAGGCCGCGCAGCCTCTCGTCGCGCCAGGGATGAGCCTCGGGTCCGCAATGGAGCAGCCCATGAGTATCATTGATGTGCCCCTGCGGAACCGGCATATGGCCGGGGTGGATGGCGAGGATGACTTGTCGCGCGTCGAGTCGCGCGATTCGCGAACCATCACCTTCGCCCCGAACCCGATTGTGGATAACAGCACGCCGATACCAAACAGGGAAGGTACTGCTTCCCCGCCATCGTCGCCGCCAGGCGCGGGTGTCCCTTTCGGCTCGATGCGCGAGCGCCTCAGCATCTCGGGCGGTGTCTCGGGGGCATTCCGGCGGACGACGCTCAGCGGCGCTTCGATCCCGAACTCTGTCATGTCTGTCATGTCCGATACGCCGGACGAGCCGATTTTGTGCAACGATATTCCGTACGACTCGCTCGTGTGCCTTGGCCTCCCCGACTCGCCGTACTCATTTGGCTTCTCAGGGATGGCGCATTCCACAGCATCGCTGGCGTCGGGGATGCGCGCGCGCTCGCTCGACGAGTCGCCCGAGGCGGTACCGGAGCGGCCGATGAATCCGCGTGCGGCGGCGCGGCGCGCGTTCGAGGGCCGCGAGGTTGCCGCAGAGGCGACACCGCTGCGCGCAGCACCGGACGCGGTCATACTGGGCTGCCCGGGGTTGATACGCTCCCTGGTGATCAATGACCGCCTACACGCCCTCACGCTCGACACCACCGGTGAGGTCGCCGTGTGGCACCTTGTGCGCGGCGAGTGTCTCGGCCGGTTCGCGCATCGCGATATCGCCGAGGCGCTCGAACTGGAGCGCGGCGTCACCGACGTCCGGACAGAGATCAAGATGCATCCTGCCGAAGTCCTCGAGCTCGTGCAGTCGCGCATCGAGGGCAAGAACTGCGTTCTCCCCTGGTGCCAGGTGGACACCAAGGTGGGCCAGATCACGGTACACCTCGAGGGCGACCGCGTGTTTGCAGCCGAGATCCTGAGCGAGGAGATTGGCGTCGAGGAGGACAGCCGTCCACTGAATGTCGGCAAGGTCGTGCTCGGCAACCTCTTCCAGGGACTGATCAAGGCCGAGGAGATTGAAGTGCACTCTGTTGCCTCGTCCAGCCCCACCACGCAGTCGAGCTCGCTGCCGAGTATCTCGCGCAGCCCCGCACCGACATTCATACCCATCGACCGCGTCACCTCCCCACGGCACCGGCAGCGCGCCCTCTCCTCTGCGTCCCTCAGCGGCGGGATGACGCCGTCGATCAACATTGCCGGACTCGCGACGCGCGCAGAACGCGCAGCCATTCGCCCCGATGCGCCGCTTGGACAAAGCGCGCCGTCCTCGTCTGGCGCGTGGTTGACGCCGGGTGGCGGCGTGACTGCTGGCTCGGCACGCACCCCGTTCGGCGGCAGCAGCGTCGGGGGCGGCACGCCCGGCGACTCGGTCGCCCGCGACTACTTTTCCATGCGCAAGCCGGAACCCGCGGCCGACAAGGAGAAGGAGAAGAGCTCTGGCGCGGCAACTCCGACACCGACGACGCCAGCGTCAGGCGGCGGCAGCGGTGGTGGGCTACTGAGCAAAAAGTTCAAGGGCTTCGGCAAGAAGAAAAACACGCCCGAGCCGCAGATGACGACGGTGGTTGAGTCCAAGCTCGAGGAGCCGCCAGTGGACACGGGCCCGAAGCTGACCGAGCGCGACCGCAACCAGTTGCTGTTCCTCGATGCGCTGCGCTCGCGGACGTTTACGCCGCCATCGACGAGCGACGTGCCTCGCGTGTCTATCCCCGACGCGACGGCCGTCATCATCTCGGAGCAATCTCATGCCGACGGCGCGTATCTCGTCACATATCGTTCGCAGGTATCCAGCACGGAACGCGACATGGAGCCCCTCGAGATGAACTCGCCGTTCTGGCTGCTCAACTTTCTCTTTGCAAACGTCACGCCCGAGGAGCGCCGCCCGCCAAAGATCCCGCTTGTGCTCGTCCCCGAGGGCCAGTCGCCAGGCAACGGTGTCGGGTGAGTCGAAACGCTTGGCACCTTAGAGAAGATACAAAAACTAACACTCAGACTCAAAGCGCAGGCGTCGCGGACGGCACGAGTACGTGGCGTGATAGAGCACCTGCAGATGGCGCTTGCCCGCGAGGAGGGGCGGGAGCGGAGCATGTCGGACGCGAGCGCGATGAGCGGTGTGCCCGCCTCGACGGCCGCGCGGGCCGAGGACACGTTTGAGCTGCTGTGCTGCGGCATCGTCGCGGACCCCGAGATGAAGGTCGCCACGCTCAAGCACTACCACTGGCGTGGGGGCATGGATATGGTGCTACACTGGCGGAGGAAGACGTAGATTGTGATCGTTGTCATCTAGTCATAGGTTGGGCATGCACGCGTACAAACTGGACCATTAAGGTCGTCAAGCTGCTGGGGCCAGATGGAAGAAATTAGAATGGAGATGCAGACCAACCGGAAACGACCGGGAAACCTCCCTTTGGTCTGATCTCCCTTTGGTCAGCTTGTGGACACACACAACTCGATCTTTTCAACGCACGCTTTCTTCCAAAACCATTACAGAATATGGTATATCTTGTCTCTTACCTGTGGCCTTGCTGGCTGTATCCATTCATACCAGGCAAGTATGCAAACTGTAGGCACTTCTCTCGTTTGCAACAACAAGAGTACATCAATACATCGATCCCTGGAGCCGTGTTCCCTGGCGGTGCCCCGCGCGCCACATTTCACCATCTCGACGCGTGACGTTACTCTTTGCCCGATAACCGACGTCGCGACCACCACAACCACCAACGACCACCATGCTGGGCAGGATTCGGCGCGCGTTCCGCCTCGAGGAGGCGGGTTACGAGGCGCTGAGTACGGGCGTGGATGCAGATTCCGGTAAGTAGACGTCGTAGATGCAGCTCTAATCGCAGAGTATCCCGCCCCGACGGCAGCACACGCAACGCTGCGGCGCGTCCCCGGATCCGTCCCGCGCGCCGCCTACTTTCTCGCGCTGGTCGAGCTCGCCGAGCGCGCAAGCTACTATGGCGTCGGGGGTGTATTTGTCAATTTCGTGCAGCGCCCCATGCCACCGGGAAGCCGGAGCGGCGCGCCAGTACAACAGGAGCAGACGCCCGGCGCGCTCGGGATGGGCATGCGCGTCGCGGCGGGCGTGAGCTCTCTGTTCACTATTCTCGCGTTTACGAGCCCCCTCGTGAGAAGATGTGTGGATGTTTAGCTGACGGCAAGGCAGGCGGCGCGCTCGCGGATATGCGGTGGGGCAGATTCAACACCATCATGGTCGGCACGGCTGTTGCAGGGCTCGCGCACGCGCTGAGCGTCTACGGTGGGTGCTGGGTAGTTGGTATTGTCTGACGGAAGCGGCGCTCCCGAACCTGCTCGTGAATGGCGGCGCGTTCCCGCCGTTCCTCGTCTCGCTCATCCTCCTCGGCGGCGCGACCGGTAAGGATAAGTAGCAGCCACGCTCATCACAGGACTGATAAAGGCGAACATTGCGCCGCTCATGGCGGAGCAGTACGCGGCGCCGGACCATGTGCGCAGTCTGTCGAGCGGGGAGAAGGTGGTTGTCGAGCGGGAAGGTAGGCTTTGAGAACGGGGCGAACGGGGCGCAGCTCATGAGAAATAGCGACGGTGCAGAAGATCATGGCGGCGTACTACCACTCGATCAACGTCGGCGCCTTTCTGGCCATCTCGTCGACCTTTGCGGAGAAAGTAGGACAAAACTAACCACCAAGCTCACGGCAGTACGTCGGCTTCTGGCTCGCGTTCCTCATCCCCGGCGTGCTCTTCTGTCTCCTTCCCCCAGCCCTGTTGGCGCTCAAGCCCTTCCTGCAGCCCGCGCCTGCACCGAGTTCCACCGCCCTCCTCGACGCATACCATTTCGTGCGGGACGCCGCGCGCAGCCGACCCCCGCAGACGGAAATTGAGCTCGCGAGCCCGCTCGCAGAGTCCCTGCCCCGCGATCGCGACCCCGACGTCGCCCAGGCTGTAGAAGTCACAAAGCTCTTCCTCCTCTTCACAGTGTACAATGTCGCTGATGGCGGGCTCAACAGCCTCATGACCAGCCTGGCGGGCAGCATGACCACCCACGTACGTGCACACCCATCCGGAAGCTGATGGCAGGGCATCCCGAACGACGTGCTCGAAAAAGCGTGCGTCCAGACGTACAAGGCTGCGTAGCTGACAACAGCAACCCGTTCGCGATTGTCGTCACCATCCCGATCCTCGACCACATGGTGTATCCCTATCTCGCTGCCCGCCGCATCCACTTTGGCCCAGTCCGCCGTATCGTCGCGGGCTTTGTCCTCGCCGCCGCCGCAATGACGTGGTGTGCCCTCGTGCAGTGGGCGGTACGTGGTATTCTTGCCTCCATTTCACCTCTGACTCTAGGTATATGCCACCTCGCCGTGCGGGTCGCAGGCGACCGACTGCCACACCGTTGCGCCTCTTGTACGTTGTTCCTCCGTCCGCGCTTACCCAGTCCGCGTGGCTTGTCCTCCCCGCGCCGCTGCTCACCGGCGTGTCCGAGTGCCTCGCCGTCGTCACCGCCATGGAGCTCGGGTACACCATGAGCCCGCGTAAGTGTGTCACCTGTAACGCGAATTGATGGCAGCGGGGCTCAAATCGGTCGTTACCTCCCTCTTCCTCTTCATGCAGGCGACGGGCGCCGCGCTCGTGCTCGTCTTCCTCCCGCTAATGCACGACCCGGCCCTCGTGTGGCCGTTCTTGCTCACTGTGCGTTCTATCCGAGGTGCTCTTCACTCACTACAGGCCATCATCACCCTCGTCGCGGCCGCAGCGCTGTGGCGCACATTCTCCCACCTCGACCACGCATGACATCGTACATGCATCGTCACAATCATCTATGTATAGAGTCGTTAGAATCGAGGCCCGCCTCGCGATCCACAGATCAATCCAGTGTCCCGTCCCGCAGCAAATTCACAATGCCCTGACAATACCTTCCCACCCGTTAGACCACTCCACCGTAGTATGGCGTCGCAGTCGGGAACGACGACGGGACGGCCTCTCCTGGCTCCTGTCCCGGGCGGTAGAATGCCGACGCCGAGCTAGGGTCTCGCCGCAGTCCGCTCGCCTGCGCCTGGGGGAACGCTGGCGGCAGCCCGTGCTCGACATAGTCCTTCTGGAACCGCCGCGCCTCCGTGGGCGAATGCGGTGGTGACTCGAGGTGTTCTGTGGTGCCTGCGGGGCCTGCGGTGCCAGCTGCGCTGGCAGGGTTCATCCTTGACGCGCGCGGCGACTGGAGGCGATCGGCGATATCCTGCTCCATCTGTATACGCTCGTTCATGGCATCTACATTGTAGATGCTCATGTCGTCGTTTGTCCGCTTGTAGCTGATGTCGTAGGGTGTCTGGTAGCTCGCGCGCAGGTCGGACAGCGGCGCGCTCGTGTGTGGCGGCCCGTGGTGGTGAATGCTGTTCCGCAGGTGGCGCGGGTGGTGCGGCGAGTGGTCGTGTCCCGCGTGCGCCGGATCTACGGCGAGCATCGGGCTCGCGGCCTCAATGTCAAACTGCTCCTTGTTGTAGGTGCCGACCGTGCCGAGCGAGATGCCGCGCGACGCCATTTCCATGCGGCGCTTGCGCCACACCAGCACGCGCACCTTGTGCATCTCGTACCAGATCCACCACGCAGCACCGACGGTGATCACTGGCGTCAGCGCTGGAACACGGGTGCAGCAAGCAACGCGTTGTCAACTCACACAATCCGACCACCAGGACGGTGTAGGAGATAATCTTGTCCGTTTTCGACTTCTTTTCGCCCTTAAAGATGACACCGAGGTAGACCGTGATGAGCTGCTTCGGGAGGGTAAGGAACGCGCCGAGCATGAAGATCCAGATGTTCATGCCACATGTGGAGAAGACGGCGGTTGTCAGATGGCTGCTGTCAGGCATGTCCTCGCGCTCCACTACTCACCCTGGGATCGCGGACAAACGCGCCGCAATGATAATCCACAGGCTACCCTCACGCATCGTGTACGCGAGACACGCGTAAGCCATGTTCTTGCGCTCGTACTTTTCCGCACGCGAACGGCAGCAGTATTTGAACGCATAGTAGTTGCCGACCTGGGTGTGAGCTGTGTAACGGTGGGCCGTGCGCGAAGCGAGGAGCTTGTTGTCCTCCGTTGGCACTGTCGGTGGCAACAAACAAGTCACTTACCTCTCCGAGAAAGGTGCCGGCGCAGACGATGCCGAAACCGATCCACAGGCCCCAGACGAGACCGCAGATCATGGCGACAATCTGGTGTCAGCGTGCGCAGCAACCGGATGTAACATTACGTACCTCGTGGCCAAACAGCGGTGGGAACGAGATGACAAAGAGGATTCCGATGGGGATGGCCCAGCCACCAGGGAGGCTGCTGTCAGTGCTGTGCTATGTAGTCAGAAATGATTAGCACCCACTCCTTCATCCAGTTGGCAGCTGGCGTGCACCATGTAATAATCTGGTAATCAGCTTGGATCTGGAGCTGGAGACACACCTGGTCGTGGTAGATCGTGACCAGAATGACGACAACGATGAGGATGATGAGCGCAAGGTAGTAGTCTGACCGTCAGTCCGCTGCTATTGTCTTTAGGAGGGCCCTCCGGCGTCGGGCCCGGTCGCTCCGCCACCGGCTCCTCCGTCCATGGAGGCCCGCTCCGGGCCCGCTCCGAGCACACTCACACCACCACTTTGCGCGAATCCAGAAGCGCCAGTTGAACATGTCATTCCAGTTGATCATGCCCGACTTGAGAAACTCCTTCTCGGCCTCCATGTCCTCCTGCGTCCATCCCTCGGGGTAGTCTGGCCCAAACTCGTGCGGCTTGCCCTTGTGTGAGGCATGCGACTCGTGGCTCATCACCGACTGCTGTCCCATTGTCGCCTGTGCCGTGGACGCCGTGCTCAAGCTCCGTTGCGGGGGATACACCTCGTGCATCGAGTAGTGCGCATGGGCGGGGTACGCGCGCCCACCGGCCGCAATCATGTGCTGTTCCGAGTTTGAGGAGGATGCCGACGCGGTGCGGTACATGCCTGTCGTACTGCTCGCGTCGGCGGGCGAGGCGCGAAGATACTCTTGCCGGTCGTCCTGGTCGTCATGCCGCCTGGGCGCGTACGGATTGCTGTCCTCCAGCTGCGCGTAGTCGTACGTCTGGCCGCGCGGGTAAGATTGTGACATGGTGTTGGGAAAGGAGTGTATTGTGGTGAGTGATAGGGTGAGAGGACGAGCGAGATGAGATTGAGAAATGTGCTTGAGCACGTCCGCGAGCCGGTACTGTGCGCAGCGCTTGTTGCCGCGTTGCGTTGTACGTTTGTATGTGCTAGGCTGGCTTTGTACTTGCGCCTCTCTCTGTGCTGCTTGCAATGTCTCGTCTCTGAGGTTGCGGTATGAAACGCGGGCTGTCAGACACACAGGGACTGAAAAAGGATCGAGGCAAAAGGGATTCCGCAGTTGGGCAGCGTGGCGCGCGCGGTGGAGGGCTTCTAAGCGGGTGGCAAAGGCAGGGTGAGAAAGGGGAGAGGGAGGGCCCCAGGAATAAAAATGGGTCCAGCGGGGTGTTGGGGTTGGGGTTGGGGTTGAGTGCTAGAGTTCTAGAGATGAATGGAGATGGGAGGGGGTATGAAATGGATATGAAAGGAAGAGAGATGCGCACCCAATGCAATATATCTCCCTCGGGCATCGTCGTGCTCGCTACCGACAGCGGCGAGCTCGACGCGATCAAGGCAGTGAAGGCGGTGGTCGAAGGGTCTATTTGTGGCACGGGCCTCCGCGCCCAGGCTGGGCGGGGAACGGGGCAGAAGCAGGCGCAGGCGCAGGCGCAGAAGGGCAGAAGGGGGTCGGAGGCTATTCACCAGGCTGCAAAGAACGTAAGAACTGCGAGAAATCTTATATTCCGCACAGCGCGTGCCCGACAGGAAGTTCCGCAGCACGCAGTGCAACTGTCCATAGATACACAATGCTACATGTTCCACTCATTTGATGCACTGCACCGCCTACACGCAGCTACACGTCTATCAGTCTGCCAAGGATGATATGATGTCTGGGTTGATCTGCGACATGTCTGGTAAACTCAGTTCTTCCATCTTCATTGTGTGACTGGAACCAACACCGCCAGCAGGCTGCCACTTCTTCGCGCTCCTGATTGCGCAGCGCCCAGCGCCACATAGACAGTGTCCAGATCCTCGAGAGTGTCTTGTTGGTGATGCGGCTGTGGCCATTTGCTGCGCCTCAGGAGCCCCAGTGCCCAGACTTCGGGCCGCACTGCCTTTCGTGACGGTAATGCTTGGCCGGTTGGGTGTCGCAACGCGCCAGTACCCATGAAGCAATCTCCCAAGGACCACAGTCACTGCATCTCACACTCATCCCTTCTCAATGTTGAAATATATCGGTTGCATACACTACTGACCTGGCACTCTCAACTCTGCTGATACTACTGCCCTCGATTACATCACTCACACACTTACACACCACACTTTTCTCCCTCACTACCTTTTCAATACGGCTCCAGACCCGCAAGCTGCCGTCCGCGGGGGGAGAGCACGGGTGGGGTGCGCGGCATCGTCCTCTCATCCGGCTGGACGTCCCAGTGCGGCTTGAACTTTGCCGCCGTGATGCGGAAGTCGAGCGGGTCGTGACTCGTCCCCCAGCTCTGATCAAAGCACTCCCGCTTGCGCTCCACCTGCTCGCGCGTCGCGTCCTTTGCAGGCTTGTAGCACACGTACGCAGCCAGGCGGGGGCGCTCCCCTGCCGCCGCCGCGCCGTAGTGCACCGTCCTACTGTCCCAGAGGATCAAGTCTCCTGGAGCGGCACACACCTTCTCCCACACGCAGCCCTGCGACTCGAACCACTCCACCGCACCGGCCGTGTGGCCCCACCAGTCGGACGTCGGCCACCCATCAGGCGGACGCACCTCGGGATGCGTGGCAAAGTACTCTGCGAACAGCGCCGTGCTCCCCCGTAACACCATCAGCCCGCCGTCGCGCTCCCCGTTCTCGGCGAGGTTGACGATACCCTGCACGCAGTGGCGCCACGTGCGGGTCGGGCTCTGGTCGACGTGCGGCCACGGCGCGGTCGCGGCTGCGGGCAGCTCGGAGGCGAACGGGAGAGAAATGTTGATACTGTCGTACGAAACGAGCAACTCGGGGGTGCCCCACAGCCGCGCGAACGCGTCGACCACACCAGGCTCGGAGCGGATATCCCACACAAACTGCTCGTGCTGCACGCCATACCGGTGAAACAGGCCGCCCTTGTCGAAGGCGGGCACCGTGGCCGGGTGCCATGTCGTCCGGTCATCGCCCTTGAAGCCTGTTGTTAGCGGAGTAACACAGGCCACGTACCGAGGCCAAACGACTCGAGCCACGCGTACATCTCCGCGACATAGTGTTCCGCCCTCTCGGGTGAGACCACGCCGCGCACGACCGTGTACTGCCGTCAGCACGATATCAGTGTATGCTACTCACGCCCTGCGTTTCGAGCTCGGGAAATGCGCCGGTCTGGGGTTTCGCCGGCGCGCTCGCCGACACTGGGGATGGCCCGGGCGCCGACGCCGGCGCCGGAACCGTGTGCGGGAGGTTGGGCGTCGGCGTAGGATGCAGAGTCTGGACAGTCATCCCCGGAAGTGTTGGATTCGAGGAGCAAGTAGAGTGAGTGGAGTGAGTAAGTGGCAAAGAACAGACATGTCGCGCAGGGCCTCCCCCTCAAGTTCTTTTATCCCCACGCTGCCGACTGCTTCCCGGGCGCCGCTGTGGGCGTCCTCGAAGCGACAAACTGGGTGCTGCGTGTTTCCATGTTGCGTGTTGCCAGATATGGCGTCGTGCGGTCGTAATCTGCGGACCGGCATCTGGCGGCCTGGCGGGAGAAAGCGCCGAAAACCCACGGATCAAACTTCACGCTTCGCGAAGCTGGAATGGCCCGACAACGTAATCGCAAAATGTCCCGGTGTAGACCAAAATCTTGTCTCAGCACGTAGCTTGCGCGGCGACCGGCGTTGGCGCCGCCGACCCAAACACGTGAACACCGCCGTCCATAGCCATGTCCCATGTGCCGTGCGTGGTACCCTGCGGTCTGCGGCCTGCGGCCTGCGGACTCCGGAGCGGGCGTGCGGATATGCGGCGCATGTAGCTTTGGCAGGGAACGAGAACGGGCGCGGGGGAGGGGGGAACCATAGTTGTGGCAGATTATCGGATAATCTGCGGAGCACACTGCGGCGGACAGAGTCGGAGATGGCCGATTAAGAAACGTGAGCTATGCGTGTCGGGTGCATGGCAGAAGCATGTCGCAGTGGCAGGAAGGAAATGCCACGTTTTGGGCGCTGGGGGCGGTATACAAGCATACATGCATCATATCCTCATTCCCTGCACAGCGGAACGTCTGACCCGCGCCAAGTCCTCGGTGTACCGGGTGTGCGTGACGGGAGCGAAACGGGGTGCGGGATGTTCTGTGGATCTAAGGAGCTGGGAGATGCAGGACTGGTATACTGGTCTACTGGGCGCGATGGGTACTACACATGTGCTGCGGCGCAGCTGCGCTGCCCCAGCCATTCGATCATTCCGTTTGGCGGACGCATCGCCTGTACATACCATGGCGACGGATCTACACGATCCTGGTTGCTGGATCTCTGGCTAACTCCGTTGTGCGGCTCGCTTGACCCTGTTTCGGGGTCGGTCCCGCGTCTCGGGCGGAGGTGTCCGTCCGCGTAACGTAACGCGATCGACTCAAGAGGCATACCTCTCCTTCCAAGACGCCCTATCTCGACACGTCACATTTGGCCACTCTTCACCCAGCACTGCCACATGCCGCGCCCGCATTGTCCATCAATGTCATGAGCTACCGGGGTACAGTTTGTACAGGTAGGGAAAATCTAGCTAGGAGTGGTCGGACAGGCAGCTGACGGAGAGAATGGGAATGGGTGTATGCGAGTATGAAATGGCTGTGGGCCGAGCATTGGCCCGCCGACATGTCAACAACCAGAGTGCAAATGAGAGAGAGAGCGATACTGAAGGGAAAGAAATGTAGGTCTACTGCTTAGCTGGGCGGCGGGCAGTCGGGGATCTTGATGTCCTTGAGGTTGCGGTCCTTGTCAAAGAGACCCCTGTACAGTTAGGATACGCAGGCTTTGCGAGCTGTGAAGCACTCACCAGTAGCCCTCAACACCACCGTAGCGCTTGTCCTTCCACTCCTCGTCAAACGGCTCAAAGTAAAAGTACTTTGTGCCGTTCTGGTTGGCCTGGCAGACGTACTCATCGAGGAAGACTGGGATCAGCTTGGTCGATGCTATCAAAAGTTGTACTCACTCTGGAGGTTGGCGGTGGTGGCGTCCGTGGTCGGACGTGTCTCGCCGTTCTCGGAAGTGGGAGGCGACGAGCCAGTCGGCCATCCGGTCTCAGCAATGTAAGTGTCGGGCTTGTTCGGCGACGCCTCTGCCGGGGCGACGTCTGTCTCCTCAAAGTACTGCCAGGTCCAGGTGGCGGCATCCTGGACGGTGGTTCCAGCAAACCAGGGGTGGACATTGGCCATAAAGTAGTCAATGTGCGGCGCAAGCGTCGTCGACATGAGGGCGCCGGCGTCACCGGTGCCGACCTTGATTGTCTTCCCGAGGTTCCAGGAGCTGAGTGAGCTCCTGAACTTGTCAATGAAGGTGCCCAGCGTGGCGACGGCCTTGGTGTACGCGGCGCCCTGAGGGGTGACGCTGGTGAGGCCAGAAGCAGTCATCTGAATCAGAATGTACTCGTTGCCGACAGCAACACCCTCAACGTTGTCGACGCCGTAGGTGGTGAAAGCCTCCTGCAGGGCATCGACCTGGACATCATATGCGGTCGTGTTCGAGTCGATGTAGATGGCGGGCCAGATCTTCATGTCGACCTTGGTGTCCTTGATGGCCTGGAGGACGAGCGCAGTGGTGTTGCACATGGCACCGTAGAGGCGAAGGCGAGTCGTCAGCTGCGAGAGCAGCTGCATATCACGGTTCACCATCGATTGGTTGGCCCAGCAGTCTGGCCAGACGGTGTACTACGATGTTAGCTTGGGAATTTTGCACGTCATGGGGAATTGGGCGCGGCACAGCATCGACGGTGATAACGCTTGAGCAAATGGCACTCACCTTGGGGCTGTAGGCAAGACCCCAGAAGGACTTCTTCAGACGGTCATCCTTGTCGAAGACGGACGGGTCATCGCCGGCCAGCGTGTTGCTGCCACCGCTGCTGCTGCCGGAGCTGTTGCCACTCTTCTTGTTCGCCTGTGTGACACCGACACCGACTCCGACACCAACACCGATACAGAGGAGAAGAGCGATGAGGCCGATCCAGAGCCACTTCTTTGAGCCGCCACTGCGGCCGCCATGGTCACCACGGGGAGCGTACTTCTCATCGCCCATGTGGCGGGAAGCGGTGTTGCCGCCCTCCATCGCCCAGAGGTCGTCGGCGGTCGCGCCCTGCGTGCCGTGTCCGACGGGGTACTGGTTGCCGTACTGGCCGTTGCCGGAAGCCATTCTGGGAGAGTCCATAGGAGTGTAATCGTTGTGAGAAGGACGAATGTTGTTGTTGGAATACATGGAGTCGTTGTCGCTCAAAAGCGCTGCGGACGGTGAGGGGTTCGGGGATCCTCCAACAAATGGGTCAGAGTACAGTGACGCGCGATGGGCCGGGGGAAGGTTTGAGGGGTCGCCAAGGTCGTTCAGTTCTGTGCGCACTGGTGAGCTCGCAGCAAAGGAGGCGAGAATAAGAAGGTTGGCAAGGGGGGGATAAGGGACGGCCTAGGAACGAGAACGCAAGGCCGGAGGACAAGGGGGAGGAGGGGGGGAGAAAAGGAGCGTTGTGTCGAGATCAAAGAAGAGGAAGAAGAGATGTAAAGTGGCGGGAGGAGGTGATGGGATAACGAGAGAGAGAGAGAGAGAGAGTGAAGAGGGAGAAAGGGAGAGTAAGAAAGAGAGACTGTGAATCAAGAAGGAGCGAGTAGGAGAGAGATCGTGAGATTGTGAGAGTGTGTGTGAGAGAGAGCGAGACCAGAGAGTAAGAGACAGCGTGTGCTGACTGGGAAACGACGACGACAGCACACACACAGCTCTCTAGGCAGACTAGAGGCTACTGTTGAAGAGGACAAGAGCTAGTACAGGATAACGCCACCGCAGACGGACGCACACACGCGCACGAGACGAGAGGGAGAGCTGCTAGATCTCAAGAGCGGACTGCAGGGACTGCAAGCGATCAATATGGAAAGGCAGTGGCTAGAGGAAGGCAGGGGGCAGGTCACAGAGGCTGGGCGCGCACTGGCGCACTGGGCGCATTGGGCGCACACTGAGAGTCTGGGGCCAAGGCGCCCAAGGGGGCGCGTTGAGAGCGGCGATTTGGCCTTTTTTTCTTTCTTCTTCCTCCTCCTTCTTACTCTCTCTCTGGTCGCGCGCATTCTGCGTTCCTCGCTCTTTTTGCTCGGCGGCATGCGTGCCGTGCCGTGTGGGTCTTCCTCCGGGCCAGGGCAGTAATCTGCAACCGGCTCCCCCACACGGACCTCCATTATTCCAGGGATCGACAGGGTTGATCGCGACCATCAAAAGGGACCAGCAGCAGCCTTTTTTTTGTTTTTGTATTTTTCTTCTTTTCGGGCGTTATTCAGGCTCAAGCTCAGCACGAGAAGAAACGAGGGACAGGAGGCAGCTCGCCCAAAGAGCGCAGTGCAGGCTGGCTCGGAACCAGACCACCTTCCCGATCTTCCAAAAACCATGAATAACCCCAAGTGCAAAGAAAAAAAAAAACAGACGAAGAGAAAAGAGGTTCTCGTTACTGCACCACCGAGCGCTCCTCGACCTATCGCACGCTTCGCAGCTATCGCAGCCGCTAGCTTACGTGGTTTAGAGGACTGCAATAAGGGGCCAAGCAACGAGAATAGACAGGAGACAGTCGCTCTGTGGGATCTGAGGACCACCAAGCTCCCAGCTCATACGATGGCCACTGCCCATTCCGACACCACGGCCATTCCAACCCATCCGGCAGGGTGTGCTGGATTGTGTGGCGCGTGTGGCACCCACCAGGTTCCATCGTGCTGCACGCGCACACGCCAGGAGTGGTACCCTATACAAGGCCTCGAGCTCCAGGTATGCAGGCGCGCAGGCGTCGCGACTAGCGTGCCTCAGAGCCTCTCCAAAGTACCCAAGTCGATCAAGTCTCTGCGCTGGCGGCATGTGATGACAATGGCAATGATCGCAGCCCGTACGCAGGGCCGCAGCCTCCCTTCCCCAGACGCAAGTTGCAGGGTGCCGCCACCCCGCAGCCACTGGGCCGTCCCGACGACAATCACTGCACAGCATACTGCGCCAGCGACAGTATCCCAGATAGCGTCCGGCCTGCCTGCCGGGCTGGGCGGGATGGCATGCCGACCTGCGTGGGCGGCCGTGGGCGAACTGTATTGGGATATGGGGAATGAGAGTTGCGGTCTTACTCCCGTGACAGAGGCTGTATTGCAGCCATTGTCACTGTTGCAGACATTCAATCCGTTGTCGCGAGCTCGCTTCTCTGAATGCAGTTGATGAGATGACAGCCCGTGCACAAAGCTTGATCTGCTGCGGATGATGGCGATGATGGCATACCCGCACCAGTACTTTCACACTCGCCTTGGCGTGCGGCAGCAAGCTTGGCCGTGTCATGCCCCCAGACGCCCAGACGCGCCAGACGCCGGATCGTTTGCCCGTCAGAGTTGCAGAGCTGCTCCATGCTCCACTTGTCTTGGCGTCCATGGGGCCACATACCACAACCATATCCGAAGCAATCAAAACCAGAGATGCACGAGGCAGAGAGTCGGGGGTGAAAACCGAGATCCAAGAACCATCCCACCAGCCACCGTACTCTTCGCCATCTCTGTGGCCACTTTATTTGGCAACTGTCCCATGCCGGGTATTGGACTCTATTGAGACCGTGGGTCTGTGCGCAGATGGGATACCCTTGCCGCCAACGCACTGACCGCGCAGTGGAGCAGGCAGCAGCAGTGTGAAGAGACAGTGAAGGCTTTGTCGTGTGATCGCGTACCCCGTGCAGCGGCAGAGGAAGCAAGGACAGGGGGGACGCTCGAAGCAGTCGTGTAGCGTGCGCAGACTGCCTGGCCCGTTGACCGATCACAGCAAACGACTGTCGACATCTACTCGAGATCGGCTGTCGGCTTGTCGCGAAACTGGCCACTCACGCCACTCGCACTGGACGCGAGGCGCTGAGCGCGCTGAGGCCAGTCCTCGAGAGCGCGAGAGCAGCCGTTCAGACGTTCAGACGCCTGGTGTGGCTTCGAGCCCATGATCTCAGGCTCTCAACTCATCGACATTTTATATCCTGTCTCTCTCTCGGAAATCAAATTTCCAAACTCTGAATTCACTTTCCCGGTCCAAACTCCCCCCTCTCACGGATGACCACGACAGGACTCACCATAGCTCTGGTCAGGGACCGGCGTCGTCGAGCGGCTGGTGTTCGCGCTGGCGGCGATGCTCGCGCTCGCGCGCGGGTCCGGCTCAAAGCCGGGCACGCTCGAGTAGCGCTGTAGCGGCGGGGGCTGGGCCCAGCTCATGTCGGACATGGTGGTGAGGAGCAAGAACGGGGGCTGGCCGGGTGGGCTGGAATGAATGGGATGCGGAAATGTGTGTGGGACGGAGTGAGAACGTCGTGAGAGAGAGAACAAGTCGACGTGCGCGCTCGCTGATGCTTATCCGTGAGGTCCTCGAGGTCCTTGATCTTGGGGTCCTGGCTTGCGGACCTTGATATCCTTGATCCTTGCATCCTTGATTCTCGCCCCCATGTTCCGTGACGCAGTGACTCCACTATTCCACTAGGCCACTATTCCACTAGCGCACAAGCTCTCCTCCCGACGACTGCCGTGCTGTGTTTCCTATGCCCCGATCCTCGATCCAACGACAATCATCTAGTGTTCGAGGGCGGTGCGCGCCACCGACGATCATCAACATCGAGCACAACCTTGCAAAAACATTTCACGCTTTAGTATCCCTGCTGTCCACTTTGCTGTGCCGTGTTTGGTTCTCCGTCCAGGCCCACGTTATGCCCCGCTCGCCACGGCGCCCGTACAGGGCCAGCGAGGCGGGCGGTGACGACGGCCGCCATTGCTGAATTGCGCGGCGCCCTAGACTTGCGGTCTGGATCGCCCGGCATGGACGGTCTCGGCCGACGATGGAGATCCTGTGATCCTGGGCGCCTGTCGGGTCATGATTCTGGTTTGTGGTTCGCGCTTCGTACATTCGTGCCCGTCGTTCCGTACCACTGCATTCACTGCTTTGTGTACTGTACTGGGTTAATTGGGCGGTGGGCACAAGGCTGGGCAAGAATAGACGATAACGCGAGCTGACTACGCCCAGCGCCGCGCACACCCACGATGCAGAGTATGTAGACTGTCTTAATCACGCGCGGAATGTGAACATTCATGGCACTGCTGCATTGCATTGGTGGCGATGTGCGGCACTGGCAGTCGCGAAACTAGTTGAATTGCATAATCACACCGCCCTCTGAAATTCAACGTTGTGCCAGTTCCAGTTCAGTTCCAAAGTTCTGCTTCCACATTCCGACTCTGCATTCACTGCAACATTCCGTGCCGCAGCGCATCCTCTATAAACAACTTGCTATCGCATCGCCCCGCTCGCCCCGCACACCGCGAGACCTCGAGTCATGTTCTCTCCGAGCTGCTAAGGCACGGGTGGGTGGACGAGCTACCACTCGCCGGATCATTATCGCTGCCGAGAGACAGGGGCCAGGCCCGATCGCGTCCGTCGACGCGCGACGTACTGGGACCTGGCTCATGTTCGTGTATCGCATTGCATAACGTATAACTATCTCTCCGTCGAATGTTCGTCGTCTCGGCTGGCCTGGCCTCGTGTACTGTACCGTGGTATATCCTGGTACGTGAATGTCCGTGGGGAATATCCGTTCTTCTCGACTCATAACGACGTGTATGATCTGTGGTCAGCCCAAACTTCCAGAGTGCTGTACTCACTGGGATTCCGAAATGTTCTCTCCCTCGCACGTCTGCCTCCTCGCTCACTCTCCCTCATAGCCTCCGCTCCATTCACTGACCCTTCTCCCTTCCCATCAATTTACTGCCTCCCAGCGGCTTCATTCACCCAGCTCACACCTCACACCCCCTTCTGCCCGTCCCAGTGCGGGACCAACAGCGGCATCGACGCCCGCCGCGCGAGTGCGGGGCTCGCGAACGGCTCAGCATGAACGGAGGCACCGGAATCTGGTCCGGCACTACGTACTGGGGGCTGTCCGCTCCATGGCACAAGTGGGAATGCGTATCCCACGGTCGGCGGGACAGACGGTGGCGGGGCTTCCTGACCTTGTGAACCTTCGAAGCTTTCGAAGCGCACGCCGTGCGCCGCGGACTTGGGTGGGTGAGTGGGGTGTGTTGCCGTCTGTGGGCGGTTGGAGAGATGAGGAGTGGGGAAGAGTTTCTCCTCGGAAGAGAGCGGATACGTAGGGTATGTTGCCGTCTGGGGGCGGCTAGGAAGATGGGGGACGAGGAACGGGTTTTCTTCCGAGGAGGGGATCGGGTACGCAGGGTACGTGGCCGTTTGCGGGCGACTCGGAAGGGTGGAGACGCAAATCGGTTTCTCCCCAGAAGGGAGCGCACTCCCAAACGAACTGAACGCAGAGGGAGGGGGGAAACTTCCCGAGAACGGGGTGACGAGCGCCGTGGTGGACATCGGCGACGAGGCGGACAGCGCGAGGGGCGACGCGAGCGATGCCCGGCGCAGCGGGGAGAATCCCGGTGCGGAGGGGGAGACCGGGAATGGAGACGGCAACATGGACATTGCGGACAGACTCGCGCGCCGAGCCGGGGGCGCATACGGGTACGGGTACGGATACGAGTTTGGTGCGCGTACGACGGGTCCCGGGCCGCCCTCTGCCGTCAGCCTCCGCCACGGGGCCGACGCACCCGCCGCGAAGCGGCGCTTTCGCGCCGGTCCTAGTCCGGCACTCCGGGGCTCGCCGACTGCGACGCTTGCGCGCCGCGGCCCGAGGCTGATGTTGGCAGGGCCGGTGCCCGCGACACTTGCACGCCGCGGGATGTTTGGGGGGGTGTTGCGGTGCTCCTGTGTAATGGGCGTGGCCGGGATAGGCGGCGGGAGATGATGGTGCGCGTAGATGCCCGGAGGGCCAGGAGGACCAGGAGGGTCCGTGAGGGCGAGTGGGGGCGGGCGGCGCGCACGCAATGGCGGGACGCGGTGTGTCCCGTCGTCAGGCGCACCAAGCGTGCTGGTTAGATCGCGCGGATCACCATCACTGGCATGCGCGGCGGCACTGCCGCCTGCACGTGCGTCGCGGAGACGGATGTGCTTTTGCGGTGTGGGTGGGAACGCGTACGGCGGGCCCGGGTGGTGCGCCGCGACGAGGTACCAGGGGGCGAGGTGGGATATTTGCGGAGCGGTGAGTGGCGGGTGCGCGGCGAGTGAATGGTGCGGGAGGGGTGTGGTTGGTGTGGCTGATGAGGGTGGTGTGGCTGGTGTGGCGAGCTGGAGATGCTGGATGTCGCGCTCGATACCGAGTCCATGTTGGATCGTCGGCGCCCAGAGCAACGGCCCCACGTCCTGCGTCGGTACCTGCGGCGTATTCTCCTTATCCGACACGCCGTCGAGCGAGTCCGCGTCCTCGCTCGCTTGGCTGTTTGTCCGGGTGTGCGTGGGCGCCTTGTGGTGGCGGTACGGGTTGACTTCTGCCTCGCGGTCGCGCTGGTCTTCGCCGCCTCTGCGGTCACAGTCTTCGCGGCCTCCGCGGCCATGGCGACGTCTGGCGGGGAAGACGAATGTGCGCAGCCGCTCCTCGTGCGACATGTCGAGTACTGATCGTGTAATCGTTCAGAGTGGTGAGGTGAGATGAGACGTTCAATGGTCGGGGGGGCTTTAAAAGACGAGACACTGTCGCCACCTCCGCGTCCGCATCGCGCATCGCCTCGTACTCCAAGCTGCTCGAGTCGTGGTAGTTGGTCGTTCCGTCCGCCCCGCGGTCTGATGCCTGCAGAGCTAGCAGCTAGCTGCCAGCTGGTGCAGCTGAGCTGTTACCATCAGCACGGGGCGCGTATGACGCGTTTGGAAAGCTGCAGGAGAGTGGCAATCGGGCTGCGGCGATGCGCATCGATCCGGATCAGTCACGCGTGATGGGTCTGAGAAATTGAGGATCGAGGAGGTGGCAGACTAGACGACCGGGCGAGCAAGATACCAAGATAGAGATCCAAGATATCTGGCCTCTGGATAGCTGGGCGGCCCTCACGTTGCTAGCTCGTGCTGTAGGTGGTTTCGCTCACCCTAACTCCCCTCTCCGTCTTCATCGCTGACCGGGCAATCGTTCCGGACGCTGTCGCTACAATAGTCGCTATCGATGGCACGGTATGTTGCCTTTATGCCTTTATATCGCAAGATCTCGTGTGATCCGTCATCTTGCGCACATCACTTTCCCCATTAGCATTCGCCGGTCACGCGTTGTGTGCCACAGCCTGGCCCAACGCAATTAGGAGAGCGGATCATTGCTGATCCGTTTGATCAGCGTGTTCGGTTGTCTTCTTCTATGCTTCCTCTCCTGATATCACAAGCTCTGCTGGTTTGGCGATTCTCGCTTCCTCGCTTCTCACCCCTCCGCTAGCCAAGTAGCGCCGATCTCGTGCAACAGATGAAAAGCCCAGACCCCAGAGAATCCATTATACACTATGTACATCTAGAAATGACAACTACCCATGCCGTCTACTTGTCTTTACTGCTGGGCGAGGGAGAGGGCCGACTCCCACTCGACGCCGACCCACTCCTCGGCGATACCGACGCAGTCGCGCTCGCATGCAAACACCATGACTGTGCCCCACTCCATCTCGCCCTCGCCCTCGCCCTTGGCCAGGCGCGCAATCTCTGCGCGGCGCTCCGCCTCAGTGAGCTTCTTCGGCGGCTGCGCGGGAGGTGGTGCACCAGTCGTGGAGAGGGACGAAGGGCGCAGCGAATTGATCAGCTGCGGGACGAGCTGCGCCTCAAACACGCGCGGGCCTTTGCACTTGGGGCAAAGCGGGATTGTCGCCGTCGTGTAGTACTCGCTGAGATCGACCTCGTCCTCCTCCGACGCCGAGGCGCGGACCGGCGCCTTGGGGAAGAGCTTCTTAAACAGCGGTGATGTGCCAGAGTACGGGAGCGGCACGGAGCCAAAGTCGTACCGCAGCACCTGGGAGGACGCGTCCTCAGCAGACTCAAGGCGGCGAACAAAGCGCTCGAAAATGTCGTCCACTCCCTTGGGGAGCAGACGGTCCCAGCCGTCCTGTTCGCGCCACTCGGCCTTCTGTTCCGGTGACTCGTCCTCGTCGTCGCTGTCCAGGTCGTTGTCCTCCTCTACCAAAATCAGGTACTCGTCCATTGTGGAGAGATACTGCGCCGGAAGGTAGGCGGGGAGCGGGGGTGCCAGGGTGGTAGGCTCGCCGATGGAGAGCGCCGCCATAGGTGCAGTGACTGGTGCGGGCTCTGCTGCGGGCTCAGGTGCTGGGGCAGGTTCCGGTGCGGCAAAAGGATTCGACGGGGCAGCGCCAAAGAGGGGCTGTCCGCTGCCAAAGAGGTTCCCACTTGCTGCGGGTGCGTCCTTGACCTGTCGTCAGTTGGGGTCTGAAGGAGTATACTAACAGTAAATGGGTTGATCCTCGCCTTCTCGCGCTCCTCCTTGGCAATGCGCTCCGCCTCGGCACGCTTGGCCTCCACGTCCGCAACATACTCCTCGTTGCGGACGGACGCGCGCCACGCGCGCACCGATCCCTCGCGACGGCTACAACCTGCGCGGGGACAGGCAAAGACGTACAGCGTGCGGTCGTTTTCGCCGTCCACGAGCGGGCAGTACACCTGCGAGAGGAGGGGCATGGGGTTATGGCACACGCCGCAGTTTACGGATTCTGGTGCGGAGGAGGTCGCGCACGCCGGAAAAGTCGGGTAGCCGCCGATAAAACTTGCGGTGTGGCTTGGTGCATCGGCCGTGTCCACGGGGCCGTCGGGGAGCGCGAGGAGAACCGAAGACGGCTCATCGCTCATGTCCGAGCCGCTCTCGGAGGGCGCGCGGGGCATCGCTGCGATCTGCATGTCAGCCTCAAATAATAGACAGGTCCAGAGGCAGGGTATCACTCGGGCCGCGGGGTGGCACATGTATCCAGCTGGACTAAACCATGTCTCAGCTGGGACGTGTCACCGACCCCGGGCAGTGGAGTGTGCGCGTCAGAAATAAGTCGCCAAACTAGTTTGAGATCGTCACGCTCGCCGCGCTCCGCAAACGCGCACCGAACGCCGCCGGTATCCCACCGCGGTCGGGCGGCATACCGCCCAGCAGCTCCAAAACGGAGGCCGGTCGGCATACCGCAGGCCCGCAGAGGCAACGGCGACGGCGCACGCGCAGGACGCGGGGGTAGGTCTCGTCATCGTATCGTCATTCGCGCAGGAGGGAGAGCGGGCACTGGGCATTGGGCACTGGGTACTGACCTTTTGGTGGTGGATGGAGAGATGGAGAGTTGGGATGTGGATGGGAAGTGGTGGTTTGGCAGTGAACTTTTTCGGCGGTGCGAAAAAGCGGGTGGATCAATTGATTTTCGCCACGTCATAAATTTGGCCATACACCATGTGTGGCGTGTGGCAGGGAGCTGTAGGCGACGGGGTGCCGATGCCGTCATGCCCACCCTGTGGTACCCTCGGAGGTACCCTCGGAGCTCGGTGCTGCGACCGATGGTGTCGGGCGTTGCTGAAAAGTGCAGCGACAGGCGAGTAGCTAGTAGGAGGGTTGCACTGCCCACGGAGTGTCTGCTGCAACTGGCGACTGTAGACCGGAGGTCAATGGTGCAGATGGTCTACAGCACGCCCAGCATAATGTGCACAGGCCACACGACTGCGTTGAGCCGTAACCTGTGGCAGCGAGTGGTACCCAAGCTTCGGATTTGTTCCTAGCCGCTCATCCCGAAACCGACAGGCCTCCCGAGCAGGACCGGAACCAGGAGACGGACGCCTGTCGTGTTTATGGATGCTAGCGATGGGCCATGCCGTGCCGAGGTGCGACTGGCGACAGCGATGTCTGAGATGAATGATAAGGGATGAGCAAAAACAATGCGAGAAGAGTTCATGTGTGAGTGTGGAGCGCGGGGTAGGCACTGCCCGAGAGTGGCGGTGGGCCAGTGGGTCCTGTCGGGTCGCCTCGGAAGGCTCGGAAGGAACTCGTACTAGCGTCCTGGTCGACTGGTACGAGTTGGTGGCCGACCACATGCACCTCGAGGCCCCGAGACAATCACTCCAGCGCCAGCACTAGTCACCAGCTCATGAGCGGTAGTCACCCCAACATCGGTGAGCCACGTTCGTCGGGCCCCACCCACATCGGACACCCGAGCGATAAGCAGTGTCTCAAGTCTCATCTTTGTGCAAGGGCTGCCAAAACGTGCCAAACAAATACCACAGCCTGGCAGCCTCATGCATCCCTTCTGCCGCACAGTGCATGCCTTGGCACAGATTGCCACTGCCTATCCCCACAGCGTTCCCCGCATCAACCCCAGCCGCAGAACACCCCAACCACATCACTGCAATTTTACATGCCGATGATGTCGATGTCCCGATGTCGAGGCGTTGAAGCCTGGGGGGGGAGCACAGGAGAGGAGATGCGTAATGACGCGCGGCCAGGTATTCTTTCAACGATGGGCGCGTTATCTCCCTTCAGAGATTAGAGGTGGAATCACGCAGCCCCATTCCCCCGCCCAGGCAGGGTGAGCTGGCCAGTGGCTGGGCACTCTGGGCACTTTGTAATGCTATTTGCGAGCAATTACCCCCACACCTCAGGGCGGCAGCCTCGAAATCTAATGGCATTAAACCGCAATCCTAATGACCGTAGCGGGGTTTTTCGGAGTTATTGCCGAGCGGCGGCGGGACGGGTCAGTGCGGAGTAAGCCGGAGCCTAGAAAAATCAAAAAAAAAAAAAAAAAAAAAAAAAAAAAAAGGCACAGTACACCACGCAGAGAGAGAGAGGGGGTGAGATTTGTGAGGGTAATCTCGCCAGCCAGTACGAAGGCGCGGAGACGGGGGCCGGAAGCCGAATGTGCAGTAAAAGAGGGGGGCAGAATCTCGGAGGGGGAGGGGAAAAGACAACAGCAATCAAGCCAGAGAGAGCCATGCGGCAGCCCGCCGGCAGCCAATCTCATCTCTCGCACTCCCTGGTGCTCTCTCTCCTCTCCTCTCCCAGTCAGTCCTGCCCCCCCTCCCCACCGGAATCCCTTACTTTAACAAAATCGGGCACGACAACATCTCTCCTCCTCTCTCCATCTCACCACTCATTCTCCCTCCCCCGCCCTATCCTCCCAAAAAAAAAAAGACATCATGCCTTACCGTGCCAACCCCCTCTTCGCCCCCGGCGCCTCCAACTTCTACGCCCCGGCTGCCGTTGAGGCCAAGCCCGCCCCCACCGGTGTCGACCTCTACGCTCGGTGAGTCGGCGAGAAAAAAACAGCGACAAAAAGCGGAAAAGCGACAAGGAGTGCGATGGAGACGTGGCCGAGGATGATGGGATTGCAGACGTGTTTGCGACGCGGCCAACAAGGAAGAGGCCGCTGAACATTGGCATCCATTCCGTCATCTCGCCTAGATCTCCGTTGTCCGAGTCGTTATCGCGATGTCTGCCCGATATGACAGCCCCACTAACCACCCAGTTTCGCCCTTGCCGGTGCTCTTGGCTGTGCCATCACCCACGGTGCCCTCACCCCCGTCGATGTCGTCAAGACCCGTATCCAGCTTGAGCCCGAGGTCTACAACAAGGTGAGTCGCGATTCTGGCAGACTGATAAGCCTGCACGCAATGTGGGCGGAGCAGCTGCCGTTTGTGATCGCCAACTGCCATTTCGCGACAGTGCTAACACCCAGGGCATGATCAACGCCTTCCGTCAGGTTGTCTCGAAGGAGGGTGCCGGTGCTCTCCTTACCGGTCTCGGCCCCACCGTTGTCGGTTACGCCCTCCAGGGTGCCTTCAAGTTCGGTGGTTACGAGTTCTGGAAGAAGACCGCCATTGAGACCCTTGGTGTTGAGACTGCCACCGCCAACCGTCAGGCCGTCTACCTCGGTGCCTCGGGTATTGCCGAGTTCTTCGCCGACATTGTCCTCTGCCCCCTCGAGGCCACCCGTATCCGTCTCGTCTCGCAGCCCACCTTCGCCACTGGCCTCACCTCGGGCTTCCTCCGTATTCTCCGTGAGGAGGGTGTTGGTGCCTTCTACGCTGGTTTCGGCCCCATCCTGTTCAAGCAGATCCCCTACACCATGGCCAAGTTCGCCGTCTACGAGGTCTCCGTCGAGAAGATCCTCAAGGGCGTTGGCAAGAAGAAGGGCGACCTCACCACCGGTGAGACCACCCTCCTCAACCTCTCCGCCGGTCTGATCGCCGGTATGGCCGCTGCCGTCATCTCGCAGCCCGCCGACACCCTTCTCTCGAAGATCAACAAGACCAAGGGTGCCCCCGGCCAGTCCGTCTCGTCGCGCCTCGTCCAGATGGCCGGCCAGCTCGGCGTCAAGGGTCTCTTCACCGGCATGGGCGCTCGTCTCGTCATGATCGGTACCCTCACCGCCGGTCAGTTCCTGCTGTACGGCGACGTCAAGCGCATGCTCAACGCCACTGGCGGTGTTGAGATTGCCGCTGTCCCCAAGTAATTTAGACCCGACACGTAGCTACGGTGCATGCACTTGTCTTTTTAGCCCACCGAGCAGGACTGAATACTACTGATAGGATTGCGGTGGACGAGGCTCCACCAACGACAAGCTGCCAATCGCTCAAAAGGCTAATTGCCCGTGTCCGCGTTGGTCGCCTAAAACCACCCTGCGACGGGAGCAGAAATCGCAGAATCCCTAAGAATGCCTCTCCGGCCCTCTGCTCTTGGCCCTCAATTTACCAGGTACAGATATACCCGAGGCGCGAGGCGCTCCGCCCTCCGCGCTCCGTGATGATCAACACGTGCGTGGGCCGAGCCGTGGCGCCGTGGAGCGAGCCACGAGCTGGGAGCCGGAGTGCAAAGCGAGGCGCTGATAAGCGCACCGTACTCGGAACATGGCTGCGGATGGGGATTGATTGCGTGCAGAATCCGACGTGCCGGAGTGCCCGGTTACAGTCAGAATCAGCATTGCATCGTTCGAGGCTGGGGGTGATGTCTTATCGAGCCGGCAATGTACCGTAAGCATAGACACTTTGGCTATCCAATTGTCATTGCACATCACATGAACGCAGCACATCACCATCATCGATTAACAGCCAAGTCATGACGAACCCCACCAGACCATCAAGGTCTACCTCCACTATCTTTTGATCTGCGCCCCATTCGCCCTCGTTGCGCTCTTGACTTGTGCTCCCCTTGCATGCTCGTCCACGAACCGGTGCATAGAACGACATGATGAATAAAAAATGAAGTGTAGATGGTATAAACCGGGTATAGTAATACAACGCCCCGCCGGGGGCACGGACAGAAGCGCACATGATGATGGATCCGGGACAGGGGGCGCGCCGCGGCCCAGGGCAAGGTAAGCGGGCAGCAGGGGTGGTGGCCGATGGCCGATGATGATGGCGACGGCGATCGACTGGGCGACCGTCGGCGCCCTTGAGACTCGCATTCGGTGTGCAGATCGTAACTCGATGTGTGTGATTGACAGAGACGATCTGCACGGCTAGCACCCGACGCAGTCGGCCGAACCGACGTAGTTTGCGCCAAGGAGCTCTGGTGCGGCGCGCACACCGCGTTCACTGAAGTCAGCATTTGAACTTTCTGTCTCCATCGTTTACTCACACCTCATCGACGGCCTTGACGAGGTCGTACTGGATGTCGTCGGAGACGATCGAATCGTGCTTGTATTCCGGGTGGGAGGTGATGAACTCGCGGATCCAGGTGGCGGGGGTCACGAGGTCGCCCTTTGCGCGCGCCTTGATGAGGTCGAGGTATCGGCGGATCTCGCACTTTGTCGCGACGTCGGCATTGATGCTGTTCAGGTACGCGTTGACGACGCCCATGAGGCCCGGGAAGCCGTCCTTGCGCCCGTTGATGACCTCGTCGAGTGTCATCTCCACGACGTCAGGGCCCGAGTCATCCTCCTCCATGAGCGACGCGCAGGAGGAGAACGACGACTGGTGGCGCAGGCCGTGTGTCGCGTTGCCGTTCGTCTGCGCGCTGCCGTTCGCAGTGCCGTTCGTGTGTCCGTTCTCCGTCGGGAGACGGTTCACCAAACCGTTGATGTCCAGCGGCCTGCCCTGTGTCTCGGGCGGGGTCTGCGTCGGCGGGGTGATCGGACGCGACTCGAGGTCGTACATCGAGAGGGCGTTGGGGAAGACGGTGCGACGGAAGAAGAACGAGTTGGCGCGGGCGGCATTGCGCTGCTGCGCGCGCTGGAGGTTTTCGTCGACCTGGGACATGGGCATGTAGAAGTTGAGGTTGAACGAGAGGATAGCGCGGGTGAGGAGCACGATAAAGACGGAGAAGGCGGCGTTCTCAAAGTCCGTCATCTGGATCTCCATCGGACGGAACTCGACGCGCCATCCAATGTCCGAGTTGACGGGCGGCGGCTTGAAGCGCACCGTCTGCCAGTTTGTGCTCTGGATGTTCTCGAAGTGGTCCATGCTCTCCTCGTCGTCCTGGTCGATCGTCTCGGAGAACTGCACGAGCGGGTCGCGGATGAACAGGTGGCCAATGTGCGACGCGAGCTTGTCGTCGAGGCCGGCGTCGAGCAGACGCTGGCGCACACCCTGGTTGATCGGCGCGTCAATGTCGGCGTACTCGGGCTTGTTGCGCGGGTCGTTGGCAATGTACAGCGAGACCGAGTCGTAGCGCGACTTGGGTATCCTGTACTTGCTGTCCTTGAGCGGCTTGAGCCCGCGCTCCTCGGCGTTGCGGTCGTCCACCGCCGCAGCAATCACATTCCATCGCGCATCGACATCAGCCAGGCGGCCGCGGAATGCCGGTGCGGCCGCGGTAAGTGCGAGCTGCGGTTAGAATCCTGGTCTATTGAGATCTTGTACCCACCATAATAGGCGCGACCGGGACGAGGGCATCGTACATTGTCCTGGCCTCGTCGACGTTCCACGCCTGGAACGTGATCTGGAGACAGCAGCAGCCCATGCCGAAGCCCATGGCGTCCATGTGGATGTACGGTGTTCCAGGCTCGGGCTTTGCCGGCGTCCTGTGGTCCTTGGACAGGCCCGGCGCGTGCGTGCCCTCGGGCAGCACCGTATTCTTGTCGATGAACAGGGGGAGGCGGATGTTGACGAGCTCGCCGCGGCGCTGGCGGATATTGGCCGTGAGGGTCGGGAAACGCGCGTGCGGGTTGGTGATCAGCTGCCCGACGTACTGGCTGCGGCTCGACGATCCCTGCGGGTCAGGCTTCGTCGGGGGGTCGGTGAACTGCGAGTCCTCGGCGCCGAGACGCGGCCACGAGGTGAGCGTGATCGGCAGCTCGTTGGGGGCCAGTTGCGAGCGGATAATCTTGCGCCGGAACCGCATGTCCGCCTCGACATTCACCAGGTCCCGCGGCGAGCCCGTGTACGGGTATCCCGGCGTCGACTCGATCATGAACCGTCCGTACTCGGGGTGGAACGTCGGCATCTTGCGGCTAGGCGTGAGCCGGGAAGGAAGAAAAAAAATAAACCAAAAAAAAAAAAAAAAAATCCTCACCATCCCGCCGGGCGCTGCTTTGCGAGCTCGGGGTCGAGGGTGACGTTCTGGAGCTTCTCGAGAATCTCGCTCTGGCGCAGCGAGAGACGCACGGCATGGTCCTGCTCGGCGACCGACGCGACGAGGTATTCGATCTGCGCGCGTCAGAACAAGAACGGCGGGCGAGTCTTGCTTCTTGTGTCTCACCTCGTCGCCCCAGAGGAGCTGCTCTCCGGAACGGTCCTTCCACCTGCGCCAGGTGTTGAGGAACTGCGTGATGCCGTGCTCGCGGATGTGCTCGGCGAGCGGCTTTGTGTCCGGCCAGTCGAGCGGCGTGCCGAGCGCGAGGAGGCCCATTGTGGCGGGTTTCGGAGCCGGGCGCGGGGCGGGTGGGCGTCAATAAGCGGGTGCGCCGGGATGAGATTGAGACCGTCGCGGGGAGTGCGATGCGGCGATGCGGAGGAATGCGTCGAGCGCGGCGTGGAATGGAGAACTAGTGATACGAGAGAGAGAGAAAGACGTAGACAAGAGTCTGACGATGAGAATGCGGCCCACAGAAGAAGGGGATGATGGACTGGGATACCGATTCCGAGTTCTGGCTGCCAAAAACAGGCTTTCGACGGTATGTACAGTATAACTGTTTGATTTGTCAGAAAAATGTGGAGGCGCGGCGGGGAGGCGACGGATGGGACGGTGGTGTGGTGCAGTCAGTACAAGCTGAAATGACCTGCGGCCATCTACCGAAAATTATTCATCAACAGCCAGCCAGCCCAGGCCCAGGGGCATCATCAGTGGCAAGCGCCCATCCCGCGTACATTACCTATCCGCATGCGCACATCGCCGTAACATCATGACAGGTTCCACATATCCACATACAGATTGCAGCGCATGCATGCCTCTCCGCGGGCCCCACGGCGCCCTGTGCTCCTAATGGACCCCAGTCATGCGTCACTCCAGGGCGCAAGGGTGCACGCACAGGCCGTTTTGCTGACTGAAACGTTTGTGTTATGGACATCCGACCAGGATGGTTGAACCGCACCCAATGGTCAGAAAGTGGCCACCGTGTGCGGCCGCATCAATTATCCCTCGCTCCTGCTCCTTTCTACACACGCGGTCCAAGTCCGCAAAGTACGCAATCAATCGTGCAAGCGAGTCTTCTCATCAAAAGACGCAAGCGAAGCACGAAAACCAGCTTCACGCCGCTGGCCCCACGCGAGATGACGAGCTCACTTTGCAGATGTTGTAATTCCTGCAGTTATTGTAATTCCATTTCCACCCTGTTTTTCCACTTCGGCTACCTTCGGCCCCAGCGCAGAAACATGTTCCGTCACAGGCACCGGTCGTCGGCCGTCCTGTGATCCTGTGGCTGGCAAACTACGGCGAACGACGGCTCTGATGGGATACAGGCGGGGGTGGAAATCGGAATCCTGCAATCCTGGACTGATTGATATCTGTGCAGCTATCTATGGCGTCCATTCACTGATTGCTGATGGACTGATATTTGGATACTCGTTCATGATCGTCTCGATGATCTGTTGGTACCAGACGGTCTGGCAATCTAGATGGGATCCTGCGGACGTGGTCTAATTATCTGGTAGTTGGTACGCTTCTGCGAGGCCGGAGAGGTCGAGAAGCTCTTCGACAGCTCGTCATGAGGGCCACGAAGTCCACACTCTAGGATTCCTGGCAGGAATACAAGGGTATATCACGCCCATTGTGCTGCTCGCCATGTCCTGCCATCGTGTCACTGTGTGAAGTCGTGATGACTGCGGCGCTGACGTCCTGATGTCGGCCGCTGACGCCATCGGGGATTTCGCAATGACGACGCAGTCGGCGGAGACATCGGCGACTTGATGCGATAAGGGCACCCCCAGAACCTCGCGATTATCAGAGCCCATGATCCCTGCCGATCCTCTTCATGTCAATCGGCTTTGCACGGCATGGACGCTACATTCTATTTCTCGTACTCTACAGTTTTGTATCTACAGTGTGGGTTGGGATGTAGCATCCCCATTCTGTACCCTCGGGACGTGGCCATGTTGCGTGGCTCTCGTCAATGGTAGTGGTGTGGTGTCTCTGGTCTCGCCCCATCTCGCCCCTAATCATCAATCTCGAGCACGCCGAGCACCTCTCCAAGCTTGGCATTGATCTCCCCATGGCCACCAAGCACGTCCGAGAGGTCAACGTCCTCGACGCCGGGGCGGTCCACGGCACGGAGACCGGCTACGCATGTGCCGTTCGCGCCGACGACGCTGCGCGAGAGCACCTCGTGAAGCCGCACCACACCCGCGAGGACGAGGTCCTTGTCCGACCACGCGTTCACGACGCGGCGGGCAGTGATGCGGCGCACGGCGGCCCACTCGGCCTCGGTCGGCGCCGCGGGGAGTGAGACGAAGAACACGCTCTCGACGATCCCTTCGGCGTCGGCACCGCGCTCCGCCAGCTCCAGGAGCGCCGTCAGGACCGTGAGGGCGCCGACGCTCGTGCCTACCAGTACGACGGGGCGTGCACCCTGCACACGCTGGAGGAGGACGTCGGCGAGCAGCTTACCGGCCTTGGTCGCGCGCGACTGCGCGACCATCCAAGTATTGTCGAGCGCGAGCGTGGATATCGTGTACACGCTCATCGGGAGGGAGAGGGCAACGTAGTACGCGGAAAGGACGGTGGCCTTGACGACCTGCGTGGCGGCCATGGTCTTGAGCTTGCTCATCACCCACGTCTCGATGCTGCGCCCGGACTTGAGCATCTGGTCGGTCTCGAAGCGAAGGAAGAACACGTCGCGCCCGTCCGCGAGACCCTTCTCGTCGACGGTATCGGTTGTCGGGGAGCACACGCCGCGCCATGCGCTTACCGCCTCGACGCGAGACACGGTCATGAGGCCCGGCACGACTATCGTAGCCGTGAGGCTAGGAGTCTTGGCCTGTGCGCGTTCCGCGACGCTCGCGTCAGGCGGGGGACTCGGCGCAGCGGGCTTCGTACCCGCGTTAAGCGAAAGCTGGGCAAAGTGTGCGTCAAGCTCACGGCGCGCGCGCACGACCTCGCGGCGGGCCGCGAGCTCCTCGTCCGTCTCCGCATTCTTCTCCTCTCCCTCCTCCGGGGCCTCAAACAGGAGTTCGCCAGCATTCCCAACATCCTCACCCTCACGCACGCGCCGTTCCGCATCCTCCACCTCCTCCTTCGTCGGCTTGGACCCCGCGCCGACCTCGATAAACGCAAATTCACGCACGCCGCGCCACCGCTCGCTCACGCGCCATCCCGCGAGTCCGCCACCCGTCAGACCGAACAGCGTGCCGATCACGACTGGCGCCGCAGCGGCTGAAAGAGCACCGATGCCGAGTGGCGCAAGCACGGCCGCGATCGCCGGCGCCGCCAGTCCGCCCGTGACGCCGAGAAGTACGCCGCTTGTGATGACGCCTGCGCCAATTGCTGTCATCAGCTAAAAGTCGTTCCCATCACTCACCGAGACCACGGCCCAGAGATCCGCCCCACCCGTGCTTCTGCTTCTCACGGGCGGCGTCGACGCGCGTCTCCTCAAGCGCGGCCACGAGCGTGGCGGACAGATCGGCCTCGGCGCGGGGAAGGAGCACACCCGCGTCGAGACCCAGTCGCTCAAGAGTGCCGTGCGCCGCTGCGCGCGCGACCGATGTGTACCGCACCTCTGGCAATGGCGTCTTTTCCTCCTTCTCTTCGCCCTTTGCCGGCGCGAGGTCCCTGACGTCCTGCCACCACCCGTTGACCGTCGATGCGAACTTTCCCGGCGGGGAAGGGGATGGCGGCGGAGCGTCAGTCGCCTGTGCGGGTTGTACCTTTTCAGAAGGCTGTTTCTCGGCAGCCGCGGGGGCCTCCTTCTCCCTCTCCTTCTCCTGTGCTCCTCCCTCCCCATCCTTGCCTTTCCCCTTCTTCTCGCGCCTCGCCAATGCAGCCTGGACAAGCGTACGCGCCATGGCGTAGCCGACCTCGGCATCAAGCGTCTCCTGCTGAACAGCGTGCGTGACATCCTTGGGATCCACGTCGGAGGGCAGCGCGTCACGCGGAATCTCGAGGAGACGCGCCAGCGCCGCGAGCCACGCGTCCGCCTCCCCCGTGTCCCATTTCGCACCAGGGGGAGGGCGGCGCGTCGCGCACACCGCTGCGAGGCCGAGGACGAAGTGGAGGTGTCGCGGGAGGGTTGCTGCCGCACATGGCGAGGAGGGCGAGGCTGAAGATGGAGAGGGCGGGCGGGGTGGTGCTGGTGCTGCCATTGTGAGTGATGGAGAGACGATAAGATGTGGACACGTAGGACTTCCCGAACCTAGACCTCGATGAGCAAAGTGTGGGTCGTGTGTTGCCTTGGGGCCCCGGTTCCGAGCTCCCGGTGCCTGTGGCGATGACGACCAAAGAGAATGATGACGCAGGTTGCACACAACCTGAGGTGTGGTGCTGTGCACTGTGTCGTCCACAGTGTGCGTTTCAACCTCTGCAACTTGGCAGTCGGAAACTCGACTGGAAGCCCAGGAGCAAGGCCTGGGCTCAGACTGTATCGAGATATCAAGTTGCACAGCAGCCATTCTAGATTATACGCATCGCAATCCCATGCTATCTACCCCCCACGCCTAAAATCCATGAGGGCCCACAGCGCGATACGTGTATCCTTCCCCCCACTCGCCATCCACCGCGCGCGCTCCCCCGCGTCCTCTTCTTCGTCACTATCGCTCTCCTCCCCGATTTCGAGGACCTCCTCCGCGGGCGCGAGCAGCCGCGTACTCGGGGGATGGGCGAACGCTATCGCATACACACTCTCGCGGTGGAAGGAGAGTGTACCCAGCGGTTTGAATGTTGCCGCGGAGAAGAGGCGGATTCTGCTGTCAGAAACAGAACAAAAGTTGGAGAATTACATACCGTCCATCCCATCCTCCGGCCGCGACGATGCGCCCGTCCGCCGAGAGCGCGACAGCGCCGTGCCCGATCTGCTTGGTGCCATAGGCTGTCCGTGCGCCCTCGTCCACCTTGCCGCGCAGAATCTGAAGTTAGTGAAGCTAGACGATCCCATAGAACCTACAGCCTCGAGATCGATGCGGACGAGAAAGTGGTCCGCGGACACAGTGAACGCGCGCGTAAAGCCCGAGTCGACCGCCATGGCCATGACTGGCGTCAGTTGAGACATACGACACCGTCAACTCACCCGCCTCGTTGTGGCACTTGCCCTCCCAGAGCAACTCCCATGCGGGCTCCGCTGCTCCTCCGGCTTTTCTTCCGTCCCACTCGGACCGCACACGCGCGAGAGGACACGCCCACACCTCGACGCGCCCGTCTTCAAACCCCGCTGCGAGTGCCGCGCGGTCGTCCACACTCCCGAGGTGGGCGGACATGACTATCCCCGAACGCGTCGCTTGCGGGTCTTTGGGCCGTGGGCGGTAATTGATCGCAGCGTGTACTCGTGCAAGCGAGGGGACGTGGTAGATGTCAATCTGCGGTCAGAGCGTGCTCCAGCTCGTGGGCAACGATCAGCTGTGCACTCACGAGCTCCGAGTCGGCGAGGTTCGGCAGCGCCAGCAGGCCCTCTTTCTCCCCAAGCGAGACAAGACTGAACTTGCAAAAGTTGAGCGCATTCGAGTCCATGGAGCGCACGATCTCCGGCGCCGCACCCGTACCGACCATGCCACCAGTGCCTCCAGCTGCAGATTTCGCCAGCGGGCGATAAAAGTGGATCTTGTTATCTCGTCCCTGGCTGCCCATCAGTCCTATCCTATCCAAGCCCTCACCTCACGACACCGCGCGCCCATTCCCCAACACTAAGTACCCCGCCCTCGTGGGCCACCCAAGACGCGACGACACGCCGCGTCCCGAGATCCGTAACCGACACGCGACCGTCCTGGTCGCCCGCAAAGAGGTGTGCATTGTCGGCGCTAAAGTGCAGCGCGGACAGCGGGGCCTGGTGCGCGCGCAGGATGTGGAACGGCGTTGGTGGGGGTACCATGGGCAAAGTGTTGAGGCCCAGGGGAACGGACTGGTAGACTGTACAAGCTTGATGATATGCTGCTATCTTGATCCTCAACTTCCCGGCTCGGATCAACGACGTCAGTGCGGTGGAGGTTGTTTGGGTGGAGCTGTCTGCGGAATGGGGCGCGGCCCACAACGGCAAAGGGCGGAGAGGGATTAGTTAGTCACATGTGACCCTAATAAAGGCCGCTAACTCATTAGTCTGGTCCAGGCCAGATCCCTAAACCTATTAGAATGTTTTGCCTGATTTCGTGAGAAAGTCCAACGTGCACAAGGGCGTCATTGTCGGCGAGTAGAGGCTTTTTTTTTTTACTCTCCCCAAGAGGAAAAACAACAGCACAGAGAAGAGGTCGAAAGCAAAGGATGCAATCTAGGCATCTCATCTCTCTCCATCTATAGGGATCCCATCAATCAGCTGGCAGCATGTCTGGATTCTCGCCGTACCCGTACAACCCGACGATGGGGTACACGCCGCGCCGCTCGACGACCACGCCGCTGCAGATCGAGGTGCCAGACGAGGTGCCCACGCCGGGCACGTCCATCTCGTCGCGGCGCGGGCTGCGGCGCGGGCTGAGCTTTGACCAGGTCCGCACGATGGGGTGCGTATGGGGATGAATACATGAGAAGGGGTTCTGATGGCAGGATTATTTCGCGGCATGAGCGCAGTATTGAGGACTTTCGCGATATCGATGTGTGCGAGGCGGCGATCAAGAAGCGGCCGCGAAAGGTGGGTACTGGCGTATACGCGCGGAGCCTCGGGCTGGATATCGGGATGCGGAAGTACGGGACATAATCTCTGACACGCGTCGCCAAGTTCGATCCGCGATCGCGCCGTTTCGATTCGATCACTGACAACCAGGTGCGGCTGTACTACGAGAAACTCGCGACAATTCAGGACCACTACGAGGAGGTGGACGCGCTGCTGGCGGGCGAGCTGCCGTCGTTTATTGCGAGCACGTTCGCCAAGCCCCCGCCGCAGCACTCGCGGAGCATGTCGAATCTGTCCGAGCATGGCGACGAGATACACAGCGCGTGGTACATCCGACCGCGGGTGCGCGAGCACGACCACGAGGTGATCGATGACGGGGAGGAAGATGGCGAGACCTCGCCTCTCATGCTTGCTGACCGCGAGGCGCAGAGGGACCGGATTGCGAAGCTTGCGCTCAACGGTGGGTGGTCCGCAGGGCGTTTCTGATGGCAGTGAACACTATCGTCAACCTCCTCCTTGTCGGTGCCAAGGGAATCGCGGTGTGGTATTCCTCCTCGATTTCGCTCACGGCGAGTCTTGTCGACTCGGCCCTTGATCTTCTCTCGACGTTTATTATCCTTGGCACGAGCTGGGCGATTGGTATCCCAACGGATCGCCACCTTGTGAGCTCGACCACACCCTATGGAGCTAACATAGCAGTACCCTGCAGGAAAACGGCGATTCGAGCCTCTTGGAGTGGTATGTCGACAGCTAATGTCCAGCGCTCACAGCAGCTCATCTTCTCCGTCGCAATGATCGCATCGTTTGTCCAGGTGTTTATCGAGTCACTGCAGCGCGCATGGTTCCGAGGCGAGACCGAGGTTGTCGAGCTCAGCGGCATCGGCATGGCAACCATGCTGGCCACCATTGGCGTAAAGGCTGTCCTGTAAGAGGAGGAATTGGGGCTTAGCTGACAGCAGCTGGGTATGGTGCTCGCAGATTCCGTCGTCCGGCGTGCAGGCGCTCGCACAGGATGCGGAGAACGACGTCTTCTTCAACATCATGTCCCTCGCGTTCCCCGTGAGCTAGTTTTTCTCTCTCAAAGCTGACGACAGTGGATCGGCCACAAGATGGGCTGGGCGCTTCTTGACCCAATAGGCGGCATGGTGCTCTCGCTGTACATTATCATCGAGTGGGTCAAGACGCTCTTCCTCAACTTTGCCAAGCGTAAGTGCAGTTTTCTTTTGTCGTCTGACGCCAGTGTCCGGCCGTGCAGCGTCGTCCGACCAGTACACGCGTGTACTGTATCTCGTCTCACGCTTCAACCCTGTTATCTCCATCGCCGCCGTGGAATGCTACCACATTGGGTGGGTTGCATATGAGTCGCTCTGCTAATTGCCAGCGACGATCTCGTTGTCGAGATCGACGTCATCCTCCCGAACACCTCCCTCCACTTTGCGCACGATGTCGGAGAGACAATCCAGTGAGTTGCCAGGGACGGAAGACTGGTTTTCCAGGACGGTTTCCGATGGATCCAGGACTCGCTGACACCCAGGGTGATGCTCGAGCAGTGGGTATCGAGCGGCCGTGTAGTTACTGACCTGAAGTCTCGACGGCGTGCTCCGTGCCTATGTACAGTGAGTCACAGCGGCAAGAATGATACTAACCACAGCACCGACTATACGTCCAAGAACCCGTGCGTCTGCCAATCCAGGCCGAACTGACCCCAGAGCGCAGCACGTCCCGCGCACGCGGCAGGGCTCGAACCCGATGATTGTCCGTGCGGCGCATTCGCCAGAGAACCCGAGTCCATACGTTGGCTCCACGACGCCAACGGCTGCCAACCCGTTCGGCCGCAACCTACGCTCAGAATCGTATACGAGCGGATACGGCGCCATCTCCGAGTCGCCGCGCACGAAGTAGAAGATCCGAGCGTCGTCGTCGTGTTTGATTTCTTTTCTTTCTTCCCCTCTCCCCCCCTTTTGGATCATCATCATGCACAGACTGTTATCACCCAATCACAAAGACTACCGGCCATGGCTGAGCGACTGACTGCAGGATCCCGCTAGTAGGTGGCGAGCAGGGTGCCGGCCTCGTGTTCTTACTCCTGTCTTTCTGTTGTTACCGAGTCCTCGACCTGAGGCCTGAGGCCCTGGTCCGAACCCAAGAGTTACGAGATCTCGGTGTTACACCACGCAGCTGACGATACTAACTCCAAAGCGACCAGGATCAGCGATCAGCGATCAGCGATCAGCGACTCACGTTGTGCGCCGATGATCCGCTAATGCCACGCTAGCAGTGATCGCCCGATCACACGTGCGCTAGTAGATCATTCTTTCGCCCTCAAGACGGGCTAGCGCGCTAGCAACGCCTTGGCCGCGAGGCGCGAGGCCGCAGATGGAACGTGCGGCATGGCGAGAGCTCGAGAGGTGCTACCCAGCCGACGCCTGAGCGTGCCCGGGTCGCGATCGGGATCGAGCACATCGCAGCTCTAGCTCGTCCGTCAAGCCTAGCTTCGATGCTCTCTCGAGCCCTCGAGCTGATCGTGAACCGTGCGTTGTACCCCGAATCTAGAGCACCTCTTACCTTGACTCTGCCCGGAACCACTTGCGTACGGGAACACCGTACGCAGCGCACACAGTACACAACCTTCGTACGCTGCTCGGCGTTGTCGGAAACCGATACAACAACGGACGAACCGGATGAACGCGCAGCAGCTCCCCTTTCACGTCACTGCTGACCCAGGTACTCAGGCGGCGGTCTCCAACGAGACGGTCTCCTGCGGCCTGCGGTCCTGGTCTGAACATCGAGGTCACCGGACCCGTGCGCGATCGACATTGCAGAACTTCACGCGCGTAGCTGGAACCCGCGCGATATCTCGCCGAACCCAATCTCTGCTGATAGGCTCAGCGTAAACATGGTACAGTAGGGGATGAGTTCAGTTCGGTACCCTATAGCCCACAGTCTCACAGTCCTGGCCTCCTCCGCCGTCGCCGCCACGCCGCCACATGAGATGCATACTTGAATTGTCATATGATCGTCGCCGCATTCATGACGCGTACTCCTGTACTCCTGTACTCCGGCGCGCGGTGGACGGTCGACTCTTCCGATGCGGACCGTAGTTCCGACATCCCACATCGACAGCCTCGAGCAGCGTCTTATGAACTGGATCGGGTATGCGCTGAACATGCTGAGCATGCTGAGCATCGAGCTCGAGGCCCAAGCGACTGAAATCCGCCGGAAATCAACTGCCATAAGCTGCTAGTACTGTTAGGGTGCTCAGGCCGCTGCACGGCTGCCATGGTGCCATGGTCAGCAGCGTGCTGCATTCGAGAAATTTCCTTGTCCAGTCCCCAGCATACCCCGTAGCTCGTCCCCCGCCACTGCCACAGGGCCCCGAGGCCCCGTGCGCGCACCGACCAAGGCCGAATACTGATCAGCGGATCAGCAGCTCAGCAGATGAGCAGATGAGCGCGAAGCACTGCGCCCTATAGGAGGGGCCACAGGGCACGAGCGCGCGGACGTGGGTGACGGCGCCGAGGGGCCCGGGGGTGGGACAGCCTGAGCGTACCTGCGGCATCGCGACATGCGTACTGTATGTACATGTGCCCACGGGCGCGGGTGCGCGAGAGCGCGTGCTATTAGACCTTAGACAATCAGACAAAGCATTGTTTTGCAGCGTTGCGCGCTTTGCCACTGGCTGCACATGGCCGAGCTGGAGGTGACCTGGGTGACACAATGTCCAGGGCGGGCGCGCTGGCGCGCGCTCGGGACTCCAAAGGACGCGACTGGTTTGCTTTTTTTCGCGCTGCCAAGTGGGAGATGAGAGCTGGATCTCTGCAGTACCTTGAGAGTTTGAGAGGGATTGCAGCCTCGAGGACGCCACCCGGGTCTGAAGTGATGATCCGATGAGGAAAGGGGGGAAGAAAAGTCTGGAGCTATGGAGAGCTGGAGCAACAAAGTGGAATGTAAACATCAGAAGATCATAATAGCGTCAAGTAGCGAAGAGCGATCCTCTGATCCTCTGATCATCGATCCCAGGATCATCACGATCAGCACACCATACAGCATAACAACAGCACACTACCACGACACGGCACACGACGCCCACCGGCCACCACACCCACCACGATAGCTCACGCTCACCTACGATCCACGGCACTCTCGAGCTCGACCGCAGCAGCGGCACGAGAGACGGTCGCCTGCAGATCAGTTTGGGTAGAGAGTAAACAACCACAGCTCGACAGCACAACACTCCCTTTCATCATGCCCGCGCTGCGCGACTCGCTGCGAGCGCCTTCGCAGCGTCCCCATCACCGGGGATGTAAACAACAACATCAGCAATCACCGCATTACCATCACCCGCACCCGAACCTCATCCCCCAACACGCATCTCCAGTCAACAACACTCATTCATCATCCTGTACCGGCTGTTCCACCGCTCCCTCGACCTGGTCCACTTGCCTCTCTTCATTCTACTCGTCCACAACTTGTTCTTCTTCGTCATCTTACTCTCCCTCTCCTTCCTCTATCCGTATCCGTACTCCTCCAAAGCCACAAGCCTCATACCAACAGCCAACATCCTGCTCAAGTTTCACCACTGCTCTCTCGTCCCCTGCTCGTCCCCCCCGTCATCCTGCGGAGGCCGGCGCAGAGCACTGTCTCTCCCATCTGGGCGATATCTCCGGCTCAAGCACGTCCAACAGTCCCATAGCTCCATTTCCTGGTCTTGGCCGTGGCAAGCACCCACTTGTTCTCAATCCGTCCACTCTCAACCCAATAGGCATTTCGCCGCACAGCATGGTCGCCGAGCGTGACATCAGGTCCGGCGGGCGTGAGGTGCGTGAGCGTGAGCGTGAGCACTTTGCTGCGCGTGAGCGTGAGCTGCGTGAGCCGTCGTCATACGCGCCGGCCAATTCCGCCCGTGAGCTCACCGACCCATCCGACGCGTCGCGCCCAGTGGCCACCCGCCTTTTGGGCTGGCCGGTGAACCCATCCGGCCACAGCGCGTCGCCAGCCACCACGCCACCACCGCCGACACGTCCGATATGCGCGACGGACATGACAAACACGACAACAACAAGCATACCCAACATGCCCATCAAGTTCAGAGTGGCCAGCATGCCCAGTATGCAGACCACGACCCCACCGCGTTCGACATGTTTGGAACGTTTAAGCTCAAGAACAACACGCAGACGATCGCTACTCCTCACGGCCTCCACCCCGCGAGTCCAACCCACCATCACAAGCGTGACATGCTCACTTCAACTCGAAACGACCAAAACATTCAAAACAAGATTACCGCGAGCAAGATCCGTCGCGACGACGCCACTGAGGTCAATGTTGGTTTGGCCACTACCACTGCAGACAACTCTGCTATGGGCGTGATCACTCGCGCCCGCGCCACTACTGCTCGTGTCAACAACATCGCCTCGCAGACCGCGTCGCATTCCGTTCAAACCGCGTCGACTACACATGCGCACAACCACGCCTCCCCCTCACCCCCAGCCCGTCCCCCGCGTAACCGTTCACGCATCGTCAACACTACCATCACTCAAGACTCTCCTGCATCACGCCGACACCAGACCGTCGACCTCAACAACTCCTCCCTTGCTGGCGCCGCGATGACTGGTGCAGACTCGTCGGCCTTCATGTACGACGACGAATCGCTGCTGATCAAGTCGAAAGAGCCCTCCCGCGTGGAGCGGTACCTCGACGAGGCTCTCGCCGACCCAAACCACCATGAAGACGTTGGTCAAGGTCCGGACATCCTCGACATTAGCTATGACTCGCTCCGCAGCCACACCAGGAGCCCAAACTTCGATTCTCCCTCGCCCGACATACATGCAAGCTTTGCCAAGCTCATTGCTCGCGAGAAGTCAAATGCCGCGAGGAAGGCCGAGACCAAGGCGCGCTACCAGGAGCTGATCAACAACTCGGATAACAGCATCGCCGCCTCCGTTCCCGACCTGCAGCCCGCGCCGCTGCACAAGGCCGACAAGGACGCGGATCCCCAATACCAGAAGTTTGTCAACGCCATGTCTGGCATCTACAACCTTACCGACCAGCAGCTCGAGGCTCGCTTCATCTTCGAGACCGAGATCGGCTTCGGCAACTGGGGCAGCGTGTGGATGTGCCGTCTTCGCGAGCAAAAGACCACCGGCCCTGCGAGCGGCAGCCGCCTGGGGCGTGCTGCCGCAATGAATGGCGGGACCGGTGCTGGCGGCTGCGTCGCTGTTAAGCTTGCACACAGGAACAAGGAGGCAGTAAGTAATTTCTAGATCTGGACTAGTGCGCGTTTCGGACATCCAGAGTCCGAGCTTCGGATGTGCTAGTGGGAATTGTCACAGTTACAGATTGCTGACCACACTACTTGCAACTACGAAACACGAACCAAACACTACATCATCACCCTTCGACAATCCATCATACACACAATGTTTTCTGCAGGCCAACACTCAACGCGTTCACGCGCTCTGGCACGAGATGAAGATTATCCGCAGTCTGCGTCACGACACCCACCCTAGCATCATCGAGTTTGAAGCCTTCATCATCACCCCTGGCTATGCACTGTGAGTAACGGGCCATGCGTGCGCTCGAACCTTTCAATCTCTAATCCCTCAGGATCGTCATGCCGTACCTCTCTCATCTGATCGAGCTCAAGATGTCCGTCACGCGTGCTCGTCCCCACTTCCGCGCACTGGCGAGCGCGATAGTCTACCTCCACGAGCGCGGTATCACGCACAATGACATCAAGCCGGCCAACATTGTGATGAGCCACAGCGACGTGCCGGTGTTAGTCGACTTTGGCTTTGCCAAGAAGCACGAGGTCGGGACACCCGGGCGGTTCCTCAGCACTGCCCGTATGGGTACTCCGGAGGTGAGTAACCCAGGTGTTACTTTTCTGACAACAGTACCTCGACCCCCAGCGCGCTGCTGGCCAGCCCCACGATGAGCGTACCTCGGATGTCTGGGCCCTTGGCGTAAGTCAGCCATTCCAGAATGCACTGACTCTAGATTACCTTTTACGAGATCCTCATCGGACGCACGCCCTTCGAGTACACCGAGGACGAGGTTTTCAGCGAAGATGAGCTTCCAGAGTACTGGGTCCGCACCCGAGCGGGAAACTGGCTTGGTGACTGGGAGATGCCTCCAAGTAGGTGCCACGGTGGTAACTGCACTGACACCAGGCATGGAGAACCTTTTACGCTACATGATCTGTCCGGACCCCATTCACCGCATCGGTGCCCTGCAGGTGTACCACCACGATGCGCTGCAACCCACCAAGGAGTCGGTCAACCTTTCCAACATTTCCACGCCATACTTTGTTCGCGAGGCAATGGGAGAGCCAGACGATCCCAGCCTGGAGATGTACGAGCAGCAAGTTCGCGCTCGGAAGCTTAAGACCATCAAGAGCGATGTCGGCATGGTGCGCAAGAAGAAGAATGGCGAGCGTGTTGTCACCCCTCTGGGTGAGAGCATCAAGCAACACACGAGCAGCCACGAACTTCGCTCCTCTCAATCTGACGTCCGTGTGCGCGAGCAAAGCAAGAAGAAGCCAAAAGCTATTCGTGCCAAAGATCGCAAGCAGCCGTCTAGTGAGGATGCAGACGTGGAGGAAGCTGATCAGGAAGGCAAGCTCAAGCGTCGTATCGTGGACGAGAGCGAGCCGGAATTCAGCCTTGTGTTGGACAAGCCGGAGATCAAGTTGGAGAACAAGCAATTGCGGGTCTCGGATTCGGAACTCTTGGATATGCCGCGCCGTCTCTCAACCGCACCTCGTCCTACTACCGCCCAGGCCAAGCCCACTCCCCGTTCATCTGCCCTCACCCATCTCCATGTGTCGACCTCGGGTACTGCAGACGGCGACATATTCGGTCCCTCGCCCGCTCCTGCGAAGAACCATGAGGAAGCCATGCTCCGCACCCTGCGCAACCTTGAGGGAAATACGGCGATGACTGCCACTCGGCAGGCGGAGCTCGAGGTCGCCGCTCGCCGCGAACTCATCCCCCACAACTCGTTCGAGGCCGCCGCTAGCCGCGAAGAGGCTGTCCGCCGTGCGTTGAAGTCACTCGAGGGAGGGCAGAAACTCAAGGTCGAGGACTGTGGAGACAACAAGACTGCCCTTCGCTTGACTCGCAACTCGCGTTCACAGAGCCTTGACTCTGGGGAACTTCTCTCCAAGAAGCCGTCAACCGAGATGCGCCGCAGTGAGACTATGGTACTCGTCCGCGATCCATGCACCCCTCGCACTTCCCACATTGGGTCGACCGCACCATTCTTGGACGTCAACATCTCCACTGGCAGCATCTTCCCCCCTTCGCTGAAGCGCAACGAGGGTGGCACCGCTCCCCGCGGCTCTTCCCTGCACGGCAGTCCTCTTCGTGGCCGTGGCGGTCGGTCTGAGACTCCGCTGCTCGAGTCACCCGCGCGCCGTGCCAAACAGTCCACAGCACCGGATGCTGTAGGCCTCAAAGATGACAATCTCGACCGTCTCGCGGAGTGGGCCAAGGCAATTGAGAGTAGGTTTTGCCCCTTGTGTTGCCGCTGACATTAGACTACGTGGAGACCGCACGCAAGGCGCGGGCCGAGGGACGCCCGGAATTACCCATGCCCGCTGGCCTCGAGGAGCACTTCCCTTCACTCACCCTTCGCCCCATGTCGCCGGTCACGCAGGCCATGGCGAACATTCTACATGCAGACTTTAGTGGCCAGCAGGGGCAGGCTCCCCTGTCAATACCCACGAAACGCAATTCGCGCCGTGAACGTCCCACTGTGTCGCAGTTGTTCCACCGCAACAACGAAGTGGAGAAAGAGAAGGGTGAGTCTATCTACATCAAGAAACAAACTCACAGTCAGAAAAGAAGCCGGTTCTTCGCCGTATGGCCGCGCGCATTCCTACTCGCAAGTCGGAGTCGCAACTGCGGGCGGCTGTCATCGCCCCCAGGGCCTCGCCGGACGCCAGCGAAGTGACCGACGAGCAGACTGAAGTGCTCCGCAGCTCGTGGCGCAGCAGCAAGCGCTTGAGCCACCGCAGCAGTCTTTTCAATCACCGGAACAGCCAGCACTCGACCAACCTTCTCTCCCCACCCGTCGAGTACTCGATGCTTGCCCCTCCCGCTCCTGAGGGCCCTGTTAACGGTGGCGGATTTGGCTACCGCATGAACAAGCCTTCATCCATGGTCTCTCTCCGCGACAAGGCGCGTGCCCTCCTCGGCGACAAGGACCGCGATCGCCTCAACCACAAGACGAGCCAGTCGCTCCCGCGCAGCACCAAGTCGGAGGAGTTGATGCGCCACGCGGAAAAGAGCAACACCATCGGGCACCGCCCCTCGACCCCTGGCTTTGGCCACAAGGAGCGCAAGGGCCTCTTCAAGCTCTTCAAGCGCAGTTAACAAGCCGACCTCATTCCACGCCTCTGCATGTGTATCTCACCCCATACCATTCGCTCCTCATTCCATCTGAAAGATTCCCGATCCGCGATGCCCTTGTTAATACCGCCAATGCCCATTGCCTGCCTAAACTCCATGCCATAATTCCTTGTATCCAACACGAAAAGGTGCCGCCAGGCCTCACGATGTTCACGACGCGCGACGCGACACACACGACACGCGACGACGACACAATGTAAGCCTGCCCGGCGCGACACCACCATTCCATCCCTTAACATCGGCATCCGTAGCTTCCTGTGCATCATTGCGCCACACGCCTGACAATCCCCATTTCCAGTGGCTGAATACATAGCTGATACCTGATGCACTCGTGCCCGATGAAGGAGTGGCGAGTTTTGAATGTTCCGGCATCGTGATCAGAGGCTAATGGAATCGAGAGATTTAGTATCGTGGGGATCGCGATGTCGGAAGTTCAGTGTCCACAGTGCAGAGTGTAAACATATAAATGATGCACTGCAAATACACTGAGAGCTACATTTTGGAACTTTCCGAGCCACATGACGCAAACGACCAGCAGGCACCCCAATCGTGAGTGGCCCAGACCCGGTCGGTCGGGTAGAAAGTCTTGTGTTAGATCGGGTTCTGGAATCTGTGTTGAGAAGAGGGGTGCAGGATGGTGATTCCCGGGGGTGCTCGCGTGGAATGGCGGGCGCATAGCGCGCATAGATGAATGCATGGTACAGATAACAGGTGACGAGAGCCCATTCACCTGCGTCCGAGCCAGAGGGCCGAAGGGTGTGATACAGTAACCCCGCGAGCTTTGAGCCAGTATGAAGCTATGAAGCGTGCTGGCAACAGAGCCGTGGGCTGTAGTGAACGCCGCTGCCCAAGATTCTTACACTGCACGACAGCCCGACACCCCAAATACACTGAGCGCGCGTGTTTGCCGCGCTGCCGCCGGCAATTCACGCTTGCGTCACGGCGTATTCAGTCGGCGGTACTGTACAGGTGTGCTTTCGGCGTCACTTTCGGCGTCACCTCTTTCCATCGCCAAGACCCAAGACGATACCAGAAAACTGAAAACAGTCCGAAAACTAGCAGAGGAGCTGCAGGGCATCAATTGGCGGCTTGGTTTGAGGCTTGGCTTATCACACACCTTGTCCCGAGGCCCGGCGTGTAAGACAGGGGGGGTGGGTGTATGTATATGACTCGCATTCGGATGCATGTCGGTGGCTTTGGGATGCCTCAGACGCGTGAGACGGGGTCGACGCTGTCGGGAAGACATGGGATCGTGGCCTGTACGGCTCGTGGGAACCAGGGATGCAGAGCATGCCACGGATGAAGGCTTTCAGGGGGCGCAAACAGAGTACGCGAGTACGAAGAGTGGTACAGTGAGGAAAGGGCCCACGCCAGGGATCCCCACATGTTCAATCTGTTCAATCTATTCATCTGTCTAACATATTTCAACTTCAAGCATCCATCCAGCATTCAGCGGTGAGTATACATTGTAGCTGTAGCGAGTTTGCAGATCTGCTCAACTGGTAATAGGTGGACTGCAGTTCGACAAGAGACGGAGGTATTGTATACATTTCCTTGCCCACAGCCATCAAAATCACTGTCGTGCCAGTGTTGCTCTCGGAGCAGATGTTGAGAAGATTCCTTCAAGCTGATCTCTCGTCAAATGTCTCGACCGCTGCAGACTTACTTCCTTTTGTGATCAGGCTGGGCGATCAACCTTCACCGATTCTAACTTTTGTTGATCTTCACAGGAGCGTTCACTCCGAATACTGACTATCCTCACACTGGCACTTCCGCTGTTTGTGCGGCGTAGGGGGACGAGCCTGTGTACATCGCATGGAGTCTGATACACTAACTAGTCCGCAGTCCTTCTTCCATTCATACAAAAGCTTCGGATTGAAGTCTACTGAACGTCCTTGTCGATGACGAAGGTCTGGCCGTCGAGTTTCCAGACACCACCATGGCCACCATTGCCGCACTGGTCGATGATGTTGGCAAACGCGTCCCAGCAGTGGTAAAGGTTGCCGTCGGGGCCCCAGGCCTCAAACTTGTAGGGGGTGGCCTCCCCGGTGCCGCCGTCGACGACGTTAAGAACGAACCTACGGAACGAGCCCGACCCCTGGCAAATCCTCGCGCGCATGTCCCAGGCGCTGCGATCGTTACCGGGACCGGAACCGTCGCCATAACAGTCGGCAGCGAGAGCGGCCGGCATGATGGCGACAATGGTGGTGAGGGCGAAAAGCTTCATGTTGAAATTCACGTGTAACTGGAGTACTGGAGTTGGAGGCAGCTGAGTGCGCAAGAAGTCGATGGTGAAGCTTGATCGTTGTCGAAGATGTTGATGAGGAGAGAGAAACGCACCTCCCGTGGTCGCCTTTTATATCTTCCAGGTAGGACAAGTCATCATTGCACAGTACGCTGAAGATGCTCAAGGTGTGTTCAGAACGACAGTATCTCGCACAGAGGGGCGACAGGTCAACAACACCAACCTGCTGGGATTTGGGTCCATACTCCATCATGACCAACTTGGGACGTTCATCGCGACCGGTTCGACGGAAACGGCGCTTGAAGGCGGCGAGGTCCACTTTGGCCATCGTCGTCAGGCTGTCTGTAACGAAGGGCCCCAATCTGCATCTGTGAGAACCACCGTGAGATTAGATTGGAGATCTTCGAAGATTAGCTCGAGCATTCCACTCCACTCACATGGTGCTGTCTTACGAACTTCAAACACCGAACTGAGCCTTGCCTCCTTTTCCGTTATTTCTAGTAGTTCAGTATATCAGTATCCAAGAAACTGATATTCGGGACCGGATCTACTGGATTCTTCTGCAGATCTGCATAAGGAGGTGTTACACCCTAGATCTGCTATTAGAAGCTCCAGAAGTGGACCAGATCCAAAGGTCCCGCCCGGGGTTGCGATTGTTATCTTGCTATCATTGAGTTTCTGATTACGAAATAGAGGTGCATACCCGTCATCTGTATCCAGGTATCAAGGTCACTTGTGTCCGTCGGCCGTCGGAAACAGTACCACACTGCTTCCGGTCGCGGAAGCCTTCCTTGAAGGTTCGGTCATGTGTGAGTGCCGAGATCTGCGAGCCGGTGTACCCCGCCATCGCACGTTGCGAGCCCATCTCCTTCTCTCTTGACGCAGGCATGGGGTTAGCACGGCAAGAACGAGATTGAGGGAAAACTGTGGGCATAAGCGATTTGCGATAGAGTGGACATGAGGACAAGTCTCAGTCCCATGGTCCCATCCTCTGGATGGAGAAATGTTAGTGAAGTGGCGATGAAACGACATGGTCGGCCCGGCGAGCCGGGCCGGGAAGCCGGTAACGGCCGACTCCCCACCCGGGTGGCTCGGCCGAAGCCATAAAGAGCAAGGGAAATTGTGTGCCGTGTTCATACTGCATCCACATGGAATCAGACGACGACGGATGAGATGGAGGCAATGACCATACATTGGACTACAGAACTACTCCTTAGGTTCGAAGGATGTGAACCGCAGAAGCATGCTCTCCGGGTCTCGCTCGTCGTTTCCCCCGAGTCCCCAAGAATCGTCCTCATCGCAGTAGGGCTTGTACAGGGTCTCCAACAAGTAACTGCCGAAGAAGTGTCTGAAGGTATACCGTCCCGTCTCGAATGGGGTTCCAATCACCGAGCCTGACAGAGTCGGCGGTGGCATGTCTGGCGAGATGAGGGGCAATCTGCCGAGGTCCAGAAGAATCACGCTCCTCATAAGATCATCCTCCAGTACCAGTGTGTCATGGACGATATCGACAACCATGATTGGCTCAATCGTCATAAGCACAATTGATCGCTCAGCGATATACCCGTCACGCTGATCAGGTGGGACTCCGAGGGCACCGTCGAGAACTGCTTGCATGTGCGGGATGATAAGGTAGCCCTCTCCCAAGTGGAAGATACCCGCGCCACTGCGGTGGACCCACATACTAAAGAGTTCAGCGCGCGGTTGTGACGAGGACTCACTGGAGCACTTCACATGCACTTTGAAACTCGTCGATGGCGTTGAGGTACGCTTCACTGTCTCCATCCAGAGGAGTGATCGATATGGGGCGGATACCTTCCGTCTCGTCCTGCTCTTTCAACTCAAAGACAAAGGCCGGACGATCCCAGTCGCTCGACTGTTGAGGGAGCGAGACTACTAGCTCCCCTGTACTGCGTGAGTAGACCTCCGCAGTTCCGCAATCCTCGTTGTGATTGACATCCACAAACATGTATCGGTCTGTAAATGTAATCATGTCGGTCTGATGTCAGACGGTACAGGCAGAGCACTCACGTCGTTGCCGAGCTTTGGGTTAGGCGCGCCTGAGACATCCCATGCTTCCTTCGTGAAGGTTTGCCCTGTGACTCTCTCCCATTGCGCCACCGAGTTGTGCACTTTTGCGATTTCCAGATGGTCTCCGCAGTTGTCCAGATCATAATATCTAATGTTCAATTTATCGCGTATGGACGCGAACTGTTGAAGGTGTCTGTCGCGCGGAGAGATGGCGTCCAGGTCGTTGCATAGATTGTTAAAGGTCCGTCCTGAGATGTACGTATCGGAAATTTCGAAGCGAGAATGTTCCTTGCCACCAAACAAGCCAATGTTTCCCAGCGGCTCAAAGGTATGCTCCATGAATGGCAGGACAGCAATATAGCGGACGCTACCCGTGGTGCGTTCCACGCATATAAGTAGCGACTGTGGAGATGGAGCGTCCGTTTGGGCCGTGAACAACAGGGCATCGTCTCCGACGTCTTCACCAATAAATTGCAGGTGCTTATACCCGAACGGGATATACAGAGGCACAGTGAATGTAGTTACCACACGCCCGTGTGCCAGGTTAGCCCTTGTTTTGACGTGGTGGATGTCTTTGTTTGTGAGCACGACCGAACAACACCCATTGCTCACATAGTCGACGCCAATCGGGCCTGTCCAGGCGTGTCCCCCATTGATACACCAAGTCGGTGGCTTGTGGAAATTCGGGTTCCCTGACATCTCCGTTTTCATCGAAGATGAGTTCACGAATTGGATCATCGGCGCGAAGTTTGTCGATGACCTCGGATTTATACTCTTCTGTCCAGCGGCTACGGAGGCCAATCATGTCTGACGTCAGCAAGGGCATCAACAAGAACTCACGCATCGTCGCCGCATCCGCCGGTGGGCCAGAAACGCCTCGACCATCCCCCTCGGGCATACAGCCGGCGTCGGGAGGTAGTGAGCCCTTGTCAAGCGCCAAGAGGCGCCATTTTGTAGTCTTGTCGATCGTTTCAAGGGCGAGAAACAGGCTACGCCACAAAGACCTGTCATCGCGGATGAGGCTTTGCCAGGCAGAACAGACACGCTCCGCCGTTACCAACGTCTGTACGTCGACCTGCGACAAGATGACTAGAAGGAGGTCTGGCGGGAGGCGACCGAAGAGGGCGTCGGTTCCAGCCATGTCGACAACAACTGCGAAGTTCGGGAAGGCTGGAGGGACGGTAGGATGGATAGAGGGATGAAAGGAGGAAATAGATGGGTGGATAAATGATAGATGTAACTGTCCTGAGGAGTGTGATACATTACACTCCGGTGTGGTTCCATTGCGGACACGTCTAAGAAAATGTTGCCGAGGTTGTTGTGGTGTGGCCGGGTGTGGTGCTGTGCCAGAGCTGCAGTGCTGTGCCCGTGCTGTGCTGGAGTCCGGATTCAGATGCTCGTAATGTCAGGGTGAAACCAGCTGTCTGTTTCGTCTCTGTGTTTCAGCGCTTCAGCATCTCCCTGTGAAGCCCTGAGGGGCGTACGTTATTGAATTTGTATATCCGCTCAGTTGATCATATTGTAAGAGTCGGAGAATGTATTGCTGCAGCCACATTAATGGGAATGGAACGGAAATGCATGCATTCATATGAACAGAGCCATGTCAGATCGATCTGGTAATGAACAACGAAACAACGTCTCTCGTTCCTCATGGCAATCTCGCGAAAATGTGACATACTACAACACACTACGACGTTCATTTACGCGGGCTGACAGTCGTGGTAATCGGTGCTGCCTTGATGTTCGACAACTTTTGTGAAGAATTTGTTCTTAGTGCTGTAAATGACACGATAGTCTCCGGGGAAGCTGATAACGTGAATAGGGTAGGTTGCTCCGCCGGTGGTCACAAGGTGTGGGTATTCTGATGTCAGTGCTTGGCAAACCAGAATGGTGAATCGACTCACTGCCCTTATACTCTGTGAGCTTTCCTATGGCACTGTGCTTTTGCCGAGCTGTAGCCATGGCACTCTTGATCTGAGCGGCTGTAATCAACTGGGTCCTGCACCGCCAATCTGTGATTTTGTCGTCATGAAGGGCCTGCTTCTCTTTAGCGGTCAACTTCTTCGAAGGCTCAGGCGTGGCAGCAGGCGAGGCCGCAGGCGAAGCGCAGCTCGCCCCGCTACCGCTACCACCCGAGCCAGCCCCTGCACCGCTTTGGCGACGACATAAGGCGGAAGCGCGGTTTTTGCCCTTGCGATTAGCCTTGCGGTTGGCCTTGCCGTTGACCTTGCCGTTGGCCTTGCGGTTAGTCTTGCGGTTTGTCTTTCGGTTGGTCTTTTGGTTGATCTTGCTGCCGACCTTGCCGTTGGCCTTGCGGTTGGTCTTGCGGTTTGTCTTTCGGTTGGTCTTTCGGTTGGTCTTGCTGCTGACCTTGCCGTTGACCTTGCTGTTTGCTTTGCCGTTTGCCTTCTTGCGACTGTTGCGGCCTTTTCCTACGCTCTTGCCAGTGCCTTTGCGAATCGCCTTCCCTCTGCTGCTGGTCTTCCCGGCGACCCTGGATATCCCTATGCCCTTGCTGTTTCCGCTCGACTTGACCGGCTTGACCTTTTTCCTGGCCGGCTTTCGAGTTTTCGCGGTCTTGCGCCCCTTTGCCTTTGCAGGTCGGCGCTGTTTTGATTTTACGGGGCGGCGCTGTCGAGCACGACCGCGACCGCGGGCAGCCAGGTGTTGCTCTGGGGCAAAGCCTGTGGTGACTCCCCCAAGTCCCACCGAGCTGAGAGTCGCTGCCTGCTGCTGTATGGACTTGTCGGTTTCGTCGCCCGAGCGCTTGTGGACACCCTGGCTGTCGACTGTGTGAGGTGCAGCAAGCACCGATAAGACGACCGTGTACGCGGCGAACAGCTAGGGATGAGCTCGGCCATGGCGTCCAGCAAAACTCACGTGAAATAACCGCATGATTGCTCGCGGTTGCGAGGTTGGGCAGGTATGAGGTTAATCTAAGTGCACTTGTGGTGAGTGGTGAGTGAGTAAGTGAGTGATGACCGGTGAGAGGTGAGCGGTGAGCGGTGAGGCAGAGGTCTCTGTTGAGAATATCGATCCGAGTTTGTTGCTTCCCTCAACGCTTTATACGCTTACCGCTCACGATGAGAAAACGAGTTCCGCAGTGATAAGCAAAGCAGGTTACACATAATGGAGTATCACGATCTTGCCTGATCTCTTGGATGGAACATGTGCTCACCTGAGACTTACCATACTTCCTGAAATGTGCTTCACAAAGCGGCACACGTGCATACGGTGCTGTATACTGTAACATGCATGTAACACCTACGCGCCGCGGACTAGGCCCATCGCAGAAGTATCAACTTTTGCTGAGCAGGACCGATGAAACTCACGGAGCGTATAACACCTAACCAGTCACACCTCTTGTGGCACCAGTTTGTAGTGTCAAACGTCTCATGGGATCATGGGACACCCATTGGCACGTAATGTTGAGTCTTGAAACGAAGCGGGGCAGATCCTCGCTGTTACTCGTGGGGTTACTTCCTGTTAATGCTTGGCGGAGGAACGAGTGTCCCTGAGCACAGCTCAGAAACACCGCTTAATGCATCGCCTGTATCGACACGGTCGATCTCTCGTTATTCCCACCCATCTCTACCCATCCTTCCACTGACGTTCCATGCAAATCTTGCCAATTAACTATGGAATAGTCGACTGGCGACTTACCCACCTAGGGTGAATAACCGGACTGAACCTCACGTGCCATCAACAGCAAAATTTACAATCTGTGGCGGATCCGACGATATGATGTGGTGAACAGTGTCTACACTCCCCAGGCTGCCGGAAGCAGTGTGGTACGGTACTGCTCGCGAGGAATCGACGGACTGACCGACAGAAAGATTGACGGTCGCCCATACCAGAGCGCTATCAACCAAACGACGCCAATACTTTACCTCGCCCTGAAGACGAAGAGTGCAACTCTGGAAAAGCCATATCGGACTCTGAGATTGTGTAGTCTTCACCGTTGACAAACTTTTAGCATAAATAGCATAAGGCAACACCTGAGATGAAACTGTCGAACCACAAGGAGGGGGTTGTCGTCAAAGTCGCTGGTGCGCTGCCTATCTACTATACATGTCTTGTCCTGGGCATGGCTGATGTTTGGGAATCATGTGCGGTACATCTACGGCAGTTGGGCCACTATTGTTATTCGCTGCGCTCCGTGCAGTCTGAATACTTGGCGTTCTGGTGGTACATGACCTTTAGTAGGAACTTGTTGTTGGTGCTGTAAATGGCACGATAAATTCCCGGAAACTTGCCCTCCTCGAGCTGGATGGGGTACGTTGCTCCGATGGGAGGTTTTCCCTTCTTGCCTTCAATAAGATGAGGATAATCTGGTGTCAGGGCTGTGTAAACTGAGAGGAAAAACAACCCACCGCCACTGAATTCCGTTAGTTTTCCATTCTTGTTGGCCATACGGGGGTGGTTGAGGCGCGCCTGGTGCATTGCGGTTCTAATGGCGGCGGCAGGGATGATCGTGTGATCGCATTTCCATGATTTGATGAGTGCGTCGCTGTCGGCCTGTTTCTCTCGTAGCGTTTTCTTGACGGTCCCCTGAGAGACCTCAGCCGTGACGGTTTGCTGGTTGGAATTCTGGCAAACAACCTGCGAGCCACTTTCAGAGCCGGAACTCTGACGACGACAAATGGTCGAAGCATTCTTGCCGCCCTTGCCCGTCTTGCCGCCCTTTTTAATCTTCGGTGTCTTGCCACCCTTCCTCGTCACCGACGTCTTTCCGCCCTTTCTCCCCTTCCTCCCCTTCCTCGTCGCCGACGTCTTTGCGCCCTTCCTCGTCACCGGCGTCTTTCCACCCTTTCTCCCCTTCCTGGTCGCCGGCATCTTTCCGCCCTTCCTCCCCTTCCTCGTCGCTGCCGTCTTGCCGCCCTTCCTCGTCGCCGGCGTCTTTCCGCCCTTCCTCGTCGCTGGCGTCTTGCCGCCCTTCCTTATCGCTGGCGTCTTTGCGCCCTTCCTTGTCGCTGGCGTCTTGCCACCCTTCTTTCGTCCCTTCCTCGTAGCCTTGCGCCCCGTCTTGAGGCCCTTCCTTGAGGTAGCTGTCTTGCCGCTCTTGGCCGCCCGACCGGCAGCCCTACCCGGCCTTGCCTTCTTGCTCAGCTTCCCCTTGCCCTTGGCCTTTAGCTGGCGTGTGGCAAGCTGTGGAACGGTATGAACGGCGTTGGCTGTAATGTCACCAGGAAAGTCGTGCAGAATCCCAGTCAACTCGGCGGTAGGTTCCTTTCTGGACACCTGGCCGGCAGACCCTACCGGCTGCGATGGAGCGGCGAGCGCCGTGGAGAGTACTGCATAAGCAGCCAGGAGCTACGCATCAGCTGCGTAGTGGGAGGGGCACTTACGTGCGAGAGCTTCATGTCCGGGTACAGTCAGCAAGTTGGTTGTGGTCAGTCGTTATCAGTGGGCTGGTTCGCAATGGTGGTTTCGCCAGGGAGTGCTATGAGTCTGGTGTTTGTTGCAAGCGTATCGGTGTTGTCAGTGTAGTGGTCGTAAAGGGGTGAGTGACTGAGTCGAGTCCAGCTCGAGTGCAGGCAAAGCGTGTGGTGGATGTCGAGGCTTGGGGAGTTTGAGGAGTGACAAGTGGACCATTATTTATATGTAAACCACAACGCTGGAATCACAAGGTTGGATTCCCAACTATGGATCCCGAAATCTCGAAACCTCACGTCGGATGGGGTGGGTTCGCGATCACGATCCTACGACCCCGTTGGTTGGCCGTGGCCGCTTGAAACTGGTGCAGCCCCTGTCCTGTACAGCAGTGCACTGTAGGTCAGCGCCGTTCTTCTCGGGGTAGAACGTTGTGAGGTACTGTGTATCCGAGAAGAACGGCGCTGACCTACAGTGCACGTTCTGCTCTGAGTTCTGAGGCTGTGTATCGCATTGTCACAGTGAGCGCAGCCATGTTACAGAACGTGGTCGAGGACCACGTAGTACGTAGTGAAACCTGAAACGCAGTCTCTGGCGAACAGAAGCCTTGCAATATGTACAGATGCCACACAAGTCGCGGCCCTCAGTACATAACGCCTGTAAGGTGATCATACTCAGACACACTCAGTGCAAGGTCTGGTTGCAATACTGGCCCATATAGCGCCTCTACCGGCGACATTGCAGATGTGCGCACATCAGTTCGTCACAGTGCGAAAATGATTCTAGTGGCCGGCAACCCCGGTGGCAGTGCTGGGGATGTGAAGCACTTCGGCCTGTGCCTGGTCACATTTGGTGGGCAGGAAGAAGCGAAGGGGCTACCAAGACATTGTTCAGCGTTGCCGAATGTTGGTCCCCGTGCTTATGGCCTGGCTGTTGACCCGGGAGTCTGCTGTGCAGCTCTATGTGTGCTCAGGAGGAAGCGTGCAAAAGGACACCAACGCGGCTTGCAGAATAGAGCATCCAAGGAAAGCCATAGAACATGCATCACAATGGGTACACCGACGTACATGTACATTACCAATATCTCTGTGCAATAAAGCATGCGAAGTTCCAGGACTTCGCAACTCGATGCAGAACGAATTACGCCTCATGAACTCAGTGAATTATAAAGCTGTATTGTAGGTTTATCCGAATGGTGGGTGCCACCATTCCAGCAATTGTTAATCTCTCATCTCTGAACAGACAACAGGCCAATGGACTCTCAGTATCTCGGGGTGGTCGTTTATCAAATCCGCCATCAAAAGCCAGGACTCGGCTTCATTTCGCATATTCAGTCCCCCGCGGTGTGGGTATTTCGGTCTGTTTGGCGGTAAAGGGTTGCTATATTCAGGATTGTTAGTCCCATATCATGGATCGTGGGTGGAGAGGATCTGTGGAATCGGATCAGTCATTCCCATTGGACTACGAGATCAATATCAAGATCAAGATCAAGATCAAAATTCGGGGGAGTGATCTGTGATCTGGATGCCAGACATCATGGAAATCGGATTCCCACCGCCGGACGCGATACCACGAGGTGACACTGGACGAACATGAAGCTACGCATCGGCAGCAACGGGCACTAACGCCGTGACGTCCGTGACTGGCCGTTCGTCGTGACCGTTACTGTCGTCACCGTCACGCCGCGCCGAGCTCCGACCCCAGCGAGCGTGCCGAGCACATACCGCCGTACACACGCGCTCACTGTACACATGTACGCCGTTCATATGCGCGGCGTTCACATGCAACACTGATCGGTTGGATCGGTTGTCAGTGAGACCCGCCTCGGACTGTCATCTGAAGACCTCTGGGGATGTAACCCCGTCGTCCTGGCAATCGAGACACGAGACGTCACGAGCAGCCCAGTCGGGTAGCGACGTGCAGCCTGCAGACTTGGCCTGTAGGCCTCTAGATTGCAACTGGGCTTCGCACATCGCCGCCTTGAGAGGGGGAGGCGGGGAGCACGGCGGACCCAGAGGCTGGAGATCAACAAGACTCAGACTCAAACTCGTGCGCGGTTGGTGGGACCGCGGTCATCACAGATCCGCCGGATATCGGATAATCATTTTCTCGATCGACGGCCCCGTTCTCCGCTCCGGTCTATCATGATCTCGGGATGACGAGAGGCGATCTGCTTGACGCTGGTGCGCTCTGCGAGACACGGCAAGACATGCACTAGATCCACTATCGCTCGAGTCCAGGCTGGACGATACTCCACCATGCCGAACAACTAACCGCGGAGCATTGCACTCGGCCCGGCCGTCATAGGCTCACATACCGCCCTGGCGGAATGGGGTTGCTGGCTCAGCCGGTTCTTGCAGACAAGCATGGTTTGCTCTTCTAGCACTTGACGTTTAGCTCCTCGAGATCTCATCACTCCACAGCACGGAGGAACGGTAGCGCGGAGTACAAGTTGCTCAGAGCGAAAAAAGGAACACACTGTGCAAATCTTGCAATTACTGGTGCACCGGTGCAACCCAACCCTAATTTCTTATTCTGCTCTCCTGCAGCTGCTTGATCGCTTCATGTTCTGCACGCTTGCACTCGCGCGGCGCCGATCCAAGAAGCGGAGACAAAAAATGGGGGCCTCGCTGATCCACCATTAATTATTAAGGCCGCGTCCACGCAGGGCTAGCTCAGGGATTACTCAGGGCGGACAGACATTCCAGACCCAGGCCACTCTCTATCACACACACACACAAATTCCGGCGCTGTTTAGCACGGTCTCGGCTGCCACGCCGGCCGGGGCGCACTCTGACGCTCAGGGATTCAGGGAGACGGAGAGTCATGTGGGTCATGGTCCTCAGGGAAACTCAGGGTTCCATTTGTCCATTTGCGTTCCTGGACCGGCTTAATATAGCGCGACATGAGCGTTGTTTAAATTTTTGGCAGCCGACCAAAATACGTGATTATTTTTTTCTGGCTGGCAAGTCGCCGATTTGGTGTCCCTCTATCTGCGCCACGGTACCACTGCGTCCATCTAGGGCCCATGCCGCGAAGGACAGGGGGAGCAGGTGCCCACATGCATACAGTCTGTCCTCGAGTCCCTCTGAGCTGACCCTGTCTTTGTTTTTTGTCACTGGCAGTCTCGGATCGGGAGGGCGCCGGCCTGTCTCGCAGCCTCGCGTCCAAGGAACAGAAGCCTGACGCTGTGTAATGTCGACGACACAGGGCCCGCGGCTCGCGGCTCGCGGCGACTTTACGGCGTGCAAGCACACACGACGCGCGCAGAAAACGTAAACGCATGCCCCCGATTCCGACCGCGCCATGAAATATTGAGGGTGCTCCTGCCCATGAATGTACGAAAGTGAGGCAGAGCGCGGAGCGCGGAGCATGGCCAGCACGGAGCGCTGCTCGTTCACAGATTGTACCGACGCTGCCTCTTGGCGGCACACATGAGGCCCCGAAATGCTCGGACCCCAGTTCCACACCGCTCGAGACCCCCCCGTCCTCCGCGCTCCTCGCTCCTCGCTCCTCACGGGATCGCGGGGCGGATTCACACCTTGAGTGCACCGGGCAGGCAGCACCCGCACGCACGCCCACCCATGAGCGCGCTGCCGCGTTGCCTCTCGCTCCCGCGCTGGTCCTCGCTGCCGCGATCACCGATTCCGCCCCACCCACCCCCATATCCCACATCCAGCGATATAAAATGAACTGCCCTCGGATCCATCATCCCCCATCCCTCAACACAAAAATCCCATACACCGCGCCTTCGCAAGTCGAATCCGCCTTACTGTAGACCAGTACAAGTATCTTCTCGACCAGACTCTCTTTGCCCACACTCTCTTCCCGGTCCACTCTCATTCTTTCGTAGTTTGAACACCACACAACAAACGAAAACCAAAATGTTCGCCGCTACCACCGTTGTTGCTCTCCTCGCCGGCCTCGCCCGTGCCCAGAACGTCCTCTACGAGGCCTCCGACATGAAGGCTACTGTGTGAGTGCCTACGCTAGCGCCAGACTACAAGTCATGTCGACGACGCGTGGTGGAGGGGAGTGTGGCTAGCAGATTTGCCTCGCGCATCCGCTTTTTCATGTCCATCCCTCCACTGTAACGTTTCCCAACATGACCCAGGTCCAGTGCCTGTCCTTGTCACACCCCTAGTTCCTTCACTGACACTTCAGCTACTACGACATTGACCCCAACGGAGAGGATGTCTGCTCGCAGGCCAAGGGCGGTCCCTTCCCCAACAACTGGGCCGTCACCAGCGGTATCAACTCCGGTACCACCTACTGCCAGGGCTCGGACTCCACCGCCTGGACGCTCAACGACATCCACTCGAACCGTATCGTCGCCATGAACTACACCATGGTCTCGGGCGACAAGGCCAAGTGGTGTGGCAAGACTGTCCAGATCTTCGGCCCCGACGGCAAGGAGATCACCATCGACGAGGGACCCTTCGTCCTCTTTGACGGCTGCGCCGCGTGCCAGTCCACCGGCATCATCGACGTCTCCGCCAAGGCCTTCGTCGCCATCAAGGGCGGAAACTGCGGCGGTAACAACCCCACCGGTCTCTCCGTCAAGGTCCTCGACTCGCAGGAGACTGTGAACGGCTACACCGCCGGCAGCCCCGCTGCTGCTCCCGCCGCTCCCCCGGCCTCGTCGTCTGCTGCCCCCGCCGAGTCGGCCGCCCCTTCGGGTCCTGCCAACAACGTCCTCGTCGCCGAGGCTGCCCCCTCCGCCGACACATCTGCCACCCCCACCGCGGTTCCCAACGGCTTCATCGAGGCCAAGCCCGTCAACGTCCCCGAGCCCACCGCCTCCGCCGCTGCCCTTCCCGAGGCCTCGAAGGCCGCCGACGAGGAGGCCGGCTGCGAGTGCGAGTTCGGCAAGTGGTCGTGTGAGGGCAACCAGATCCAGGTCTGCAACTGGGGTCCCGAGGGCCTCGACTGGGAGACCGTCGGACACTGCGACAACTCGTGCTCCGTCTCCGGCTCGGGTTCCATCACCTGCAACTAAAGTGCTAGCACTTAGTCAACGCCTCGACGGCGCAGGTGCGGAGCAGGTCTCCGCGTGCCTCGACGGCACGATCCGAATCCGATAGACCATGGGCAGCCCCAGGAGGGCTGAGGGAGCCGGGCTCCCAACGCAGCACAAGCAAAATCACATTCCATTCTGTACCATATATTCAACTTCTGTAAGGCTTCGCGCTCGGCGCGCCCCCTGGCGGAGCGCGGGCGCCGGCCGTCGGGACCGCTCGAAGCGGGCCCTTGTAGTAGCTGCTGTACCTTACAGACACCCCATAGAAACGCAGGCCGTCCACCTAGGCGCCCCAGTGGCGGAGATGAACCTGTTGTGTGACTGAACTTGGGCACGAGACGCAAGTTGCAAACGAGCTTGAGGATCAGGATTGAGACAAGCCAAGAAGCAAACTTCGAACGTGCGTTGTCAGCACGTTGCGACAGTGTGGCAATTAGCAGGCTTTCGAGGGAGCAGCTATGCTGCAGACAACGAGCTATCACGCCCGTAAACCATGCAGTGATAATGCTAAACATCATTGAGCTAGCCTGTGGACCACAATCGGTCAGAATATGTCAGCATCGTTGAGTTCATCTGCTACACAACACCACAAACAAGCCGTCACTCATATTCAACGAGCGCGCGAGCCTGTGTGTTTTTTGATGTTTCGCGCTATACACTGCGTGTGTGAGTGTGTGGAAGTGTAGTGTCTGTTCATGCATTGTGCCTTTTTGTACTTTTTTAAGATCTTGTGTGATTTTTCTTTGTTGTTTGTTTCAGTTTTTGTTTGTGCTGGCTTCTTGCACACATCGTTTGCCCAAAGGCGTACCTATCCCCCCTCCTATCAGCGATAACTCCTGCCCACATCCCTGCTGCTGGTTCGAGCGGCCAGCTTGGCGATCAGCGAGACTCGAGGAACGGACCCTCTGAGACCATCCAGCGGACTTTGGGCTTCAGTGGTTCAACACATACTTCTCGGGGCAGCAACCGACAGATACATAACGACCGCAGGGCACATGTGCGGATGGTGTGCATGTTGAGCTGCGTGTAGTTCTTACTGATCGCTGACGCGAGGGACCTGGGACTTGCGACGTCCGCGTAATTCGACGGACTGCCTCGACTGTGTTCCACTTGGCGATTGTCGTGTTTTGTGCCACTCTCACTGCCACCCGTCCGTTTGCCCAATCACCTGCAGGTGTCCAATCTCGACGTCCATTTCGACGCGCTTTAGTCTCAGGCCGTTTAGCTTAGCTGGTCAAAGCATCGTATTAATACGCTGACAGCGTGTCAGTTTATGCGTACGGCCCGAAACCTACCAAAGAAAACAGAATAAAAGTCGGCAGCTCGACCTTGTCAACGGTCAGTAGCACTTGCGAGAGTGAGAGTTCTCTTCTGTCCCCCTCAAACCTTTATGAGGTCGGGGGCCGACGCGCCGAGAGTGTGAGGGCGCGAGCGCCATATGCGGAGGAAAGCCGGAAGCCGGAGGCCTGGAGTTACTTGGGGTGCCCGAGGTATTGGGCGTTGGGGTACATGTAGACGAGCTGTCACCTTGTGGCCTTGTGGAGTGTTCGCTGTCGCGTACAGCACTCTCCATCCGTATCTGGCAGCCCAAGGAGGCGATCAGGAGTGTCTCAGCCTGATGCGCGGGCCATGGCCTCGGCACCCGACACGGTCCAAGCGGCCTTCCCCTTCCAAAAACACAAAGGGATGTCTGGAAAGTCGGAGTGTGGCAGTGGACATGTGGAGTGGCAGTGGAGCTGGTCCGGAATGCGCGGGGTGGCAGTGGGGTGGGGCACGGGAGGGAGGACGCAATAGTCGAATAGGTCAGTCTAACAGTTTGTCCGTCAGTCGCGAGTGGGGCCGTGCGCGGGCCGGGCGCGCGGGCCAGGCCTTGGAGCCAGATTATGTGTGTGTCGACAACAGGAGGCGTCACCGGGATATCCGAGATTCCCGTTCGGTGGCTATCTCGTCCATCATGAGACAGATGTCGGCCGCCGACAAACTTGGGCGAACGGAAAGCGCGCAGGGGGATTGCCACCGCATTCGCGTCGAATGGGATCGTGGGTGGCAGCGCCCATAGACGCTATCGAGGTACAGCTTGAAGAGGTCCTCAGTGGGCGCGTCTCTAAGTGGCGTGCCACCTCCTCGCCTCCTGGTCTCCGCGATGTTAGAAGATCGTGTCACATGAGGCCGGGAGGCCTGCCAGCGCCTTCCCGTCTCTTCCAACATAGCCGCGCATGCGCGCATGCGCGGCTAAGTCAGAGTACTGCATCCTGTGTGAGTAACCGCCACCGAAAATTTCTCGCATCCCCTTGATAAGCGGGTTTGCATCCCCGAAACGACGCGCACGCGCGCTCCGAAGCCGTGGCGTACCCCCTGTCAGCATGTCACGCGTATCAGCCGGGATCGTGGTGCGTGCGCGCGTAAGGGTGAGTGCAGTCAAGATGCGAGCATATTCGAACCAGAGCCGATGTGTCAGCGACCAGCAGCCGACGGCGATACTTCCTGTCTCAAAATCAACTACCAACAGCACTCCGGCAACATGCTCCTGCCTGATGTGAGGTCTAAAGGATGTACGTGACCCGGATTTCCGTTGGGAAACTAAAAAGGGCAAGTCACGTGACTTTGGCGAGCGACCCGACGGTGACCGACTATTCTCCGACCTGTGGCCGCCGGCCGTGGCCCGCATATCCTGCATGATCCTGCACTGCCGGCAGCAGCAGTAACTTTATCAGGCTGGCTGAATACGGCATGCGGCGTGCGCCATGCGGGTATGCACCATGCTCGCGCTCGATCACTTTATTGACCACATTGCTGCCGGCGGCCGCGGCGGCGCCATCAGCAATCAGTCGTACTGTGGTGCTCCTGGGGCTGGTGCCTTCCCTGCTGCATGGCGGCGGCAGCGTCCTGTCTGGTGGTGCGATAGACACTGGGCGTACTGTGTGTAAATTTGTGGCTCCATATCAGATTGTGTTTCGGCGTTCGGCGCAGGTGGGAACTCGGGTCCCGCTCCCACACACTCCAGATCTCAAGAGAGACAAATGCACGGTCGGGAAGATTGATTGATGGGTCTCTGGATTGCGGCGTGGAGCAGAGGATTGTTAGCGTGCGCTAACCGTCAAGACAATTGAATGATGGGTCAGAGGCAACGCTTTGGTGGAGGTCTGGATGAGGGTGCTCGTGAGAGCCGTGTAACTGAAAAACATAGGAAGGATGGGGATGAGTGTGAATGCATCAAAGCATGATAGTTTTCATGCTAGACTGCATGCAATGCAATGGAGCGGGATGTTGCTGGATGTCTTAGATCTGGGACCGATGACGGCGGGAGCAGCGAGCAAGGTCAGTTGATGCTGGTCGAGAACGTCGAGACAATGCCACCACCGTTGTACATGCATTGCCCTCTGTGTGCTGCACAATGCAAGCTGCAGGGGCGGGTGAGTTGTTTCGTTTGGGGCAATTACCTCATTGGGCAAATATAGCTGGGTGGGTTGCCCACCCACCACTACCCTCTATCCCGCATACGCCGCGCAGGGCTCGAGGCTCTCAGCCAGCCAGCAGCATCAAGCCAAGCCCATTGTAAGCATCCATATCCACCACACCTCCTCACCACCCATCCATCCCACCGCCGAGCCCGGTGCCGAGCCATACGCCATACGACATACCGCGCGCCGTCGCCATCGAAAGCAACTCTCGGGGCGGTCTATTGCTGACAAGCAAAAGGGCAAGAACACGAAAACGCGCAAAGTGCTGGTTGTGGGCCGAGGACCCTTTTGCGGGTTGTCAAACTCTGCCCTGGTTGTTCTCTCTTCGGGGCGCGCGGGTCGAGAGGACGTCCCTGGTGGCCTCTGGCCTCTGGTGTGGTCCCCATTGCTGCCGTTGCGGTGACTGCTGCTAGTATTGCTGCTCTCGCTGCCTCTCCTGATCTCCTGCCCACAACAGCGTCACAACCCCCCAAGTGCCCAAGTGGTCCATCCACTCTCTCCTCTTCCTTTCCTCTCTTCTCGCCATCGCTACCAGCGTCGCCCACGGCGTCATCAATCCGGTTCCGGTGACCCGCTCCCGCATTCCGCCTGCACGCATTCTGGCATCTCTGGCATCTGGCAACACACAAAGTGGTGTGCACGGTGCTCCACGTTCCGGTTCCCTGCAATCAATCTGACGGAACCCACCACTCTCTCTCTCTCTCTCTCACTTTCGCCCTCTTCCTTGTCCTTCTCCCTCCTTCCCTTTTTTCCCTGTCGAGCTCTCTCGCGAGGGGCCAACGTCCAGTCGTTGCCTTTCGACACCCATTCCACCATCCTCCTCTCATCGTCTCGTCTCGATTCCAGCATCCCCAACATCATATTCCCACCCCGCGTCGTCGCATGCCCATTATCTATCGCTGTCGACAGCATCCACTTTCTCATCTCGCGCTGCTGTGACTGGCTTCCGCTCGACGCCACCAATCCTTCCCCCGTCGTCACTGTCCCCCGGTCGCCACGGGTTAACACAAGGTGGTCGCGACTCCCTTTTGGAATTCAACCTCTCTCACTCTCACTCCCTCACCCTCCGCGACCCTTCCGGCGCCCGTGCACGCCGCGAGAGACACCCTCGCGAAGCTTCATTTATTCCACTCCCCGCCGCCCCTCGCCAACCAATCGACCTCTCCTCCCCATTCCCCCCTGTGCTTCTGTGCGACCGGCAACCGAGCGGCCAAGCGTGATCAATCGCGCCGCGCCCACCTCTACTTGTCTGGACAAAACTAAACATTCCACAAGTCTTCTTGCAAACCTGCTCTCAGGCGCAGTCACGCATTGTGGTTTGGTGAGTCATCCATTCTCGTTCCTTTCGATCAGACCCACATCTGCTCGCGTCGAGTACCGTCTTCTCATTGACGAGGCGTTTGGCGTCTCGCTCTGTCACAGCAAGCAGTTGCTTTCCCATCGTCCCCCGACGACACGCCATTCACTACCACCGTCTGTACGCAGCCTCGCAGCCCCTTGCGCCGTCGTTCCTATCCCGCGTCTTACAAACCTACTTGCGACTCTTCTTGTTAACACTGCAGCAGTAGCTCCCACGTGTTATTCCCTGTCGCCAGGCTCGTCCAACTCGATCCTCGCAACAGCCACGCCGCACCTCATCGCACGCAGCTCTACCCCAGTTGCTGAGAGTCACCATGGGCGGCTGCATGTCTTCCCCAGCCGCGGTTGAGCCGCGGCGTATGTCTGACCCGAAGAAGCCTGCCTCGGCGTCGGCGGCCAGCACACCAGCAAATAACGCTACAGCGACGACAAATGCAGCCGCCGCGGCGCCTGCCCCAGCGGCAGCGGCGACGGCCAACGGACCAACAACCGCCGCTCAGCAGGGTCTCGCCGCCGCGCTTGCTCAGGCACCCGAGTCGTCGTCTGCAGACCCACGAAAGAACCGCGACAACAGCAACCAGATCGATAGGCAGTTGGAGGATGACTCGCGGAAGTTCAAGAAGGAGTGCAAACTGCTCCTCCTTGGTGAGTGGGAAGACGTAAACAGCAACTGACGTAAAGGCTCCGGAGAGTCTGGAAAGTCTACGATTGTCAAGCAGATGAAGATTATCCACCAGAATGGATACTCGAAGGACGAGTTGATGCAGTTCAAGAGCGTTGTGTGAGTGGATCCTATGGCTCATGGATGGCCCTCATGGCCCTTTCCCCCTGCCTCCCGCTAACCGCCAGCCACAAGAATGTTATCGATTCCGCGCACGCATTGGTGATGGCCATGCGGAAACTGGGTGTGGACCCCGAGGACCCCACGAATCGCACACACGCCGATCGTATTCTCGAGTACAAGATTGAGGGCGACGGGGCTGTTGTCCCTGCTGACATTTTCCGCGCGGTCGAGGCCCTCTGGCACGACCCCATTATTCCCGTTATCATGGACCGCTCCTCCGAGTTCTACCTCATGGACTCGGCGACCTACTTTTTCGCAAACATCCGCCGCATCGGCGCCAGTGACTACATCCCGGACGAGGCTGATGTCCTCCGCGCACGTACAAAGACGACCGGTATCAGTGAAACGCGCTTCAACATGGGCCAGCTCAGCATTCACATGTTCGATGTGGGTGGCCAGCGTAGCGAGCGTAAGAAGTGGATTCACTGTGAGTTGGATGCGCAAAGGACCCTGCTAACTTCAGGCTTTGAGGCTGTCACGTCGATCATCTTTTGTGTGGCGCTCTCCGAGTACGACCAAGTGCTTCTCGAGGAGAACGGCCAGAACCGAATGCAGGAGTCGCTCGTTCTGTTCGAATCGGTCATCAACTCGCGCTGGTTCTTGCGGACATCAGTCATCCTGTTCTTGAACAAAATTGACGTCTTCAAGCAGAAGCTGCCAAAGGTCCCTCTGGTCAACTACTTCCCGGAGTATACTGGTGGCGCCGACATCAACAAGGCGGCAAAGTACATTCTCTGGCGATTCACACAGACCAACCGCGCCCGTCTGTCTGTGTACCCGCATCTGACACAAGCGACCGACACCTCCAACGTGAGTGGAAACCACACAGTCCAGTAATAACCCCAGATTCGACTCGTTTTCGCCGCCGTCAAGGAGACGATTCTGCAAAACGCGCTCCGTGATTCGGGCATCTTGTAAACCGCAGCTACTGCGTTCCGTTGAGCCGGAACTGGAACTCTCTATTTGGTCCGCTGTATCTTTCTTCCCAACTATAGTGCCCCCCCACCCACAATACCGCATTCTTTCTTTGGTAGTAGTACGTTTTGGTCGTCGCGGCGCGCTGGAGTTTGCAACGCCGCCGAGACCGCACGCGCACCGCGTCATTGGCAGTGGCGACTAGACACGCGTGCGCACAGCCGGCACTGGCGCAGGTCGGAGAGATCATATGATCGATGCAGGCCTTACTTTCGAGCCGCGGCGGGGAGCGGCGGAGTAGATGACGACTGACTGACTCTGATGAACGCCTCTTGACTCATCTTACTCATAACTCGTCTTACTCTTGAATCATCTTATTCATAACCTTTGCTCATAGCTCTGATACAGAATCTCGTGGCACTTCCACCGCAACACAGCTACATCTACGAGGCCGTCGCGATTGGCGCGCAAACGCATTGCGAGCGATACAACGACCGCGACGCACGTCTACCTAGCTCCGGGCTCATCTAGCTCGCGTGTCCACCTTGTTTGAGCATGTTTCCCTGTCAAAAAAAGCCTCAAGACGCGCGATGCTCCGTTCTCTTCAAGCTCGTCAGCGCGCAGCCAACAAAAGAGGCAGTGCAGGGCCGGATCATCGACACTCTCGGGGAAGTGCAGGCGGCTGTAACCGTGAGCGCGTCACACGTGGGAAGCGACGCGAGGAAGCGGGGAGCGGTTCTCCGCGAGCGAGCCGCGTGCGTGCTAGAGATTGAGCGTACCCTGGAGGGGCATCTCTCATTCCCAGTTACCGGCTGTGAGGGAGAACGCCGCGGCGCCTAATAGATGGATGCTTCACGAGCCGGGGACGAGCAGCGCCGTTTCTTGAGTGCCACAGACGGCTCGGGGAGCTGCTCCTCGTCGCCTGCCGCAGACGCAGTGAGATAGGCGGGCAAGCATTTGTTTGCGTGTCTGGAGCATGTTCCTATCGCGCGATCGCGCGCTCACGGGACCACGTGGTGACCGTGCTCGGCAGTGATTGAGGCCGAAATGCAGATTGTAGGGGACGAGTTTCTCCACTACCAAAGAGGGCTCTCAACCGCATATCTGTACATCCGAAGTCATCCCCCAACTTGGATCATGTGCTGAACAGACGTTCTTGGTGGCGATGCGCGACATCACATTGAGTCCCGTCTTGTGCGTCCATCCAACAGCTTCCGGTTCTGACTTTCCGACCTTCTGGCTGGTTCCTGTTGCCTGTGGACCTGGCCGTGGAGCACGTCATGGAGCGCTCCAGACGCATCGGGGGCCACCAGGGGGGAACGAATACAAACTGCGCTAGATTTGAGATTAACCGCGCTGCGTGGGCCGTAGAGATGCTTGGAATGCGCTCGGATACTTGGTCGTCTTTGGAAAGCTGGCTGGATCGTACGGCGTTCATCCGCTCTTGGCAGGTTAGCTCGACGTACCTTATCGTCGGCGTTCCTGTGCGACGAGGTCGGTACCTACTCCCCTGCGATGGTCCACGGACGCCCGACAAGCTGCTCGCGCATCTTCGGCCCTTGGCATAGAGGAGGCAAGCAAGTTACCCCTGCGATCGGCACCATCCTCACGCTCGCAAACGACCACCCTCAGCCCCACACGCCACCCTATCGTCGTTTTCGTCCTGTTGGCTGCGCTACAATGAGAGTGCCGTCCGGGTTTAAGAGTTCCGCTGAATTTCAGACGATTTCCACACTGATAATTCCAGATGATGCCTGACTGACTTTCCAACTCTCCAACAACAGCGTGACACTGCACATGCAGGTGCACTCCGAGTAGGACGGGGTGGGTGGAACTGGGGTCACTGGCACGTCGCCTGCCTGCCTTATCTGGTGCTGTTCCACCTCTGGAGACTAAGGACCGCAACTCTGGTGAGATAGACCTAGTGTCGGAGCGAGTCCCGGCCGACAAGTTTGGCGTTCGGGTTAGTGAGGAGAGAGGACCGGAAACTGCCCACGAAAAGTCTAATGAGCTGCACCACATGGATCGACGAGGGACGAAGACGATGCACGAGGGGCAGAGACAGGGGGCAGGAGACAGGGGAGAGGGGAGAAGGCTGATTGTGGTTGCGGTGAGGTACGTTGCGCCAGTGGTGGATGAATGCGCGACGAGAAGCGGACACTTGCGTGGATCAGAATATTAGAATGTCAGAATCAGCAACTCATTCTGATAAGTACTTGTGCTGTCCGAAAGATACAGTTATGATCAGCCTGCCATGCCCGAGAACAGTGTGGGTAAACATGAATGTCAATCATAGCTCGGCGCCACACGCCACCCCAGCGCCACGGGGATTGGAGGCGTCGCTCGCTGGCGAGTTGAGCGCCGGACCTAACGGGGCCGGTGAAGGGGGAGGGATATAGAGTGTGGGAGCTCAACAAAGAAAGGCATTGGTAGAAGGGAGTGACAGAAGCCGATGGCGTTGTGGGGTTTACCAACCACCCGGCTGAGCCGTATTCCAATCGCTGGCTGCACTTCGGGAAGAACGCGAAGAACAGTGCCAAGAGTGGCGCGGATGGCCGGGTGTTGCCGTGTCGCGCGATCGGCCCATGACAGTGGAAGTGTAGCCCGACGAGCTGAGGCTTACATGTCTCGTCAGACCCTCGAGGGACCATCAGGAGAGATCTCGCCACAGCCACCAGAATGCCGGAGGGTCATGGTCGGCGAGAGTGTTACTGTTCATGTAGAGTATCTTGTCAGGATTCATTCTGCTGGGTGGGTAGTATTGGAGCGTGCCTGTCTGGATAGTGAGGTGTTCATCACATGCAGGGGGGCCTCTCCTCTGCTTTTGCCGGATCTGGGCCAGGGAGCCGAACAAACTTCAAACCAGTTTCCCGGTCCAAATGCCAGCCGACGCCCCCCTGAACTCTTGTAGCGAGCACCGAGATCACCGAGATCCTTAGATCCAGCGTCATTGCGCCATAATCTCGAATGTTAAGGCTGATATACCTTGGTGGACGGCAATAGTGGTGAGCTTCGGAAGTGAACACCTTGTAGAGTGTTCTTTCACATTCCGCTCCTCCTGTTTCTTTCTCCTTGCCCAAGTCAAGATCCGGATCTCAGGGATGTTACCCCACGGGGCTCCGCCACTTGAGCACTTTGTGGCGACTTGTGGCGGCTCGGCACTGGGCACAAGCAGAGACAGAGGAGAGCAGAGAGCGCAGAGAGAGAGAGTGGCCTTGCTGTTGTAAACAATTAATGTATAAAGTGCTCTGTGCACTCTGCCCCGCCCCCACTCTGCCCCTTGTGCTCACTACCTCCCCCATTTCCGTCGCCATTCTTCTCCCCCACTTTGTCGATATCCGCAACGTCCCTCTATTCCCAGAGACAGGCGCACCTCCAGTACGGACCCACGCTCGGCTCATTGGCAGGACGACACAAGCCGCTGCTGCCCGGTGATCACAATCCCGGGGTTAGTCTCTGTTGGGGGCCCGCGACCACCCATCAGCGATCACAACCGAGCCGAACCGCCGCTGCTTGGACTTTGGGACGTGCGGGCCATCACAAACACGCTGCTAATCTTCAACCCGGCCGGGCGGGAATAGCACACTGTCACATTGGGCATGTGATAGGCTCCTTGGCAACATTTATCCCCCCCTCACCCCATATAGTCTCTCCAACCGATCCTCTTCATGGGGAAACAGCAACACAATATAGCACATTCTTGCCGTCATCGAGTCTTCCCCCTTCGACTATATCCTCTGTCTCACTCGAGCTCCATCCCAATCCATCACCCACAGCTCCCTCCACTCTCCACCACCACTCTTGCATCTAATCACGGCCTCCCCCACCTCGCCACAAGCGAACCATTCCCTCCCCTCCCCGCCCGTCCTCGAGCCTCCGCCTTTGCGGTTCATCTGGTCCACACCGTCAACGACTGAGCGCGCGATAACACTGCATCACCTATCTGGACGGCTTTCACCGCCCACAGTCAGCCTTGACGCCCTTTACGCGCTTCACTGGCGTTGCGCCTTCTACCCACTACGCCGATCACGCCCAAGGAGGGGCCCAGTGGAGTCGACGCACGAAATTCCTCTCGAACCGGGAGGCGAGAGCAGCTGTAAAGCAGATCAAGAAATCAATTCATACGGTGTGACGCTGTCGCACCACGTCTGCCAACCACGACAATAACGCGTTTGTTCATGGACGGCGGGGGAGGGCCGGGACTGTGAGTTCAACAGTGAACTGTACTGGAGTCCTATGTGCATCGTTCCGCATACATTCCCACCGTCTGCATGCACTTCTTCGCATTCTTGACTCCTCTAACAACAGCGACCCGTCGTCTTCCGTCAGTCCCGAAGTGCCGAAAGAACGAAGCCAGCTTCACTGCAGCTTCCCAAACTGTGGCAAGAAGTTTACGCGCAAGGTACGTTGGGTCATTTCCTATCGCCTTCAGCAGTTTGGTGGCTACTTTTTTTTGGTGGTTTCATTCCGCGTCTTCCTACGACCGGCTTTTGGTCGGGTCTAAGCTCTCGGACCGAGCTGCTGCCGAGGGTGCCTCTGTGCGTCATGTTGGGGGGAGCTGTCTCAACTGTGAGATTCCTTTTCGCCAGCAGCACTCGCCGTCAATGTGTAGTCTCCTTTGGTCCCCCTTTGGTCCCCACAATGGCCCCGGTTTGCCTCCCCCGGCACCCCATGGACCCACTGCCGCCTCCACACCGGGCCCCCCTCTGCGCTCCTCGGAGAACGCGGCTGCGGGCCAACTGCCATTGTCCATTGTTCGTTCGGCAGCTAATTCCAGGACCATCTTATACGCCACGCTGCGAACCGTGCGTACCAGTTCTTTTCTGAACCACTTTCCGCCACTTGCACCTGCCAAGCCTTTCAGGGATTCCCCCTCGTGCGGTGCTCGTGTGTGGCGCCACGCCTGTGGCGTGTAGGCAACAAACCTTTCCGTTCTGACCACCCCCCCCAGACTCGCAACCAAATTACCACTGCGCGACCTGTGGGCGCTCCTTCCAACGCCTGGACTTGCTGCAGCGACACGAGCGGAGACAGATTTGCGATGACGAGCGGTATCCTAAGCGCATCAAGACAATGGTTCATGTTCCTGAGGCTACCCCCACCCCCTCAGCAACAAGCACTGGGCAGCATACTTCCCTCTCTCCACCAGCAGTGCATGGCCGGCCAGATTCAGAGCGGATATCTCCAGTGAACCAACAGACACAAGTGCATCAGTCACAGTCGCATCAGTCACAGGGGCAAGAGTCACAGGCGCATCAGTCACAGGGATATCAGTCGCACGCCCACCAGTCACATTCACCGCATCAACAGAGTCAATCAGCTCAGGCCCACGCGCAGCAGCAACAACAGTCCACACATGTCCACTCGCATAGCGTCTCACCGATTGCCATCGAGGAGTCGTTCCACAGGGATGTCTTCCCTGTGATAGAGCTGCCGATTGTGCAGCCGACCTCGGCAGTCACAACAGTCGCAGTGTCACCTGAGATGGATTCAACTGCTCCGATCGCGCTTGAGCCGCCGTCCGCAGAGTTCGGATTCGGCCTTTGGCCCCCAGATCCGTGGGAAACCCTCATAGGGGATAACATACATCCCGCCTTGTGGGACGAGAGCGTCCCGGACGCCCAAATGTGGAGTATCCCCGGGAATCCCCAGGCGTCCGCCATAAGAACGCAAGAGAGTGCAGAACGCTGGGGACGAAGAGAGTTGGTGATGCATCGGGGTGTGGGACCGGGGCTGCTGCACCGTATCCTGACGACCTATCCTGTGAGTAGCTGTCAAGAGGGTAGGGCTGACGGGAACAGGAGCTTGCACTGTCCATGGCAGAGCTAAGCGACGGATTGTCATTGTATTGGAGCGATGTCGCTCCGTCATTTCCGTTCGTTCACCGGGGAACGTTTGATGTTGAAACAGCTCCGATAGAGCTGGTCACGATGATGGCGGTCGTCGGGACAGTCCGCGGGACAGGACCCTCTGCTCAACGCGACTTTCGGCGACTCGTTCGCAGGATCCGCGCTCGCCTGGTGGAAGACCAGCTCGGTTTGGAGCTCGAGATCTCGACACTCCAGACCTTTACACTGTGTCACGTGTATGACGTGTGGCATGGCGATTCGGAGACGCTCTTCGTTGCCCAGTGTCTGTGGCCAGTCGTCGTTGCGCACTCGAGAAAGCAGGGCTTTGGAGTCGGCGGCGTCCCCGGAGAAACGATAGGGACTGCGGCGTGGTATACCTGGGCCAAGGACGAGGAGCGCCGGCGCGCCGCCTACACCATCCTCTTCATCGACACCCAGATTTCATCCTACTGGTCCCAGCACCCGAGCCGGCAAATGTCCGTCTTTGCGCACAACATCAACCTCCCTAGTACGCGTGCGCAATGGGAGGCGCCGACAGCTGCGGATTGGGTGCGTGCGCGGGAACAAGAACTGGCATCCCCTCCCCGCCGCCCGGCACGCTCCGGCCACCTTCCCGGCCTGCATCCTGAGTTCCAGGTGTCGGTCGTGTCAGAGGGTTACTCCCTGGCTGTGTTGTCTGCTCTGGCGGCTGATGGCCAGCTCCCGGTGCCCGTCGATCTCGACAACACCACAAGCATCATGATGATCCTGACGGGGCTGTGCGCGATTGCTTGGGACTGTCGCACCCGCGGAGGCATGGGCATCCGCTTTCGTGACGGCACAAAGCACTGGCGCAGCGTCGTCCTCAACGCTGTTGTCAGTCTGCGAGCCGCATTCGAGATGGGCGTCACCCATATTCCTGGGTGCGTCGAGAGCCGCGACATCCGCGACCAGCTTGCAATTAGTATCATCTCGATCCTCAGCGATATCCCGATGCTGCAGGTCGCAGCGGGTGCGACCAATATATGCGGGGCAAGTGGTGAGTAGATAGGTCAATTTCGTAGCTGATGTCAGTCGGGCCAAAGCAGCTTGCCGATAGCCGCCGGCGGCTGCGGCTGTGGGCGACCACGCAGGATGCCTGGACGTGTCTCTGGCAGAGCGCCAGGTATCTCCGCGAGGCGCTGTTTGCCGAATGGGGTCTATACACTCCCTGGGCGGTGTTTTTGACCACTGTGGGTAATTAGAGGTGTTCCCAACTCACGACAGCTCGTCGTATGGGCGTACGCAACGTCCACACGGGAAGAAAACGCAATCGCGTGCCAGCCGGCGCACGATAACCCGCACACATCAGCAAATGCCGCCAATGTCCTCCTGGACTCGATCTACACCTCGCCCACGCGGGTAGACCACCTCGACGCTGGCGTCGCAGACCTTGTGCTTGTGGTGGCGGCCAAACTGAAGCAGGGCCAGCCGATTGATCGTGACAACGCGCAGCTCCTGCTTCGCCTAGCCAGCGGGTACATGGATCATCACAAGAGTGAGGTGAGATGGAAGTAAGAAGATAGAATTAGTTGTACAGACATGCATTATCTAGCGTCTAACCTACTCATCGTCGTCGTCGCTGTCGCGGTCGCCGCCCTGCTGGTTCATGGCCTCTTCCCACGCCTGGGCAAACTCGGCGAGTGTACGCCCCTCGCTCATCTGGAGCATCTCAAGCGGCATCATGTTAGTGCTAAATGTTGGAGCAGCGCGGGACGCCGCTGGGTGAGCCGCAGAGTCCACGACACGGAGAACCGGGAGGCGCGCAGGCGATCCGCCGCTCGAAGGCTCGACGGGGTCGCCGGCCGAGTTGGTGCGCTGCGCGCGCGCCTGCTGCAGCAGCTGCTGGAGCTCCGAGTACGAGAAGAGGAGCGGGTCCGTGGACGCACGGTACGGCTGGAAGTCGATAAGCGTCGGCTCGGCGTTCTCTCCAAGGTACAGATCAAATACGTCTGGCGTCAGCGGATTCCGGTGTAGTACGCACAGTCCGGCCCGCCCTCGTAGTGCCCACGGATGTCGTCCTCCCAGAACGCGCGCACCGAGTCCACAATACGCTGCTGAGCGTCGCGTGACTGCAGGTGGTCGTAGTAGTTCATGTCGCGCTGTGATATTCCTGCCGTCAGAGATACCGAGATGGACGCCTACCAAGGAGGATGTTGTCGCGCACGAAGCAGCGTACTTCGCGGGCCGGGTTCAGCTCTGGCATGTACTTTTTCAGCACGAGCTCCAGCTTGGGGACCGTATCAGACTCGGGCTCCGGCTCGGCACTCCCCTCTTCCTCCGTACCCTCATACGCGCGGTCGCCGAGGCCGTGCGACACGAAATCGCTGCTCTTCAGGAGGAGGTACACGTCCGCCGGCGTCGTGCAGTGCAGCGGCCCGTGGCCCTGTGGGAGGAGGAAGGCCGCGTCCTGACCGTGAGAAATACCGCATAGAGTGAGAATACACAAGAAACACATACCCGCGGAGCTGTCCAGTTCAGCTTGGGAAAGACGGCGCCATGTTCCGCCACCGCGGCGCGGATCGCCGCATTCAGCTTCGGGAGGCGGTATACCGGCGCGTCGGGGGACGTCTCGCCGCCTGCGTCTTCGGGGAGGAATATCGATTCCGAGTCGAGCCACTGACGATTAGCGAGCTGTTCAGCAAGGTTCAGCAGCTCACGTGCAGAAAGGCGTCGCGCTCGCCGAGCGCGTCAATATCGATGACGGCCGCGGGCCCGGCGACGTCCTCGAAGAGCTCGTGCCAGGCTGCGGTTCGGGATGCGTCGACTGCCTCTCGAGAGAGCGGGGGGAAGAGCGGGACCGGCGTCGGTGGGGAGATTGGGACTGGCATTGTGGATGGGAGAGAGGATGTATCGATGGAAGATGCACGAACTTTGGGCCTTGTGGAGTGATTTTGGAGGGCTGGGAGTGGGAATGGCAGGTGGAGGTAAAAGTGTGCCTAATATCCAGGATGTAATCGCTGATACTGGGTATCAGGCTCACTCCTCCACTTTGAGAATTTCACTGCTCAGCCCACAGTTGCCACTCAAACCCAACGATCCAGATCCAGCTGTTGTCGACACACCATCCACCACGATGCCCGTCAAAGCGCCGTCGTTCAACCCGCACGACCACCTCGTCAAGCAGGGATGGAAGGGGAAGGGCACAGGTGAGTGCTGCACAGGCTGGCGCCACAGTTCCTTTATACGCTCGCTAACAACAGCCCTCAAGACGGGGCACGCGACGCGCCCAATCCCCGTCGTGCAGAAGAAGAGCATGAGCGGCATCGGCAAGGACCGCGACGAGGCCGTGCCCTTCTGGGACCAGTGAGTGCGGAGGCATACAAGACTGACATGCAGTATCTTCGCGTCGACTGCCGCGTCCATCGCGTCCGGATCGGGGAGCGCCACCCCGACCACGAGCGCACCGGCCCCGAAACTCTCGATCGCGGCGCGCAGCGGGCGCGAACTCGCGCGCAGGAAACTCTACTCGGGCTTTTTCCGGGGTACGGCGCTGAGCGCGGAGCACACACCGCGGGGGACGGATAATGACGGGATGGGGGAGAGCTCGAGTGCGTCGAGTGCCTCGAGTGTGTCGACTCCACCCGTGTCAATGTCCGCCCCGGCCGCCGCTTCGGTTTCCGCCCCGGTCTCGGCGCCAACCCACACCATCAAGCGGCTCTCCGCTCCCGTCTCGGCGTCTGGACTGTGTGCGGCCATATCGGCCGCGGAGCTCGAACTGGCCGTCGCGGCGCGGATAGCGAGTGCGCGTGCCGAGGCAGCAGTACACAAAGGCAAGCGGAAGGAGGACCCCGAGCGGCGGTCGCGCAAGACGGCAAAGCGCGCGGACAAGGAGCGCAAGGAGCTCGAAAAGGTGGAGAAGGCGAAACGGAGGGCGCTTCGCGCGGCGCGGCGCGAGGTGAGGCGCGAGGTGAGGCGGGAGAAGCGGGCAGAGGGACAGGAGAACGAGAACGCGGTGGAGGCTGATAAGGAGGCAAGAAAGGCGGAGAAGGCGGAGAAGAAGGCGCGGAAAGAGGCAAAAGCGGCGCGGAAGGAGGAGAAGGCGGCGCGGAGAGAGGCCAAGGCGCGCAACGCCTAGTCGCGTAGATTGTTTGTATTTCCTGCATAGATCCCAATACCATGTCACACTGCATAATTCTAGTCTTTCTGGCCCTTCTGGAGCAAGACGCGTACGCTGCGGTACAGTGCTGCTGTCAGCCTTACTATCCACGAACCTCGGAACATACCATACGCGTTCCAAGCGAGCGTCGGCGCATTCCACACGACGGTAGTCGCATCCGCCAGCGCCATCTGGTATGCCATGAGCGCGTGCGTGCTCGCGATAAACGCCATGTCGACGGCGATACCGAGCGCCGGGCGGGGGTAGTGTCCCATGCTGGTGTGTGTGCCGTCCGAGAAGAGCGGGCGCCACGTGAGGAGGATGAGGCGGACGCCGAGGAAGAGGCGCACCCCGTCAGTCCCGCCCGCCATACTCGCCAGGTGTGCTGCCCAGCCTCCGGTCGCGGTCGTGATCGCCCAGAGCTGCTGTCAGACTCGGTAGATGGGCCACTTACAATGCTCGGAATGGGCGGGAAGGGTGCCCGCTCGTCTACCGCGTCCGCGCCCCATGCGTCCCATGCTGCGCTGGCGGCAAAGTCGAGGGCCAGCGGGAGGCCAACGGCCACAGCTGGGATGCACGGGAGCGTCAGCAGCGTCGCGAGACCTGGGAATGGGAAGGCTAGCATGGCGAGTGGAGAGTGAATTCAACAGCGTCTGTTGTGGTCTGTTTGTGGTTTCTTGGCGGGAGCGGGACGCCATCTGGTCCGTGCGGTGAGTCACTGGCGCTGTCACGCCGAAGACGGCCATAATACAATTAATACAACGATGCATCTACATGTGCTCTGTCTATCTACTGATTGTTCTGCTTCCAGAATTCGAGAATGGTGCTGTACTCGTTCCGGCGCTTAATGTTCGGCTGACTAGCCGGCGGGGGCTCGGACGCACCGCGCCCACGCTTCCCGCCACTGACAACGCGGTTGGTGAGGGAAGGTGAGAAGGATGTCGGTGGAGGCTGGGGCGACGGCGACGGCGTGTACCGCGTCTCCCCGCCAGTGGGGGTAAACTTGCGTGCGGTCGGATACCGCGGCGACGCGTATGGCGTGTGGTTGCGGGGTGCGTTCGCGGCGTTCAGCGAGGTGGAGAGAGGCGACGCGCCTAGTTTTGGTGTGCGCGAGTGCGATGACAGGTGAGATGGGGAATGGGACGTGGCGGGCGGGGCTGTCTGTGGGCTGTGCACAGACGCCGAAAGCCGGCTTGGCGTCCGCGGCGACCGCGCGGGCGAGTTGGGGAGCGAACTCATGTTGGTTGCGAACATAGCTGCCGGAAAGTCGGCGAGCGAAAAGAGGTCTGGCGAGTCGGGTGTCGGGGCCGGAGGAGCGGTGACTGCGCGTCCTGGCGTGTTCACGTGTCCCGGAGTTGTGGCGCGGCCTGGAGTTGTCGCACGTCCCGGTGTCGACGCCCGCCCAGAAACTGCTCTCGGGACAGCTGGTGCTGATGCACGGCCAGAGGGCACCCTGCGTCCAGAGGAGACCCTGGGCTTTCCCGATGAGCGCCCGGATGGCACCCTCGGAGCCCCAGGAGTCTTCGGGAGAGGCTTCTGGCGGTCGGGCTCAGCGGTGGTCGACGTAGACCGGAAGGAGAGGTCCGCATACTGCATCCCATACTGCATCCAGTCGTGAGACGAGCCAGTCGTCGATGTGGAAGAGTGCAGCGAGGGGACATCAGGAAGCGGCGAGTTGCGGTCGATACGGTCGAAACGCGATTCTGGCCGTGAGTACGGCGATTCGTGCGACTCGGGGTGGCTGTACAGCGTGCGGGATTCCTTCGGCGGTGCCTCCCACTCTCTCGAGCGGGTTGCGTCCAGGTCAAAGCCCGAAAACCGCTCCTTAACAGGGCTGCGGAGCGCGCTGGTGGAGGTTGTGCGACTCGCTGGCGCCGGCGCCGGAGCGAGAGCAGTGGATGACGAAGATGAAGCGGTGGATGCGATGCTTGAAGTTGACATCGACAGGGCGGCGACGGCCTTGGAGGCGGCAAAGTTGGCTGCGAGGCGTTCGGAAACCTTCATGCCGTTCCGCGAACTGGGAGTTGTACCCCGCGACGGTGTGAATAACGTGGACGGAGTGATCACGGAAGAAGTGGACGACGCCAGATTGGGAATGGGCTCCTGAGAGTAGGCAACGTCCTGCGGGCGTGGCGCGTCCTGCGGCCGGGGTATGTCGACCGGCTGCGAGCGTGGCGCCTGCTGCGGGCGAGGCAATTCGGCCGGCTGCGTGCGCGGCTGGGGCTTGCGTGTGGGTGACGAAAGCTGTCGTGTTGATTTTACCTCAGGCAGGTTCTTCGAGGGCGAGGGCTGCCGTTTCTTCGGAGGGGACGGAAGCGGGTTCTTGGCTCGAATCGGCTGCGGTGCGGGAAGGGGACGGGAGGAAAAGGCGGCAATACCCACGCCGGCTACCGGCGACGGGAGCGGACGAGAGATGAGCAGCGGGGATACCTCTCCAGCGGGAAGGGGAGACGGAACAGGCAGTGGGGAGCGGCGCGAGACGACAAACGGTGAAGCCTGGTTGGCAAACGGCGAAGCTTCATCGGGTGCATCCTTTGGCGGATCCTCCTTCTGTGGCGGAGGCGAGGGGGACGCTGGCGGCGAGAGGTCCACCTCGATAAATGTCCCCGGCGTGCCGGGCGTCGTGTGCCGCATAGGCGGCGTGCGCAGCTGAACGGCGGAGTGCGTGGCTGACGATGCGGATGTCACTGATGGGGTGCCGTTTGCCACTGGCGGGACCGTGATCCCCGCCGATGCAAGTGTCTGGGTCATCAACTCGTTGAGCCGCGCCGAGGGATCCGGTCCCAGGGCGCCCAGTGTCCCCGGCGGCAAGGGCATTGTCGTCGCGGGTGGCGTCCACATTTCTGCGGTGTCGGAATATTGCGCAAAAGCCGACTCGTAGTCGATCCGCGGCGGGGAGCGGTGCCCGGGCGACGCGCCCGACACCCGCCGGTTGCACCGGTGCTGACGGCATCCGACGGCGTCGCGGATATATGCGCGTGCCGTGAGATGGTCCATCTCGACATCCGTCCCGTAGTAGTACTTGAACACTGCGCGCAGCTGCTCTTCTGACATGGACAGCAGATGATACTCCGACTTGATTGCCTAATGTAGTCAGCACCTGCCAGCGCAGCAGTCACCTACGTATGGGGGCGGTCCATCCTCGAGGTTACTCCGCACCTCAAACCACCTATCTCCTTCCGGAACGAGCGAATTGTGAATTCTGCTATTAGTGACATGCGAACATCCTTTACGCACCTTGCCCGCGCATTCTCCGCGACGCGCCGCTTCTCGGCGTTGAGCCGTTGAATCTCCGCATCGATGCGCATCTGGTTGACGAACAAAAGCGTGTTCATGTGGAGCACAGAGTCCATCCGCTCGAGCGCAGTGGATACCATGCGCGTGAGGTTGGGTTCTGCTGTCATGCTTGCGCTGCCCGATGTGCTTGCTGTCGGCCTGTCGTTGTCGGACCAGAATGGGGGTGGATTGCTCATGGTGGATCGAGTGATGAGAAGTGCGAAGGATAGATGGTACAAGAATTGTCGGATGCGTCAGATGGCAGTGTTGTACTGTACTGCCATGTTTTCCTTGTTTGGGTCGGTGCAAGTGTCGGCGTCGTCAAGGGCCCAATGTCCCACAAGGACATGGGTCAGGACAAAGTAAAAACAGTCGCGGCGTCCAGCCATTCGATTACAGTGACTTCATTTGATTCCGCCCAGACTCAGGGCAATTGTCAGTTCAGGTCACGACTCCCATGTGTTCATCATGTCCGCCGTTTTGAATGTTTCTTCACACACTGCGTGCATCAAATGCATGCATGCCTCGACATGCATGCCTCGCTGAGACATGAGATCATGGCATGTACGCTCTGCACTACGCTGCAGAAGAATGCTGCGCTGATACCCCAGGGCATACCCATTCAGATTGCATACCTGTGGGCACGACACATTGAGGACATTGCAGATCGACCGGACATGACCTCGGTGGCGCACCGGGCACCGCTGGGCTCTGGCCGGTTGTTTATCTCCAAAGGGGAAAATTAAACCCCGTTCACCAATTGCGGCTGATTCCCCATTCAGTTGATTCCTAATGCCGCATTTGAACACCCATCTGCGGTCGCATTAGGAAAAATTACACGGCACTTTCCTTGGCAGGCAGAGGGTGTGGTCGCATGCAAACCGGCCTTATCGGCATCCCAGCGTGGGGTTCCCCATTTCTGACTCACTTTTGACGTTTTGCATTTTACTCTCTACTCTTCACTTCCCTCTCTCCATATCGATACCGACGTCGAGCACAGACCGACTAGCACACGACACGGCTGACAACCGCCAAGCAATCCCACTCATCGAAGAACGGCACCCGCACATACCGCTCTCAGCCTCGCACGGCGCTCGGACCGCTGTCTCACGCCACGGCATTGGCCCACTTGTCCCAACCGTTGTTTTCACCGGTATCCTTGATATCCACTCGGCGACAACACTTGTTGTTGTCCTGCTCACACGACCACTATGGGGTTCTTTGACTTTCTTCCTTGTTGCGGCCGCAGCTCGGCGGACAAGCACGATGAGGTGAGGCCAGCGCCGGCGGTTCCGCCTCTGCAGATCACGGGATGTTCCGGCAACAGTTCGCTGACAACAGTCGACCGAGTCCGACCCTCTCCTTGCTCCTGGCCCAGCGGAGAGCATCACCTCACAAGAGGGCTACGGAGCAACGTCTATGCCGACCGATGGCGGCATGAGTGGCAAGCAGCGCGAACGCATTGCTGAGATTGGTCGGGAGGTTGGAAAGTGAGTATTGACAGTCTTGCGGCTGGATTCCTTGCTCACGCTCAGCCACATGCTTCCTATCAACCACGCGTCACGCGCAGCAACGACGTCGCCGACAGTGCGGCAGCCGTCGACGCAGCGCGCTCCATCGCCCGACAGCAGCTCGTCTCCCTCGCGCCCAACTACCCCCTCCCCACATGGCGACCGCGACGATCTCTCGCCCATCGACGCCGACGACCGCTCCACGAACGCGACCCGCTCCGGTGCCGCCACTCCGACCTCTGTCGCACCAGACGCCGACGGCGTTGTGCACAAGCAGCTCTTCCACGGTACAGGCGGCGCGAAGCGCGGAGGACCAGGCGGGCGCGGTAAGAAGGGCGGGCGTGGACGTGGGCGTGGACGTAGCAAGAAGATGAAGTGAGGAGCGTCATCTCGCGTGTTCACCCTCCGCACCGCGCCCCCACATCCGCGAATCCGCAACGAACGGCACAAGGACAGCACCGCTTGCTCACGACACCGATACCCATTTCCATCTTTGCATCTCTTGTCTATACGTCCTTACATCTCTTGTCCTTATTCTCCCGGGGAAGCTGCCCCACTCGCGCCACACAATCACCCATGTTAGCCCAGTCCATCGTCTAGTCCATTCCATGACAGGTCCCATCGTTGTTGCAGTGATGAATGTTTCAATGTCACATCTTCCCTGTGCTGCTGGGGAGTGCGTTCATGTGCTAGTATCGGGATATGTATGATACATGATCGCCCGGCGGTCAGGCGACCGAGCGATCGCCAGATCGACGGATCGACATCTGTGCAGATCTGGAGCCCCCGCGGCGGCTAGCGTGCATTTAGCACGCCGGCTTGCACCAACCAAAAGCCTTCAATTGGGTGATTCTGTACCGGCGCCATACTGAGCCCACCGCGCAAATTGCGACCAGCGCTAAGCGCTGCACACACACTGAATATAGATACTTGTAATCGACACCTAATCGTGACAGCAGCCCAAGCTAGAATCAGTCTAATTATGCTATGTTTGCTTGCAGCATAAGACACCTGATGCAAAGAAGACTCTTCTAATTCTGGCGAGGGTGAAGATAAATGAATGGATAACCAGTATGGCTCGACAGGCTCTGCGAGTTGTATGGGTTCCCTAGTTACACTGGTCCAAACAGTCGCACTGTGCAGACTTGAAACGGCATGACGCAAGGCACGAGCAGGTCAGATGGCCAGAATTGTGGGAGCTTGGAGACGGCCCCACGGCCCGCATGGCCCCACAGTCACATGCGCGGGGCTGTTCGGGCCTGGTCTCGGTGCCACTGGTGGTGTCGTGGTGCAGCTCGGCGGGTGAGCTTATACTGTCAGCGTGCGGCGGTCAGGTGCGATGCGGTGTGGTGGGTGGCATGTTCCGCTGAGCGAGTCGGAACAAGTCGCCGAGGTGCCGAGGTGCCGAGGTGCGGCGCGTGGTGCTGGTTTTTTTTTCGATGCCAGAGACGGCCGTAGCTGATGTCGGAGGATACGCCGCGAGATCGTCACGGAGAAACGGACACGGCATGCAGTGAATGGTGCCAAGCTCCGGGGGGTGGATTGTTGTATTGTTCTGCAATATTTTCCAACAGCTGCGATCGAGAGAGTGAGGGTCTGAGGGTGGGTGTGGCGGTAGGGAATAGGGGTGATAGGGACCGAGTGTGGGGTCATGGTTGGATCGCGGCCATCGATGCCGAGATGCCGACGTCGCTTGATTCCAGTCAGATATAACCATATCTGCATGTACCGCCCGTGACGATGTCGTTGCTGACATTGGAAGTCGATGGTATTGCCTGTGTGGTGAATGGTAGTGCAGAGGTGGGGGATAAGATCCGGACACAAAAAGAGGCAACGTCGCACGATAGGAGAGCTGGGCAGTAGCCGAAGCGGCTTCCTCGGCGTTCTTCTGCTATTGTATCACCCTAACTGGCTGTGTTGAACCCCGCAGCAGACATCTCCCATTTCATTTCACTGTGTTCTGTTCACGTTACTTGCATCGTCGCCCTCTGGATCCAAATTGCGATCTCCTGCCATGGGTGACTACATGTGGATAGGTACAACTGCTCTTTAGAAACAATAATTCTTTAGTTCACTTGCCCTCTAAGGATTATGACTCCGTGGGGAAGGTTCGAAGTACCGTGCAGCTCATGTGCGAAATCAACCTGATTAGAAGTTAGATAGATGCTACATGCTTAATGGAAGAGTGTCTCGAGTTCAACACAGCTGCTGTCAGTAGGTCAGCGATGAAACAAAATATACATAATTATAGGCATTATAAAATGGCAAACGCAGCGATACCAGCCGCAACCATCGCGAGCGCAGCGTCCGCCGCAACCCTGTTGCCGGCGCCACGCACCATGACCTTGCGGTCGAGCACCAACACGTCGAACCCGCCGACTGTCCCCCGCTCACAGAACCTGTCGCCCGTCGCGGCAATGTACGTTCCGACGCTGACGTCTGCACGGGGCATGCTCGCGCACGCGGCGCACGCCTCGTACAGGAACAGCGTGGGGAGCTGCACCCGCCTTCCGCCTCGCCATATTTGTACCCTGCCGTGAGCCCTTGCCCACCTGAGCTGTGGTATCACTATCACTTACTCTCGCCCGCAGAGGTCGGCGCGATGCGCCATGTTGTTCTGGTTGAGCCAGGAGACATTTAGCGCAACGACATTGTCCGTGTGCAGGTCCCAGATACTCGGCCCGCACGCCGACGGGTTCTGGACAATGGGGAGGGACCACAGCTTGCCACCACTCACGGCAGCGCACGCCTGATGGGGTGGCATCGTGTTGTCATAGTAGCTGCCGTCAGACGTGTGTCAGACACGGCATGACGCAGCCAAAAGAAGAACATTCCGCGATGCGACAGATGATCGTGTAAGATGATAAGAGCAGAACCGTTCCCTTCCCACGACTCGATCCGCAACCCGACCGGAGATCAGGGCGGATGATTGCGGGATGATAACGATGTCCGATCGGGTGTGCGGTATGCTTCTTCCGCGTCGCACTCTCACGTACTAGGTCAAGTTCATCCCGGTGAAATTGTACGCAACGCCCGGGCGCGTCGCACCGGTGTGGGCCGGAGGCGCGGGCGGTGGCTCCTCCCATGTGCTGGAAGCAGACGGGACGGCGGTGGAGGAGCTGGTTGGAGTGGAGGTGATGGGTACGGAGGTTGTCGCGTTTGTGCCCGGGATGCTCGAGATGCCGGACACGCTGCCTGTTCCCGTGCTCGCGCTTGCTGTTGCGGTCGCATTCGCATTCGCCCTCGCACTTAGACTCTGACTGGCACTCACACTCGCTGTCAACGGTGCGCTGGTCTGCCCACTTTGGCCGCCGGCACTACTGTCCTGCCGCCCGACGAGGTCCGCCTCCACTGCGCCCAGCGCGGCGAGCAGTACCGTGAGCGAGATGGCCCTCATGATGTCAGTGGGTGGCGAGCGAGGCGGACAGTGGACGCGGGTGGCGAGTGCGAGGAGCAAGGGTGTGAACCGGCTGGCTTCGTTTGTGATTCTGCGAGCGGCGTGGCTGACCGCCGACGGTGTGAGTGAATGGATACAGGGTCGAGAGGATCTGGTGATCTGGTGGTGGTTGACGCACATTGCGATACACCGAAACACTCCACAGTCTGAACGCGGGTCTCCCCGCGGACCCCCACATTCCATCCTGACCCGGGTAACCACGGAGCCACTGGAGTGCTGGTGCTCGAGACGAGACCCGGTGCGTTCCGAGTTGTGGAGCACAGGCAAGCCGGCAGAAGTTGTGTCATAATGAATGTCAGAGAGCCACACAGCGGCGCAGCACAGCGACTAAGAATTAAGGGGGCAGAGAGTGGGAGAGTGGGAGAGTCCAAAGAGGGGGCGCTCAGGGACAAAGAGCTTAATTTCCACACTTTGTTGGATGTTCGAAATCGATAGCCCTCGCAGATGTTTTCGAATCCTCCATTTTTTCCGAGTCACGCGAGAGAGATAGGCGACCTCTCGCGATCTCGCAGCTCTGGTAGCTGGCAGCGCTGGCCGGATCTGGCGTGCATAGCTTGTGTGATGTTCCCGGAACTGGACTCGCGCGGCCATCACGGCCGTAATGCACAATGCTACAGACGACGTTGACGGACGAGTGTAGTGGAGAATTGAGGCGAGGGAGACGAGAGACGAGAGACCAGCTGACTCTCATGCCCACTGTCTTGAACGGGATGGAGGCGGCTGCAGTCGAAGGGCGTAAACAAGCGCGCTGCCCATCACCAGTGCACCAGTGGGCCAGTGCATCAACCCAATCGACACGCGCGCGCGAACACCTTCTCGTTCCTCGTGACCTCGTACTGCCCATCTCCAGATCTCCATGCACAACCCGACCCATTCCACACCAGCAGCAATCCATTCCCGATAGCGCTCCGAGTCCTGCTTCCTGTCCGGTAGCGGGGAAGAACCGGGCCGGCGGCATTCACTATCAGCACACTGCTCGTACGTATACAAGCGTCATGTGCCGAGCCGGCGCCAGCGGGCGACTGATCAGTGGCCAGTCAGCGTCGAGTCTGCCGTGCAGGTCATGTACAACAGCAACGAAGAGGGTCTGATGGGCGACGCGCACTCTTGCCCATCGACCAATCGCAGGCCAGATTCCAAAAGTCCTTATCTCGTCAGTTTCCAATCCTGCAATCCGGCCAATAACGCCACCCACACCGGTTGCTCGGCTGCAGCGGCCTGTTCTCGCGAGATGGCAAGATCGCGCCGGATCGCGCCGGAAACAGAGAGGGGCAAATGTGCCGCCGGCAACGTCCTCCTCATACCCCGCGCGCTGGTGCCTCCTATTGTCTCCTCTCGGCACCAGGCACTGCGCCCATACGCGTAGCCTGAAAGAGCTCCCAGAGTGCCGCCCGAAAGCGTCCTCGGGTCCCGGGCCCAGTCGCCGAGCCTGCCGTTGTTTGCGGACGTTCGTCATCCGCATCAGGCCATCAGGGGATTGTGGCGAGTGGCATGGTGGCACCCGCACACACACTCTCATTGTTACCCTGGGTGCTAGTTCGAAATAAAAAAATACATGGCGAGAAAAAAAAATGCAAGCGCCATACTCGCTCGCTGCACGCCATACACGGCGTCGGGCCGAGGTGGATAGCCAGCATGGACAGCCGGCATGCTGGCGAGTATAAAGAGCATGCAGCGGATGCCAGAGCGAAGAGATCTTTTTTCCCCAGACATACTGTAACTCTAGACCCGGACCCAGACCGGAAGACTTCAACGACTTCAATGCTCGCCACCATTCCCCGTGCCGCCCCGCGCGCTGCGCGCCGCCTCACGACCGCGACCGCGGCCCGCGCTCCCCTCGCACCGCCGTACTCGCACGCCGTCCGCGACCCCATCTCCGCGCCGTACGCGCAGCACATCCCCGAGACCAGCTCCAGCGGCCGCCTCCAGCCGGCCTACAAGTACCAGATGCTCGAGGCCAACATCCGGATCCCCTCCCCGGCCGAGTGGGTCGCGGGTGTCCTGGCCACCGACGCCGGTCGCCAGTGGGCCCAGAGCGCCTGGGACGCAGCCATCGCCGACCTTGCCGAGGTGAGTGGGAAGACGAGAGTCGGGCGCCACTTTGTTTCTCTTCTCACACCCAGACCGCCACTCCCCCCGAGATCCCCTTCCAGGCTCTCACCGCCGTCATCGGCGACCCGGCCATGGTCTCCCTCCTCCAGCGTGCCGGCAGCGTCGTGGTCCGTGACGTCGTCCGTGACGCCCTCGCCGAGGCTTGGGCCGCCGAGATGCTCGAAGCTCGCGCTGACCGTTCGTCGGGTAAGTGTCCCCTCGCCCACACTCCGTCAAGTCCCATACTAACATCAGCCACCTACTATTCCGAGGCACAACTCGCCGCCCGCGCCGACTGCAGCGTTCTGAGCACCACCTCGCAGCTCCTCCGCGCGCTGACCGGTGCCGAAGAGTCGTTCATCCGGGTCGACTCGCTCACCGTCAACCCGGCCAAGCCGACCTGGACCGGCTCCTCCCTCTGGGCTCTCCCTGAGCGTGGCACCCCGGTGAATGCCCACCTCGCTCTTTCGCGTACCGACCTCAACGTCCCGACCGCGAGCGCAGCCGCGACGTACGCCCTCCTCCGCCCGCACTTTGAGGCCAAGGCGTCGCGCATCTCGTTCTACTCGCCGGCCGACTACCTCGCGCCCTCGAACTGGGCGATGCGCGAGTCGGGCGCCGACTACGACGCGACTCTGGCCCACATCCGCCCCGCGCCTGTCTCCCTCGCCCCCGGCGATGTCCTCGTCTCGCACGCCGGCCTCCCCCTCACCGCCGCCGACTCGGCCGGCCTCGTCCTCCCCGTCCACCCCCTCCCGGCCACTGACGCGAACCGCGCGTTTGTCGACCTCCAGCGCGCAGCCTTCGAGGCCGGCCTCCCGCCCCCGCACCGCGCGGACGGCGTCGCCGCCCTCGAGCCCGCCTGCAACGCCCAGGACATTGACTCGCACGCCGGCCGCCGCGCGATGGGCTACAACGCTTAAGCTCCTCGACCTGGACATAGACTGTATCCCATTCCGAGACAAGCCGCCGCGTCGTCGAGCGCCGCATCTCAACCTTGCAGCTGCTCCGAGCCCGAGCTCACAAAACCTAGACTGGTCGCGCTGTGCGCCTCACGCAGCCTGCCGCTGACCAGGCCCCGGGGATAACCCCGCCGGTCACCCTGTACAATGCCGCCGCGCGGCCCACTGTTTACGCTACAATTTCATTCTGGATTTCATTGAATGTATGCAAATACTGTATTTGAGAAAAAAATGTCAGAGCAACGGGTAGAGTGTCGGCGTTGAGCGAGCACGACGGACGACGCCGAAGTCCTCTTGCCCAGAGGGAGCGTTGATTCCAGTTGCTGGCGCCGAACTGGAATTCTACAAATAGATGGATCGAGCCGAGCATGCCAAGGGTGGCGAGGAGACAGCTGCGTCCGCCGAGGCGAAGGGGAGACGATGTAGACGACCAACGGCGGCGCGGCGGCAGGCGTCTTGGACGCCACGTTCGGCGATGACCGTCGAGGGTGGGAATAGTGAGAACGGAATAATGATAATGCAGGGACAACGGACAGCGCTCAGGCCTCCTTCGGGCTTGGGATTCTGAGGTCCGGAGCCTTTTACGATGATAGATCTCCCAGCTCCCATGATCCCAGCCTCGAGTTACTGCGCAGGACGATCGGCGAGATCGCTAGACCGCGCCATAAGATGAACGATCGATGATCAGCGAACTGCGGAGAGGACGCTCCCTGCGCCCTCGTCTCTCATATTTCTCGTTTGGGCCATGACCCCCTGATCCAGTTGATCCCCCGATCAGCGCGAGGCGATCAGCGGTCTACGCGACGTCATGGCGCCACAGCGTAGAGGGCGTAGAGGGTCCCAGCGTTCCCTCTTCCCCGCAGGGGCTACAGGGACGACTACCTGTTGACTGGGGGACCCCGCATTCCATTCCTGAGATAGCCTTTGCTGCTTGGCATGCTCGAAGCGCTCGTTGATTGACGCGTCCACTCATGGGTGGTCTCCTACGCCGGCGATATCCCGGAGAATGAGAGAACAGTCAGTCGTCAGGTAGTGATGTTCTTATCGCGGAATGCCCATCGCCGATCAGTGGCCCGATCGGAAACGCGTTGCCTCCCACACTTTACACCACCCGTTGTCTCCGGTACACCCCCGGTGGAGAGATATCCCCGGTCGCGTTCGCGTTTGGCGTTTGGACAGCACCAGTCGCGCTCCTCCCAGTCCAGTGGGGTCGTGGACGAGATATACGGGGAATCGACGCGTTGGGGCCGTTATCGACGCGCCGGGGCCTACCGGCCCAACGCAGTGAGATACCTTTGATCAATCTTCCCCATAGTTTCACCAGCCACTCATCGGCGCAGGAGTGATTGCCGGGACGCGTTGTCGGATCGTCGCTGGGCATCGTGTTGGACATCAATTCGGGCCTCGTGTTGGACATCTTGACATTGTGTTGGATATCCTCACCGTTGGATATCCTCACCTGTGTCGGAACCCGCGCATCGTTCGGGACGTATCGCATCGCGATCCAGCCAATCCGTGCAGCGAGTAGCCGCTGCACCATCTTTAACTACCTTTTGGCGCTGGTCAGGCGCTCACAGGTGGAGGTGCCATGGTGTAAGAGACCTATGGGGACCGGCCTGTGTCGACTGTTGGGGAGAACCTCGGAGGTGGCGACGGAGGTGCTGTGGACGTGACAGTTAAGACTCCGGACGCTCGGAGGTTGCCGCCTTCCACCTACTGGTGAGTTGTTTCCGCCATTCCTTCCGATCCCTTCAATTGCGTGCAGCGGAGTACCTTGCACCAATGGCGCGCACCGTTTCGTTACTCGGAGCAAGCCGGTTGCATCTCCTTTACATATGTACTTCCTCGTCAGTTTACGTCTATACAAAACCTGCTCAGCGTCCCGGACACGTCCGAGTCCGCAGGGGTCAGCGGTGTCAGCGGCCGGTAAATCCCAGCCGGCGAAGGGTTCGGGTGGAAGGTGATACTGTGGATGGGATAGTGTTTGTACATCATCGAAAACTCTCTTAATGTGGCGCCAGCCAGTCACGTGCGCCGGGAATCCGGAATGCGGAGACAGGGTTACAGGGTATGGGGTTATGGGGTACACAGGGGCTGAAGGTGGGGGCCTGATTACATCGTGGCCTTCTTGAGCGCGTCGGCAACGAGAAGGGTGATCATGCTGTGAGAGTGTTAGTGGGTTTTGACATCGGAGTGGATCGCAAAGGTACTTACGCGTGGGGAGCGATGCGGACGTAGTAGGTGCCGAAGCCGCGGTAGAAGCGCATGAGGCCCTCCTCGCGGGCGACCTTCTGGAAGCAGTCGAAGAAGCCCTTGTACGGGAGGGTGCCGTCAGGGCCGCGGGTCTGCTTCTGGAGACGGGTCTTCATGAAGTCGAACGGCAGAGAGAAGAACGAGGCAAAGAAGCCGGCGATGGCAGAGGCACCGAGGGTACGAGTGGACTCGCTCCACTGGGGGAAGTGCTGCTTGAGCTGGGCCTTGGACTCGGCGAAGAAGGAGAGCTGACCAAAGTTGAGGGCCATGGCACGGATGACGGTGGGGTAGGCGCCGTTCCAGAGGGCACCAACACCCTCAGCGGTGGAGATACGCTTGAGGGCGTCAAAGACCGAGCGGTAGTTGGCACGCTGGTCGGCGGGCTTGAGGCCGTCCGACTGCATACGGATGAGGGCCAGGTCGCAGGGGTTCGCGATCATGGCGGCAAGACCACCGGCGGCAAGACCGGACACGGCACGCTCGGCAAAGGTGACTGCGCGGCCCTCGCTCTTGGCGCGTGCGGTGAGCTTGTTCTCAAAGGTGTCGTAGAGACCAAGACGGGCGGTGGTGTAGAAGACCTGGCGGAGGAGACCGGCGGACAGACCAGTGTAGAGGTCGGTGAACTTGCCCTTGGCAAGAATGTCGCGGGTGACGCCGATGGCCGTGGGCTTCGGTCCGCCCTTGGATCCCTCACCGGCGAGCTGGATGCGCACCTGGACGTGAGAACGAGACCACGCTCCGAGAGACCACGAGTACTCACCTTGATGAAGTCGATGGGCTGGACGACGGTGGTGGCAACCATGCCCGAGATACCGCCGTTGACGAACGGGAGGGCGGCGCGGACAGCGGGGGTGTGCAGGAAGTCGGTCTTTTCGGACATGGTGGTGATGGATGGATGGGGGATGGGAGAGATGGAGACGGTGACAGACTAGATAGATATATAGCAGTTGCACTGGGAGCCGAATGGCCGGGGCCAGGGCAGCCGAGTCGTAGCCGAGACAGAGAGATCAGTCTGTCTCTCAGTGGGTGGGTGGGTAGCTGGATAGCGTGTGATACCACTGCTGTGCGGCTGGGTGTGCTGACCGGGCGTAGCAGGGCCGCGAGCCGTGGGCCGTGGGCCGCGAGGTCGGAAGGGTGTGGGCATTGCGCGCGCGGTTGCACACGCCGGCATCGCATCGTGCTTCGTGCGGCGTCCATCCTGGCCTTCGCTCGCTCATGCCACACACACTCCACCGCTGACGGCTCGACGGGGCATCTCTGTCGGATCTCCGTCGATGGCCGATCGACGGCTTCGAGGACGACACTGCCGTTGCGGGGAGTGCGGGGTCGCGGGGCATGCGGGGCAAGCATGTCCGCTCACCCTCTGGGATGGGTCGGGGATATCCAGCACCGTGGCAACTCTGGCTAGTTCAGCCTCTCGGGCCACCCGGCGCCCAAGCTCTCATTCTCCATTCTCAAGGCTCATCAAGCCCTCGACCACTCCGGCGCGTCCCTGAAGGTTAACCCGCTCCAGAGCAAAGGCTAAATGGCCTATTCCCGGCTCTGTCATTGGGCGTGGAGGGGGGACTGCCTGAAACAAAGAACAGTTACCAAGGACTTCGACCCGCAGCAGGCAGCCTGGCGCGCGGGCTGACGGCAGCTTCCGCCGCGGCCGCATAATGCGTGCGCTTCCCGAATTCCCCACAACTCCCACCCACTACTCTCGACCCCGTCTCCCAGACACCATCCGCCATCTCCCAGGATCCCATGATCCCAGGATCCCAGGCCTCTCGCCATGCAATCACAGCCCGCGGGGCTACTGTCATACCAGGCCAGTCTAGTTACTCCGCCCCATATTGTCAGAAGCTCTGGCACCCCAGTAATGTTGTCTGTATGTTTGGCTGGACGAGCGTTTACCTGCTCTTCTTCTGCCCCACATCCGTCTGCCCCATTGCAGCAACTGCCGCCGGGGGTCCTGCCCCATTACTGCTTCCCCATCCGCACTATAGGGGAAATAGAAGTGCAGATGTTGCTGGATGACACGCTGAGCTCCACGACTGTCAAGGTCCAGTTGACAGAAGCCCCGACGACGGAGTGCCCATGGACAACGGTCTGGACTGACGCCAGGTCCACCTGGGTTCGACACTGTGTCCAGCGGAGCGTGGACAATCTTGATAATGGCATGCATCGTCTCTAGCAGTTGCCCACCGCCGGGTAACCCGTCCCGGGGCCCCTGCACGCGTCTACACCACCATCGCCGACGCCGAGCCGCTGTATCCATGTGCGTGTCCGTCCGTCTATTCAGTTGGCGTCATAGGTATCTCTAGCGCTCGGAGGCGGGTCGTTTCAGCCGAGGGGGGGGGGGTTGCCGGATTCCGCCGCCCCTTGGCCGACGATTACCGAGTGGCCGAGTGGGGGCCCAGCTGGCCGAGCCTGAGTTTTTGTTGTTTTCCAGTCCGGCCAGTCCCTCGTTTCGCAATCTTCCGCCCTCCATTCGTCGATAATCGTCCCAGCCACCGCTGTCATCCTGATCGAGCGCGGACGCCGGCCCGATGATATCTATCTGATATCCGAATGTCTTACTTGTTCCACAGCATAGGGGCCGAGCGGAGCGCAGCTGCCCCGCACGCCGGACGCCAGGCCTCCACCACGTGATTGCGCCGAGATTCTACCCATTTATCGATTACTGTTATCTCTGACACGACACAGGATCTCATCTCAGTCCGATTCTCGATTCCACTCTGACACTTGCGGCGGGGAAACTCTTGCGATCACCGAAGTCGCCAACGAGGCCAAAGAGGAGTCGCTGTGGCCCAGGCCAGGTACACACTCGTAATGGGGCGAGTCTCCGCGCCCCCAGGAGTCACTCATTTTCCGCTTTATGTCCCTCACCGAACGGGCCGCCAAGAGTACAAAGTCACGCCCCATCTCCACCCACCACAATGTCGGTGTGCCTCTCGGATTCAGTTCCGGGGTCCAAAGATCTCGGCTCGATCACTCGGTTGATAGCAGTAGTGTATCTCATCAACTCGGTGGTCTCGGAGGTCGGGGAAATTGTGGATGTCATGATGATCACGTGACATTACTCTGCGCTAATGGCCGTCGTGACTGTTCCTCCTTTCCTCCCCATATGCTTGCCGAAGTCTCGAGCTCTCAAGCCTGGCTCGTACTACGTACACATCGCATGCATATGCATTCAGCGCTAGCATCCCCCGTACCCTGTACCCCGTACACCCTGCGGCCTGCGGTACGTGACCATCATGCTGTTCAGCAAACGCCACACTCAGAATCTGCCTACGTAAGCATTTTAAATACTCCCGCTGTTTGGTGCGAGGCCAAAAAAAGTCGCGACCATCGCCCGCGCGTCCGGTTGCGTCGCTGGATCGCTGGCGGCCTATAAAACCCTCCCGAGGCAACTCTTTCGACTTCTTTACTCATCAATCTCGGTCCCGTTATTGTGGCGGCGCGACGGCCGTCCCCGTGCGCCGCTCTACCTTGAGGACCCAGAGCAGAATTCAACGGACAGGATTATTTGCCGGCCCGCTGCCGCGCACGCATTGTCAGTGCGTGCCGGCGTGGCGTCTCCGGCCTGGGTCTTGCCCACAGCTTTTGTAACTCTTGACTCTATTACTTGGACGGATGCAGTGCGTGGAAGGGATTGCGAGAATTGGATGGGATGTGATGCTCTTGGGTGCAGGGACACGCTGGCGTTGGCGGTCTGGTGGGATACTTGGGATGTTGCTGACAAACTCACCGCCGCAATGATTGTCGTGACAAGCCTCGCGACACCCAGGATACATGAACTCGCCCTATGCATCAATGTACACACAACACATCTAAAAGCTAAACGGCATTTCACACATCTCGCACTGCAGCCGCCCGGGCTCGTTAGAATAAGTGCACTGCGGGCACGCTGATGTCAGCTGCGAGTACCGTTCCCAACTCACATATACGTCCCACTAGGGCGGTGCCCCCAAAGCCCGCACCATTATCGTCATCGTCGTCCCCCACGAGGTCCACCACATCGAGCACCTCCTCGAGCGAAATGTGGTCACCGTGCAGCACGCCAATGCCGCCGATCGTGTCGCTCGGGTCCAGTTCGCGGTCACCATAGTACAAACGCTGGCTGAGCGGGCTGATTTTCGTCATCGCGTACAGCTCAGTGCGGATCCACTTGACAGTAGTGTCCTTTGTCACTTCGACTTGCCACTTCGCGGCAAGAGACGCATTACCCCGCGTGCGGCGGGTTCCCGAGCTTGTGGCCGGGACCGACTGTTCACGGGAGTTGCCGCGGCCCTTGACAATCGAGAGCCACATCGTTTCATAGTTGGAGAGTCTTGAGTGAGCGTCGTCGTTCTAAAGACAGAACTCACCTCGCACGCCGACACTCTTCACAAGTCTCCACGCTCACATCTTTCACCGACTCTTTCTTGCCCTCTGATGGGTGGGAAACAAAGGTCACTGACACGGCGTCCGATGGATTGTGGCCATACCTGCGGTTAGACGGGTCAATTCTAGCTGGCACTCACAACCTGCAGAGAGCGGTCCATCCTTCCTCGGTCAGGTAGTTTGCCGATTCCATCTGGGGATCAAGGTCGAGCTTGCCGTGGGGACAAAGTTCGAGGTCCAGCTCTGGGCGTGGAGCAGGCCGTTTAAGATACAGCATCCATAACGTGAAAAACTTCTTGGGGAGGAGATAGTTTGTCACGTTGAACATTTGCACGTTCAGCTGCTTCTTGTGGATCGCTCGTTCCTCCTTGATTGTCGCGTGCCACGTCGCTTGGTCTTGCTGCTCCGCCTCCGCATCCTCAAGGCATGCCTCGCACTCGGCGGCATCACTCTCAAACACGTCAAACTCGCCGAACAGGGACCGCAAGAGTGCGACACCGCTGCCGGACACGCTTTGGCGATTCTTGGTATCAACCGTGGGTTTCCCGTGATGGCAGAAAAGGGTATGCTTTGGGTCGGTAGGTAGGGTATCTGGGGTCAGGCTGCCGTTGCGCCATGCCTTGAGCCACGATTTGGGGAGGACGTAGCCGTTGCTACTATCGTTGAGGCTGTCAAACTCGGCGACGCGGTCTGCGTGTGCTGCCTTGTCATTGCGCAGGTTGAAGCCCTCCTCAACACACGTCGGACAGATGTCCATCTCGGGGATGGTGCTATAGCTCGAAAGCTTGTCAAAGGCAGCGCTGGAGATGAGCTTGAGCGACGGAGTCGCTTCAGGGCTGATGTGGCCATGCTGGCAGGTCAGTGGGCTAAAATCCCACTCGCCATCGGGACTGCGAGCCTTTACCCATGCGGAGAGTGCCTCGGTGGGAACTATGCAGTCGGTCTGTTGTGAGTTTGCAGGACCTGGAGTACAACTCACTCCTGGCAGAGATTCAAGGACGTCGCGCTTCATCGCCGACAGGGAATCAAACTCCTCTCCAAGTGACTTTTGCAGTCCCTCACGATCGGAAATCTCCGACTGCAGCGCAACATTGTCCGCAGCAATCGCCTCCATGATCACTTTTGGTGGTGGTTTGGCAGCCACTGGTGTTGCAGTTGCCCTTTTATACACCAGCATGTACGCATCGCGGCTGAGTTTGTCTTTACCTGCCTCATCGGGGTCGAGCTTGATACGCTTCTTCGGCCGGTCATCAACTTTGGACACTTCCATGTCCGAGCAGTGGTACCACTCGCCATCCTCTTCGTTGAACACCTCGCACACAAAGTGGCCGTGTTTTGCACTCGCTCCCTCGTGCGAAACGACACCACGGAGGTGGTACTCTTGGCCGTTGAGCGTGAGCACTTCGGGGTATGTAATTGCTGCCTTGGCCTTCTTCCTGTCTCCCCCGTGGATGTCGTAAACGAACCGCATGAGAGAGAAGTGAAGAACCGGAGGCAGCGATTTGATATGCACCGAACGCGTCGCGGGCTGTTTGCTGTTGCAGTCGCGGCACTGGTACTTGTTATCCCCGTCGAGCATCTCTGGAAGGAGCATGTGCTTGATGCGGCTCTCGAGTGATGTCTTGTCCTTGAGCGTAACCTCAAGCTCAAATACGGGGTCTGTTATGAGACAGTATCTTTAAACAATACCCACTGTCAAAACTCGAGACGTAGCCGCAGGTATTGCATGTGGTGCGGTACTCGAGCGTTCCCTGGAACTGGTCCTTGACGAATGTCGGCGCTCCTGCTCGCGCAAAGTTTGTGCTCAGAAGGTCCATGAACAGTTTTGAAAATCTGGGTCAGTCAATATCCTCGGGTTCATCTCACTCAGAGGCGTCCTGCTGCGTTCCTTTGTTGAGCTGCAGCGCGTCGATAAGTGCTCCGGGGTCGACAACTGGGCGCTGAGAGTGCTGCAGCATGCCAAAGATGTTGGCGACATGAAACAGCGCGTTCCTCTGCTCGCCAACAGCATCGTAAACACCATTGCGAAAAGCTACGTTGTTGAACCACACCTGGAGGAAGGCGTTTGCCTGGGGTCAGAAAGTAAGCCACGGTCCTAGACTCACATAGCAGGTGGCCCCATAGTTCTTCAATCCCGCAGGACCCTCGCGCACGCTGACCTCGTGGCCAATGTGCTCGTCCACAAACTTGCTGCGCCCGTCCGCGAGCCACTGTTGTCAGCCTCGGCCATGTCTCGCGGGCCCACCTCACTCCCGCCGAGATGGTTGTAGCAGCGCGGATTTGTGCGGCACCGTCTCGCCTGGCACACGCGGTCCTTCTCCTTTTGATCCTTCAGTATGACGACCGAAGCCTCCGACACGTTGCCCTCATCGGATTCGACGGTCTGCGCGCGCTTGAGATTGTCAAACTTGTAGGCACACACGCGCTGCGTCGCTGGCCCGCTGAGACCCGCCGCCTGCCGGCGCAGCTGCGGGGTGATGCCGTCGACTGACGCTACGCTCCCCACCCATGACCAATCTTGAATCCGCGCTGCGGCCTTGGGAGGCATCGCGGGTGTGAGAAGGGATGTTATGGATGAGAAGAATGAGTTTGAGAGAAGGACTTTTACGAGAGAAGGGCTAAACATTCTCTTGTTCTCATCTCGCAGATACACGCCCAGACGACCCAGTCACCCACAGTGGCAAAGCGACGTCATGAAGTCACGTGACTGGGGTCATGTCCACGGTTCCACAGGATGGACAATGGGGAAACCTGGGTCCATGTTCCACAGTTGCAATCCATCCTGTATCCTCTATCAACTGTGTGCGTCTAGCTTTTAGATCTCGATGACTCCTTCTAATCCTTCTCCTCGTGGATCTCGTCATCGGGTATCTGGGTGAGCACGGCACTGGAGCAGACTCACGAATAGCGATGTAGCGAGGACGGCCAGGGCGCCAGCAAGGCCGAATAGGAAGACATGGCGCAGCGCGACAGCATACGCCTGGCGCGCGAGCGCCTGGTCCGCGGGCGCGAGCTTCTTGATTGCCTTGGACGCGTGGCGCAGCTTGTCGACAATCTGTTGTGAGCGGAATAATGATACCAGTACCTACCTCGAGGTCCGAGAAGCGTTTCCCCAGTTCGGCGGCGAGAGACGTCTGGAAGACGGCGCCAGATATGCCTACCCCGAACACCTGTCCTATCGAGCGGAAGACGAACACAAACCCCGTTGCAGTGGCGATTTCGTGGTCTGGGTCAGCTCTGGCTAGGATAACACTCACTTGCGACAGCATTCAGATTCGCGACTTATGTCAGCCGACGAGCCTCACGTCACTTACTCAACGTCAGCGTCAGCAAACCACTGAATCCCGCACCCATCGGGAGGACGCCTGAGAATCAGCTTATTCCTTGTCGCCACTCACTGAGCCACTGGACGGCCCATGGGGAGCCGGGTTTCAGCGTTGACAGCAGCCACATCGCTACGACAGGCCCCGCGCAGCACAGCACGGTCAAATTGCGGTACCGCCGAGTGCGCTTGACAAGATATCCCATGAGCGGCGCGGAAATCGTCATTGCAGCCGAGTTGGGCAAGATATGTGCTCCGGCAAGCGACAGACTCTGGCCAAACACGATCTCAAACACCATTGGAAGGTGGTAGAGCATCGTAAAGTTGACGACGGCGATGACACCCGAGATGATGCCGACACACAGGGGGACGCGGCGCGTGAGGAGCGACAGTGGGAGGACGGGCTTTCGGGCGACGCAGAGCTCGACGTAGATGAAGGCAATAAAGAAGAGGGCCCCCGACGCAGCCGCAGTGATCGCGACTGTGTCCTCTCCAAATGCGACATCGGCACTCATCCGCTGGAGTAGAAGGAGAAGGGACCCGATTGAGAGGAGCAGCGTTAGCGACCCCCCAAAGTCAATGTCGCGCAGGCTGGCTGCCGGATTCCGCCCTTTGGGAACCGCGAGGCCGATCAGCACAAAACACACGACGGCGATGGGGATCTGCGCGTAGAACGCTGCCCGCCAGCCAAAGTGTTGCGTGAGCCACCCGCCAATGGGTCCGCCGAGGCCGAGTCCCGCGCCGAAGACAGCAAACCCGATGCCCTGGTAGAACCCGCGGTCAGCGGGTGGGAACGCCTTGGCGGTGAGCACAGCGGCAACCGTACCCATTCCGCCGCCGCCCATGCCTGCGATGAAGCGTGCGGCGGTGAGGACAGCAAAGCTCGGGGCCAGGCCGCAGAGCAGGGTGCCGATCGTGAAGAGGAGAAGGGCCTGTTCATACGACGCCCGCACACCGATAATGTCGCTCAGTCGCCCGTACAGCGGCGTAAAGGACACGTTACTCCACAGGTAAGCCGTGCCGATCCATGCCTCGCGGTCAAACGAGTTGAGCTCCGAGGCGATCGTAGGGATGCATGTCGCCACGACTACGGTCAGATCGGCCTCCTGGGGACGTACTTGTCATATCGAGTGTACTCAGAAACGAGGTCATCAACGTCGTCGCGACGATGATCCGGCGCCGAGCGGGCGTGTACTCGTTCGCCGAGTCCTTGTTGTCGAGTAGCGGCGTGCGCTCGTCTGGGGTTGACGTTTGTGCCATTTTTGAAGGGGTTCTGGGGAGTCTTTTCTCCCATGCATACCGGGGGAAGTTATTATCGTCTAAATCAACTGAACCATCACCCCAACAGCTGATATTGGCCGACAGGTCATGCACCAAGAATACACATCAGCATGGCGAGCATGGTGCATTGCATCACCTGCACCGAAAACAAATTGACGTGATTGTGGCACCCCGTCACGCCACATTGGTGGTGATGGCGGTTAGAGACGGCGATCGCCGAAATGCGTTATCTCGGAAGACGTCAATCGTTATCATTATTGGCATCTGTTCAAAAGTCGTACGCACAGCGGCGTCTATAACAGCTGCAGCGAACAGCAAGCAGTACCGTTTCCCCATCCCAAAATGCTCTCTCTCGCTCTCGGGGTGCTCACCGTGGCATGCGTCGCCGCCGCCGCCGACAAGCCCAACATTGTCCTTATCCGTGAGTGACAGTGAACCCTTTAAATTAACATCAGTGACGGACGACCAGGACGCGGCAACGGTGCAGCGCGACGTTCTCCCGCGAATCCACAAGCACCTGGTAGATGAGGGCGTGCACTACCATAACTTCTTCGCGCCCGTGTCGGTCTGTTGCCCGTCGCGTGTCTCGTTGCTCCGCACGCAGTACGCGCACAACCACAACATCACGTTCGTCTCCAAGCCGTGGGGCGGGTGGGACGTGTTCAACAAGTATGGCTATGTCAACCACACGCTGCCGGACCACCTTCAGGCCGTGGGGTACGACACTTATTATGTCGGAAAACTGATGAACGACCACACGGAGAAGAACTGCGAGAGCCTGCCTGTCTCGGGCTTCGTGAGTCGTACCCTCTGAAGAGATGAGCTGATTGGAGACCTCGTCGAACATCCTCGTCGACCCATATACCTATGACTACTGGAACCCTGGCTTCTCTCGCGACAGTGAGTGCTCAAAACAGCATCTCTGACCCCAGATGGACCAGTGACGGTGCATCGGGGGGAGTACTCAACCGACCTGGTGCGCGACAAGTCTCTCGCATATCTCGACGAAGCACTAGGCAACGACATCCCCTTCTTCCTTGGCATCGCCCCGATTGCATCCCACTCATGGATCGACTCGACCTCCTTGCCTGAAGTACTCGACCCTGGCGCGCGAATTAGGATGGACATTCCCGCCGCACACCCGCGCCACGCCAACCTCTTTGCGGGCACACAGCTGCCCCGCTCGCCGAGCTTCAACCCCGACGAGGCGCACGGCGTGTCATGGGTCCGTACGCTGCCTAAGCTTAATGCGACGCAGGAGGCGTATCTCGACGAGTTCTACCGCGGCCGCCTGCGCACCCTGCAGGCCGTGGACGAGATGGTGGAACAGGTGGTGGAGAAGCTCCGTGACGCGGGACAGCTCGACAACACTTATATCTTCTACACCTGTGAGGTCCTGAGATGGGGGGTTCGGGACTGACGCCAGCGGACAACGGGTACGCGCTCGGGACGCACCGCCGCCAACCGGGGAAGACGTTAGGTTTTGAGGAGGACATCCACGTCCCGCTGATCGTGCGCGGGCCTGGAGTTCCACGGGGCAAAGTCGACAGCCTCTCGTCGTACAGCATGGTGGATCTGAGCCGCACGATTCTCGACCTTGCGGGCGCGCAGACAGGGTACGAGAACGACGGCGTCGGCATCAACCTGCACTCTGGAGGAGGCGGCGTCGCGGCCCACCGTAGGGCACGGCACAGTATCTCCGAGTACTGGGTGCTCGCCGCCGACGAGGGCATTTATGGCGGCGACGTACGCGTGAACAACAGTGAGTCCCTCCAGAAGCCGCGCTCATTCGTAGCATACCGCACATTGCGCGTCCATGACACTGTCGCGGCCAAACCGGTGACGTTCTCATACAGTGTGTGGTGTACCGGCGAACGAGAGCTGTATAACCTCGTGGAGGACCCGTACCAAATCAACAACCTGCTCGCGGAACTGAATGCCGTCGAGGCCTTTGCGTCGTTCGACTCGCAATCCGCCCCGGGCGTTCCCATCCTGACTCCAAGGCTGCAGCGGACGCTACACAGGCTGGACGCGCTTCTCCTCGTTTTGAAGACGTGTACAGGCGCGACGTGCTCGGATCCCTACGCGGCATTCGGCCTCGAGGGGATCAACACCCTCGCGCAGGCGGAGCATCCGGCTTTTGATGCTTACTTTGAATCTCTTCCAAAGGTGCGCTTTGCGGAGTGTGCGCTCGGGTTCCAGAGCCGCCTCGAAAAGCCCGAGTGGCGCGACGACTGGGCGTATAAGGAGAGTGGGGAATCGCGGTTTGTCATCCAGATATAGGACTATACGTGATGTGGATGTACAGGCACTACGGTACTTGTTCACGATGGAGAATGGGGTATCACACTAACCCTTGTATTCCGGGCAGAGCTTCGCGGCTCCAGTGACGTTGTTCGCGGCCGCGAACGGGTCGTCGTCAAACGGGAGGGGGACGTGCTCGATAATGCGCGCGATCCTGTCCGCCTGCTCCTCGCCCCAGTACGACCTGACGAGCGCGTCGACCATGTCAATACCCGACGTGACCTGCCGTCAGCCTCACTCAGGGACCCAGACACCATACTCACGCCGCTGGCGGACCAGAACTTGCCATCGCGGACGTAGCGCGCCGGCGCGACCCAGTGTACATTGGGTCCATCCTTGGTGATGGTGTTCCAGGCGGCCTTGTTGGTAGTCGCGACGCGGCCGTCGAATATACCCGCCCTGGCGGCGATCGTCGCACCCGTACAGACGGTCGCGAAAATCTTGACTTTCGGGACCTGGGCCTTGACAAAGTTCTCAATGTTCGTCGTGTTGGGGTTCCGCGTGCCGGGTCCGCCGGGGACGAAGAGGATGTCAAGCGGAGCGGTGTGTGTCGCAAACGTCGTGTTTGGGAGGAGCTTGGGGCCGAACTCGGACTGGTGGCGGTTCATCCCTGGGGAGACCGCGGCAGTGACGGGGTCGAGCGTCTCGGCGATGAGATAGAGGTTAAGACGCTGCTTGCCGATCGAGAGGATGCTCAAAGCTTCCAGCGTACCGTATACGTCGATCAGGTCGTACGCCGGGAAGAGAATCATGCCAATGTTGAGAAAGTCTGTCGTCCCGTTGTACACTGGGATCGGGGCTGGCATGTGGCATTCACCAGCGGGGGGCGGGGGGCAGCTGGGGACGGGCTTTGGCTTCTTGCCATCTGTCTTGTCGCTGGCCAGCGCCAGCGTTGCGGCGAGGAGAGTCGTAAGGAGGGAGACCTTCATTATGGTAGGTGCGCTGAATAAACTTGGATGTAGACTCTGAGGACGCTGCCTCCCCCGCTACCTTTTTATACGACGGCAACATACCGCGCAAGTCGACAAATGCTCATCCCTATCTAAGCTCCAGCCTGCTTGTCAGATAAGTTCCTTGAATTACGAAGAGCACCTTCTACTGGGGCAGAGCTGGGACGATATGGCGCAGATACGGCTATATGCCGCGGCCCTTCGCGGCAAATTTCCAGTGGAGGCCGATGTTAGTTCAATGTTGTGGACATCGCATGTTGGAATGCGCCCTTTTCCTATCAAGAACAGTATCCGATCTCTTGTCCCTCACAAGACTATGGGGTTGTTGTTACTGTGAAACAAAGGCGCTCTTCTGCATTCCGCGCTTGGTCAGTCTTTGCAGCTGACAGGTACAGCATAGGGCTCGAAACCACGGAACTGGTAATCCCAGTTCCGCCGGCCACAGCATGAGCCCACACGTGCCCATTCACCGTTCCTTTTGATGACCCTCCCATGCATGACACGCAAGAGGCACCAGCACGGACATTCTGCATCGCCCCTCGCACCGAAAAAGAGACGCTGAACGCTCAGCCTCGTATGGGGCTCGAACCCATGACATTTTGATATCTTAGTAGTAAGAGTCAAACTATCTACCGACTGATATAACGAGGCGAGATGATTTTTTTTCTCGTCAGTCGTCCCCGTCAACGTTGCGCCGCGCTATCGAGCGCGAGGAGGTATCAGTAGCAAATGTCAGTAGTGTGCAAACCTTGCGCGAGCCCAGAATCCATCCTTGTCTAGTACGCCGTCCACGTCTGGGGGTCGAACACTGCCGTTAAATTTCGAGCGTGTGAGAACACTCACAGTATTCGATTTCATTCCACGTCTTGACCGCGTCGTTCCAGTACCCGAGTTTGTTGCCCGAGTGCAGAATCATGCGCCTGTTTTTCCAGTCTTCTGGGCGCAGGATGCGGTCCAGCGGCACCTCGCGCTTCAAAAACGAAGTGTACACTAACCGACGGAGCCCCGAACCCTCATAGTCCTCCGGCGTCGGCGCGCGGAACGTGAGCAGCGGGTCATATCTGCGGGAGCAGACAAATACCTGGAGCTGTCAGAGAGATTGTACCAAGGTGGCTCACGATATTACACGGCACATCTGGGTGCACCTCGTTGTCCGCGAAAGCGCGGCACTGCGGGAATACGTCGACCAGTGTGCGGATAACCTTGCGCGACGCCAGGGCGTCGATGACTCCAGCAAAGTTCTGTTGTAAGCGGGTACTGTATCTTGCTGCTCACCATAACCACCAGTCCGTCATCCGTGATGATGTCCTGCACGTTGTACCAAAACTCCTGCGTGAAGAGCTCTACCGGTAGCTCCCCCGCCGAGAAGCAGTCCTGCACGACATAGTTCCACCGCGGCACATCGGTTTTCCCCCGCTTGGCCATTGCCGCCGAACGGACGTACTTCGCACCGTCGGTGATCGTGTACGAGCGCGGTCGCCGAGCACCGTAGCTGAAGTACTTGACAGCCGCGTCGTAAACGACCTTGTCATATTCTGGAGTCAACCTGAGCGCAAGAGTAACTGTGACTCACCAACGACCTCGATCTGGATGCCACGGTGCATGAATTGCGTAGCGGCAGTGCCGATGCCGAGGCCACTGAGGTGAGCTTTCAATTGCGGGCCTGCACATACATGACGAGTGCCGACTCGCCCTCTGCAGGCCGGACCGGAGCAGAGACGTTCCCCCTCTCGGCCAGAAGCAGGACTTCCTGTTGAGGGAAGGCCGAGAAGATACTGCGAGTCAGTATCAGCTTAGCGCCGATTCTCACGAGTCGGAAAGATGCAACCTGTGCCCGCCGCGGCCATCAGGGATCTGCTGCAGCCACTGCCCACCAAGAAGCGAGTGGTCAGCACGTAGGTAGCGGTACGTGTGACCCTGCACCGTTCGTTCGCCAACGACGATGCGACCGCTGTTGCTCTTGGCCGAGTAGAGAATCTGCACCGAACCATCAGGCGTGGTGAACGGGGCCGAGGGGCGCCGGAATACCACGAACGCTGCCATCACCAGTAATGGCACCGTCATTATTATAGTACGTTGGCGGGAGAAGCTGGACGACTCTGCTCCAGGCTCAGGCGCGTAGGCAATGAGAGCAAACGTAAAGAAGACGAACGCGAGCACCAACGTCTGTCGTCAGCTGATGACCAAGAGCGCCGCTCACAGAAATCTCAGGATCAGCATTCACGCGCCGACACGGTGCACACTGCATGAGCTCGAGCAGTGTGCGTCCTAGCTTCTCTCCTGACCAAAGAATGCCAGTGAGAGCCATCCCATGTAGCACCCTAGTCACTGGGCTTGACTTGCGGGAGGACTGTGGTTAGCTCAGAGTCCATACCCATTTGCGCAGCTTACCAGCGCTAGTCGGGTTGCAGTAAAGAGAGATCCAAAGGAGAGCAAAGCAGACGCCGCCGCCGGTCCCCACTCGGGCCCGATTCGGCGTCCCATGAAGTTCCCTGTGTACCGCCCAACCGCAGCCGATGCAGCGCACGACAGCGCCGCGAATACGAAAAGCGCGCGCAGCGACGATAACAACCTAATATTCGGCAGCAAAGCCGTCAGGAGAACAGCACCGAGTACGCCGACCCATCGCGACCAGCGCGTGAGCGGTAGAGAGTTGAAGATCGGCGCCAGCAACTCGGTCTGCAGCGCGAGCTGGAAGCCAACGAGGGAGACAACGAAGAATGTGACGAATGGATCAGTCTGTGCGAGGCTATCACCTTTTCCCTCAGCTTCCTTGACTTCCTTGCTCTTTATGCTCGCTGTCGATGCCTGTGTTTGGGAAGCCGGCCTCTTGTGTTCCGTTGTGGGCTGTCTTGGCGCTGATGGTTCCCGACCTGCAGGCTGCCGTGTTATCGGCTTCTCATCCCGCTCGTCGATTTCCGATATACGCGCCATGTTGGTTGTGTTTGTGGTGGTAGCGCGTTGCGGCCGATGGCCGGGCGGTGATTCGGAACAGTAGAGGACACTGTGATTGTGATGGCAATGAAGATCGGATGAAACGCGGCATTGCCCCTCCTCCGATCCTCCACCCTTTGGAGTCCTCGGATACTGTACATGCGACGATCAATGGAGCGTGATGCAAGGTGATCGAACGGACAAGACACGCCAGGCCACGCAAGCTTACCTATTATGCCTGACGTCATGGTAATACTTATAAATAATCGCACCAAGAAACGCTAACTCAATTATGGTGTATGGGCTAATGATTATTCCGCCCCATCGGTGTCTTCCTAATGCCAAATTCCGAAAGCTAAAGGACGACGCTTGGAGCAATAGGTGGGTGGTATTAGAGCCGTATTTGTCTTGTGTGGTGGAGACCCAAGCTTGACAAAAGGGGAAAGACGGTGACGCACAGACCTCGCCGGCCTCGCCCCTCTATGCTTTGCCCTGCTACTCCGCTCGTCCCACGTCGCCCAGCGCCCAGCCAGCCAGTGGCGAACTTGCCTGGCTGCCACCTGTGCACGCCAGCCCCTTTTTTGTGGATCCACTCTGATGCACACCGGGCGCCATGCTCCAGGCTGGATCCAGCACTATGCAGCCATCTCTGTCCAAGTGTGTGTCGGTGTCCCATCATATGGTCATCAGTCCCATTTAAACATCTCGTCTATTTTACCAGCAGCGTTCTCTCTCTCTCCCCTCCACTGCTTTAACCTGCTGTCTCTTCGCATTGTCGATTCTCTCTCCACTCTTTTTACTCTACTCTCCTACCCCTTATAATCTTTAGTCATGTCTTGGTTTGGGTGAGCCAGTTTCGGACTTCGGTGGCGGTGGCTCCTGGCTCTTGGGCAACGTCGTGTGATCCTGCTCCACTGCGATCCGGGCCTCGCACCACCGCGCACCACATTTGCCCCGCTGACATTCAGTGGCAAGAAGCACCACGCAACGAACAACTTCTTCCCCGTCACGGCGTACGAGTCGGGCGCTGGTTCGCTCACCGAGGACGACACGGCGGTGCGTGGCAAGCCGTCGGAATACAACTGACTCCGCAGTGGAAGACGATCTCGGGCCATGGCTTCCAGACCGAAACGCACACATGGTACTCGAACCTCCCGGATGGCTCGATCGTCATGATCCAGGTCATCTGGAGCTTCCTCGGGTGAGTTGAGGGATACTCGAGAGAGGGCGGTTCTGACAATCAGTGTCTTCCTCGTGCCCGCGACGGCGCAGATGACGTTCAAGCTCTTCAACCCGGTCACTAAGAAGAGGACCTGGCAGTCGGTCAACGTCAACGGCTTCAAGACGGCTGGCCGCAGCTCGAGCGCTGATGTCTTCAACATTACCCACACTGGAACCCCGACCACCGAGGAGACGTACCATATCGTCGCCAAGCTCCACGATGTCCAGCTTGATGTCAAGTTCACCAAGCCCGCGAACGCCGCCGGCTGGAAGTACGGCAGCGGTCCGAACGCTGGCTACTCCAACTTTGGCTCGCAGGACCCCGAGAAGCGCGATGCCTTTGTGATCCAGTGCGTTTCTGAAGTGTGATTAAAGCTGACGGACAGCCGTTTCCACGGTTTTGCCATCTCGAGCGGTACCATGACCATTGACGGTGTTCCTGTCGATGCCGCCGGTCAGGGTATGTTTGTCCACGCCATGCAGTCGGGCATGCGTCCCAATTTGGTGAGTTACGGTAGCCCAGGTCGCAAACTCATTACAGATTGCATCTCGGTGGAACTTTGCGTTCTTCACGGGTGAGGACGCCAACCTCGGCAAGGTCAATGCTATTATGATGGAGTTCACCACAACTGTGAGTTACTCTGTTGCCACTATTCTGACCGCAGGACGACTACGGACCTGCCGACCGGAAGGGCCGCACGGCGGTGAGCATTGGCTGCGTGTCCGCCACGTCGCTTCCCAATACGGGCCTCATCGTCGTTGGCCAGACCCACGACGCGACCAACTCGTACCCTGTGCCGAACAAGGACATCACCTCGGCACAGCATCTCAGCGTCGCCAAGGATGCGGACACTGGCTACGACGTGCCGCACGGCATTACGTTTGTCTGGGAGGGTGACCGCCTCGACGGCGGTGGCCGCGTCCGCGCATCCATCGACTCCCCGGACATCTGGTCCGGCCTCATCGAGAAGGTGGACGTGCTTGCCGAGATCCCCAAGATCCTGCGCAAGGCGCTCGCTGCCGCGACCGGCACCAAGCCCTTCATCTTCCAGTACCAGAACGCCGCGACTCTCAACCTCGAGATGGACGGCAAGACGATCCCCATCAAGGGATGGATGTTCAACGAGGCGTCCTACATCTCTGCTTAAATTAGACTGCAATCTACATATCGCTACAGTAATGTGTCTTGTTATCCGAGGCAGAATGTCACTAGTATCACGACATAAATACATGACCGTACATAAACACAAATCTACACTCGGGTGGCCAACTAACGCCCTATTCGAATCCCACGGGCCAATCTACACGGCCGTGCTCTCGCGCTCGACCTCCTCCATGTCCTCCTCGTCCTCCTGCTTGTCATCCCGATCAGACTCGTCCCCAATGCCCTCATAAATGCTTTTGGCAGGGAGACCCATGACCTCGCCCGTGGGACGTTCCTTCATCGTGCGGCCAACCGTGTCGAGCCACTTTTGGCGCAGGACGACCTTGGACTTGAGGCTCTCCTGCATCGCAGGGCGGCCGTTACCCGAGATGACGCCGTTCTGGATCGTCTTCTTGCCGCCGGACCCGTGCTTCTTAACGCGCTTGGCCCACGACGCCTCAATCTGCTTTTCGAGATCGTCCAGCACGGACGTGTACTCTGTGAATGCGAGACGGCGGCGCGCAATCTCTGCAAGGCGCGCCTTGCGTGCGTCGTTGAGAGCGGTCTGCTTTGAGAGCAGACGTTGGCATTGCCGCAGCGCAGACGTCACCTCGTCGTCATCACGCGTGGCCGCGTCAAACTGATGTCAGATATGGAGCCAAAACAACAATTAAGAACCCACCTCTTCGTGTTCGCCGAGCAGCATCACTGATCGCAGCTCCTTCTTCACCCTGTCCTCGAGATCGACGACATCGACCTTGGCTGCTGTCGCTGGCCGTCCGTCGTCTTCGGGCTCGGGCTTCTGGCCCGCCTCCTCCTTGGCCGCCTGCGCCATGTCGTCGCCACCAATGACGGCCGCGACTATGCGTTCCGTCATCGGCCCCAGTCCGCGGTTCTCCTCCGCGAGATTGCTGTCCTTTATCTCCGAGCCCACAAAGCGCTGCACCGGCGGCGGCCCGTTGCTTTGGCGCATGGCGGGGACGGGGAAGCGCGGTGTCGTGCCGATGGGGTTGCCATCTTCCTCGTCCCACACCTCGGTGTAGTGCTTCCCCCGCGGCGGGATGACATAGCTGTCGGGCGTGTCCGCCTTGAAGTTGAGCATGGCGAGGTCGTCTTCCCGCACATCACGTATGTACGGCTCTATGTTCTGCCAGAACGTCTGCACGGCAATCTGGCTCGGTGCCTTTTTGTCGCTGTAATCCTCATTCACGTCCGCCTGCCGTTTCGGGCCCGGTTTCAGCGGCTTCTGCACGCCAGGGCGTGGGGGCACAAGCGGGCGCTGCGGCAATGGCGGAACCGCCCAGTCGATACCGCCGGACACGCCGCCCGTGGCGGTCGATGGTGTCGGGCTGGGGTCGACAGCTGATGGCGGGCGTGATTTCTGGTGCTGGCCCGGAGGCAGCTTGAGCTTGAGGCCGGAGGTTGACGCCGAGTGCGGTGGCGGCGTGGGGTGCACTGCCGTCAGGAAATGAGTGATCCTCGGGTGCCTACCTGATCCCTCGTCGTCCGAATCGTGCACGCGTTTAGGCTTCTTCTTCTTGTTCATACCGCCGTACGTTGTCTGGCTAGAGTTTGGACGAAAGGAAGCTGATGATGCGTTGGAAGGAGCCGGAGAGACTGCGAGTCAGCACTGCACTGCAGTTATCTTCCTTCCGCCGGCGGCCGTCCGGCTGATGGTGTACGACAGTACGACAGTGGCGTCTTCCTCCAACGTCTTCCCCGTAATCACCACCGCGTTACTCCTACTATCTGCACTCACCTCGTTCCCGCTTAACTTTGACATCGCGCCCGTCGTCAAATCTCCTCCTCTCGACGATTTCCAAAGCATGCCCGGCACGCTCGTTGGCCGCGAGCGCCGCGCGCTCCCTATCCTCCTCCTCTCGCTCCCTGTCGCGCGCGTCGCGATCACGCTTCTTCTCGTTCCGCTTCCCCCCTCGCCGCTCGTCATCGGGCGCGGAGGCTAACCGCTGAGAAACGGCCGCACTCTGCGCCGAGAGCGCCTGGTGGAGCTGTTCGAGGTCCTCGATCGGCGGGAGCGGCGGGTACGCCGTCGAGGACATGAGGGAGAGGAGCGTCGTGCCGCGCGGCGGCATGGTGGGGGCTGGGGCTGGGTGTAAAAGGGATTGGGAGTGCGGCCGGGCCGCGTGCACATGCGCGAGTGGCGGTCGTCGAGGGCAATGGAGGGAGAGTGTGTTGGAGTGGTAAGGTGAGTGTCGAGTGGATCGAATCGAGTGAGAGTGAGTCGCATGGAGAGAGTTGTTTGCGGGGCGACAACCAGTGTGCGCGCATATGGCAGGCGAGGAGAAGGCCAGAAGGGTTCAGTCAAGTCATCGCCGAAGACCCTGAGAACACAGTCAACATGTGGTATGGGTAGATTTGGAGCGGAAGCAAAAAGTGTTCAAAATTCACATTCACATTGACGCATTGATCACATTTCACGCAGATGGCGCTCATCCATTCCGTCCACTTGGGTGTGGACCTTTTGAAGAGATCTGACAGTCTGTTACATTGGGTGGTGACTGATCGTGCAGAGTATTATTGATGTGTTGTCGAGAGTTCTGAAGGCAGAGTCCATTCCTCTTACAACCCCCGCGCCCTGCATTACATGCTGTTCTGAAGCCTACTCAAGGTGGCATCCCCTCCAGCTGCAGTGACCTTCAACCTCTCCCAAATGTAACCTTGATTGCCCTCTGTCTTCTGCCATTTGCCACCAAACGTGCCCAATCTCCTCTATGTGCCACAACCAATGCAGAAATCTGCGCCTGCGGTGCAAGCGCACGCCGGCGCCAAGCACCGACGATACTACTGGAGGCGTCTATACGCCGCCGCGCGTCTACTGTACTACGTACAACACGCCCTCTACAGATAACACCTGACGAGGCCCTTGCCGGCCTCGGCACCCATCGACTTTGCGAGGCCGTCGACCTGACCCTGGAGGCAGATCATCTCCAACCTGGACGGCTCCTTGGGGCCGGTGCGGAGCTCGGACGAAATGGTCGGGAGCTCGGGCTGGCCCGTCTTGCGCCTGCGCGCGTTCTCCTCCTCGCGCTCCTTGATCGCCGCCTCGTGCTTGCTCTTCTCACGGGCAATCTGGCGCGTCATGAATGCGAGGTTGTTGGCCTCGTGCGTGTGCAGCGTGAGCGCGTCGAGCGTGTTGGAGAGGTAGTCGGGGAGCGAGTGGGGAAGAGGGTTGACGAGAGGGAGGAATGCCGGCGGGAGGGGGACGGCAGGCGAGGAGAGGGACGGGGCGGTGGGAACGGCCGGGGTGGTGAGCGTCGCGAGGAAAGCGGAGACAAGCGCCGACGAGGTAATCTCGACGGGGAGCGGGGTGAGCATGGTCGCGGCGGTGAGCTTGTGCTCGGTGAGCCTGTGGAGTAATTAGTACGCGTTTCGACACAACAATCTCCACACCACTCACGACGAGGCATCCCACTTGCCCTGCTTGGCGGCCTCGCGTGCGCCATCAGAGAGACGGTATGCCTTGACGGCAATGTCGCCGGATGCGGCGGCCTTGGACGCGTCGTGGATGAGGAGGACGGCCTTGCCGCGGCCGGCGGCCTTCTCGACAGCGACCATGAGGTCAACAGCACCGCGGGTGACAAAGCCACCGTTGTGAGTGGAGAGGTAAATGCCGATCGGCGAGTCGGGGGTCTGCACCTCGCGGAGGTGGTTCAGGAGGCTGGTCGAGTACGACGAGGCTGGGGTCAGGCCGGGCAATAAAACAACAGCACAGGCATCACGTCACAGCTAAGTAGCAACACCTTACAGCTGCACGCGACCGCCTTTGCACTCACCACCGAGCGAGGTCTCGCCGGCCGGAAGGGCGAAGCAGTCCTCAACCTCCATCACGCCGTCGAGGTCGAGACCGAGGAGGACACCAGTCGCGTCGGGGTGGCTCGAGAGGTTGGTCGGCGGGGGCTGGTTGCGGTCCTGCTGGAACGTGCCAGCCGGGGGCGGGGGCAGCGAGTCGGTCGAGTGCTTCATGATCTTGAGGAAGACCTGCTGTCAGAAACTGTCCACACCTGGCTCCATACCAGGGAGTTGAGCTTGACACTCTCGACCTCGCGCGCGGCCTCGACGTCGAGGAAGCCCTCCATGCGGGCGGGGACCTTGGCGGGCGCCGGGGCAGGGGCGGGGGTCGGCGCGGCCTGCACGGCAGGGAGCGACGCGGCGATCGCGGCGGCCATGGACGTCATCGTGAGCAGGGACGTCTTTTGGGGGTTGGGGGTGGTGGGAAGGATGGTGACGAGGAGGGGACGGATCGCGAGCTCGATTGTGGCCACCACACGCATGCACGCAACAATGGAAAATGGTGGCGCTGAGAACACGAAAACAGGTGCCACGCTGAAATCCTCCCCGGCGTTTCGGAGATTGGAAAACGTGGGTGTAGCATGAGAGTCAGTAGTCTGAGTTTTGCAGATCAGCAGAAATCGGTGACCCCCCAAGATCCTCCTACGATCCTACTTCCTCCCTGGGGCTGCACCAACACGGTGATTCAGAAGCCCCCAAGCGTTCAACATCTGCAACATGTGCAAGACGACTTATCTTTCCGGGACTGGTGGGAGCTGGAAGCCGCAAATAGCGTCAACAATTCAGCAATTCAGCAGATCAGCAGCTTCATCGCCGGTCGCTCCGGTGTTGCGGAACGAAGCCCAACACCGTCGCTCCGCAGAAATGCCCGAGAATCGGGCCGAGAGGCCGAGATATCACCGAACAACATGCACGATGACCTAGCGGGATAGCCTAGCGATATCGACTCATTTGTTGTTAAGGTCTCTGGGAAGCGATGCACATTGTTGTTATCCCCTTTGCCAGCTTTGGATACTGATCGCGATGGTGCGCACGGGCGACGATGACGGCGAGGTGGTGAGGGCGAAGCAGGAGGCCATGGAGCCAGACGGCGAGCACGACGAGCAGGAGCACGAGCAGGACCACGAGCACGACGACCTCCCGCCCCACCGGAAACGACATCAGCGGCATCTCCTAGCGTACGTGGCCTACTGGCTTGCTAGCTGACAGCAGATGCGTCGAGTGTCGGCGGATCAAGACCCGCTGTCTGGGAAACGAGGACCAGGTATCCACGTGCCAGCGCTGTCGTGCGTCTTGCCCTTTGCCCCGCTAATGCCAGGACGCCTCGGTCTCAGCTGCGTGTACGCGCGCAAGCGGCGGCGGAAGGCGCCCGACACCGAGCCTTCGTGCGTTGCGCAACCTGTAGAGGCTGACAGCAGGCAATCAAATACGTATCGCATGCCGAACCGGACGCGGGCCCTCCAGCCCGCAAGTGGAGCGACAGACGTTACACTGGGCGAGATGACAAGCTCGCTCCCTGCAGCGGGAGGGGTAGCCAATTCCCTCCCACCACAGAGTAGGATACCGAGCGGGATAGCGTCAGGATCCTCGTCGGTCTCCCTCGCCGCGCCGGTCGTGCCCGCCGCGTCTGCCGTGCCCTCGCCGTCTCCACCCTCCCCGACAACTACACCTGTAGTCGACATCCGCCACTTCCTCGAGCCCCCCCTCGCGCCGCAGCCGCGCATGCCCCTGCCCCCGCCACAGGCGTACCCGCAGGCACACATGCCGCAGAGCGTGCGCGTCGGGAGCGCGGGCGTCGGCGGGATCGGGGAGGATCCGCGTGAGTGAGAATGATGATTCGGCTGACGGCAGTGGCGCTCAAGCTCGTGTCGTGGGAGGAGTCATTGCATCTACGCTCCCTGTGGGTTGTTTTGTTGCTGGACGTGCTCACCCCAGATATATGGAGCAGCTGAATCCGCTAATCGGCACACTGGATCCTGAGCGTGCGTCCCTCTCTAGCCCGGCTAACCACAGTCCACACGCATACGTTCCTGCGCGCGGCACCGCTCCTCTTCTCAGCGCTACTGACCGTATCTGCAAAATACTTTCTCCAGCGCCGATACCCCTCGCTGCTGCAGCACACGCGGAGCGTGGTGAACCGCGCAGTGGGCGACGGGCGCGCGACCCTCGGCCTCGTGCAGGCGCTGATTCTCCTTATCACGTGGAAGGAGCCGCATGACTCGAGTTCGTGGGTCAAGCTCGGCGTCGCGATTCGCCTCGGATACCAGCTCGGCATGCATGTGCGGCGGCGCACACCGCTACCCGAGAACGAGGACGAGGCGCGGCGCGTCGCGGACAGAGAGCGGACGTGGTACACCCTCTCCTGTGAGTTTGTGCAGCTATTCCGCTGACGCCAGCTTTTGATCGATTGTGAGGGAGCGATTTTTCTCGCGTTTGGATCTGACCGCAGATACTCGGACATCTACTCGCTCCCGCCGACGGTGCAGCTCGCGGAGATCCCGGACGCGGAGGCGTGGGCGGCCGAGACGGCACGCCTGCGCTGCGGCGACGACCGGCACGCGTGTAGCTACAGGTGTGCCACATTTACTCTCCTCCTCTGACGCCAGCTCGGCAGCCACGTACCGTATGTGGGTGGCGTACCGTCGCCAGTTGCCAAGTATGCCCCGCCCGCTCGCGCGCGAGGTGCTTGACGACCTGTACGCCCAGATCGACGGACATCTTCAGCGGTGGTTCCCGGATGATCCAGGTGGGTTAGCCTGAGAGGCTACCCGCTGACGACAGCAAAATCCCGGCTCACACCGTTCGAGCAGACGTACCTCAAATGGTTCGACCTGAACCACCTGTGCAAGATCAAGTACCTGATGATCGACCTCGAGCCGGAGGGCGGGCCGAGTGCGGCAGTGCTCGACTGGCTCCTCCTAGCTGAACATGTGACGGAGCAGACGGAGGCCCTCGGCGCCCTGGGCACTCTGCGGTTCATGCAGGACACGAACGCGACGCACATCTCAGCCTTTGGCGTCATGGTGTACAATGTGGGTTCTACAACAACTCCCAACTCGTGCTGAAACTCCAGCTATTCCCGCGCTTCACACCCGCGCAGAAACGCCTGGGGCTCGAGTACGTGCGCCGCCTGAGTGCCGCGTGCGACGCGGCAATCGCGCCCGACATTGACGGCGAGAGCGTCGTGTGCTTCGTCGGCCGCTTCACGCGGCGCCTGCGGGCGGTGCTCGACGCAGCTGTACCGGCCGTGCAGGAATTCCCGCAGCCGCAGACGGTGTTGGCGGAACCGAGCGACGGGCTCCGGCTCCCCGAGCTCGGCCACCTCGATCTCGTATGTCCATGTCTGCGATGCCGGCTGCGCCCGCCCGCTCACCCCAGGACGACTTTTTCCGCTCCATCCTCCAGAACGGGACGGGGACAGAGGGCGGAGAAGGTTGGTGGCTTGATCCGGGGGGGATGAGCTAGAATGAAGAGACTGTATGCATAGATGTACGATTAGAGCTGAAGAGGATCCCGTCAGATTGGATGGGTCCTGGGGGAGCCAAAATTGATGATGCCGTCACGTGATGGCAAAAGTTGGATTCTCATCGCCACTGAAGACATCACGACCGAACATCCAACTCCTTGCCATCCAACCTTCCTCCATCCTCACCACTACATTCCCCCACGATGCGCCAGAAACGCGCAAAGGCGTACAAGCGCGTCATGACGCTGTACGCGTCCGCCTTTGGATTCCGCCAGCCGTACCAGGTGCTCATGAACACGGACTTCCTCCTCGAGGCGGGCAAGCAGACCGAGGTGGACTGTCTCAAGATTGTGGAGAGGACGGTGCAGGGAGATACCAAGCCGAGTGAGTACAAATAGTATTGAGAGGGTTTTATGAGCTGTAATATTATTGAGGTTCAGCTCCCCTTGGCCTCCTCTTGCTGACATCAGTGATTACGCAGTGCTGCATCGAGGCGCTGTACCGCATGGGCAAGGAGTATCAGCCAGTCGTCGACCTCGCAAAGAAGTGCGAGCGCCGTAAATGCAACCACCGCACGGCGATCGATCCGTTCGAGTGCATCAAGTCTGTTGTCGGTACGTAAATACACTAGAATAAACTCCCCTACCCAAATACTCACTCGGCAGGCGAAACCAACAAACATCGGTACATTCTCGCGCTGCAATCGCCCAAGCTCGTAAGCAGCCTGCACCACATCCCAGGGCTGCCCGTGATCCACTACAATGCGCGCGGGGTGATGGTGCTTGCGCCGCCGTCGACGGCGACCGTGCGCGCAAAGAATGCGGTCGAGGAGGAACGCCGGCTTGAGGGCGCCAAGATTCTCGACGGGGTCGAGGACGGCGCGAATGTTGTCGGTGTCGGCGCCGAGACGGCGCGGAGGAAAAAGCCAAAGGGGCCGAATCCGCTCAGTGTCAAGAAGAAGAAGACCGAGCCCGAGGCGGAGGGGAAGAAGCGTAAGCTTGAGGAGGAGGAGAAGGAGCCCGAGCCCGAGGTGGAAGATGCTGGGCGGCGGAAGAAGAAGAGGAAACGCGGGCGCGGAAAGGGCGTCGTTGCTGCTACTATTGCCGAGATTAAGGCTGGTGGTCTGGGCGGCGTCATTTCGCAGACGTTCGAGTCTGCGACGGCCGCACCGGGCGGAGACAGCGGGGACGAGTCGGATTAGTGGGTTTATAGACTGTCATGTACCTCTACACTGTGCGCAAGGGGTGAGGAGCTTTGGCTGCCTGGAAGTGATGTCGTTTGGTCTGCTGCTCAAGCACATCTTGCCCAACACTCACACCACGCCCGCAGCCCAAGGTCATGCAAGAATGGCCTAATACTAAATAATACATACTACAATTCACGATCTAGATATCCGGACGCGTCACGCAGTGTCTCGTGCTGTACCGTACTATAACAATAAATTCAGATATCCCTCGCCGTTAGCTCCTGAGGGGCTCGAGGAAGCTGCACATGGCGACTCCTATCGCGCCGTTCTCCGCGCGGCACACGACCGCGCCGTCGTTCTCGACGCCGACCTGCGAGTACGGAAAGTCGTACAGGTCGGCCACGCGGCCAATCTCGTGGTACACATCCACAAGGTCGCCGGCCATGAGGGGGAGGAAGAAGAGACCCTGGAACTTGTGGTTGCCCAGCTCCATCGGGTTGAAGTCTGCGACGGCCGCGCAGGTGTAGAGCACAGGCGAGTTGCGCCAGCTCTCGGAGATCGAGTCGATACGCGGCGCCTCGAGCAGGATCTGGTGCCCCGGCAGCTGCATTTCCGGGCCGAGGCCGAGCGCTGTGAACTGCATGTCGTTCGGCATGTCGCCGTCCGCCTCGGCATAGTACACGGGCACGGCCTTTGCGAGGCTGTTGTCGAACAGCGGCTGGTCGTTCATCGGCAGGCGGGGGAGGCCAAACGAGAGTCGTTCCTTGGTCTCCACCGAGGTGGTGGACATGGTAGACCGCGAGCGGGATCGCGAGCGGTTGAGGGGGTGCAGGATGTTGAGGTTCGTCATCGAGCGATTGAGGGAGCCCGTGAGACTGGAAAGGTTGGTCGAGCTGCTGTTCTTGCTGTTGCGCCGTATGAGGCTCGCGAGACCGCCTCTGTTTTCGTTGGGCGACAGGCGCGCCGCGTCCTGGATCGCAGTGAAGGACGACGACCGGCGGCGGGTGCTGCTACTCAACAGTGAGTCATCCGTCTGCGACCGTTGTGACGACGCGACGGATGGCGTGTGGTGCAGCGACCCCTGCCGGGCGTGACCTGCGCGGCTAGATGGCCGGCTGCTGCCGTTTTGCTTGTGTCCGGCCGTTGCAGCTAGCGCTGTGCGGGTAGAACCCAGGCGCGATAGACCGTCACCGTTGATACAGTCCAGATTCCGCATGGCATTGTTCGGCTCCCGATACGCGTTCAGCCATGCCTTGTGTATGCCGCGCGAGTTGGAGAGATCGACGAGCACCTCATCCAGGTTGTCGCCATGCGCGGCCAACTCTGTCGGCACGCTAAGGTACTGGCTGTTGAAGGTCGATATCCTATCGCGGAATGTCGCAAAGTACCGCGCCTGCGCCATGGTGAATGCCGCAACCGCAATCTCAATGATCCGGTTGTATCCCTCCAGGAACGCCGGCAGCTCCTCGAGCAGCTGCGTGTGAATCGCGACATAGTCGGCGGCTTCCTGAACCAGCGCACGGTCGGGAAGCGATGACTTCTTCGCGGCATTCTTGTGTGCCAGGTACCGCGCATAGTCGGATGCCTTCTTGTTCAGCTTGTCTATAATCATGGTCGGGTTCTTGGCCGCGTCGAGAAGCTTGCCAAGCATGAGCATGACCGAATCGCGAACCTCGCTATTCTAATTGGTTAGCCCCGAAGTGAAGTTCTATTGTTACCCACCATGTCCCCCCACGACTTTGCCAAAATGTCCTCCAACAATGCCTTGTACGCAATGACCTTGAGTGTCCGGCGGTCCTTGCTCAGCTTTCCGTCCAGGGTGAAGAACTTGAGGAAATGAAGGTTCATGTCGATCTCGCTCTTCACCACGGCGCGGCTGCTCGCGACCCACTCGAGCATCTCCTTGCCGAGCGTGCGCACGTGCCTGTCCGCTGCCTCGAGGCGCAAAACGAGGTCCTTGAGCTGTGCCTGCGCATAGGGCGTGATCTCCGGTGGGCCAGAACTGTCGCTCCCGCTACCGCCAGTGCTCGACGCGCCCGACCCTGACTTGTCCTTTTTGAACCTCCGCAACGCGAGGAGACCTCGTCCACCAGGAGCGCCCTTGATGTCCTTGATTAGGCTGGTGGTGGATGGCGCCTTGCCGGTCATGACACTCGTGATCACATCCTTGCGCCGCTTGGCCTCGTCGATATCCAGCGCGAGCGCACGCGCACCTTCGGCAGCATTGCGGATCTTAAAGTAGTCAGGATGTACTGGCGTCGTGCTTGCCAAGAGGTCCTCAAACAGCAGGGGGTACTTCATGATGCGCTGGACGGGCTTGATGAGCATCGAGTCCAGGTTCCAGGCATGCGTGTGGGCCTTGACCTTTGACCAGCATTCGTTGAGATACGCCGTGTAAGTCGGGTCCGCCTGGAGTTCCACCAGACGCGCGGTCGCAGCCGAGTGCCGCGAGCAGTAGTACATGTACAGCGGCCGCAGTCGTGGCAACTATGGGTCAGCGAGCATCTCAGTCCAAACCTACCATTTGGCAGAACACCTCGCCGAGAATGTCACTCCCGCCTTCCCCTCCAAACGACTCCTCCTCGAGGTTTCCAATCGCCTTTTCGAGTTCTGTCGCAAGTTCGTCCGAGAGCTGTGCCAGCTGCGTGAGGTTGAGGAAGACCGCCTTGATGTCAGCAGGGGCGAGGGCGCGGCCGCCGCGGAACGTGCTGCTGGTAGTGGAGATCGGGGTCGGGAAGCGCGGAGACGGGAAGATGGCACTGGAGCCGGCGGAGGAGATGGAGGCTGCTGCGGGAGACACGAGCGCGTCCAGAGAGCCGTTCGGATGCGGGGAACTGCCGGGCTTTCGTGTCGGCGACTTGAGACCATTCCACGCCGCGGGCCACGACCCTGACTCGTTACCGCTCATCCGGCGGTCCGACGACATGGAACCCTTGAGCTCCTCGACAGGCATCCCGTACGACGAGTTGCTGCGCACATGGCCCGGACGTGTGTCCACCAGCCCTGGCGTACTTGCTGCCGAGTGGATATCCGTCGACGAATTCTGCGTGTTCGACGAGTGCTGCGAGTCTGGCCGGGACTGGTGGCCGAACAGGGGCGACTCTCGCGGAATGTACGCATCACAAATGAGCGCGAGATCGGTAGCATGTGCGCGCTCGGTGGTTGCAATTTCGCGGATGAGGTGGGCCCTGCGGCTGAGTGGTGTGCCGGTCGTGGACGGGGTTGATGGGAGTGATGGCAGCATCAATGACTGTGGACGCGGTTGTGGGATAGGAGTCAAGCCAGCATTGACCATGGCTGCATGGGAACGGGGAACCGTTGGTGACGACTCTGTCGCGCCGCGCGGGCGTCCCTGGTGTCCCGGGAGCGTAGGCATGGACGGGGATCGCATCGTGGTCGGGGACGGGCCGTCCGTGGGGCGCATGGGCTGCTGCAGCATCGTTGTCGGGGTACGTGGGCTGCGCAGAGGGGATGCGTTCGGGGGCACCGCTGGAAGGGCCTTGTCGTGCCAGGGAATGCTCAGCTGCGACACCTCAGAGTCAGCGCTTCCCAACCCTGGCCGGATTGCCTGCTCCGGCGTTGTGGTTCCTATGGGCGCGCTATCCTCCAGCTGGCTGAACGGCCGCGCAGGCATGTCGATATGCATTTCTAGAGGACTGTCGGACTTTTCCTGCGCACCGACGACCCAGTTGTTCTGCGAACCCGGCGGTGCGGAGGGGGGTGCAGAATCAGGACTAAACGCGGAGGGGAAGCTGTTGGCTTCTGCCGAAGTCGGGGTGTCGAGGTGCGTGGAGATGTCGGAGGTATCCGGAGGGGCTGACCGGGATGTGAGCATGGCGGGGGTGTACCCGCCGCTCATGTCGAGGGKGGAAGGGAGAGGTGGTGCATCATAGGAGGGGGAGAATGACGCTGCGACAAGCGTTGGCGTTTGGCGTCCGCCCTCGTCACCAGAGCTGAACGGCGTCTGGGGGCGAGGGATCTCCGCCCCCACGCCGGGAGCGGAGGCAACAGGCGCCTGTGGGACCGGTGCGACGAGCTCTGGTGGGATCGCCGGGGGGACCGCCACAGACCTGCGGCGTGCGCCCGGCGCCGGCGCCTGAGAACCTGCTGGTGGCGCACCGAGTTGTCGAAGTGGGGATTTCGCGGGGACAGCCGGCGGCGCAGGACGCAGCGTGGAGGCGCGTTTGGCGTTGCTGCGTGTGAGATTGTGACTCCGAGGAGCCGGCGGCGGCGGGGGCTCGATGGTGAGGCCCGGCGACTTGCGATCCGGTCGTGATGTAGACGACAGTCTGGGAATGTTACTCGGGGGAAGAGGGGTGCGTTGGGTGAAAGACTCGGGCGACTGAACGATGGGTCTTGACTGTGCGGCGGTAGGTGTTGCCTGCAGGATCTCGAGGGCATTTCGCGGGCTCGCGGGAGGCGGTGTCACGGGGGCTGATCGCTTGACGGGAGAAAGGCTTCTCGAGGAGGTTCCCGACGTGGCCGGGCTGTTTATCCGGCTCGAGCTCGAGCCCATTGGGGATGTTGGCTGAAAGGACCAACGACGGTTCACTTTACTGCTGGCGGACTGGGGATGCCTGCTCGACGCCGTCGTGGCGAGGAGGTGGGTGGGCGATATGTGAATGGTGGAGCGCGACGAGGGCGAGGCTCTTGATGCGCGTAGAGACGAAGCCGGCGACGCCGACGCCTTTCCGTTGCTGCTCTTGGACGGTGACGGGCTGCGCGACGCGATGCTCGAAGCACGTGAACTAGCAGAAAGAGCTTTACGCCCACGAATGCTGACACCATTGACACGAGGGGTGCGCTGATCGCCAGAGGACACATTGTTCGAGCTGCTTCCTGGTCGCGAGGGGCTGCGCGACGGGCTTCGCGAGGTCGAGGCGCTGTGTGTACCACGCGAGTCTGCGCGCCGTCGGTTGGCAGCCGCCTTGTCCGAAAGGGGTGACCGCAGCCGTGTTGGGGACGAGTCGAGGACGTTGATGGCAGGCGTTGGCGACGCGGTGGACGGTGAGGTGGTGGGGGAGAGGGTGGGGATGCGGGAGGCAGTGTTGACATTCAGTGTTTTTGTGGGATCGCGAGATGAAGTCTGGACGCGCTTCACATTCCCACTGTTTGTGACCTCTGGTGACGCAAGGCTCGTGGAGGATGTCTGGCGACGGGGGATAGCGCTCGGTCCGGCACGTCGTTTGGGACTGGCAACGGACGGCATGATGGATCCATCTGCCGATCGCGTCCGCGATAATGCGTGTTGCCCTGTCGACGAGGGAAATCCCAGATCGCGATCTCTACGAGGGGTGCCCGCGCCATTCGACGTTGTCGGACTTGCGATCATCTCTGGTGCATCTTCATCTGAGAACGACGGTGTTGGACGCAGTAGCGCGGCATGAGGAGACAGCTTTGCAGATGCGCTGCCTGCCGAGGCGGATAATGACCGGGCCTTGCTCCTGTCACTCCGGAGACTGGAGGGATAAGCCGAGGGGGCTGCGTGTGATGATGGCTTGGGGATGCGTGATGCGAATGACGAATGTGCCGATGACGGCGTGACGGCTGCAGCTGGCTGGCGTGGGGAGGAGGGCGGGGTGATGAACGGAACAGACAGCGACGAGGTGGAGCTCCGGCGCGAGACGGTGGACGCGCCGGGCTGCAACATGGCTGCTGTGGGGAGTGCCCGGCGTCGCTGTCGTTGTCGCCAGTGCCGGGAAGAGATGAGATGGTCGCGGCGGGGAGAGAGGGGAGGGGGGAGATGCCTCCGGGGAATGCGATGTGGTTATGACTGATGGGTGCGTGTGATTGTGGATAGATAATTGTGTAATCCAGACGGTTTGTTGGAGGTGGTGGGGTGGTGGAGATGGTGGTGGTGGTGGTAGTGGCCGTGGTCGTGGTGGTGGTAGTGCCGGTGTGGGTGGTGTGTGTGTGTGTGTGTGGATCCAGTACGGGGTGGTTAGTTGCTGTTGCTGCAGGCGGCAGGATCGGCGCGGCGGCTGACAACGGGCAAGAAAGAGGAGAGGAGGATGTGGGAGAGGGAGGAGAGCCGCGGCAGAAGGCTCATAGAACAGCTCGCTGCCTCCTCTCGCCCTCTCGGCGTCCACACGCCAAACCCTCTTCAACTGCTATTCTCAGGACGACGTTCCAGGCCTCCAGACCACTCTCTCCTCTTGGCCACTTGGGCTCACTCGACCCATCCCAGGCATGCATGCATGCTTCATAGCTTCATTCATCCCCACCCTCTATACCCTCTTTCCAACCCTGCAAACATGGGCGCTGGCCTCTCGACCCACCCTGCAATTGTCGCTGCACTGTTGTGATTGCAGACATGACTGGGCGCTGGAAGCTGGAAGCTGGGCGCTGTCCCTGGGCCCTAGAGAGAGAGGGTTCGAGGCCGAGGTATACCGTATTCCGTATGCACAGGGTGGTCTCGGGGGTTGACGAGACCACAACACGACACCAAACACAACAATCACGCAAACACAACATGGCAGTAGACAAGTGGGCGGAACAACAGAGGAGCAAAAGCGAAAAGACGACGGCCGCCGCAGAACAGCGAGAAGGGTCCGGGTTGTGTCCCGAGCTGGCCGGGCTCACAGAAGGGAGCAGAAGAGAACCGGCCGGACAGGACAGGACACAGGCACAAGGGACAAGCGGTTAAGCGGCAACAGCATCAACACAGACAGGTACATACATACAGACACCCACATGCACGCGCGCTTCCACCCGATCCACCTACAAGCGATCAAGACGACAACCACACAAAGAAAGGGCAGAGAAAAAAAATAAGGATAGAACATAATAAAGGCTGGCCAACGCACCAGGCACACAACGGCAAGAACCAGGGGATCCCGCACACCACACACCACCCCCCCATCGCGCACCCTTTGCCTTGCGGAGGCCATGCTGCACTCCGCACGCGAATGTACCTCCATGTCGCCGTTCTCCATCCCCTGCTACAACAAGAATGCTCCTATACCCCCCATGTCAGTGCGCACTCCCCCATCTTCCGGCCTTTCGGGCCGACGTTCCCCTGGTCCGGGCCCTGTTTGGTGTCTCTGGGATCTGGGCACGCCCCCGATCTCCGCTCCTGTCTTGGTGTACGAGGTATGCACAAGGTTCCCGGGGTGGGATCCCACCCCCTGACTCGCCGAGCTTTGTTTATAAAACGTATTTTTGTATAAGCAAGCGAGCAGGCGCACGCGAATGGCCGGACTCGGGAGGCTCAAAACAACTAACAAGCCCTAACGATCCTGCTTAATCACGGCTAGACGATACCACTTTCGGAGCGACGCTTCCAGACATGGGAAACTCTCCGCAGAAATCTCCCAGAACAGCACTACTGAATAGGTGGGCTGGGCTGCTCATCGTCTGCATCAAATTGCATTGAGGCGTCCAGTCACCATCATGATCAATTCGTGACGCATTCATCGTGCAGCACTTAACACGGAGCACACAGCACAAAATCACAGCATAGGCTCCATTATGCGCACAGTGCACAGCCAAAAGCTACCTCGTCCAGAGCATTGCGTGCTGGGAGCCGGGAGACCCGGGGCTGTCCTAGACTCCATACTCCAGGCTTTATGGATAAAGTTGCCGCTCGCGGTAGTGATTCCAGCGTTGCTAACGTGGGCGCAGGGTCTGGCTGAGTGTCGCGCTGGAAGTCGAGTTTACCTGCAGGTGATAGGGGTGTCGATCGACTGCTCCATGATCGAGGATCCAAACACTGGAGCACAGAGTCTGGCATGGAACACATGGTAACGGATAACAGGTAAGACAGAATGCACCATTGCATGGGATCACGGGTGTGTGGATGTGGTAATGCCGGGAGTGGGGAGGAGTGGGGGACGGCATTGCCAGCATGGAGAGCACCAAGCATCGAAGTTCTGTGATCTTTTCGGCTCTCGGTTGTTTGGTTGGTGCCTGGATTCACAGTGTGTGCCTGGAAATTAGATCCACGCCGCACGGGCCACAGGTGTTGCATGGACTGCATGACTGCATGGGCGCATGGGCCGAGGCTGCCAGATAGGCGTGGTCTGGGCATAAGGTACACGCTTCGTTACATAACAGCATTGGTCTGCTTCCGTCCCCTCAACGCCACCCATTACTAGTATCGTCCATATCCCATCGCAGCGAGAATCTATTGTTGCCATCAACAGTTTGAGAGAGCCGAGAGGAAAGAGAGTACAGTACAGTACAGAGGACACAATCTCGGCCTCCACTTTTACAAACCCACCTTCCATCCATCCATCCACAATGGTCGACGAAAAGCCGACCCCGGCGCAGCTCGCAGGCGTACGCGCGCCAGAGCGGAGTCATCGCTCCCGGCGAGCGGCCGTGAGTAGTCCTGGCGCTGAGAGAATATCCACGATAAACTAAATACTGACCCCCAGCCGCTCGAGGAAGACGCGACCAAGCTGCAGTTTGGAGGTACGTCCCCAGCTGTGATACTCTCCAACAGCTGCCCATTCCGGACATGGCTTACTCCAGACTTTGCGGACGGCGAGGCGCTCACAGTCGGCGAAGTCCAGACGATCATCAAGATGTCGCGTGACGTGCCCACGGCCCCACCGGTGCCGGACAACAAGTGCGCCCATTTGCTAACCCATAATCTGACGGCAGGGTGTACAAGCAGACGATGGAGTACATCAAGGAGTTTGCGACGGTCGACCCGAACACGTCCGAGGCGATGCGAGCGTGGGTGGAGATAAGAGAAGGGAGCTGATGACAGGGCGCTCGGGTCTCGGCCGGGATTCCTCAACATGTTTGAGATTGCGCAGGTCATGCATCTCCGCCCGGAGCGCGTTGAGGTTGCTGTTGCGCTTATCCCGAGGTGAGTGCGGCTGGGTGGAGCGAGGCAAGATGGAGTGTGGGATGAGGGGCAGGGATGTCGTGAAGATCATTCTGCCCATAGACAACCTCGGTTCACGGTGATTCTGGCTGGTACAGCCACAACGCTAAGCCAGCACTATCGAGAGGCTCCCAGTCAATGGCGTTTGGTCAATTGCCGCGACATTAACTGTCTGGCGAGTGCCTTCACTCATTGTCGCTCTTCCGTCTCTCAGTATCCCAGGAACAACGCTCATATCAGCCTGGACCGTTACTCGCTCGGCGACGAGAACGAGGACATTCTGCAAAGCTTGCTCGACGACGTGCGCAGCATCTCGCGGTACGGCACGACGGGTGCGTGAGGGGTTCATACACGTAGAGGCAGCATGTACAATTATTACATCCACGAGATCATCACCATCTACGTATCTAGATCTACTATCAATACTGGGGGAGATCAATCACGCCGCCGTTCTTGGCCCACACCGCGAGCTCGGGCGTGACCTTGATCTGGCACCCGAGCCGGCTCGGCCCGTCGCGGTACCCGAGCGCGGTGCCGAGCATGTCGAGCTCGTCCTCGTCCGGCGGCCCGATCGGCGCCGACGGGTCAATGTACATGTGGCAGGTTGCGCATTCTGGAGTCAGCAGGGCAACACAAACGCGACGTGAGCAACACGCACCAAGGTTACCACCACACACGCCCTCGATGGCGGGCAGGTCAAACTCCTTTCCGACCTCGAGGAGCGAGTCGCCAACGCGGGCATCCACAACTTTTTCCTCGCCCGCAAACGTCCTAAACCTCAAGGGAACGCGCACGGCCTCGCTCTGCGCCGTCGGCACCGTCGCTGTCGGCCCCTCAAACTTTGTCTCGCGCGGGAGGTGCCGAAGGATATTCGCCCACACTCTCGCCTGCGCGCCCGCATCGAGCCCGATCCGTCCCCGCCAGTGCGCCCATACCGGCGAATACGTCGGGCGGCGGTTCGCGACGTGCTCGACTAGCGCGGGCGCGTCTGCCGGAGTGAGGTTCGAGAGCATGTCCAGCGAGGGAACGAGGAGCGCGTTTGCCGCCCACCTAGGAATCAGCACCGCCCCTCCAGCCACGACTCACTTGTGCCCGCCAACATGCCCGACCTCGCGGACGGGAATATTGAGCTTGTGCTCCGCCACGACCTCGCGGAGCGCGGCGGCCAGCGCGCCGCCGGTGGTGCCGCACCGGCAGTCCCTGCTTCCGTGGGTACACACCAGAATCTCGGGCTTCTCGAGCCGGCCCCTAGCTGCCGGAAGGAAGTTTGGCGGGGCGAGCGAAATGTCCATCCGGGGCTCGTATTCCGCCGCCTTTGCCCATTCCTCGGATTTCAGCGTGTCCCGCGAAAAGGCCGTAAACGCAAACCGCGTGCCGTCGGGATACACCAGTGTGGCGGGGTAGATTTCCTCGTCTCTCGGTCCCGGGATGGGTTCATGGCCGACGCCGTCCCAGTACGCGTTTACGCCGATTTTTGTCTTTTTCAGCGCATAGGAGACGTCGCCGAGGAGGGGGAGGAGCTCGAGGTGCGACGGCCACGAGGTGGGCGGGATGGGGATGGAGAAGAGGAGGAGCGCGCGGCGGTCGGCTTTGATGGAGCGCTCGAGCGGCTCGAATTGCGGTGAGGATTCAGGAGGAGGGGAGAGGTCGGTTGTGGGGATCGCCGCTGGTCGTCGGCCGGCGGGTGCGGCGGGCGCGGCGGTCGAGGAGTAGCGCGCGGGGATTACCTGCGCGACTGACCTCGCGATCGGGCGGAGCGGGCGGGCGGCGCGCAGATATCGCGCGAGACGCATTTTGGATGGTGGTGGTGGTTTTTGTGAGTGGTATGTCGAAGATCAAGATTGTGGTTCAGATATGCTCGGGGATCGGGTTGCTGATCCGTTTTCATCTCGGCTGGATCGCTTCGTCAATCGCTACTCTGCTGAGCCACTGGTGGGAGGCGGATTACGTCGCATGCTTTCGGGGTAAGTCACCACAACTCATCGCCAACCTCTGTGATGAACTCTCTTCCGTACACGATTCTACACAACGCTCTCACACATCCAATTGCTGCATTACAAAACATCGATACGCGGTAGATAGAAACAGATGCTATTCACCAGATACGGGTATTGGTCCCTCTGCCCGACGGGACACCTCCCACTCCTCAGTCCAAGTCTCACTGCCACCTCCACCTCACGTTCGGCCCTCTCCGGGCTCGCGGCCCGATTTGGGGTGGAACGCCCAGTACGTGCCGAGACACATGAGAATGACGGAGATGACAAGGATGACAATGTGGAAGACAAACTGGAAGCGCGAGGCGACGGCGGCGGCCGCGCCGTCGTGCTCCTTTGTGATGCGTGGGCCGAGGCGGAGCCAGAAGATGATCTGCGGTCAGCAAAAGGACAGGCTCATCCAGCCAACGGTACTTACCGGGAGGATGATGCATATGAGGAAGGCGGAGAAGCTGCCGAGGAAGGCCATGACCTTTTCGAATCCGGGGAGGATGATTGCGGCGAACACGCAGCCGGCGGTGAGAATGGTGCGCGACACCATGCGGAGCACGCCCTTGCTGCTCTCGCGCACCGTGTCGACCTCGTGGGGTACTGCTGGTGCCTTGGGCATCTCAATGTTGCTGTCGTCCGTGATGGCATAGTCCGAAGCGGCAATGTCCGTGAGACGTGTGCTGATCGCCGAGCTGATCGCCTGCGAGACGGACATGGCACGCTGGCGCGCGGGCGGCTCTTGGTGGCGAGTGACCACCTCCGGGGCCGGGGCGAGGTTGAGGTAGCCTTCAATGGCAATGTGGAGCTGTGGTCAGAAGTGGAGTTCCATAACACCTACCGGTCGGGAGCAGAGGCCAAACTTGGTCAGGGGCGTGATAATGATCATCCAGATGGCGACGAGGTTGAGCCACTTGGGGTATCCGTATTTTGGCTCCATGAGGTCACGAGTGATCTAATGGTGAGCCTGGGGTAGCACTTCTGAACTCACCTCATCAGAGACAGAGTTTCCAATCATGAGGTATCCCGCGCCGCCGGCAACGAGGGAGATCATCGCGGCCACCGTCTGGCGTCAGCACCAACATTTGTAATGTACCCACAAAGGCCATGTTGAAAATCCGGTCCACCGCCTCGGGGTGCTTCATGTCCCTCGCAATCGACGGCATGACACCGTGGCCACCAAAGCCAGCGAGAATGAGACCGATACCGCCGAGCCAGTTGGCGCCCTTGAGTTCGGGGCCGAGGTGAGTCGGCATGGGGTCAAGGATCGAGCCCGGCGCCTTGGTCTTCCAGAAGCCGTCGATGACGATGATGCCGACGAGGAGGAAGGTCGCGAGCGTGGAGAAAACACTCGGCACGGAGAGGAGGTGGAGCGGCATGAAGACCGTGGGGACGACGATGACAAAGCTCAGCGCCATGAAAAACTCGGGCGAGCGTTGCGGGAAGACGACCGCTACAGAGTCGCCAAACAGGACAATCATGGCGGTACTGGTGGTCAGTCACCGTCCAGATTCCAGGATCAGCAAGACCTACCCAAATGCGAAAAGCTCCACGCAGAACCTGTCCCAGTTAGAATAATTATTTAGCGTGCACACGACTCACAGGAAGTTTATCACACCACCGACCCAAGAGCCAAACGCCTTGCGTCCAATGTCAGTGTACCCGAACAACGAGTTGTCGGCAATGACGAGGTAGGCAAGAAGCTTGCCGCTGGGAGTCAGAAATATCCTTTGCAGGACACTCACGTGTGACAGGTGAGGTAGGAGAAGCCGAGGAGCAGGATGGTGCCGCCAATCCAGCCCGCATACGAGAACGCAAGGGGCATGGAGAGAAGACCGACACCAATAAGCACAGCGATAGAGTTGAAGAGCTGAGCATGAGCATACATCCACATTCCAAGCCGGGCTTGCACTCACCGTCTGCCCGTTGCTGCTGTCGCCGTTGCCCGGCGGGTGGGCGACGGACACGCGGCGTGCGCTGACGTTTGAAAATCGGCGGTGACCATGGCCGACGTTCGGGCTCACCCCCCGCCGACGGTGGGGCGAGGGCGACAGGGTGTCCGGCTTCCAATTGCGCTGAATGGCGGTCGTGGGGCGTCCGGTGCGGAGCAGCGGGGTGCGTTCCGTCGCGGATTTGTCAGTACCGTTGGCCTCGCGGGTCTCGCGCTTGTTCACGTGCGGGCGGGCAATGGTCGGCTCGTCTGGGAGGACACGCGGGAGGGCGCGAGGTGTCTCCGAGCCCCCCGAGGTGACCGAGGTGGAGAGCACGGCGTTGGGGCCCGTGGGCGTCGTGCTAAAGTAGTTGATGATCCCGCCGCGCTTGGAGGGCAGCGTCGTGGCGAGCGGGCAGGCGGTCTCGTCGCGCTCAATAACGGGCGAGAGCGGCCCGCGGCGCTCGACGTCGTCCTCGAAGAACGCCGACGTGTCCGCCGTGCTCTCGTTGTCTGGCGCGTCGCTCTCGCCCGCCTCGTCGCAGCTCTCGCACGCGCCGTGCCCTGACGGGCCGGCCTCGGGGTCCCACTCGCGCATCCGGTCGTCGCCTGCATCGCTCTCCCCGTCGTCCCACTGGTAGTCGACAAAGGACGGCGCGGACGGAAGGCCGGCGAAGAAGCGGTTTTGCGAGCGCGAGTCTGAGATTAGTATCCACTTATGCTTATCACGGCTGGCTGGGAACAGGTGGCTGCCGAGTTGGCGCTCCACCGCTCCGTCGACGTACAGCTGAAGACCATGTCGAGGGAGCTCTTCACGACGCTCCCCTTGCGCCTGCGCCCGTTGTCGGGATCGCTCGGCGGCGGCGGGATGGGCACACTGTCGCGGGCCATGGTGTCGTCTCGCTGTCGTGTGAGGTGGGTGATACAGTTACTCTGCGGGGCCGGCGACGCGATAGAAATGTAGACAAGTGTACGTTTGACGAGATGGATATGAAAAGGAGAGCAACAACACGCCGGGGAGGAACTGTACCGAGTTGATTGATCACTTGACACCCCTCAGTGTCGTTTAGACACAAAAGACAGGTTCAACGGTCGACCAGCCCATCGGGATTGCCGCCGGGGGATCACAACAGCCAATGCGCCCTGTGCGCGCGCCCGGGGGAAAGGATCGCGGCCATGCAAAATCCCTGCGCCCCCCCTCTGAACCCCCTCCTGCGCCCCCCTCCCCCCCTGTGCCTATCGCCCCTCGCTGGTTGGCTGGGCCCCTTCGCCTCTGGGCTGCCTCCCGCGCCTCCCTGCCCCTCGTCACGTGCTCTCCCGCTAGTGTCAAATAAAAATGCGGGGCCGCGGGGTACAATGCCGTCCAGGCACGGGGAGAAACTCTGCAGGCTCTGCAGACTTTGCACCATAGTGAATTCTGGTCTTGTGGGTCTGTTGTGTCTTGGCGCGATCGCCGACAGCATGACTACTGGCGTGTCGGACTCGGAATCTCGGCCCACTCGGCCTCTCGGGAATTCAGATCGCGAAACGAGCTCGCGAAATCCCACAATTTTCATGCACATTGCCGCGTTTTGCCGGGACGACCAGCATTCAGATGCATTCAGATGCAAGCACCGGCGGTGGCAAGTACCCTCACACCGGAACTTGCAGCGTACCACAGACCGCGACGATCAATCGATGGATCGATGCACAGGGCCTACACCAGACTTGAAACAAAAGCTACAATACAGCGTGTTGCCCGTTGCAGGGCCGCTGCTCCTGGGCGAAAGGGTAAACTCTCTCGCACCTCTCAATCTATCGAAAACGGACATGCCGTGACTGGCCAAAGGCCTCAATTCCTCAACCGCACAAGCGACTGGTAGGAAAAGTTTGTAATAACCTGGCTCCTGGGAACCAGTCCAACGTCGGTGCAGGGGATCAGCCGCCGATCGAATCACGGCAGCCCGCACGGGCGGTGAGCGCTTGCATGCTTTTGCCCACCTTGTATTCTTGCAACCTTGAAACCTTGCTTGCACCTGGTCTGGCCCAGAGCTGTAACTCGTGGTGTCGCGGGGTATGTCCCCCACATTGGCGAAGAGAGGGCTTGGCGCGGGGCCGCGGGGTCTCCATCGCTCATGTGGACGCATGCATGTGGACTGGTGATATGACAGGAAACGTTGCCATGAACAACATGAGGCTTCTGGAAGCGTGACATCCTTCTGGAAGACACAAGTGGCGGCGAACAGCACACGGCCAGCAAGTCCACATTTCCCTTATGACGGGGCCGTAGGGATGAGGAACTGTACGTCTGGCCATAGCTCAGCGCGCGGTATTATGGTCAAGAACGGGAGCACGGCCTCGCGGTAGTTGCCGCGGACGTTGCCGCCGCGGCAGCAGCGCAGGACGTAGCCCCGAGAGACAGATGGGCGACTTGCGACATTGCAACATGCGGGCACGGCCATGTGCACGAGCCTGATGTGTGAGACTAACCAGCGATAACGCGACGTCGTGTCTCAGTCTTTGTTCTTTGACCACATTCTCATGTTCTGTGGGCAATCAGTGCACTGCACCCCGTGGGGGTCCGCGACATCCCGCGGGAGGGCCGCGGTGTGATGGGCAGTCGTTGCCTAATCTAGGCCAACGTGCGTGTGGTGCATTAATCGGGCTTGAGCGCCTGTTTTCGCTTTGCAGCGCGATGCGGGGCTGTATCCGGAGTATGTTCCTCACGCACTACAGACCGCTGGGGTCCTCAACATTCCGCCCAAGAACTGTCATCTCTAAATGGGTGGCTCAAGAGCCTTCCCCGAGGCGGGCACTGTCTGGTACGCATAGGTGCACATTCCCAGACTAGCCCATCTTGGCGTCCCAGCACTTCCAGTGGTATACGAGCGATGATATCTATCAGTGATCTGGTCGATCCCCGACTGCGGATCCTATGGATCACGTAGATCCAAGAAGCATCAGGCGATCGGGACCAAAAACGCCTCGGACAGAGCCCACTACCACACAAGCATCTTTATGCATCCTGTGGTTGACGTCATCAGACTCGGCCCTTCTGCACTTTCTGGACCGTTCTCCAGTTATTAGATGCATGGTGACCGTACATCCTTGCTATCGACTGTATGTAGCATGGGTTGGGGTATTTGAAGAGCATGGATGACAGCGTATGGGACATTAAACTCGAGAAGCAAGGCAGTGCCGGTTGAGGTTTGGGTTGCCAGACTTACCGTCGGAGTATGACAGCTTCAGCGATGCGCGGGTACCTTGAATCACGCTGGTGCCAAAGACCTCCTCAGTCACGAGCTTGCGTACGGTTATAGTGTACCGAGTACAATGCGGTACGAGATTGTTACATCCTCATCTCCAATTTCCTCTGATTTACCTGATTGCCTCGCCACCAAGTATGACCCGTCGCCGCCACCATCGAGCTCGGGCAAGTGCCTTCTGCGTCTGCGTCGCGGCGTTTGTCCTCGCATCCCCAGCGGGGGCACTGGTCCCAAACATCGTCTTCAACCAGACACTGACGCCGATGGACGCCGTCATGGTTCGCAACACTGGGAAGTGGGAAGAGACGTTTCTTGACATGCCGCGTGAATCCTACGTGCAAGGGATGGTGGGCGTCGGACCAATGCGGCTGTGGGCCAACGCAAGCCAGTGGACGCTGTTTACCTATCCCGGCATCAGCATCAGGTATCTCGGAACAGAGTTCTACATCTTTGGGTACCGCGAGGACAACAACTCGACGACGGCGGGGCCGCGCGACGAAGGTCCGCTGTATCTGGACTGGGACAAGAGCGGCATCGAGGGGAATACGACGGGCAGCAGCGCCGTCGACGAACACGGCCGCCTCGGCCTCCTCGCTGACAGCGTTGTGTTTTCGAAGATACCATTCGTGTCTCTTAACAAACCCCAGTATCCCCTCAGCAGCGCGGGCAATGCTTCCGCGCACCAGGCTGTCGACACTCACAATCTCGACCCGGCCCGCCTTGGCGCCCACACCGCCAGGTTGACTGCGAATTTTTATTCGCGTCCCGGCGGCGACAACCTTGCCATCTCACATGCAGTCGTGACGTTGATGATGCAGAGCGACGCGTGAGTGGAGACTGGAAGCGCGAGTTCTGTTACCTGTGACTGCGATCAGCAATCAGCCATCTGCGATTCGAGCTTCATTACTAACCAAAGTAAAACATTCGACGAAGTCCCGAAGCAGACCCTGCCGTTCAATCTTGACGGCTTGCCAAACCCGGCCTTCACATACGACGGCGAGCCCATCGCCATGTCCTATGTGGGCGGTGTGGGTCAGTGCAAGGGCGGAAGCGTTTTGTCTCCCGCTGACCGCAGGCGGCCAAGCCCCGATCTCCCACCCGCACATCGACCTGCGCCAGGGCAAGGCGGCTGGGTATCCGTCCGTCAGCATCCCCGTGCCGGTAGGTACGGGCTTTGTGATTCTCCGTGGTGTGCGCGGCCCGAGACTCGACCTGGTCGATATAAGCTGGACGCCAACGCCGCCTTACGGGCGGGAAACATACGATTCCTCCCTGGACATGAACGCGAGCTATGTGTATCCCGGCAGTATCATGCACATGATGGCACTGGAACCCTCGGTCAACTACACGCTTACCTCCAAGGGGTATGCCAAACTCGACAGCGTGACCTTCTATGGTGTTGGGTGAGTGCTAGGAATACTGGCCAGTGAATGCTTATGGGAGAAATGACACAACCGATCCAAACAGGGATGAACCCACCCCCACTCCCGACGGGTCTCCGTCCGACAGTCCCACTTCATCGAGGGGCAAGAAGCTCGGCGCCGGCGCAATCGCGGGCATTGTCGTGCGTACCACTACAAAACTGCCAGCTCTAACCCCAGATCGGCGGCGTTGCGGGACTGGCGCTCGTGATCCTGCTCGCGTTCTGCGCTGGCAGGCGACGACACAAGCCGCGCGCCACGAATCCGGATACGGGCAAGTTTGAGATTGACGAGACGGAGAAGGCGCCCACGCCGTTCCCCAACCATCTCGAGAAGGCCGAGGAGCCGCAGCCTGTTGCGTCTGCTACAGCGGCCGAGAGGACCAAGCAGTGGGTCATTACCGGGTTCACGCCGTCGCCGAGCGAGATAGGGTGAGTACTGCGCTGTGCCTGTCGGGTCTCATACTGATTCCAGACCCCCGAAGCCGCCCCCTTCCGCCCCCGAGTCAGTCATGTCCGGCACGACGCTCACACCGTCGCAGGCCGCCTCGGGACGCCTGGCCTGTGGACCTGCCGCGCGCGAGGCACATTACGCGTACGACGCGCACGCACACCCACGGACACCTCAGCGCAACTGCTGTCTGGAAGATGGCGCGCACAGCCACAACCCGGTTGCGGACTATGAGTGGCGCACGCYAGACTTTGGGCGGAGTGAGACGCCGGGCCCCTCTGGGTGATATGGCGGCCCGCAACGGCCCGTCTTGCGCACATCCCCCACACTCTCCACGGCCGATGATCATGTGCTGTGGAAACTCCGCGCTCCCACCATGCATGCCATGTAGAGCCCCTATGAAGGAACAAGGGTGTAGTTTGTTGAGATTTTGTAAATGCAGATGGATGAACATTGCTCGAGATGCGATAACTCCGCTTGCCCCCTTCAATGGAAAAACTCCAGTCAGCTTCGCTGCTCGGCTTATGATAGTAGATACATTGGCTGTAGATGATTATGAGATGCGGTTCTAAATATCTAGAATACTGGTTGAGGTTACGACGCAGTCTTGGTGGACTTGCTGCGGAGTTTGAGCAGCAGGAAGACGGCGCCGTAGGACGTGATGACGAAGAGAAGGGTGATAAGGACGCCCTTCCATCCGTCGATGTGGCGAGTAATGTTCATGCTGGCAAGGTACTCTGAGCCCTTTGCGTAGCCGCAGTACTCGCACTGGGACGTAGCGTCCGGGTTGTTGACGTAGCCCGTGGCGTACTTCATAAAGGGGGCAAAGTACTCGCCGCAAGTCATGTTGTCGGGCGGGTCGAGGTATCCGTACTCGAACGGCTTGCACTTGACTTCCGCGTCCCAGATCGGGAACGTGAGCAGGCCCTGCATGAGGTATGTGAAGGGGTCGAGGTAGTAGACTAAATGTCAGCGGGGTCGCTCAGGAGGGACTTACGCCAGTAACGCCAGAAAGCGGTGATAGCGCCATAGGGAACCATGACGCCAGCAAAGGTGACAAGAATGGAGATGAAGAGCGGGAGGACCATGGCGGCGAACACGGCATTGGGCGCGTACGCAGCGATGAACTGGCCCATACCGGTGTACAGGAACTCGTAGAAAACCATGACGAGGAAGACGGGGCCGGCAATGCCGGCCTCCATGCTAAAGCCCGAGGTGGGGTACCAAGTCGCCCAGTAGAGGAGGGCACAGATGAGGAGGTACGGCCACTCTGCGATGATTTCGCCGAGGACGAACACCTTCCACGAATAGAGCATACTCTTGCGTTCGCGGCTCTCGAAGATGTCGCGGTTGGCGATAAACTTGGGCTGGGTCTGGACAATGACACCGGGAGCGACGAAGACGAACTGGAAGATACTGAAGACCTTGTCCTTGAGGCCGGCGTAGCTCGAGTCGATCTTCCAGTACGAGAAACCGACAATGAGACCCGTCATGATGTGGAGCATAAACTTGTTGATGACGTACTCGGTGTCGCGCCAGAGCTGAACGTTGCAGCGATGGACGACGACACGCAGCTGGGTCCAGAACGGAGCTGCGAAGCGGTGCGAGTCTTCTTCCGTCTGGACGGCATCGCGCGCGCTCTCCTCATTGACAAGCTTTAGGTCCTCGAGCATCTGGACGCGCTCGTTCGAGTCGAGCCAGACCTTGGCCCAGTCGCGCTCGCGCGAGATGTCACCGGACACAACGTCGATCATGAACTCGGCAGGGTTGACGTCCTGCGGCCACTTGATACCCTTGCCGCTGAAGTACGCGGGGACATCCTTGACTGCGCCAAAGTAGACAGTGCGGCCACCAGCCTTGAGCAGGAGGAGGTTGTCGAAACCGGCAAAGAGGGCGGCGCTGGGCTGGTGGATAGTGCAGAGAATCGACTGGCCAGCGGCGGCGAGCTTCTGCATGAACTGCACGATGAGGTACGAGCTCTGGCCGTCGAGACCAGACGTGGGCTCGTCGAGGAACAGCAAGGTAGGCTTGGCGACAAGCTCGACACCGATAGTCAGGCGCTTGCGCTGCTCGACGCCGAGACCCGCACCGGGCGTTCCAATAATCGCGTCCTGGAGGTCCTGGAGCTCGAGAAGGTCAATGATCGTGTCGACGTAAGCCAGCTTCTCCTTGTCAGAGAGGTGGCGCGGCTGACGGAGGAGCGCGCTGAATTCGAGAGCCTCGCGGACTGTGGCTTGCGGGAGGTGTACGTCGAGCTGCTCGCAGTAGCCAGTAGTACGCTGGAACGAGAGGGGCAGTGGACGGCCGTTCAAGAGCACCTCGCCGGTAATTTCACCCTCCGACTTGCGGGCAGCCAGCACGTCCATCAGAGTGGTCTTGCCGGCGCCAGACGAGCCCATGAGCGCAGTAATGGTGCCAGCCTTGCAGTATCCCGACACCTTGTCGAGCAGCTGGAGGTCCTTGCCCTCGTGGCGGACAGTGTAGCAGATATCCTTCCAGGTAAACGTTGTGCCGTGAGCCGCAATGTCTTTGCCGGGTGTCTCGCTGCCGTGGGCCTTCTCAGCGACAATAGCGGCTTCGGCGCCCTCCTCCTCGTCGCGGGGGAGCGTGCCCTTCTCTTTGGCGGCCTTGACGAACGCGCCGCCACCGCCGCGCTTGTAGAGCGTCACCCCCTGAGTCGAGCCAGCTGCAGGCAGCTTCTCAAGGAAGAACATGCCGAGCGCAAGGAAGCCAACCCAGAGCGCAATCATGATGCCAAAGTTGCGCCAGCGGTGGGAGGTGAAGAACTCAAACGCATCGTGGGTGTACACTGTCCCCGAGACATCGGTACTGCCGAACGAGCTGCCCACGATAGCACACGACGACGGCTGGCCCTCGTACTGGGGTCCGTACGGCGCGAGCTGGGGCGGAGAGCACTGGAGCGTGAGTCCCTCAAGCTCGCCGGCGAGCAGCGGCTCGAGTGCGTAGTACATCGGGTTAAGCCAGCGAATCCAAGAGAACTGGAGTCAGCGGAAGTCCGGAGAGCTGCTTACCCAAGGGTGCATGCTCGGCTGGTAGATGACGAAGCCGCCGTAGAGCACAAACAGGGTGAAGATGGTACCGGAGACCTTGGAGGCGTCGTTGTACCTGGTGTCAATGGGGTTCGTGCTTGAAACGTACTGGTTGAAAGCGTAGCCGATGGTACGGAAGAGTGTGGTCATCGACAACGCGTTCAGCCACGAGAAGAGGAACGCAATCCAGAAGAGACCGGCGTTCATACGCAGGCCGGCCATGAAGTCTGGAGTCAGTGCTGACGAGGCGACAACTTACAAGAAACAAGCACGTAGATGACAATCTGAATGAAGAACAGAGGCAGGTCGACGAGGGTCTGCGCGGCGAGCACAGCGCTAGACCGGTACATCGAGTACGCCTTGTGCTTTGCGAGTACTTGGCGGCCGACGAATGCGGACTGGACATCGGCGAAACTGAGAATGACGGGGAAGAGCACCATCATAAACATGAGACCGCCGCGGAGGAAGAGACCGGCGGTTGTGTCGGGAAGGTTGTAGTAGACGGAACCATTAAAAAGCGCCTGAATGAGTGTGGTAGCTTGACGAGCCCACAGCGACCACTGGTCGCCCCAGCGTTGCTGGGCGTCCTTGATGGCTGCAGCCTTGATCTGCGCGAAGAACGACACTTTCTGCGGAAGGGCGGGGAGGGCAAACTTGGCCTTGACGAGCTTGTTCCACTCGCGGGCCTGCTGCGTCTCTGCCTCGCGCTCGGCCTTGTCAGCAAGGTACGCGTCGACCTCGGCGCGCATGCGCGTGGCAACGTCCGACTTCTGGTAGATCTCGGCAAACTCAGCGGGCGTGGAGGGGACTGATCCCTCGAAACCGGGGGCGATCTGGCGCTCGTTCAGCGCGGTCACGGCCGTGAGGTAGTCGGCTGTGTTGGCGCCGTCCATGTGCACAAAGCCGAGCTTCTCAAAGTACGGCCGCGCCTCGGCGCGCGGGCCATAGTACAGCAGGCGGCCCTCGGCGATAACCGTGACCTTGTCGAACTGCTCGTAAATGCCGTTACCGGCCTGATACAAAGAGACAACGTTGATGCGCTGTGTAACGTCGCAGAGGGTGCGGCAGAGTTTGGCGAAGGCAAGCGCGGTGCTGGCGTCGAGACCGCGCGTTGCGTTGTCCCAGCACATGATCTGCGCGTTGGTCGTGAGCACCTCGGCGAGGGAGACACGCTTGCGCTCGCCGCCGGATACACCGCGGACGTACGGGTCGCCGACCTTGGTGTTCATGGTGTGTGCGATGCCGAAGGCGCGGAGTAGGTCGACCTTGGTCTTCTCGACGAAGGCGTGCCCCGTCTCAGGCTTGCCGTCGTCGCTGAGCGGCCGTGCGGCGTCTGAGGGAGTCTCATTTCGCAGAGCAAAGTCCATCGTGCGCCCAACAAGGAGGTTGGGGTCGTGCAGGTCCTCTTCCGAGTTGAAGACGACGTCGCCGCGGAGAGGCCGCATAGCGCTCGATCCCGCCTCCAGTGCGCCATAGTACACGCCGCCGTCGACGCCAGCATACGCGCTCGTCAAGCCCGCGAGCGACTTGAGGAACGTGGTGCATCCAGATCCGGGGCGGCCGACGACGAGCATCATCTCTCCTGGCCTAAGCAGGCCCGAAAAGTCCTTGAGGAGGTATCGCTGGCCCTTGCGGAGACCGGGCTCGCCCTTCTTCGGCGTCGGCATGCCCTTGTGGAAGCTCATGACCTGGTCGGCGGGCACGTCTGGTTGGTTCTGCCGCGTTGCAGCTGCATATGCTTCCACATGCTTTTTCTGTGTGATGTTGGTCCATGGCATGAAAATCGCACCGAGGTCAGGCGCAAATACGACATCGTCCGCACCGCCGATCCCGCGGATCGACAGGTGGTCCCAAGCCACAGAGAGGCTGCGAGTTGTTGGCAGCCCGCGCGCAGCGAGTGCAGCCTGGTCTTCCTGCAAGTTAGTCACTACTGTTGTGGTGGTGGCGTACCCTCAGCTGGCCCTCGAACGTCCAGTCGGCGGCGTCGGCGCCGTCGGCGGCGTTTTTGCCCTTGAGGCTTGGGCTGCGGCTGGGGGCGGTACTGGGCGCGGCAGTGTTGACGACAGTGTTGACGGCCGCGACGCTGTCATAGCTGTCGGTGAAGCCCGCCAGCTCCGATGGCGTATGGTCACTTCGTGTACGGTCGTCCGTCATGAGTGGCATGAGTGGTGTTGTTTGGGGGATGGTGGGGCGCAGCCTCAAGCACTAGAGGTGTATTTAGCTGTTCAAGCTGTTCAAGTTTTTAATAAGCCAGGCGTCATCGGAGCCCGACCCGGGGCTAGTCACCGAGCCGCCGCCAAGCATGGTAACTAACTCGTCAGCCGGTCCAGCCGAGGTCGCCGTCTCGCCTTGCCTCGGGGAGCGAGAGCGAGACCCCGAGAATGGCCTTAGTCGATTAGTCAGTAGTTTTTGCCATTTGCGCCGAGGCGACCCTGGACAAACGCGGGCAACACGGGCAACACGGACATAGCATAACTCGCGCAGGATCGCAGGACGTAATTGGGAGTTAAGCCAGCTGGTACCTGGTAAATGCGGGAATCATGGGATCAGGTCGCCGCAGATAGCGTGGGCCGGGCCTTTGGGGCATAAGACGGCGTCAAGCGCGTCAAGACCGCGCGAGTCGTCGCCAGTCAGGGTCTGCTCGGCGTCGGCGTTACGGAGTGTTATTACGTAAATTACACTTAATGTAGCCAACTGCCCAATTGCGACCTCTACACTCTGCGGAATCGTGCGGAGGATGGTTCGGGTAGCGGCCACGGTGAGGGCGATGGCCGATGCTGCTGCCCGACCCTCCAGAAAGTCCACCGAGACATTATATAGAAGACATTTGTGGCCTCGGCGCTCGGCGAACTCTACCACGTGAGCGAGTTTCCTGCTCGCCTTGGTGCTCGGAACCTAGTAGGCAGTTTGCGCTGGAAACTATTTGCCGAGAACGCGCCTCGCATGACCCCACGACGCGAGCTGACGCGGCGTCGATGCCGCAGTTATGACGTCTGTGTGGCTCCAATCTCCGGTGCGTGCCCTATCTCTCGGGCCAGGACACTGAGCGGAGGCTTACAGACAAGGCGCATGAGGATCTCGTCGCTGCGCTGGAGAAGATGCGCGACGACGCTCTGATCGCCGTTCGCCAACCCAGAGGTCGTGCAGGTTGGCGAGAGGACGTGAACTGTGATGGATTGACCGTCTGGGAACCAGTTCTAGATTAAGAGCTTTGGTGACTGAGCGGTAGTTGTTATTTGACTCGCGATACCAGAAGTCTTACAGACACAGTGGATGAAGGTTAGAAACGGGGTGGTACATAGTCATCGCTGTCTCGCAATACGGTAAGATTTAGACACAAAGGAATGTTAGAATACTGTCACGAGCTGCATACCAGGCATTATTGTTCCTCGGAGCGTAACAACTTCTGTTGAGATTATCAAGAAACATACGGACCAGCGATAAAAGGATAATGATGTGACTCGTGTCTCCCAGCGACATTGAGTGAGATACGTACTCTGAGACGTCCATAGGAAGAGATCTCAAATGACAACAAACGACTACAAGGACAGAGAGGGACACCGACTGTCGACCACGACTCTTTTCAGGTTTTAGTGCTCTGGTGGTGTACGGTACGACGCGTCGTCGGCCATCGAGTCGACGCTCTGCACGCTCGGCCGCTGTCCCGACGGACCGGTAGCGGTGTAGGCCAGCCCAGTGTGGTCGCCACTGCCCCCGACCGCGCTGCCGGTGTGCTGCGCGACGTTCTCCAATGGCGAGGTGGATGACCACCGGTAGTCGTACACGGGAGGCACGGTGCCGTACTGGCTAACTGCGCCGGCGTCGAGCTCCTGCGTTATGGGCTGGTGGGTCGTGGCGGCTGTGGCGGAGCGGCTCTTCTCGAGCGCCGAGACGGGGAACGTCTGCGGCGCGTGCCCTCCCGGACCGTAGTGCGACGAGAAGCTGGCAATACCGGGAGTACCTGGGCTCTTTCCCTCGCTGTTGAGACCGGACATGGAGGCGGACATGGAGGGCGAGACGGAGGAGGACTCGTCCATATCCGAGGCGGAGCGGTGGGCACTGCGGTGAGCTTCGAGTGGGTCAAGAACTTACGCCAGGAGCGGCATCACACCAGATGCAGGTGTCTCGAGGGCCGAGCTGGAGGCAAGCGCATTGTCAGAATACCCGTTACCGTGGCCAGAGTGGGTATTCGTATACGAGCTGGTGGTGTATCCTCCGCCCGTGCCCTGTACGTTGTACGTCTGCGTGACGGGCGTGTGCTGCGGCTGGGCCATCGTGGACTGCAGAAGCGGCTGGGACTGCTGCGTCTGCTGGTTTTGCTGGTTGGTGACGAACGGCGAGACCACGGCATTGCCCGGCGTGTCGTCGACCACGAAGCGCGAGTTGTCCGCGTCGTGTCTGCTGTTAGCGTCGCGCGAAAGAAGACACGTACTTGGCTGGCTTTTTGCGCCGCCGAGCAAGGCAGAAGATAAGAAGACCGAGGAGAAGCAGACCCAAGACGCCGCCAACCTAACCATGTCAGAGTGAGATTGCTGCACGGGAACCCACTACTCCGCCGGCAATGGCGCCAACATTTGTCTTCTTCTTGGTCGTCGTATCCTGGTCTGCTTTGTCGGTGGGCCCTGGTGCGGTGGACCCCGTGGATGTGGACGGCTTCACTGCCTGGGTGGTATCAATTGCATCGGGACCGTTGCTGATGTCAGACACATCTCCTCCCGCTGTTGCTCACTAGAGGGCCGAGTAGAACGTAATCGAACTGATGCCCATTGCCGGGAACGATTCGGGCAGCGCGAGGGACAAGTTGTAGTGCACTTGGGGGTTAAGGACCTGGAAGAGCATGACGGCGTCCGGGACGTTCCATAGCGAGTAGGGATGAACATACTGGGGGCTGACACCGAGCGCTGAGACGGGCTTCCACAGCGCAAACCAGCCGTCAAAAAGGGGGCCCATCGTGCCGTTGATCATCACCATGCTCGTGTTGAGGGGAACGTCAATGAACACCCAGGTAATGTTGTCCAAGCCGGTCGACTGGACCGGTGAGGTGCCCTGCATATAGTCGACCCGAGCCGGCTCCTGCCCGCCTGCCATTAGGTCTCGGCCGCTCATACCACTGCTCACCAACGCCGCCCAACGTGCTCCGGGCCGCCCAGTTGCCAAACCACACAAATTCGCTGTTGGGCTGCCCGTTCACCACAAAGTTTTTGACCACTTTGGGGACCTTGTCAAGTGAAGGTCTATAGAGAAATCTCAGTACACCAACTGGAAGTGTTTGGGCTCACGCATTGGTCACCATGCCGGTAGACATGGTCACAGAGTCGACTGTCCAGTTGGCGCCACCAGAGAAGTCTGGAGCGTTGATCGTGTAGTTTACTTCGTGGAAACTCCACGCAAGATCCGACTGGGCGAGGCCGTTTGAGGTGTCTTTGATAAAGTCCATGCTGCGATCAGTGCGCACGACTATCGGCGACGTGCTCGAGTCATAGGTCGCGTTCCACGGCGTAAAGTTTCCATTGACTTTGTAGCCCTTGCCGGGGAACATAAACTTGAAACTGGGAACGTTGTTCGGGTCGAACCATTGCGCGGTCACGAAATGGACGGGTTCGCCGGCACCGATGGTGCCGGTGGTAAACGTCGGTGATTGGGGATAGTCCACCACCCATGGGATTAAGCCCGTGGCCTCATTGCGCGATGCGATGCGCTCCGGGACAATCCATCTGAACATGGCGTTCATGGAGTCCAGTGTGAGATCGAATTCGAGGTTGGGAATGAACGATTGCGCGGCAACGCCGTGGGCCGCCGCGAGGACGGCCAGCACGTCGAGCTGAGTGATCCTCATAGCTGGCAGATGGAGGCCGAGTGTCAGATAGCTACGTTTTACAACTGTTCAGCTCGATTCTGTGTAGTGGATGTTCGCAAAATGTAAAGCGGAGAACGTGCTGAGATGACCTTCGCACTGGATTGCATCTGCGCTTCAGAACTCACGGGGCTCGGAAGCCTCAGAGACGCACCATTGACTTGATCCGCGGCACTGAGGTCGGCTGATACATATGTGTTGGGCTTCACCGTGTACCGTGTGCTGTGCACTTCTGTGTTCTGCGTACCTGCGCGCACCTGCGTCCTACCGGCTGTATTGCATCCGTTACATGATCTGCCATAGAACGCGGGCAGGAGAACGCACAGGACCCGAGCAGAAGCTATCGTTCAAATAGACAGTAGTGCGCTATGCGCCAGGTACCCGCTGTGCCACCCGCATGGAGGTTGTGTGTCTGGGTCCATATCCGCCCCCTTTGATCCTCGGGGCGGTGGGTTCCTGGGCGCCAACGAAGAGAGACAAGGTTCTTAAGCTACTTTGACGACGAGAAAGTCAAATGGGCGGACGAGGGGAGCCCCCGAGACACCCACATATGAGGGGCACGGAATCCATAACGGCAGGGAACGATCTCTTGTTCTCCTGGCGCTTTGAGTCTTCCGTCACCCAGTCTCGACCACCACCTTTCGTTCCCTGCGCAAACGATGCAATAGAACAACGCATGTCGGAATCATCGACACGGACCAACCACAGGGACTGGCATGCTGGGGTGCTGCCTGGCTCTTGGATCTCGGGATGGTTTCGTCTATTCAGGGCGCCAAGGCTGCTCGAGTATGCTTGTCCCCCGAAGCTCGAGCCGGGGGTTACGAGAGCACGAGGCGCACCAGGGTGAACCTGTGACCTGTTGCCCCATGCTGAAGGAGCGAGGTCTTGGGGACACAACTTCAATTGTATAGTGCGCGGTCTCGCCCGGAACATCATGGACGTTTCCAGGCCTGCAGGTGATCAAGTGATCGATCGACCGGTCGGCATTTCTCTCGGAGAAAACCAGCTGGTGGGAGACCTGTAATCGAAACCGGACCTACAACTGTCTTCACTTCACATGCGCATGCGTTGGAGCGATGCAGGTCGGCCAGCTCTTATGCTCTTGAGCTCTCGAGCTCTCACAGCTCTCATGATATCCATGATCTCATGCCCCCCATGCCCCTCACGACTCATGTATCAGCTGCGATCGGCGGCGCCAGACATGGGAATTAATGGTGCGGATCAGTGATCAGCAGGGGTCAGCAATCGAATCAGATGCCTCGGCCGCCAAGAAGGCACAGCTTGTGGCCAGAGTGGCTTGCAACTGGCGGCTCGTGCCAACTGGCGGCTCGTGCGATCGTGCTTTGTTGGAGCAGGATGCGCAGTACGCAGCATGCAAGCGCGCAGCCGGAGGAATGCACAGTGTCTCTCTCCCGATGCCCTCCGTTTATTCTACAAATCACAGGTGCGTTCCTCTGATTCTCTGTCTGCACATAGAAGAGGATGTTGTGCTACAGGTTCCGAATGACGTGCCCCTCCAGACTCAATGCTCTGCTCCCGGCGTGTAAAATATGCTTGTTTGTTTCCCTTAAGCATCGCACACTGCGCACATCTTTAGGCTTAACCGGCAAGCAGCTTGGCGTTCTGCTTTTCGTAACTGGGCAAGGGCAGGTCAGGAGACCCGAGGATGGAGAGCAGCATCAACCACGCCCTCGTTCCCGGGTCCGCTTCCTCCTCTGACCCTGGCTCTGATCTGATTGCTGACTGCTGCCACCAGAATGACAAGCTGCGCCGGCACCTGCACCAGCGGCGATTATCCCGACGTCTGAGTATCCGTGCAAATGATTCATCTCGTTGATCACCCGATGCTTCCGGGACAATACCTGCTGTAGACCTTGTTTGATGCGATGCGATTGTTCTTTGCCAGTGACTTCCTAAACACTACGAGGCCTGGCGCACGGCCCAGTCCTCGCGAATCTTGTAAAGGTCTCTCCCATCCGCCAACACGCCCATGTCGACTTCCACAACAGTGAGACCTGCAGCGACGCCGAGTCCGCCCACACGACCGCGGAGCGGCGCCCACACCGCGCTGCCGCCCATAAAGCCCTCCTTGTCATCGCCGCCGGCGTTGCACATGACCCACACCGTCTCCGTCTCAAATGAGCGGGCCATGCACAGCGCAGAGACCACGGCGGTCTCGTAATCGGCCCCATGCGGATGCCTGCTAACGTGTCTGTCATTAGTGGTAGTAAGACTCTCACACTTACGGCTCCGAGTCCGTCGCCAGCCAGTATGTCGGATGGAAGATGATCTCGGCGCCCTGCTTGGCAAGCTGCTGCGCGGCCCAGGGATGCGATACGTCCCAGCCTGGCGTTAGATGGAATCTAGCTCTCAAACTCACAAATTTGGAAGCCCGCCTTGCCCCACTTGGTGTCGAAGACCGCATGCTCCTCCTCACCGGCGGTAAGGTATTCGCGCTCGGGATGCCAGAGATTCTGCTTGACGTACTCGCCAACCATCTTTCCGTTCTCGTCAATGAAAAACGCCGTATTCTTGAGAACGGGGTGCACACCCTCCTCCCACGCGGGGGGATGATGCTGGAGCCATTTGGCCCATTCGAGTTGCGCCGGGGTGATCTTCCCCCCAGGCTTGGAGGTTAGGAGGTGTTCGAATGGTGAGGAGGTCGGGAACGGCGCGTCGACCGCCGACTCGGGTGGTACACCGTGTACGATGGAGCCCACGATGGCAATCTTGTGGCGGGCTGCTAGCGATTGGAGGAAGGTGTTGAGATGCTGAGACGCAAAGGTGACGTACTGGTTGTCAGTATTGCTCAGCCCGGGGAATGATTTTGGCGCACGCTCAACCAACCTGACGGTTCTCGTTCGCTATGCCCTGGAGAAAGTACTCTGGAAAGACGACGACATCGGCCCCTGCCGCGGCTGCCTCGGCAACACGCGCGCTGACGTCGACCAGGTTTTGATCGATCGAGGGAAACGGCGAGGTAGAGTGGGGCTTTTCAAGCTTGGGCGGCCCGCTGTCCGCCGACGACGGGCTGGTCTGCGCGAGCGCAATGCGGATCGTATTGACCATGTCGATCTCCTGGTCTCGCGATACGGGCGAGAGATTACGGCACAGATGGTGGATATGTAGATCCACAAATGATAGATGGTGTCTTGATAATGAGAAGAACGACAATCACAATCGAAAGTGGCTGTTCTGTCCTTGGCGTGGGTGTCTTGGATATCATTGCCTTGTGATCACGCGGTGATCCTTGACGACTCGATAGATCACGGGTGAATTGAATGTGGGACCCCGCATTATTGACGTCATGATGGGCCAAATATGGAACGGCAGCCTTCAATGAGAGACACATCTCTTTGATCACGTGACTTCATTAACATGGGTGGATAAGCAATTAGAGTAACAATCATAATCAGTTGGAGCTGATCCTCACCATCTGTGCGTCATTGCGTGTCGATCTCTTGTCGATCTGGATCGATCCACAAAGTGGCCAGAGTGGGTTCTTTCTTGTTGTCCACGCAATTCACAACAACATTGCAACGAGACCGCCCCTCGTCGACAAGTCGTCACCCCGACGTTATAATGTTCATTGCTGCTGTCGCCATTGCTGTTGTCCTTGTCACTTACAGCTCACCCAACATGCTAGCCGTATCCGCAGTGCAAGCCCTCTTCCGCCACGCGTACTATGTGCCCTTTGTCGTCGCGGCAGTGTACGCTACGATTCTCGGTCTCATGCTCGTGACCGAGCTCCAGCGAGAGTGAGTACCAGCTCTTTGCGCGAGCTCATGTCGTCAGGTTCATCTTCCTCCATCGGGTGGTGTACCCCTTCTTCCCGCGGTACGACAACCCCGCATACTATGGCATTGCTCGTAGGTACCGATGCGTATTTCGCTCTGACTGGCCAGCGTACAAGGGCCGGAATATCAAGCTTGAGACGCCAGACGGCGAAGTGCTCGGCGCGTGGCACATTCTGTGAGTACGAAACAGATGCCACGGACACTGACGTCCAGTCCCCACTCCGTCTATGTCAAGCAGAGACCCTTCCCTCCTCGCGGACGCATCGATGCCGAGGTGTTTGACGACGCCTTTGCCAAGCGCCCGACGGTGCTGTACTTTCACGGAAACGTGAGTGCCCGAAGCCCGTCGTCTGCGGCAGTGACAAGTTCATCCCGCATTCCCCCTAACTCCTCAGGCCGCGACGCGCGCCAGTCCCCACCGCATCAGGACATACATGCACTGCTCTATCTCTCTTGACTGGTGAGCGGATTTGTAGGCGCGAGCTCATCCCAGCAACGTTGTAGCAATCGACTATCGCGGCTTCGCCGATTCCACAGGCATGCCGTCTCAGGAGGGCCTCATTATCGATGCCCGGACTGCCTGGAACTGGGTAGCGGAGAAGATTGCCCAGCGTACGGACACTCCGGCCGACAAGCAGATTATCATCCTCGCGCACAGTCTTGGAACAGGTGCCGCTACGGCTCTCACTGCCGAGCTCGCAGATGCCGGTACGTCTAGAATGAGAATCATGGATGACAACTAATGCCACAGGTTTCCAGCCACGCGCCTTGGTGTTGCTGGCGCCGTTCACCTCCATTCCCGACCTCTTGTCCTCGTATGTTCCCCGCCTAATTTCCTCACCTAACTTTAGATTCTACCTCTTCGGATTCATCCCCCTCCTGACGCCACTCAAACTGTTCCCTGCGGCCCAACGTACGTCCACTAGTCAGCAGGCTCTCACACCCCAGGATACTTCAAGTCCCACGTTACCTTCAAGTTTAACTCGGTCCAGGCCCTTGCTGTGAGTATTTGTCTCCATTGTAGCTGACGTCCAGCGCACACACTGTCCCACTCTTATTTTGCACGCCTTGGACGACAGGATCATTCCAAACTCCCACTCGAAAGAGGTATTCGAGGCGCTCGTCGGGCCAATCGGCACGCAGTCCGAAGACGACATCTCAACCGTCAAGTACGAGGGCTGGGGTATCATCCGTCAGGCCAAGCGCGACAAGGTGCCCGTCGTGTGGTGGGAGGGCGAATATGGAGACCACGAGGGCATTGGCCATTCCGAGGGCTCGATGGATCTCATCGCGTACGTTGCTGGGCTGTAGAAACACGACAAGTAGAGATGACAAGTAGAACTCGGACGAAATATGCTGCGTTTAGTAGAGGTCATCGACCTGAGATCAGAAAGAGCATTGTTGATACTTGTCGCTGAGTTGCGGAGGATTCTGAAGAGCCTCGGACAGTCCTGCACTCGACAAAGATACCATACCTGCGGGACGGACAGCAGGGTAGTGTACTTCGGAACGTGCCGGGAACTGACAGTGCGGCGGGCGGTGTCGTCTTCAGGGTACTTTCAAGACGGTACGCACTGGGGGAGCAGAAGGATGGCCCAAAGGCAAAACGGACTTGGACGTCTTGGCACCGCTGTTATTTGACTCTTTAATAACTTTGGCACACATAAACACGCACCGCAAATCCAAACTCTCCGCTACTTCACAGCGCCGCATATCGGTTCCGAATTGTGTGACAAGATCCCCTTCATGTTCTCTCCATTCTCTCCGCATCGATCTCTCATTTTCTTACCTTGCCCTTTATCATCTAGTCCATAGCGTGAATCCAGCGATAACTGATCGGCTATATCCTCATCTGATGCTTCTCACACGCTACCAGCTTCACCACGGCGTTGTGCTCAGAGGCGGTCCTGTTCCGCTCAATGTGTCCGACACTCCGTGATTCTTGGACAATGGACCCACAGATTCCAACATCGATCGTGCACAGCCGCACACAACGTTGTGCATGGTTCAGCGCCAGGTAGACGTTCCAATTGAGCACCACTTAAGTCCATGTTCCATCAGAACTAACCCCCCCACATTGACTTATCTTCCAACTTTCCACTGACACACATTCTTTTGGTTCTCGACTTTCCCCACCACGCGAGATGGCTTCCAAAAGGACTCCAGCGCGGGCGGCACTTATGCTTGCGTTGTTGCTCGTGGCGGCTGCAGGGATCGTGGCCGCCGGCGAGCTGAAAGACCTTCCTTTTGTCATACTGGTCCCGCCCACGTCGGCGATGCTCTCGAATAACTCGTGGACGGATGCTTCGACAATACACACTCCATCCGTGGACAAAGGGAACAAGTTTGTAACCGTTAAACCCAGCAAGAACAGACCGATCGTCAGATTCAAGTTCTTCGGATCGCGGGTTAGTATACCGGGATCCATTGAGAATCCGGGCAGCGGTCTCAAGTGCAAGTACACCACCTCGGATCCAGAGCGGAACAAGACAATCTCGACCATTTCCGGAGACGCCCTCGCGGGGTTTACAAATCAATCGGCTGGTATTGCGTTCTCCCTCTCCAATGAGGCCTACTCCCAGGATGTGGAGTTGGGCTTTGACGACAAGTATCCTGAATCCTGGAGGATTGACCGTTTCCGACTCGGCACAACCCTCAAATCGGACGCGTACGTCGGCGTGCGATGAGAAGGCCGACTAGGCTGGCTGACCTCTCACAGCTCTGACATTGGCCAGGTCCCTAAGAAGCGGGTTCCGTTTGTCAAGGATGGCCAACCGAACAGTGACTTCCGGTGGACTGGTGGAAGTTGGCAGGTCCATGATAAGATTCCCGGCAGTAATGGTAGGTCGGTCCCGTTTTGACAGTGCTGTCACACACCAACGACATATCTCCTGACTTTTGGAACAGCTTCAGTGTCACTAGACGAAGATTATCCCACAGCTGGTATTCGGACGGTGCCGACTGGGGCCCAGACAGCAGTGACTCCGGGAAAGAGCGCAAAAGTGATCATCCCGGTGCCACCTGACACGTCCTTCTTTCTCTTGCGTGGTGTCGTTGGTGAAAGCTACGGAAGCTTGAACATTGCCGTTATCCCACCAGGACCATACGAGCAAGCAACCGAGAAGAATCCTTACAATCTGAACTGCAAGGGCAGCGGAGTAGTTTACGATCAAATCCTGTTCTTCGCGCCTCTGGATCCAAACCGCAACCATACTATCGAGTTGGCCCCGAGAGACAAAGGGAACATAGCTCTTCACAGTATTCTGTGGTACTCGGCGTACATGTGAGTCCCCGCATAGGCCCTGTTGAGAGGGCAATGTTGACCGCAGCAATGCGACTGGAGACGGGAAACCAGACCCAAAAGAGGCAGATGTGGAAGCCGACTCGGTACCAGACCTAAAGAAGCCTGACGCTGGTCAAGCGGGTGTCAAGAATCACAACAGACCATCCATGCCCCTGGGCGTGATGATTGGCATCATAGTGAGTTTGGCCCTTGTTGATTCAAGAAGTGCTCTACCAATTGGCGATGTTGACATTCTCTCGTAGCTTGGAGGTATCATCGCCTTAATCATTATCACCATCCTGTCATGGTTCCTATGGCGGAGGAAATCTCGCAAGTCTGACAATATTGCGTGAGTGTCAACCACTGTGGGCCCACCGCTGACGGACAGGGACAATCCGGGATGGACTGAAGACCCCCAGCTGCGCCTGCTAGTCACAGAGCGCAGAAGTAGTGAGCATAGACGTGGTGAGCATCTACGGAACTCCCCGTTCAGCCTTACTTAACCGGACTGACGACCCAGCTCCAAGTGAATCGAGCTATCGAGACTCGATCTCCGAGGTGGGCACCTCAATCAGGGGCTCTGCCATTGGGGCTTCATTAGTGTAAGTCTTATCTCGCTCTCCAATCCTCTGTAATTCGTCAATCCGTTTAACGCCCAGAGCCTCGAAAAGTGTCTTGAGTCTATTAACGGAGCCTCATCTAGACGCATTCGGAGCGGTCTCGTCCTCGTCCTCGTCATCGACCCCCGCCGCCGTCCCGGTCGTTTACGAACATGAAGTAGACCAGGGAGCTATCCGTGTCATGCTCCCGCCGATGTACGACCCACAGTGGACACCGCCTACCCCGTAGGCAACGGTGCGAGCCGCGCGCACGAAGGGGCAGACGCCCAACATTTTCTGACAGCTGAAAGGGCGCCATTCTTTAAAGGACCTCTGACGATTGAGGATGGCCCTCCCTTTACAGTTAGAGAATATGCCTCAGAAGCGGGCAGATGGGAACTGCTGTAGCAAAATAATTCTGTATCGAAAGCCGTTGCATCCATACAACCTGTCCCAAGACTATCCCCAGTCCCACGTACAGTAAACTGCCTACAAATTTGTCTCGCACGAGAACGGCTTCCGCACCGGTCCAGCGTAGTCATTAATGATGGCCTGGACGGACGTGTACAGCCCGGGGCCGAGCATAAAGAGGCCAAAGAGGAAGACGATAATGTTGAGGAGCGACGTGAAGATTTTGAGCGGGCTGTTCCAAAATCCCCTGCCGCGGTTAATGTGCCAGTACGCGACGGCCCAGAAAATGAACCCGAAGAATGAGTCGAACGCGGCGGACATGATGGCGAGAAAGTCGCCCATGGACGGAATGACGTTGCCGAGGATGAACCCCACTCCCCATATGAGGATGACGGCGCCGATCCACGCGGCCCACCCGACGACGGTGTGGGAGTGCATGTGGCGCGAGTTACCCATGAAGCGCTTCAGGACAAATTTGGACGTGACATTGGAGTAGATGACACCAATGATGATTGTTGCGCCTAGGACGAGACCATATGCACTCTTGCGCATAACGGGCGTCTGCAAAGAGTCGATCAGCGGCGCGCGGGCGTACTGTCCAAGATAGTGGTATCCGACCACGGAGACGACGAGGAAGAGACACATCTCGAGCGCGGTGAGAGCTGCAAGAGCCTTGGGGAAGTCGCGGGGGTTCTCCATCTCGGCGATGAAGGACGGGTACAGGATCTGTCCGATCCAGAGGAAGACAATGCTGGAATGTGAGCTCTAGGCATGGATGTCACCTACTTTAGAGTCGCGTTGAACCCGTCGACAAATTTGAGACTCTTGTCGGGGAAGCCGGCGTGAGTCTTGACGAGACCGAGAGTAGGGTACGCGCCACCGTAGCCCTTACCGGGGTGGTCCTGGACGCCGCACCAGACGAGGGTGAGGAGGATACCGACACCCATGGTAAACGCGGAGAAGATGGACATGAACGACACGTGCTTGAGGGTCCGGGGCAGCGAAGCCACGACACCAATGAGGGCGATCAGAAACTGAAAGAGTACGGTACACTCCGAGTTGTTGGAGAGGGCGTTGAGTATCTTTGCACCAGTGAAGATGTGGAAGCCGATGAGGAAAATATTGTTCAACAGAAACATGGCGGCAGTGATCTCGAACGCGATCTTTCCGATCCCCGGGAAGAGGTGCGCAGCAATGTCACAGATGTCCCGAATCTCGGGGTTCTTCATACACCACTGCCACAAGGTGTAGGACGTGTCTGGTGTGAGGAGAGCGATACAAAGAGTGTGCCGCAACAGAAAGTACTCACACCAGGTAATCAAGCCGGTCACTATCTGGACAAATAGCCCAACTCCCCATCCGAGAACAGAAAAGCTCCACGGGAGGGCGAGGATTGCAAGACAGACATATTCTCCAAACAGAATAAACGTCGCCTTCTTCCACGACAGGGTGCGAAACTTGATGTCGTGTCCGTCCTCCTTGGCCACTAGTGTGGCGAACACATCGTTGTCGGACACGTCGTCCGGATTGACTTTGACGCCGCCGGCCTCCTCCTCGCGGCGGATCTGGTTGACAGACTGTATGTCAGTGGCGGTTCGAGAAGATGTTTGTGGCGGATCGGAGAGGTAGGGTGCGAGGGTTGGCTTGGCAATGCCAAGACTTGCTGGCTATTTTGACACTGTCCAAAGTGCCGTTCCAAACGTTCCAGCGTAATCTTCACGCGTTCCTCGTTCCATTCCGTGTCCTTTTCGCGCGCCACCAGCTCACCATTGTATAAAGCACTTGACTTGGTTGCGACCTTCGGCAAGTCAAAGAACGGCGGGACGACTTGGGTGGATGACAAAGTGGAATGGGCTGGGGAAAGGAGTGGACTGGGAAGAGCTAGTACAAGTACTAATTCGAGCTCTGTTGTTGAGTTACCAGGTTGCCCGAAGGCAGACAGTCGCAGGAGCAGGGAGCGGCTCCACGAAGAGGTGCACGGGCTGAGGGCTAGGTATCGGTGACCAGCGCTCCGGCCCAGAGGGCCGACACGACACCCCCGAGCCTTTGGGGAATACCTATGGTAGCGAGCACGCATCAGAGCAGCGGCGTGACTGCGCGTAAGTTTTCTCTCTTGCTTATTTGGTTCACTGCTGTGCCTTTGATCTCTCCCCTCTCCGTCTCTGGCTATGTGGCCCGAACGCTGCCAGTCACCTGCTGGACCTGATCGGGGCCAGGGCCCAGATCAGGGCGGGGTCACCGTCGGCAGACGACGGGGTGTGTCGCCCGCCAGCTATGCATCTAGTTTGCTCGGGTCGTATGGGTTTGCTGAACGATGGCTCCTCATGTGGACAAGCGCCAGGAGACTGTGAGTGATAGTTCCTGAAGTTGCCGTTAATGACGCAGCACGAGTTCTGTTGACGCCTGTGCCCCAGCTTCAGCACCCGCGCAGTCAATCGATTGGTATGTAACCAGCGCCGCGCGTGGAGGAGCGTAGAGCTGGTGATCCGCTCATATCAGGTGAACCGCGCAGAGGCTGGCAGCTTTTCCGACCCTACTCTTATGCCGGAATCAAGGTGACACAATGGCCGGCGCAAATTTGTATCGCTCCACGGGCATCGCAGCTGCGACTCCCAGTGCTCCTCGGACTCTTGGTGGCACTCTGTGCTCTGCGGAAGTGACGGGGGCTGTCTGGCTCATTTCCCATCCCTTCAGAAGTCATCTCACCTCTCTGGATCTCTGGGCTCTAGATCAGCAGCCACCACCGTCATATCTGCCGAGCATGCCGAGGCGACGTATATTAAGCTCGCTTGCGTTCCAGGGGCCTGCTGCGAGAAAAGCTGGAAGTCCAGCAGCTCCCAGCGATCTTGCCGCTTTGCGCTTTGCTTGCGCGCTTGCACTGCTCGTGAGTCGACCACGCGGTTGTCAAATCTCGCGCGAATCACCACCCTCAAACGCCATGTAATGTCGATAACGTGCAGCGATATCATATCGCACGCCACAGTATTGGACATTTAGGCCGAATAAGACCCGTCGCCAAGGAACCCAGTGCTATTTCTGTAAGGTTTTCAGGATGGTCGCTACCTCCATGACGTCGATGATACGTACAGAACCTCAGTTTCCAAGGAGTGGAAAAGCAGCGAAGGGGCTCGTCCACACTCTGTGTTGCGTAAGTGCGCTCCAGTCCGCACGGCGTTCGTGTCGATCCATTAAACCAAGCTTCATGTCCGCGATGCCGACGGGTCTCGCCCTGGATCTCGACTCGGTGCCGGGATCGCCAGGCTGTGGAGCCAAAGGAATGTAGGCTTCTGTGGTGCATGTGGTGATGGCCGATGGACCGGCCGCTGACTGCCGGCAAGCGCTAGCCAGTGATCCGGACCCAACCTCTGTTCCCAGAGATGCCAGACAGTGAAGTGACGCTTTCACCTCCGTCAGCGCGATTCGGCTACGTTGCACCAGTCGCGTCAAGTACAGGTGTTGTTCCCCTCGATATTCCTTCAGGCTCTTGTCTCTCGTCGTCAACAGGCAGTGTCGTGTTCCATGTTTTGGAACATCAAACGTCAAACTAGATCCTCCATCTCACAAACTCAGTGCGCCCCCAGTGCGCATCTCCAAACGCTATCCGCTGATCGCCGCACACCGGCAAAGCCCATCCTGAAACACCACATTAGTGTGCGTCGTCTGGGTATACAGACAGGCTGGACTTGAGACGGACACCCACATCCACTGCCGCGCTTTTGCGATCCATCGCTTCATCGCCGATAGCGACCCGTCATGACACTCACTACTGACGGGTATCTCACGTGCGCCGCTTACTGCATGCTGTTCAATTGCGTAGGGTTGTGTAGTGCGCGAAGCATAAAAGTCCACTACTCGACAGTACCGATGGGCTCTTAGATTTTGTGTGATGCTACAGCTGCGACAACGACACACGAAACAACGCATACTTCAAGCAGAACATAACGATACAGCCTCACAGACAGTACTTGTGCTTTCCGTCCAAGCCACCCCATAGAGGTCCTAGGGCGTCGGTACACTGGGGCCACGCGGGCAGTGTTCCCGTTATCCCCGCGCCACATTGGCAGTACCGTTCACGCCGGCAGTCAATTGTACGAATCACGAGTCCAGTGGTAGGTAGGGACGATGTTGGCGATCCGAGCGCGACTCTCTGCGGCAGCGAGAGCACTCCAGACACGGTATGACCCGGTCCCCAAGCTCCAGGTCATTGAATTATGGGCGGAGACGAGTGGCTGCGTTCACGACCACCCCACCATGGATCTACTCAAGCTGGGCAGGACGCAGGAGGTTCCCTCCGAAGTGCAAGCTGAAACGTCTGTAGGTGGTGCGAGCAAATCCACTACTGTTGTCCAAGGTACTCAGGTCGAAGTTGAACCCCCCACGCTGTCTCCAACCCTTGAAGCGCTGTGGCGTTGTGCCAGTGGGCCGCTGGGCCAGTGGCCAGTGGCCTGTGGCCAGTGGCCTGTGGCCTGTGGCCTGTGGCCTGTGGCCTGTGGCCAGTGGCCTGTGGCCTGTGGCCAACTGGTAGCGGGAGGAGTATTTAAGAGTCGTTTCCCAGCCAGTCAGGTACTGGAACCAAACCATGCAAAACAATTGTTGTCATCTGCATCCGCTCGCATACAATCTTGCAAAGAGGAGCATCTTTCTGAATCTCTGACGTTTTGGACAAGCCGACCAAGAAGAGTTTGCTGTCTCAATCTGTCTCCACAAAAGAATCAAACGGTTTTGGTCTGACAACAACTCTCCTTTGTCGACACGCACACACACACAAACAGCGACACACACACCACCGCACGGACACACTCTGCTTTGCCAACCTCCCTTTTCTGTCCCTCCTCACCCTTGACTCTGATCGCAGCAATGGCAAGTACCCCCCTCTTCTCTGCACCTTTAAATGCCCCATCTCCCTTCGCTACCTTTTTTCCATCTCACTCCTCAACGGCCACCGTAGCAAGACTAGCAAGCTAGCAAGCCCAGCCAGCCCAGACATTAATCAAGATCAAGCTCAAAGATGTGGACCTCACACAAGCAGGACTACTCTGGTACCGCCCCCATTTCGCGCGAGACCTGGGCCCCCCGCTCCCCGCGCACAGAGGACCGCGAACGCTACGCCGAGCGCCCGCCGCAGAACGACGGTCCCCGTCCGCCCCGCGACTACGACCCGCGCGAACGTGACCCCCGCGAGGGTGGCCGCGACCCCCGCGACATGCGCGACCCCCGTGACCCTCGCGAGCGCGATCCCCGTGACCCCCGCGAGCGCGATCCCCGTGAGCGCGACCCGCGCGACGAGCGTGATGGTCCTCCCCCTCCCCGCCGCGACGGCCGCCCTCCCTTCGGCGGCCCAGGCGGCCCAGGTGGCCCAGGCGGCTTTGAGCGTCGGTAAGTCTTCGTCCCGGCACTGTGGTACTGTGGACCGGTCACCTGTATGCGTGGCAGAGAGCTGGGCGTGGCGGGTGCAACTGGGTATTGTGCAGCCGTGTGGATCCGCTTGGTGGAGTCGTGGATCCCTGGGGTGACTAGTGTGTGTGCTTCGCCGACGAGAAGCGAGAAGCTGCGCCCTGGGCGGTCCGTGTGTCCAGATTGGCGGATGACTGGATTCGCCTCATCGCCTTGAGCAGGTGGCGTGTGTGTTTTCTTCCTCGAGGCCTCGAGGCCCGAAGCATAAGTGTGTGCTAGTGCATACTACTGTGCACTGTATGTACATGCCTCTGCGTGTGTGTGCAGTTGAAACTGCAGCGAACAACAGTGTTGCCATCCTGCATCCTCACCATCATCCTCTTCTTCCTCCCTTTCCTTGCCATCATCACTGTCGTCGTTATCATCATCCCACCCTCTGGTTCCCCCTTCCCCAAAGCCCCTCTCTTTCATCATCTTCCTTCCATTCCGATCTCTATTACCATGGGCGGCATGTACGCCAACGACATTTATATGTCTTCTCAGCCCACAACTCCTCCCCTGTCGCCTGCGCATCGCGAAGGGGCCAGGGGTGTGAAGCGTGAGCGCGAGCGCGCACGCTCCCCTGAGCCGAAGCGTCGCCATATCCGGCGGCACTATGATTCGTACCGCCCGCGCGACTCTTCCCCAGCTCCGCAAGGCCCCACAGCTCCGCGCGCCACTGCCATGCGCTCTTACTCTCCTCTCCGCTTCACCTATTCACACTCTCGCAGAGACGGCCCCCCTCAGCCCCCTCCCCGCCCTTCCAATGCGCCCCGCGTGGACCCCAACCCGGTCATTGGCGTGTTTGGCCTTTCGATTCGCACCCGCGAGCGTGACCTCGAGGACGAGTTTGGCCGCTTCGGAGAGGTCGACAAGGTCACTATTGTGTATGATCAGCGCGTGAGTCAACTTTTTGGCATACTGACCGTTGTACTGATGCCAACATCTAGACTGACCGCTCGCGTGGCTTTGGCTTCATCACCATGCACAGCACTGAGGACGCGGCCAAGTGCATCGAGAACCTGAATGGCATGGTCCTCCACGGCCGTGCCATCCGTGTTGACTACTCGGCCACCAACCGGGCGCACGCGCCCACACCGGGCGAGTACCGTGGCGAGAAGCGTCCGTTTGATGACCGCTTCTACCGCGACAATGACCGTCGTGGCGGCGACCGTTACGACGACCGCCGCGGCTTTGGGCGTGGCGACCGTTGGGGAGACCGCGATCGCGGAGACCGCTGGGCTCCGAGCGACCGCAACGAGTCGTGGCGTGATCGGTGAGATATTCCAATCTACTTCGTCCAGCTAACATCAGTGATGGACCTGGCGGCCCTCCCCCTCGTCGCGACGTTGATGACCCTTACGGTGGTCGCAGCCGCCGCGATGAGGACCGTTCCGCCAATGTCGATCGCCGCCGCTCGCCGTCTCCCCCGCGTCGTCGCGTCTCCCAGTCTCCTGAGCGTCGTCCCGAGCCCCGCTTTTAAAACAAGCCGAGTTCTCTTCCCCACCCTCTCCCTCTCATGATCAAAACCCTTCTCCATGTCTCTCAAGGTCCAGGATAACCGTCCTGTGGTTCAGTCTCATATTCAAGTAATGTGTGCACGAAGATTCCTCCCGTCATGTCATCAAAACTTCAAAATCAAAACAACCCCAACCCTCACTTCAATCCGAGCCCCAGCCCATCCTCTCTGGCAGTCCGTGCAGAGTATTCATGCAGCAATTCCCGGCACAAGATCAGTTAGCAGCAAGGCACAGGCCTAGCCAGACCAAATGCAACTTGAGCAGCATCGCTACAGCTCTACAATCCTACAACTCCGCAGTACTTCATCTTCAATTTTGCAACCGTACTTGGCTGGCATTCGCGCATCAGGAGGCGACTGGCAACTAGCAGCAACGGCAACGCAAGCCACCAGGGCAAAATAGTAGACACAGAACACCGGTGATTCATGTGCAATAATGCGAAATACGTCACGAAAAGCCGCAACGCGCAATCATGCAGCTGTGCAACCATGAAACATGCAATGGGACTTGGGGCAAGCTGCAACCGGGCAAATCAGCAGCAAGGCAACAATGCGAATATGTGCAAGTAAATCTGTGCGTGGGCGGACTGTCGCCTTGGACACTGGGCATTGGACCGTGCGCGTCTGATGGCTAGATGGCAACGCTCAGCCGGTAAGGCACAGAACTGCGCAACACCCACATGCACTGGCGACAGTGTGGATCAGGCGGGTGGTGCTGCTGGTCGACACGCCCTGACGAGAGCTGGACCACGAAGGGGAATTTTGGAGAAGCAAGGTGAGTAAGGAACTGTGGATTTCTCGTGGTCGGCCTAGCACCGGGAACCTGCACATCAGGCCTTGCTCGTCGAGGGTAAAATCTGTTGTGGTAAATTTCTCAAAGACTCCCGCTCGTAGAATGCCCATGCATCTGATCTGGCCGTGGTATAGTAGTACACATCTCGAAAGGAACCGTCTAGAACTGGACGCGACGCTTGCGGGCCGTGTACTTTGAGTCTCGGGGGACGCTGGCATGAGTATAGTGTCTCGGATGCTGTCAGTAGGTAAGACTCACCCCTCCTTGCCGCGGGTGCGGTAAAGATCCTTCTTCTTGAGGACCCAATCCTTGCCCGTGAGGTCCTTTGACGACCTCTTCTTCTTGCTCGCGGATCCCTTCTCCTTCCTCCGCCGGCGCTCGTTCTGGATCTCCGCGCGGCGCTTCGCCTTGTCCGCGACATCCATCTCCTCGCCATCACGCGCGGCAGGGATCTCCTGCTGTCCGACCATGAGACAGAGGTACATCTTGCGCGCCTTGCGCGAGTTAGGGTAGTCGACAACGAGACCACCGCCAAAGCCCGCGCGCTGGGCGCACTGCGTGATCAGCTGCACCTGGTCGTCGCTCGACGGGTAAAACTGGAACACGGCGCGCGACGGGTTCTTAAGGGCCGAATGCAGCGTCGTAAAGAACCGCGTCAGGCGCTGCGGCGGCGAGTGGCTCGACGCATCCGCGTTCATCAGCCACTGCAGCACCGAGACGGAGATTGCACCGTCAAATGTTCCGGGGCGGAAGCCGAACCCCTGCCCAATGTCCTGCAGGAAAAGATCGCCCTCCACCTCGCGCTCAAGTGCCACCTCTGTATGTCAGTGATGCAGCGCTTGGGAGATGGCTGTTCGGAAGTTACCGCCAGCAATCCTACTCACCCAGCATGCTCGGCGAAATGTCGACGCCGACCCACATGTGCCCGTCCTCATCGAGGATCTCGCCCGAAAGCCCGCTCCCGCACCCAATGTCAAGCAGGAATGCGCTCTCGCCCTCGGGCAGCTGCAGGAGCTCGAGGCAGCGGTCCGTCATCTGCGCCTGGATGTTCTGGACGCGGGTGCTGTTGTCAGCGAAAGGGAAACAATGAGCCGGAAGCGTCACAAAGAAAGGCATGGTTGTCCAGCAACAGTAGCACATCCAACCCATTACACCCAAACTTTCTTCAGTGTCCACTCACTTGCCAGTGTACTTCCTCGCCTCGTCATCGCCGTAGAAGATCTCGGGGGGAGCAAGCTCCTCGGGGCGCGACATTGTGGGTAGACAATCGGGGTGGAGTCGAAGGAAGGAAAGTTATGTCCACGGTGGGTGTTTGACTCGACTGCGTCGTGTTCTTAAGGATGGTCGCCAGAGCCGCAGTGATGGTGAAAAAGGAGGGATGCTGTCAGTGGATCAGTTGGTCGTCGTCGGTGTTCACAAGAAATCGAAACCTGCACCACCCACCTCAGATCCTCAAATTGCCACCCAAATTTAAGTCCCGCAAGATCCAAAGCGGGGCCCCAGTTCACGTGACATTTTCGACGCGGCCGAACCCTCCTGAAGTCGATGAGGGCAGATGGAACGCGACAAGGATCAACAACAAATACACAAACTGCCCAGTTGCATCCAAACAACCACTCTCTCACACCACCACGATGGGGACACTCCCTCCCCTACCGCCTCTCGGCATGCCGAAGAGCGGCGCGTTCAGCTCTCTCTTTCCGCCGATTCTGGACGTGCAGACACGCGATGTCATAACGAACCGCGAGGCTGCCAAGCGGGCCGGCACCGCGCCGCCTGCCCTCGTCGTGCCCGACCTCGCGTCGCCTGTCCCCGGGTTCATCCTCCGCGATATCGATGGCGAAGGGGACCGGGCGGGGCGTATCCTCGGCGCGTTGCGGGATATTCAGTCACCGAAAGAGGTGCAGGAGGATGTGGGCAACACGAGGGTGAAGCCTGCACACGAGAGTCAGCAGCTCCAGTATCCCGTTGAAGAAGAGGAGACGTACGTGTCTGAGAATGTGGATGATATTTGGGCGCAGGCTGCGGAGGATGAGCCCGAGGCGGGACCCAGCAAGACAGCTTTCCAGGTGAGTTGCCGCATTCTGTCGATCAACTCGCTGACACCAGCTTCGAGATTGGGAATCGCCCGTGATGCCTTCTCCATGCCGCCTGGACGCACCTCCGACAGCGTTCGATGCGCTTCAGATTCAGTAATGTTCAGGCATCTGCTCTCACTCACACCAGGTCGGATCCGCCGATAGAGCTGCCCAAGCTGTGGACGCCAGCTGCCGTCCCGCCAAGCGACGTGGCTACGTTCCTCGACCACCTCGTGCGCACGACAATGGTCTCCCGGCCGCCAGGGCTGCGGTGGAGCCGGAGCAAAGCGAAGTTTGCGTACGACTCTCGGCGTGTCGATAAGAGTGCTGCTGGGTGGGTGAGGATGCCAGTGGAAGGCTGACAGAAGGTTTATCGACGAGATTCTGGCGATAGCGACAGCGATGCGGCGCGTCGAGATTGTCGTGGAGGAGGACAGCCCGTGGGTACGCCGAAGACAACCTCTCTGACCCATTCCAGATCATTTACGCCCACGCACCACGCGCTCAAGCACGGCCTCGGCCACGTGCTCGAGTACATGAAGCAACGCCTGACGGACATGGAGGGCACGCTCGCGCAGGAGGCGACGCCGTGGCTTGTGCGTTCGCGTGCGCTTGACGATGTCGCATTGCTGGGTCCGGCACTGTGCGAGGTCATCTGCTGGGTGCGTGTGCAGATTATCAGGTGCTAATTCCAGCCATTGAGTACAGCCAAATCGCTCGGCTTCCCCGCTCGCCCGTCGTCAATGCTCACGCACGTCTACCACCAGCTCCAGCATCATTTGCACGCGGACTCGAGCCTTCATGTTATTCTCTGCCACGCATATCTTCTCCAACAGGCGACTGTGCCGTGGCTCGCTCTCCTGCACCAATGGATTGGCGTCGCGGACTCGTCGCACGCAGATGAGGACGTGAGACCCACTGCCCAGCCGTGGGCTGATCTCGGCATCACACGCACACCCCTCCCGCCAGTGAACGGCGAACCTCGGTGGGAGTACACCTTTGTGCCCCGCCGCATGCCGATTTTCATTCCGCCACATGTTCGTCGAACATTCTTTGAGGCAGGACGATCATTGAGAGCGCTGCGCGAAGCGTCCGGAGGAGTCCACCCCCTCTGCTGGACGGACTGGCCGATACGAGCGAGCTGGGGCTGGGGTGCACAGGATAGCGAGTGAGTCAATGAGAGCCGTGCACTATCTGGAAGCTGCTGGGACTGACTCCAGACCCGAGTACGATCCCCGCTTCCACGCACGCCGCGTGCAGCGCGAGATTGATAAGTGGCGGGCGTCCACCATGGCGCGGCAGCCGCGTTCACGTGCCGTGTCCATCTCATCGATACGCAGTAGACGGTGGGACGTTTCGGTTCCTGTGTCACCATACCCTCATTCCCCGCCGCACTCACCCTTGCTGCCTCAAGTGGGGATAGAAATGTGGGAAGCGGCGGCCCAACCGGCTGCGCCGTTGGTCGATCTTTCCACAGACACAAATACCGCTGCTCTCTGGATACCAACTCCAGACGACCTGGCGGCCTTCCTCGAGCGCCACTCTGACCCCTCTGATCCGCTGTTCCCTCACGGCACCACGCTCGATGACTATATTGCCCACCGCGTCCTCGCTGCGCCCTTGGCGCACGCAACACTCATCTCTCGCGCCCTTGTAAGCCACTACCTTGATGACCTGTGCTTCCTAGACCACCTTGATGTGCTACACGCCTTTTGGCTCGGCGGTGACGCGGGGTTCACGGAGCGCGTGGGCGCCGCACTATTCCGCAGCGACTATGGCGAAGAGGTGGGGATGGGACGCAGGGCGCGCACACGGGCACGTCTGGGCATAGACGGGGCTCCGAGGGATAGTCTTCCCAGGGCAGGGGACACGGGAAGCATTCTGGGAAGTAACCCGCAGACACCGACGCCGAGCGTGCTTGAGACACCGTCGATCGCGGCGTCGACCGACTCGGCACCACCAGAGGAACAGGGTGTCGGCCTTGGTGTCGGCCTCAGCGACCGCAAGCGCTGGCCGCCGGGCGGTACGGAGCTGACGTACGCCCTGCGGACTACGCTGCTTGATCACGACTGCGAGCTCTTCGCGTCGCGCGGCCCCGTGTGGGCTGGCATCGAGGACCGAGTGAGCTTTGCGCTCCGCGACCTTCCCGATGAGATGGGTTCGAGAGAGCGGTGGATGGACCCACAGGGTGAGTTGTATGAATAGGACGATAGCTGACGGCAGGTATTGAGTGGGTGTTCTAATGCTCGACTGTGTAGCTCCAGACTGACCCCAGGGCACTCGACTTTCTGTATCTCGCGTATTCGCCGCCGGCGGGGATCGCGCCCCTCCTCCCGAAGTCCATCATGGACAAGTATGAGACGGTGTACAACCTCCTGCTGCGACTGGCGCGCGTCGACGTCGTGCTGCGTGGCCTTTACTTCGACATTCTAAGGCCAGGGGCCGAGGCGGCCGCAGGACAAGCCAAGACTGGCGTTGACGCACACCACTCGCGCCCGGTATCGCGCATCAACCAGCCGACGGTGCACGCTCCGCTTCTCGGCGTATTCCCGCCCGCTTCCGACACGGCCAAGACGCTGCGGTATCTCCGCTTCGTGATGAGCGTGTTCGTGTCCGCCTTCAGCCGGTATGTGCTGGACGCGACGGTGCACAACACGCAGATAATGCACACGCGCCTGGAGTCGATTCACCGCAGCTCGATCGCCATCTCGCGCGAGCCGTCGCGGCCACCCACACCAGCATGGATGATACTCGAGGACGACGCGCTCGAGCTCGACATGTCGGACGGCGGGAGCGAGGCGCCAGGCGCAGACGACAGCCTGGCCCAGCTCGAGGCCATCTCTCAGCTCCAGAGCGCGCACTCGCTGGTGCTGTATCACCACATTATTCTCAATCGCATACTCCGCGCAGCGCTTCTTTCCCCAGGCGGCGCGACAGGCTTCGCGGCCCTCACGGCACTCCTCTCCCTCGTGTTGGACTTCGGCAAGGCCGTAAAGGACATTAAGCGCGGCGCGCTCTCCGCAGCCGCGGGCGCCGAGACGATACGCGAGATGCGGAAACGCTGGGAGGAGGGGTACGCTACCTTTGTGAGTATTTGTTTTGTGTCTGTGTTTGTTCTGACAGCAGATCAAAGCGGTGGAACGCCTCGCGCGCACGCGGGAACGTGCAGACAGCGAGGAGGACGCGGACGACTCGGGGGACGAGCACGACCTCCAGCTCCTTCTTGGCGAGGGGTCGCGGCGGACGGATCTGCGCGAGCTCCTCCTGCGTCTCCGGCTTGGTCGCGTGGGAGGCGGCCATGGGGTAGACGCCGAGAAGGAGAAAAGGAAGGAACCGCCGAGGACAGGCGAAGAAGGCGGAGGTGCAGAGAGCGCAGAAGCAAGGCCAGTAACACCCGACAGCCGACACGGCGGACACGGCGGTTACGCCGCACCACGCATACCACACGCCGAGGTCGAGCTGGCCGAGGACCTCGCCGTCGTCCCAGACCCAGTCGTGCACGCGACGACGCGGGAGCGCCCCGCGCCGCGCACGCCGCTCAAGTTTCCGCTCTTCCAGCTCCGCCCAGGCTCGGTACCAGGGAGCCCTGCGAGCCCCGCGCCAGGCAGCCCGGGACGGCACCGCTCAGACGACGAGATATCCCTCGACTAACATGCATCTGGTTGCATATTCTTGCGTGGGGATCTAGGAAATGAGGACCGGGTGACTGACCAAACGAGATCCGGTATTCCGAGGTTTCTCAGACCCTCTGAAAGCTCCATCTTCTGACCAGCCCGAACACCCGAACACCCTCGCACTGCCCGGAGTCGGCGGCTTCCGGCGTATCCGGCGCCACGAGCGGCCCGCCGAGACACACAGAGAGGGCTGAGACTGGGGTCCACATCGGGGTATGAGTAGCAACGACCGGCGGGAAACGTGCAGAAAAAAGTGCAGAAACGTGCAGGAATCCGCGCTGGCAACCATTCTGCGCTCGGACCACTTGCGCCACCGCCAAAGGTGCCTCAGCGCCGCCACAGCGGACGCCACGAGCGGACGCCACGCGCGTACGCCACGCCGCGTCTCCCGGAGCTGCTGCATCGCGCATCACGCATCGCGCATCGCCGCAAGGCGACGCGGTGCGAGATTGTGGCGTGCTGTGCAATGTGGCTGGACGCGATATCGACGGCTTTATGTGTAGGTATCGTGTTCGCGGTGGCTCGGGAGCTGTTAGACTTGGTCCTTGAGTCCTCGCGTCCTCGCGTCGTCCGTATTCGCGGCTCCCGTCTTCGCGGCATTGGCGCAACTCTAGATGAAGTTTCGAGGACCTCGGTCAGAGGGGTTACAGCTCGACGGCAGCCGTGACTAGCCCTTAGGTTGGTGAATGCAACTCTGGAGCCCCGATAGTCAGTGAGGCCCAGCCGCGAAACTCAGATGGGCGGGCCGGACCGCGGACATTCTATTCCTTCCCGACTAAACTGCCTCGAGACTCGACGCGCCCCGACGCGTCCCCGGGGTGCAACACGTGCATTTGTGTGAGAGCCGTGTTCATGTGAGGTGCGGAGGAATACACTCCCGGATCGTCCCGGTGACATAACCTTGCGTCCTGTGTGTTTGGTCCTGCGTTTCATGATGGGTGTGAGTAGCTGGCGGTGGTGAGCTTGTGGTCCTAAGGTCGGACGACCTGTTTGTCTGGCGATAGAATCGTTCGGCACAAGAGCAGGTTTGCAGGCCTCTTGAGTTGTGCACCCTCTTGCACTCTTTTGCACCTCGTACCTCTCACCTCTCACCCTCACCCGAGCCCCACTGCACTCCCGGACACGGCATCGCCGGCATGCGCCGGCATGACCCCGCGTTTTGGCTCTGAGCGAAAAGGTAATTTCAGCGGGGGTGTTGTATGTACAGTACATGTGGACAGCCGGACGCGAGCAAGAGGAAGGTAGAGCGGTACGAGCGGAAGTACGGTGCTCGTGCTGCTCTCCGCACTGTGCGCTGTGCGGTGTGCGCGACTAATCTCTGCATTTCGGGCAATTTATGACATTATGATACGAGTGACAGAACCTTACGTACATTACATACCCTCTCGTACCCCCCTTATCTCGAGCACATTGCCCGCGGGGGAAATGCGATTGGGCATGACAGCTTGCAGCGTTCTCTTGTTTTGTTTATCCCCATCTGGAAATGTATATATGAATGATCGGGGACCCACTGGCATGCTTGGCAGATACGCTCATATCCCCGCAGACATGACCTCGTGTGGGTGTTTGATGCATGGATCGCATAGACAAGTATGGACAAGTATGAAGCACACCGGCGTGCAGCTTACTCTACAGCTCTACAGCATTACAGCGTACAGCGTGCTCAACCCACGCACACTACATTAGTCCGTCACGCGGCGGATCGGCGCGTGGCGGGTTCCTGGCCCGGGCCATCAGAGGTCAAAGAGGCCATTGACGAGCCATTGAGTGGCATGAGTGGGATGCGGGCGGCGCCCATGCGGCCCGAAAGTGAGAAAAGGGGAGCCAGAAGGAGCCAAGGGGAGCCAAAGGGAGAATTTGGGTGCGCTATTTCTACGCGTCCCGATACACACTTTAATATCATCATTTGGTTGGGAGCTGGGAGCAAGGGAGGTCAAAGCCTATGAGCCTGTGATCCTGTGAGCGATGGTGAGATCGTGAGAGACTAGGGTCTCAGCTGAGATGTCGTTCGGGAAGCGTAGGAGCCGGGGTAGCAGGGTACGAGGCGCGGGGGTGCCGGGGGTACGGGGGGGGGGTGGCTCTTCCCTTGTGCCGTAAGGTGTGAAAATGGTACTACGAGAGGAGACGGGTGTGATGAGGAATGGCGCGTGCGGAGCAGTCCCGCGCGGGATCGGTGTACGTACCGGGCCCGATATTTTGTATACAGCCAACACCAGCCAGTGCGCTGCGCGCTGCATGCGCGCTGCATGCGCTGCGCTTGTGCATAGGGCTCCTGGATGGGTGAGAGTTTGGCCCGGTTCTTGTCAGTGCGATCAGTGCACAGAGAGTACAGAGAGATGGATCTGGAGCGGTGTCCTGTCGTATGTCCCCTGTCGTCCAACTGGGAATGGCTGGATGGGTATCTCTGCATCTCTGATCCAAAGTAGTTCCTGTTCCAGACCGCCAGATCCGAGTCCACCAATTCACCAACGCACCAACATTGATCAGAGGCCCAGAGACTGCGCGATACACTAGACTCCCAGGTGGAAACGACGGGATGACGACGACGAAAGCATCCTCTTGGCCTCTTGCGCTTTCGCCATCTGGGCACCTTGGCTTTGGCTCTGGTGGACCCTTTCTGGCCGAAGCTTTAATTCGTAGCCCGGGCCGGGAGCAAGGAGGCTTATTCTTAGCTTGCAGCTTGCTTGACAAGGTAGCGAGTAGCGTACCCGACTCTTCGCCATGCGGCTCATCAGCTCATTTAATCATTTTGTTGATGCGGCCCATGCAGACCACATACAATGCATATATGCGATATGGACGAGGGCTCGAGTTGCTCCGCTGGCCCGGCATGAGCGCCTGCGGAGCTTGGACGCCAGACGCGCCCAGACGTTCATGATTCATGACGCTGCGCTTGGTATCTTGGTGCCCACGATACATTGCATCGTATCGGTATCCGATCCTGGTGGCGCGTGCACATCGTACCCCCTGCTTGTTAGTGCTAGCGTTGACAACCACTGTACTACTAGCGCGGAGTGATGCAATGTTAAATCCAGTAGTGATCCAGTGGGCTGGTGATCCTCATCACACTCACTCACTCCCTCCCTCTTCTTCATTCTTCCCCACTCGCTCATCTCGTACTCACAATACGTGCACATTGACACCCATACACTGCACTCACCGATCACTCGACACTCCCCTCGTCTCCTCATCTCCGGCAGCTCCCCAGCTCGAGCCACACACGCGACGCCGTCTGCAGCCGTCTGCAAGCCAAACAGCACAAAACCGCTCAAATCTCGACAGGATCCACCAGGATCGAACATTTGCTGTTGCACATTGCACACCCCTCTCCTCTCTCCTCTCTCCTCTCTCCTCTCTCCTCTCTCCAGGCCCCGCCTCCGCCGCCTCGTCTGCCGCCTTGGTATCTGGCCCCCTGGAAGTCCCTAGGAATCTGCGACATTTTCCCCGTCTTTTTTTTTTTCTACTCTGTCTCTCTTCTCGATCTCCTCCTCTTGCCTCTAGCCGTCCGAACAGTAAGGTAGGTCTACCTTTTTTTTTTTTTTCCTCCCTTCCCTCCCGGCACCCGCAGTCTTCCATCGTTCCGTCTTTGTTTCCTGAACAGGATTGACTGGACCCTCGGGTCGTTTGCGCCCACTGCTGCTGCCCCATGCGTGTTTCCGTTCGTTTGGGGTCTCAAGTCTCACATCCTCACCCAGGTACAAACCCAACCCAGCCCAAACCACTTCTATATCTCCTGCATCGTCTCGTCCCGCAAACACCGCACATTGTCGCTTTCAGAAAAATCAGAAACACAGGCATACACGCGCGTCCTGCTCAGGACGAACCGAACTGGAAGAAAGAAGAAAAATAATATTGAAAAAACGAACTGTCCTCTTTCGACACGCGCAATCGAGATCGCAGAAACGCGTCCGTGTCTCAGATACCACGGCCATCATCCTCTGCTCTCCCTCCCACCCCTCCACCCCGGTTTTCAGGACCCGGTCCCTCGTTCCTCCTTGTCCTCACCTCTCCTGTGAAGCTGTGAAATCAATCTTGCTGCCACTGCCTCTTCGAATCTTCCCCCCCCCCCCCTCCCCTGCCCCGACGCGTCTGCGCCAGCTGCGCCAGCTGCACCTGCGCCTGTGGTTCTGCATCCATACCGCACCACACGGCCCCACGCCAGTCTCCCCTTTTTGGGCATTGCCACCAGGCCAACAGGCCTCCAAAGAGCCAGGGAAGGGCGCCGCCAGGGCCGCGCACGCTGACCAGTGTCTCAACGTCTCAAGCACACAAACCAACCCCCCTTTCCCTCCTTTGCCTTTCTCTCCACGTTCATTCACCCCCTCCTCGGCTCTCAGAAGCTCAGATCTCACTTGTAAGTCGCGCGCGCTGCTCAGGGAGTATTGTGTGTGTGTCTCTGTGGGGGGGTATCGTCTTGGTCCGCGGCTCTACCCACATCCACTCTCACTCACACAACACGTCCGTCCTTCCACCAACACCACCACCACCATCTCCATCGCAACCTTTGTCCGTCCGTTGCTCACCCTTTCTCCATCGTGTCCCATCCTGCAGATCGCCTTCAACACCATCCGTCTCTTGCATCTTGATTCCCCCAAGCCATCGGCAATCCCCCCGGCATCCCGCCATCGAACGGCGAGATCCTCGGACTCGGTCGCCCACCTACAACGACCCTTTCCACATCCGTCGCGTTCCCCTGACCGCGCGTTGTCGACAGGTGATTGTTGAGACGAGGCATCGTTGACGACACACATATACACACGAAACACGTACGCGGTACGCGACATAAGACAGCGCATACACAAGCCTGCATTCTGTGTTCCCAGTGTGTTCGCCAACACACATAGAAACGCCCCACCTCCATCTCTCACACTCGACCTTCCTCCCCTTCCCCCGCCATGAGTATGATGACTCCTCACCGCCGGGCGAGCCTTGTCGCTTCGCCCACGCCCCAGTCCCCAGGTAACTCTGGCATCCCCCGCCCCTCGTCAGCCGCCGGTCGCTATCGGAGTGGTCTTGTCCCCAGCGCCTTGAACAGCAACGGGACAAGCACTGCTGCCACCGCCACCACTGCCTCTTCAGATCCCCTGGGCGACCACGATTCGGACAAGGGCCAGGTTCGCGTTGGTAAGTGTCAACTCTTAGCCACGGTTGCGTTGTGCGCTGGCGGCATGCTCATACCGTCGCAATCGAGTCCACATTCCGTCCCCGGTGATGCGTGCTGACCACCAGTTCTTCGCATAAGGCCATCCGAACCCGCGGACCCATCCATCCCCTCTCGCCACAGGGCAATCCTCGTGCACCCAATCGCTCAGACTGAAATCCGCGTGAGCGTTGACCCAGCGACCTTGGCTGGCTCCGCATCGCTGGCGTCCAGCTCTAAGCGCCACCCTACTTTCACCTTTGACCGCGTACTGGGCGAGCCGTCGTCTCAGGTGGACCTGTATAATGTGACCGCACGCGATCGCATCGAGGAATTCCTTAAGGGATTCAATGTTACCTTCCTTGCGTGAGTGCAATTGTGTTGTGTTAACCGATTCTCATACTTATTCAAGCTATGGGCAAACGAGCTCTGGAAAGTCGTATTCGATGGGAACCACAGGCGAGGACTCTGATTATCTCGACCTTTCCGAGTCGTCTCGGGCGGGTCTTATTCCGCGAACAGTTGAAACCATCTTCCGTCGTGCAGAGGAGATCCGTATAGCCTCCGGACCAGGTGCGAGCTGGGAGTGCCGTGTGTCGTTCCTCGAATTGTACAACGAGGACCTCATCGACCTGCTTGCCAACACGAGCGCACCAACAAACGTCTCCATCCGCGAGAACCAGGATGGCCGCATTGTGTGGTCGGGTGTCCGTGAAATCAAGGTGCAGAACGTTTCCGAGGTCATGATGCTGCTGCACGATGGCTCTCTTCGCCGCCGGACAGGTGAAACCAACATGAACCAGACCTCCTCACGATCCCATGCGATCTTCTCCCTCACTCTCGTTCAGTCGCGCCGCGCAGATGCCTCCGACGACCACCGTTCCGCCACTCCCTCCAAACGACCCATGTCTGTTGCTTACGGATCGCGTTCCTCCACCCCCCAATTCTCCCGCCCTCCGCCATCCAGCTACGGCAAGCTCGCCGGACGACCAAACAGCATGCACGTCAACTCGATTGACGACGTGGTCGTGCTCACCTCCAAGTTCAACATGGTCGACTTGGCAGGCTCGGAGCGTCTCAAGCGCACAGCTGCGCAGGGCGAGCGCATGAAGGAGGGTATCTCCATCAACAGCGGACTGCTCGCGCTCGGTAACGTCATCTCAGCGTGTAAGTTTTGACAACCCCAACGCCCCCTTTTCTCCACTGTTGAGCCCCCTGTACCTCGCGCTAACATTACAGTGGCAGAGCCCGCTAAGGCCCGTGGACACGTTCCCTACCGCGACTCGAAGCTCACTCGATTGCTTCAAGGTATGTCGCCTCAAGCTGCTCCAAGTCACAAAAATCACTGACCCCCAGACTCTATTGGTGGCAATGCGATGACCACGATGATTGCATGTGTTTCGCCCCTGGAATACAACATTTCTGAAACTATCAACACGATCAACTATGCTTCTCGTGCCAGGAAAATCAAAAACGCGGTATCCAAGAACCAATCCGAGGTCGGCTGGGACGACATAGACTACCTCCGCAACCAGGTGGTCAAGCTGCGTGCCAAGATTGCCGCTGCGGATACCGAGCCGGTGACGCGATCAGCATCAGCACCGGCTGGTGGCAAACATGTCGACACTCCTGCTGAAGAAGACGCACTCCACAAACAGATTATGGAACTCACCGATAAACTTGCCGACCTGGAGGATGACTTTAGTCATGTGAGTCTAGGCTTTTGGGGGGTGGATGGCACATGGTTTTGTTCCGGTATTACCCGCGGCCCTTTGGTTCCCCGCTGGTACCGCCCATGCCCTGTATTTACCTAAGGCCGTCTGCCTCTCCTTTTGTTCGCGCACTGACCTTGTTTAGCTTCAGGATCAATACTTCCAGAAATGTCGTGAGATTGTGGCCCTGAGCGATCCCGAGTTGCTAGAGGATGATAAGCTGCGGCAGTTCAACGAGACGATTGAACCCGTTGTCGTGGAGTAAGTTCCTTGACAACCGTCAGTTACATTGCACCGCTCTAACGTAAATCAGGTACGAAAAGGTTGTTACCTCCCTAAATGGTCAGATTGCGGAACTTCGTGCCGAGGCGGCCGTGGCTCAACAGGCAACAGAGGACCAGGCGGCCGAGCTCGTCAAGACTCAGGAGCGCCTTACCGAGCACGAATCTTACGTCCAGGAACTGCAGGGCCGCATCTCAAAGCTCACCCAGCGGAACGACTCCTCCGAGGCTTATATTCGTGACCTCGAGACCAAGTTTCGCAACTTTACAGATAACGATGATCGCCAAACGGAGGTGATCACTAGTCTCACCCAGGAGATCCAGCAGCTCAAGTCCGAATCCGTCAAGAGCAACACGTACATCGCCGAGCTCGAACGGCGCATCACCGGCGCCGACGCCCGCAACGTGGAGTTGACTGCCGAGATTGAACGTCACGAGAACGAAGCCGAGACGCGCGACAAGCAGGTGCGCGAGCTGGAGAGCAGACTTGCAATGTTCGACTCCCAGCCCAATGTCACTCTTCTCCTCGAGGAGCTTGAGACTCGCAACCGCAAGATTGACGACCTCGAGGCCCGCATCCAGCAACAAGAAGAGGCCCGTGAGCTCGCTGTGGTTGAGCCCCCGGCAACGCCAGCGCCCGCGCCGTCGACGCCCCCAGACACCCCACCAGTGCTTCGGACAATCGTCGAAGACTCCGAGTCTGAGATTGAGCTTTTGCGCAAGGAGAACCAAACTCTTCTCGAGCGTCTGCAGGAGGTTGAGGCGCGATACGAGACTCTCCAGCATTCGCCCGAGCAGTCGTTTGACCACTCGGACAAGCCCGATGAGGAACTCGACGACGAGCCCGAACTCAACCAGACCCCGAGCAAAAGGGGCAGCACTGGCGAATCGAGCGAATCGGATACTACTCTCGAGACGCCCAGGCTTGCTAGCCGCACGGTTTCGCCCCAGATCCACGATGACCGTCTTAACCAGTCCCTCTCTCGCTCCCCATACGGCAGCTTCCGCGCGCCGACACGCGGCGCAACAGAGCCCCGTCTCCTCCGCCCCCTTTCCCTCTCCCAAGGCCTTTCCAACCTCGCCTACTCGCCGCGCTACTCGTGGAGCGACTCGCGCAACGGCACTCAATTCGAGCGCGGCTCACCGAAACGCAAGTCGACATCCTTCGAGACAAAGCCCTTCCGTTCCCTCCAGAGTCTCGAAATTGACATATCCCTTCTCCAGAAGGCGGTGGCGGACCGCGACTCGCAGCTCCGCCAGCGTGAGGTTGAGATCAAGTACTTGAAAAAGACACTTGAGAACAACAGCAATGCGGCACCGACTACCCAGATCAACTCGCAGGAGGTCATTGAGCGTCTACGCAAGGATCACACCGACCAGCTGAACAAGATTCAGGACGAGCACCAGCGTGGAATGAACGCTCTGGCCAACGAGCACCACAGCTCTGTGGGCGCCCTGCGTCACCAGCTCGAGCAGACCAAGCTTATGCACGAGGCGGAGCTCGAGGACCTACGGGAAACCCACCGTGCCACGATAGAGGAGCTCGACGCGCGGCACAGCAAGGAGGTCGAGAACTCGCATGGCCTCAAGACCGCCCTCGATGCCGCCTGGGAGGAGCTTTCTGCCACCGGACGCCGACACCAGGCCGAGCGTGACACTCTTATCGGTGACCACCACGCCGAGGTCGCTGCGCTCGAGAAGCGCCACTCGAGCGTTCTTGCGGCTCTGCAGTCGGAACTCACCGCTTCGGCTGCCCAGCTCAAGATCACCCGGGAAGACCTCAGTGCCGCCAACCAGGCAAGGGCCAAGGTGGAGCGGGAGCTGGCCGACCGTCCCGACCCCAAGGACTCGATTCCGTTGGAAGAGCACAACATTGTCGTGTCCGCCATGGAGGAGATGGAGCAGGCTCTTACCGCTGCCGAGGACGAGAAGCGCCAGTTCAAGATCAAGGTCGACCAGTCCAACTTTGAGCTCTCCAAGCTCCGTGACGAGCGCGAGCTCGACCTCAGCAAGATTGCCGACCTCGAGAAGCGCTGCACCGGTCTCACATCCGACAATGCCGAGCTCAAGCAGCTGGTCGAGAGCCGCAACCGCGACTCGAAGGTCCCTGGCGACCGCGGGTCTCGTGCAAAGCTCCCGCCTATCGGTCCTCCTCCCACCGCCCCCCTCCCTCCCCTTCCTGCCGGCCGCGAGGCTGTCCTTTCGCCCACACCCACCTCATCATCGCAGCACCGGGGCGAAGAATCCCCACGGTCATCTCAGCACGGCTCGCACGACGGCCACAGCCCACGGCCAGACTCGCAAGCTCTCACGGAGCTCGAGGCCAAGCTGGCGGCCAAGGAGAAGGAGCATGCGCAGTTCGAAAAGGACCTCATGGAGTACCGCAAGAACAACAGCAAGCTCAAGGTGCGCGTCGACGATGCGAACCGCGAGCTTGCCGAGCTCAAGCGCGAGCGCGACCTCCTCCGTCGCGATGTTGTGGAGATGAAAAACGAGCTCGCCGAAGCCGAGTTCGACCGTATTGCCGACCGTCAACGGCTCGAGGGCGCCCGGGCAGAGGTTGCCCAATACAAGGCCAAGCTGGACCGTATGGTGGACGCCAAGGTCTCGAAGCGGTCAGACCAGAAGCTCAAGGTGAGTAGGCTAATGCGTCCCCATGTGCAGCCGACACTGACACATTCCAGTGCTTCTAAGCCCTATCTTTGGATATTTTTAGTTGCTGTGCTGTCTACAACACTATCATCATGTGTAGAGCAGGCCAGCGTAAGCTTGCGTGTGTAGTCTTAGCATATTCTTCGTTGGGATATTGTTCCGTGCGGCGCCGGACGGACGTGTTACGAGTAACGCCATTTTGTGATACCAACGATCGCCTGTACAGGCGGCATACAGTAGATACCGCATGTATGGATATCAATCCGGCTAGTATTGTGTTCTTGGGTACTCGTCATGTTCTGGTCTACATTGATGGTCCACTACGGATTACCTGGTAAAGCTGCTTGCAATTAAGTTAACCCCGAGCACTGCTTCTCGCATCCTCCTATCCGCCACCGCAGATCCCATGCCCACCTGGCCTAACTCTACCTCCGCCCAGATGCGCATAAATCGTGGTATCTATGCGTGCGTTGGAGCACTATGTCTGGCGAGTCGTCTCGTGTAGACGAGTCACCAGAGCGAGGAGTGCGACGTTTTCAGAACCAGCGTGACTGTGTGGGTTAGCCGTTACTGTTTATGCTCTTCGGTGACTGCATTATTATGGTGCTGCGCAGGATTGACAGGTGCGGGGCCCGTGGGTCGGGCGATTTGGGCATTTTTCGGGCCCGTAGCGTTACGGTCGCACTTTGGTACCAATGTCCCGCCCACTCAACCCCCTCTCAGCCCCACGCAGACCCCGACCAACCCCCGAATACAGGCACGGGGGAACAACTTACTAAGTTATGGCATCGAAGTGGAGCTGTGGGGAGGAACAAAAACCAAAAAGGATGGCGTCAGCATACATGGCTCGTTGGTTCTTGGGACAATGGCGCTCACCTTTGTGTGGTGGTTGAAGTGAAGCTCAAACTTGCTCAAGATGTTCCAGCGATGAGCAACCCTTGTGGGATCCCCCTCGGACGTTGGGTCTGCGCGCATGCGGGCTACGAGCTTGTTGAACGAATCGCCGTAGTCTACAAACGCCGTGATGGTCTTTACGAGCCTGGAGTATATCTGCATGTCGGGTCAGCTCGCACTCAATGTGATTCTAAGTTGATACGCACGCCGAGGAGCTTGGAGTTTGTTAGCATGCACTGCTTGAGGCACGTGTCAAGGAAGTCGACGTGATCGCGCATCAGCTGGTCAACGGTACCGACGTTTGCGAGCTTGGCTTCAAGAGCACGCCAGTTGGACTCGAGGACCTCGCCGGTTGCGTACGCTCGCATCTGCCGGACAAAGGCAGTCATCCGGGTGCGCATGAGGTACACGCGGGACTTCCAGAGCTCAAAGTCGGCATCGCCCGTGTGCTCACGCCACGCTGGCCCTCTTTGTTCTAGCCAGATGGACGACAACCGGGTCTCCAAGTAGTGCAGATGCACGAGGAAGCGGAAGATGAGCTGATAGCGCGTAATGGCCTTGCGCGAGATGACGAGCGAGAGCGGGAACTTTACGCTGTAATCGAATGAGACGGCATGGACGACCCGGAGCACCTCTGTTGACTCCTTCCCTCCGCGATCTCCCTCTCCCATCGCAAAGTCTAGGTCGGCATCGTCTGTCGATGTCTGGTGCGTAACAATCTTCAACAACCATTCGTACAGCCCCTGGCTGGCCATGGTGACCTTCAGGTTGTCTTTGTAGGGATCATTGGATGATGACGAGGCGGGGTTGCGGACGGCCAGGTCGAGCAAAGATTGAAGCTTCACAATCGAGACCTGCTTGACGCTCTTATTGAGATCAGCGCCTACGAGATCGAGGAAGCTGGTCAAAAAGTCGGACTGGTCGGCAAAGAAGTAGTGCTTGAGTGACCGAAGATGAGGGATAAGCTCCTGTTCGTCCACAAGGAGCTTGAGCAACGACTTGTTGGCGTGGATGTAGGCGTCCTCGATCCTCTTGTAGAATCTGAGATTAGCAAGTGTAGCGGTAGAGTTACCCACTTTGGATCGTTCATTATCACAACATCGTCCGCCTCCTCGACCTCCTCTTGCTTCTTGATCTCAAGCCCACATTCGCGCATGACATTGAGGTACTTGCCAGCGAGAAGGATCTTGTGCTTCCAAGGCTGGAGGAACGGCGGGATGCAGGCACCGCCGGGAAGCCTGTTCGTGCCGTGTCGTGGCGGCGGCACGACAGCCGTTAAGGACGGTGTCTGCTTACCATGCACTTTGGCTCCTGAGGCAAGAGATGAGCCATCACGGAGCTGTGTGGGTTAGTAATGCAGCAAACATGGAACCCACCGTATATCGCCTGTCCCAGTACTCATCAGTATAGTCGCTCTCGATCACGCCCTTTGTGATGTGCCCGCTCTCCTTGACCATGAACTCCTCGTATGGATCAGACAGATGTCCGGATGTGATCCAGCGGAGGAGCATGCGAGCGTACGGCTGCGACGCGCGTTGAAGCAGCTGCGTGTGAAGTGTAGTCGCTGTGGGATCACTGTTGTTAGTGAGCTAGCACCTCAAACCTGTAGCTCACCCGCTCATGGTGGCCTCACGCTCGCAGAGGATACCGAGCACTTCTCCACCGAGCACGGGTCCGCCACCGCTAAAGCCCTCCTGCGTCTTGAGGTTCTTCATGAGGCCCTTGAGACCCGCGCCGCCGAGACCCAGCTCCTCAGCCATGCCACCGAGACCGTCGTCGTCGTCCGACACATCTGAGACCTCTGCTGCAGCCTCGTCAGTCTCCAGAGAGAGACAGAGGGAAGAGAGCAGCCACATTGTCCGCAGTGTTGGATGCAGGTGAAAGTAGAGCGTCTGCAGAGTGAATGTGGACGAGTAAAGGAAGAGGCTCTCAAGTTGGGCTGTCAGAACACGGTATTCCTGATGGTCAGTGGTGTCCTGAGTGCCAAACATGACTGTCACTTGCCTTGAGCATGGCACGGATGCCGCTGTTGAGCGCATGCGAGACCATGCCAAACTCGGGCGCATTCCGCAGCTCGATACTGGCCTCAACGGAGGTGAACAAAGTCGCCAGCGGGAGAAGACGGTTGACGAGCTTCAGAAGCGATGGATCTGGTGGGTTAGCACTTCCCAACAAACTCTCACCCACCAAGACTGGGGTCCACACGCCACCGGACGCCCTTGAGCCTCTGGTCGACGTCCTGCGGATCATAGTCCTCGACATAGCGTATCAGCGCGCCCTCGACTCCCTGCCGTCAGCAGTCTCCAGCACACAACGCACCTGGAGCACAAAGGTCAGGTCCTCGCAGATCCACGCCTCCTGCACATCGAGGGGCACACCGTCAAGCAGCCGGTCAGGATTCTCCGCCACCTCCTCGGTTTCCGGGGCCGGGGCAGTTCGCGGGGGTCGCGGTGTCGCCTCGTTGTTCGTGTTCGGGGCGAGATTCCGCTCACGTCCGCTATCGCGTCGCTCGCGCCGCTCCGAGCGCGCACTCTCCGGCCGTCCCGGATCGCGTACTGCCTCGAGGAGGGACACGCTGTTTGGGCGCGAGGCGCGCGACGACGACGGCCGCGAGTCCCGCCGCGCATGGGTGGATTGCGGCCGTGACGCGTCCGTCCTCTCCCGCTCCCGCTCCCTCTCCCTCTCACGTTCTCGCTCCCGCTCGCGCGCCGAGGACGGCGGCCGGTTCTCCGCCTCGGACCTGTTGCTCCGCACACTCCCGGCTTCCTGCCTCCGCGCGTCGCTCTTCTCCGCCGCTGCAATCAGCACCGTACGAGTTACGGGTCCATCACTCACTCGCAGCCATCTGAGCCAGCGTCCCCGAGTCGCCCGAGATCTCGAGCTCCTCCATGATTTCAACCGGGCGCACGCGGCGCACCGTCGCGAGCGTGCTCGCATACTGCTTGTAAGCCGATGCTAGATAGGTGAAGGAAGCCATACACCGCTGTTAACTGGCGAGGTGATAGCGGCACGCTACCCTCAGATCCACCCACCTTTGTGTATTCCTGCTCGGTGAGGCCCGTCCGGCTTGCGCTACGGCGTGATGGGCGCGGCGTGAACGGCACCGTCGACGAAGGCCGGGACGTCATAGTTGTGGTTGTGCGTCGAAATCGCGCTGCAGATAATGTAGAGGGCAAGCGGCAGTAGCTCCTAGAAATCGTTGATGATGGTGATGGCGTGCAGTGATGAGAGCGATTATTACAGGATCAGTATTGTCGCGATGTCATGTTGTTTTGGTTGATGGGCCCCCGTTCGAGCTTGTAGCGCGGCGGCGCGTGGAATGGAACTCTGTCATCGACGCGACTTGGGGGGCTGGGTTCCTGGTCCTGAAGCGGAAGCATCTCCATGCAAGTTCCACGTGGTGATTCCGCTCTCGATCTCGCTCGATCTCGATCTCGCTGCCTCAATCTTCTGTGGCCCCTGCTTGCCCAAACCTCGTGTGATCTCAATCTCATGCCATGGGAAGGGTACAAATGCTACTGCGGAAAGGGAGAGGGGTGTGTCTAGAGTTGGCGGTCGTCGTGGAGCTCGCGGATGGAGGGAGCCGGCGGGGGGTTGAGGTCCTTGCTGGGAACGTTAGCCAAGCAGAATGAGGCCTGATGCGAGCGGAGCGGACTCTCAGGTGTACCCAATCATCATGCACCAGAGACACGGCACCGGGCGCATTCACACTCACATGGCAGATCCCTTCTTGAGGAGCATCCAGCGAATGACCATCGGGTCCTGGCGCAGCGACTCGTTGATGCGCGACAGGATGATGGGGGAGGTGTCGAACGACATGGTAAAGTGGCTGAGTGAGTCAGTACACAAGGTGGGAGCGCTGGAAATGAAATGCTTCGTGATCCCAAAGAAAGGTCGCTCTGTGGAGCAACAGAGCACTGCCAGATTGAAGTTGCTGGAACCGGTTACTGGGCAGCAACTCCTGACCAGAGCCGCACAGAAGCTCCAGCAGCAAACCACTCACTCTCCATGCGTGTGGAACTGTTGGTTACGCTTCATACGCGTCGGCAGCGTAAGATTGCGTCCGAGCGACCGGAAGTCGCGCACAACACCGCCCGTCGCGTGCACCTGCGTTGCGATGGACTTCACCAGCTGGCGCAAGTTTGCCTATAATTGTTAGCATGGAGGTTCAATAAGACCAAGCAGTGGGCAGGAGAGGACGGGACCAGGATCAAAGGACGGGAGACGCTGAACCGGGTCGGAACGTTTCAAAAGGAGGAAGACGAACACGGGGCACGGCGGAAAGTTGCACGACGCGACGGAGGGTAGTCGATCGCGGAGGCGGGCGCCGCTGAGAGCAACGTATGCGGAGAATTTGGCAAGAGCTGGGTGTGCCCTGCTAGCAAAGACCAAGCATGCCCTCCAATAACAACCGCAGCGCGTCGATGCCGAGCGCCCATCTTTGGTATCATGTCGCGATCGAGGTCGCCAAGCGCGTCGGACACCTCTCCGGTTCAACAGTGATTGCGCCTCTTCGACAATTTCCATCCCTTCCGATGCTTTCCATGTCCCGCGACCGCTTGCTCGCCTCCGAGTCCGACGCCATCGTGTTCCAACCTTGCGCGTCCGAGTCCAAGTTGGGAGGTTTCGTTGCCGGCTTTCGTTCTCGTCCGCGTCTAGATCCGCACCTGGTCCTGCCCCTCCCATCAGCGCAGACTCACCGGCGACGAGGGGTTGTGCGTGGAGATGCAGAAGAGTTCGTACAGCGGCATGGCGGGCGTGTGGTGATGTTTTGGTGATGAAGTGGACTTTTTCCTCGAGATGTCGAGAAGTGGGATGAGGGCATGAGGGGACTTGGCCGAAATGATCCGCCTGAAGCGAGATGGGATTAATGATGGAAAAATGAGGGGAAAATAATAATAACCGGAGAGAGGCGGAGATTGAAGAATGTCCGTGTGACAACCTGGGAAACCATCCCTGGGGGGTTTGCATCTTGCTATTGCTTCAACTTCAAAGGAATCACCAGAACTGAACTGGCCATTACTTGTTTTCGTCTTTCGCATACTTCCCCACCACGCCTTGAGGTCTCTGAGTCTTAACACCAGCTGAAGCTGCTTTTGTCTGGTCGTTTCCAGATCGACAAGTGCTTCTTTTTCTGTCTTTATCGTGGTAGGATCACCATTGTCCAAAACACGACAACCGCCCCTTGTTCAGGAGCGAGCTCGGGGCTTCCCTCGAGTCGGCATCGCATGCTTTCTGACCATTGCTTGTTCTGCTGCTGACGATTGTTCATCTCCTGAATGTTGATATGCTGACTACGGTCCGTCTCCTGATTATTCTAACTTAGCCCTCACTCTCTCGGTGCGGAGGCCGGTTCATGATATGTGTGCAGTTGGGAGGCTCCTGTCCGCACCCTCTGCTTCTCGGCCCGTCGGTGCCGGTGGGTAAAAAGCGATTGCTGTCTACGGCTGGTAATATTGCATGATCTTCTACATTGGTGTTCTACTTCGGGGCGTTGCGGAGGAGGACTGGTCGGTGTGGTAATCAGGATCTAGGAGAGCGGCTTACGATCACGGCGACACGAGCCGATTTCCATGCCACAGGCGAACGTCCCAGTAGCAGACCGATTGGTACATGCCTTCGGCTGCTTGTCTGTTGAGCTTATCATTTGAACGTTGCCAGTAGACGTCCACCTCCCCATTCTGAAGACCGCTCGGACCTGATCATTCGGGGAAAGGGGAGAATATTGAGGTTGTTGATACGTTTCACAGTGTCCGTGCCATGGGGTGTGGCGTGCCCCGCGTTGTGTGTCATGTGTCATTTTCTCCGCGTGCATGTCGTCTGGTTCGTGTGCAGCTCGTGTATGGTTTGAAACGGTATGATGTATTGCGGTACGGGGGTATTGGGATGGGTTACAGATGGCGGGCCTCACACGGCATCTGTGAATGGCGGTGGCGTGATGGGTGTGGCGGACGGAGGAACAGGGGTAGCCCCGAGTTCTGGGGTATGTGCAATGACAATGGGCAAGACTCTGGTGACAGGGGAGCCGGGGGATGGCAACTGATTTGTCGGGGGAGGAGAATGGGGACTGAGGGGCGAGAGTGTTTGATAGTTGGGAAGGCGGGGATCTGGCCCGTACGGGTCGTCGACGTTTAAGCGGTCGGCCCAGCTGCCGACATGATCTCGGCTCGGACTGCCGCTTGTCCGGTGCCTGCTCGGCGGTCGACTTGAGGGTGTGAGATACACACTGCGGTCCGTATCCGCCTGCATTCTTTCACCCGCTGCGCTCTCCAGGGCGCGGATACGCTGCTCGGCAGTTTCAAGGCGATTCTCAAGGGCCGCAATTGTCCCCCGATCGGCGGCCCGCTGGATCACATGTACTTGCCGTTCCTGCTGTAGCACCTTGCCGACGGACTCTAGGCGGTCGTGGGTCCGCGTAAACTGGGTGCGGTAGTACTCCGCCTCCGCCTCCAGGGCGGTAATGCGGCGCGCCTGCTCCCGCGCGCATGCTGCCGCTTCTTGTCCGCGCGTCTGTGCAACCACGAGGCGGTCCGTCAAGTCCGCGCAGATGCACTCGAGGCAGTTTGGGTCTTCGCATGGAATCTCGCGGGGCGTGGTTGGGGACGGAGAGCGACCGGCGCGCCCGTGTTGCATACCCGATGCCTCCTGAGTGCTGGGGGTCTTGGAGCTGGTGATCTGGGAGCTGGTGGTTTGGGAGCTGGAGGGAATGGAGTCTTGGGCGCGCTGGGACGACGACTCGAGGGTGGTAGGCGAGGATGAATCAAGTGTGCTTGGCGAATTGATCGCAGGGGAATTTATAGCGACGGGCGATATTTCATCTGCAGAGACCCGCGGGACGAGCAGCCGCAGCGGGATAGGTGGTGGGGGCGGCATGCTGGCGTGCGATTCGTGGCGACATGTCGACAATGAAGGAGAAGGTGGGGCCGAGCGGGCGCGCATCGCTGGACGATTGTCGACGGAGGCGGACAGCTGGCGGCGACGTTTCGGTGCGCGCTTGCTTTGTGTTTCGAGTAAGAGGTTGGGTGACGTACTCGAATGGCGGAGGGGTGACTGGCCTGATATTGTGTATGAAAGGCTCTGCTGCAGAGTAGGGATCGGGTTGTGGATTTGCGGTACGCCCGGAAGACTTTGGTTGTGGCTCTGAAAGACTGGTGGGAGGGTGGGTATCGGAGTGGCGGGACTGGCCGGGCGCATCGCAGCGATGGCTGGGGACGGCCTGCGGGGTATGATAACGGCTGCCGACGCAACCAGTGGGGCGACAGCGCAGTTCATGGGCGCGAGGTGATGATGTTTATCCCGAGGCGAAGTCGAGATGACGATTATTGGTGGAAGAGAAGGGATGTCGCTGGCGTGTACATGTGCGCTCCTCTTGAAGGTTGAGAGCGAGTCGAGAGCCAGGGGACGGTGACATGACTGCACCCTCGAGTTGCCCTTGTGCGACGGCGTCCTGTCCCGCGTCTTCTGGGGAGGCGACACCAAGATCCGAGACCTCTGTGGAAGGATTGAGAGAACAGATTAACAGAAGCCGATTGCGGATCTGCGATGATTTACGATTGACGACTGACGATTGATACCGGGGTGAGAATGTTGCAGGGGATGTGATGGGGATGGCGGACTGGGCAGACCGCTCGCGGCGAGTATGTGCGGCTGCGCAGTGGTGCTCGTCGGTCCCCGCTCGGATTTGCTGGCGTGCAGCTGGGACTATCTGGGAACACGATTGATATTGATCTCAAGAGTGAGGCGCGTCACAGCCGCGGAGTGGCGTGGAAGGCTAAAAGGGGAGGGACAGACGGCTTGAGAGGGGTTGCGGGTGTGTGCGGTTGGAAGATGCGAGAGCAGAAGCGTCAGCACAGGTCGAGTGCGCATCCGAAATCAGAGATGGCATGAGATGAATGCACAAGGGCGAGGATGCAACGGCACGGTGGCCACTGTGGCCACTGGGTGGAGAGCTGTGCGCCGATGCAACGGCGCAGCGATGCAGCGATCCCCAGAGGGGCAGCAGAATGCAGGAGGTAGACCAGGAAGGCCAGGAACGCGAACGGGAGTGCGTGCGTTGCGTGTTCCGAAGGCGCCGAGCGCAGAGGCCATGGCAGAAAGGAGACGACGGGAAGGCTTATAAGACGGGGTACAATGTGTGCAACCTGTCGCGCGCCTGAGAGCTTTGAGCATTAGTGCACCAGTCTCACGACAGTATTCAACCGCTCAGCTCTATTGGGAACTGATCAATTGGCTCGAGGCACCGTCATGTTGTCCCCAAGGAGGGAGATGATTGAAGAATGACAGAGTCAACGAGAGGAACGAGGGAGAATCCAAAAGTGTTGCATCTCTACCCTGTCCCACCTCGTGCTTGCAACGAGTGTCCAGCTGTCCCGCTGTCCAGCCTGCTCGCACTAGCCCCCAAGCTCCCGCGCTCCCAAGTTCCAATAATGTCCACCCCTCGCAATGCCAAGGCGCCAAAGCCCTGCGGGCCGCGGGGGTATCTCCAGCACTGCCGTTTCCAACGTCTTTTCACCGTCTCTCTTGTGGTGCCGGGCCGTGGTCCGTGCTCTGCCAATTCGCGCACACCAAGGGTGTGCAGATGTTTGGAGCAGAGGTCTGTGCGGCTCTTCAACTCATGTGAATATCGCCGGGCCGGGGAGACGACTCGTCGGCCTTGTCTTTTTCGGGTGTGACTATCTTTACTACGTCTGCAAGCACATCCGTTGCTGTGCCACCAGGGGAATTGTGGCAATGTGTCGCGTATGGTGTTCACAATACTTACAGTCACTTGCTAACGCACACCGGCCTGTCACATTCGCTGACCACGAAGCTGTATGTGCGGCCCTGAAAATCAAATTCCTGCAACTTGCGCAGCTGTCACCACACTTCTGTGCTTCTCGAGTCCTTCAAGTGACGTCTGTCCACACAGCAACTGTCTCGGTGCCTTCTGTTACGGATGAGCGCGCACGTTTCTGACGCCACGAACGTCATGAGCTCATGAGCACACTGGAGATCGAGCGGACTGAGACTTCTCCGCTCCGGACCATACCCCTTGCTCAGCTCCGCTTCTTTTGTCCTGGGAAACTACAAATTGCAACATGTCGAATAACTCGTCGTGTTGGAGCCACCCCAGAGATCGTCCTCTGAATGTTGTCCCCATTAGGTGCCACATTGCGTTGTGGCGGTTGTCCGATTTGGCGCCGTCGGATGCGAGTGCGACGCTACTGTACCCCAGTTCTGTTTGCGCCAGAACTTTCGCACCACGGGACAAGAAAACATCGTGTGTGAAGCGTGAAAGCAATCTTAACGAGCATCACAGTACTGGATGAATGGCCGACTGACGAGAGAGCGACTGGCACCACAGGGGCGGCCACCCACTGGGGTGCCACTCTGTTCGGCCCCGGTCAATTCACGCTACTCGTCATACGGTCAATCCACAAGTCGTCATACCTGCGATCTGTGTTCAAGCGCCACAAGCGCCAAACACCACTACAACTCTACAGCTCTCCCATCTACAATGTTTGAACTCCGAGTTCGTCCACGCCTCCAATTCCAAAGCACATGCGCGCAGCTCCTCAAAAATGTGGCTTGGGAGGAACTGAATCCTCTTTTGACGAGAGTGGGATTCGAACCCACGTCCGAAGACTGCGGAGGTTGCTACACCTTAACACAGCGCCTTAGACCGCTCGGCCATCTCGCCGATCACGAACTCGATTCGCGCCCGTCGATCGCCACACAGAAATCGTCGAGGACGAGCACGGTGCCACCGACGTGGAGGAGAGCGACAGGAAAAGTTCTGCTCGCTCTGGTACATGAGGCCAGGTGATATTATCACAGGGCATGTCGCCTGCCCCGCGGCTGTGACTGCGATGCCGGGACGGGTTGGTTGTTCCGATGAGCATCTGCACATCCTATATCCTGATATCGAGAGCGTGAAATGTAGCACTTTCATGTGGCACAATCAACAACTAAGGCAGCTCTTCGTGCCAACCAGGCTGCCGATAGTGATCATAACTGATTTTCCACAATGCAGAGGAGTTTTCTGTAGGTACACCATCGAATACATTTGACGAGCTCTTCATACCAAGACCACCATATTCAAACAACTCTCCGACTCCGTCACCAACGAAACTGCTTAATCCTTCTGACACGGCCATCGCCTAGCAGCTGTAGCGGAAGTGCTGGTTCTCCATGTCGGTGAGATCGTGCTCACCGGCGAGCTTCCTGTCGTGCTCCCGCTGCTCGGCAGACTGGCCAGACGCGAGCCACGCGCGCTCGCGCTTCCGGTTGACCCAGCGGTAGTAGAGCCACCAGACGAGAATGTTGACAATGTTGAGGCACATGGCAATGGCACAGCCGGTGATGCCCTTGGCGTACCTCGGTGCGTCGGACTGGACAAAGATCAGGGAGCCGACAATGTTGCCGATACAGTAGCTGAAGAGCGCGGCGGCGGCGAAAAAGGTCTTCTTGGTGCGTCCGGCAATATTGACCGACATGAGAGGCCAGATCATAAACATGACGACAGCGTAGAAGGGGTAAAGGCAAAAGACGCCCCAGCGCTGCCAATTGCCAACCTTGCCGGCAGAAAGGCCGACGAAGAGGAATACGATGACCGCGATGAGCTGGTAGATCCACGCCAGGTGGAAGCGAACCTTTTCAAAGTAGCGGACGAGGATCGAAGAAGTTATGACCGTGCAAAAGGCGACAGCGCCCGCGGGCATGTTGTAGAGAATAGACCCGAGGGCGTCGAACCCCATGCCGTGAAGGATGAGGGTGTTAAAGGTGGTCATACTGAGCTGTTAGCTGGTGAGAACCCCAACAGCACTTACCCTCCGTTTGGCACATTGCTAAGAAAGTTGAAAAGAATGGCCATGTAAAACTGTGGGTCCCTGAAGCACTCCCTAACCTGAGACCACTTCCATGGGTGCTGTTCACCACCGCCAGTCGAGTTGGAGACGACACGAGCCTTAGCCATGAGCTTTTCGCGTTTGGAAAGCCACCACACTTCGTCGGGGGTGCCAATAATGGCAAGACAAACGAACCCGACAGTCACAGTGAGGCCGCCGAGGAAGTAGTTGATGACACGCCAGGCGGAGATTTTGCCCTGCCGCTGCGTAAAGTCGGCGAGGAAGTAGATGGCGACGCTAAAGACAATTCCGAAGAACGAGTTCATGGCATAGTACATGCCTTGACGAAGAGATTGCTCTTTCCGCAGGTACCACGAGGCGGTGAGAACGGCAAATCCTGGCGTGACGACCGCCTCGAACCAACCGAGGAGTGTTCGCACAATCGAAAGTTGCCAGTAGTTGTTACAGGCGCCGAGAAGAATGACCATGGTTCCCCAGAGAACGATGGAGACGCCGAGTGCCTTGCCAAGTGGGAATCGCTGCATAACGTAGCCCATGGGGAACTGCGCAACGGCGTATGCCATATCTGAAAGTCAGGGCCACTGAAGAGATCCTCACGTACAGAACCAAACAGTCAGAGTGTTGTACTGTTGACCCACAAGACCTGTGTCTTCCCGCAAATGAAAAACGGTGCCCGACGCAAGCGATGTCTTGTCGCTGTATTGCAATCCGTAAGTGAACATGAGGAGAGGCATCATAATCCTAGTCTATCAGCAACGGCTGATAGTACGTTTCCCTACAGGTCGACTTTGAGCATCAGCTTTTTGTACTCTTGAGGCGTAAACTGGTCCTCGGCCGCGATGATCTCCTCGAACTCCTCCTCAGCTTGCGCCTTCTCTTCAATGTGGTTAACCGAGATGCCTTCCACATCGCTCTTGCGGTCAACCTCCTCCGGGTGGTGCGACATGATTGCTGGTCCAGCGTGATGTGGCGGATTGCTTGGTGGCGAGCTGTTGTGTGTGGCGACTATTGGGTCGAGTTGACACGGGGTACAGCCCCATCCTCGTTCTCTCAGTTCTTTAATAGCTTTGCGTTCTCCTCATTGTCAAGACATTGCTTACCACTGCGATCGAACAAGCCTTCAATGTCGGGTCAAGAAATCCTACATCCGCTTCAGTTGACGCTACGCGTCGCCTTGGTTAATGGGACAACAGGGAGTACGTTTTTATCTTGCAGCACCTCCAAATTATGGTGGACGTTGCCCCAAATACACAGGACGGTGGGCCGTCATGCCGTCAGCTGAGGATAGCCGTCGCCTACGTTCTCAAGGCGCTTGCTCCTGCCTTGGCATGCGGCTGCTGGAAGCCGGGTTAAGGGCCCCACGCAGCGGTTGAGGGCCCCGCACGGGGTTGTCAGTAGTGTTTTCGGTGTCGCGCAATGCCTGCAGTACAATCAACCTTTGAACGTTGATATGCCATGGGGCTCTCGTTGAGTGGGCTCCACGGTGGGCGTCGGCTGATCAGGTGTACCAAACATTAACTGCGCACCGGATTAGTAGAATCCGGGATGCGGTGGGCTTAGCTTGAGAATGCCGATGGTGGGCTTGCAAAAGTACTGTGTGCTGGAGTTGAATGTGTTGTTTTCGACTCCTCAACGTTTCAACCTGTCCAAAACTGCGCCTTACCTGACGTCGCACTATACCATCATGCTACTGGCATCTAGTGTCTGACACTTGGTCGTGGTTATGAGACATAAGACATGACACGTGATATGACATGGCCTCAGAACAAGCTGGGCGCGCGATGGGAATACCAGATGGGGATATGGTAATCAGCGACTTGATACAGTCATCAAGAGTCGAGGATCTGGGCCGCAAGCTAAACGGGCATGCACCGTGCCACGCGCGGAGAGCCCCGCAAATAATGACTGTGGGTAGGTCGCGGCCTAGCAGCCGGAAAGCTGCGGGTAGCGAAGGAGCTTGGGGATCCGATATGGGGTTTCGGGAATCGTCGTGATAAGGTATCTTGTTTCGCCGGCCACCGCATTCAAGATGAGGATGGATATAAACAACGGATATCGTCTATGTCAATAGCAGCCGGAATGTTCAGTGGCACTGGAGAAAGTGGGTGAAAGTCCGACGAGTGGGAATGGGATTGATGGAAGGGCGATAGGCAATGTGGGTTATAATGATAATGGCAGTGGTGGTGTTGATGTAAGTGCTGATGACATGGCTGTGGTCGTGGAAGGCGTAGTGATTAGTGTAGTAGGACAGGGCAGTTAAAGGACACGCGTGCCGGTGGGACATCTGGCTCATCACCGGGCAAAGAGGGCGTCGTCTTGGTGCTTACGCTGGCGTCCGAGCCAGGATGTGGATGTCGGACGGGCCACAACGGGGCGTCGGAGACCAGCTGCACCGACATGGTCGCGAACGACACGAGCACCGAGATCATGCCAGGCGGCGAGCATAAGCTGCTGTTCGAGACGATATTGAGAGTCGCGGGCCACACCGTTGTGCTGAGGTAAGCTGCGAGTTCATCCACCAGCTACCCACCTTCAACGCAGAGAGCTCGGCTTTGAGAGCCGCAATCTGTGCCTCGAATGCCTTTTGCGTTTCGCTGGTGGTGGCCGAGAGCTGCCATCAGCGAGGGATCTTTCAGAAATGCCTACCCTCTTCTGTTCCTCGGCACGGAACAAGGCGTCCTGGTTCTTGATGAAAGCGCGCATCTTCTTCATCTTGTCAGTGGCAGAAGCGACCTCGGTCGTGAGAATGTCGTTCCGCTGCTGCAGGTCGATGATCTGCGCTTGTGCGGTGGGCGGCACGCCGGATTGGTCAAGTGTCAAGCGCAGATCGTTGAGCTTGCGCTCGCGCTCGAGGGCCTCCTGGCTGCGCTCCATGCCCGCTGTCTGCATCTCAATCTTGTCCATCATGAGGCTGCTGTCAGCAGGGCACTCTTATGTGTCGTGCTTCACTCACCGACGGATCTCCTCTAGATGCAGGCGGTCGCGCTCGCGCAGGGTGGAAATTTCCTCCTTGAGCGCGACAATCTGTTCGCCAAAGGTGCTGCTCTCTGCACGTGCCTCGTCGCGGGCGGAGGCGATGATCGCACGCTTGTCCTTGTCCACAAGCGACAGATCCGCCTTCACGGACGTGAGCTGGCGGACAACCTCCTCGTGCGCGTCATCGGTCGCCTGCTTGTCCTTGGCCAGCGCATTGCGCTCCTCGAGCACCTCGTCGAGCTGCTGGCGTAACGCGAGCGCGGTCTGCGTCTCGTTCCCGCCACGGCCCTTGAGAATGTTCTCGAGCTTGGCCTGCGCAAGTAGCATCTCGCGGTTGGCGTCGAGGTAGTCCGTCTGGTACCGTTCGCGTCCCTTGTTGGCCTCTTTGAGGAGCATCTCGAGCGCGGCAACCTTCTCCTGGTCGTCCGAGGGGGCGTGCATCTCCTCGAGCTGGCGTTCAAGGGAACGAATGCGAAGGCGAAGTCTGGTGTGTCAGCGATAATAATGATCAGTTAGCTGCTACTCACTCTCGTTTGCTAGCGCCGTCGCCCTCGTCGCCCCCGGCATCAAGCTCAATGTCCAGCGACGCATCCGGATCTCCCATTCCCTTTTCTGTTCGCCGATTCGGGCCCTGCTCGAGCTCTTTGATACGTTCCTGGTGAATGTGAATCTCGTCGCGGAGACGGTTACGGTCTGATTCCATGTCGACTAGGGCCGTCTGCGCCTCCTCGAGCTGGACGGTGAGCTGTGCGACCTCACGCGCCTGTTGGTTGACCTTCTTCTCGAGCTGCTCGACCTGGCTGCGGTAGTTGTCCACAAGTGCTTTAGACGCACCGAGCTTGCGCAGCTCAATCTCCAGTTCCGAGTTCTTGTCGATCATAATCGCATTCTCCTCCTCGAGCTGACGAAGCTCACGTCGCAAACCGGCGCTGTCCTCGAGCTTCTTCTTGTACTTCTCAATCACGTTTTCGCTCTTGTGCAACCGCTCTTCCACCTGGCTCAGCTCGTCAAGCTGGTCACGCAGCTTGACCACCTCGGCAGACGATCCACGAAGCTCTTCCACGTTCTTGGTCAGCTCGGCGACCTGTGTCTTCTTCTCCTCGAGCTGCTGTTCAATCTCGGCCAGGCTGTCTTCTGCTCGGGCACTGCGGTGTCAGCACTATGGTATCTCGTTGAATATGCCTTACAGATCGGCGCGAAGCACTTCTGCCTCATTTTGGCCCGCCATGGCTGTGCGCGCTGCTTCCATCGATGCCCGCCTGCCTTCCTCATGCGCAGCGTTTGCCTCTGACACCTGCGTCTTGAGCGCCGCCATCTGCTCCGTCAACTGTTCGTAGCGCGTGCGGAGGTCCTCGTGCTCCTGCACGAGCTTATCGCGTTCTTCACGGATCGCGGACGAGGGTGGGCTGGAAGTCAGCAATGCTATCCCTCGTCCACGCACGAGAGGTCCTGCGAGTCCTTGTGGTCGACTTCCGGGCCCTTGGGCAGCGTGTCCATGACCTGGCGTCAGTAACATGCGAGTTTCCCTCTACGGCTGCCAACTCACACCCTCTATGGTCTTCATGAGCTCGACCATGGCGTTCTCGTCGAGCGCCTGAATCTTTGCAATAACACGCTCGTTCGCCGGCCCCATGGCGCCGACGGCCACACACAGCCTGCATATTTGCACGAGGCCCGACTCGCCCTCGGCCGACTTGGGGTTGCGCGCGATGGCGTTGAAGTTCGGCTCGCGCAGCGTCGTGACGGCCAGAGTCGGCGCATTCGGGGCATTCAGCGGGTACGACAGAAGTAATCGGTAGAGACGCTTCCTGGGGGAGTTAGAAGGAGCTCGCTTGGGTAGTCGCCACCTCTACGCACAGAATGTTCATGCGCAGCACCCAGTTGTCCTGGGAACCACTCCCCGAGCTGCGGGTGTGTGCCTTCGGCCCGCCCTTGAAGTGCGTGGCATCGCTGTGGGTCAGTACAAGCTAGGAACAGTGGGCTCGGGAGCGTACATCGAGTGCATGACCTGTAATGTCAGTGATGAGCTTCATGTACTGCTAGAAGCGGGTACTAGCACATACCTCCATGAGGACCTTGCCGTCGGCGAGCTGCTCAAAGGACGTGACACGGCGCGACGGCCGGAACGAATTGAACAGCGCGAGCAGCGCATCCTGCTCGCGGCGTGACATCGTGGCGGAGGTAAGGGCGAGGGCGGAGACGAGGACGGAGGAGCGAACGCGAAATTGCTGGCGTGTCCGATACTGGTATCGATGTCCGAGTGGGTGTCACGACAGAAAATTCAGAGGGCGAGGCCGGCGTTGGTGCCCCGAAAGGGCAGTGGCATGTGGTGGTTGTGAGATGAGATGAGCAAGCGCAAGAAAAGTGCGATGATGGACGGCGGCGAAATGAATCGGGACAAGGGAGGGAGGGTGGGAGATAGACACTGAACCAAGGAGAGCGGAGGCGTTGTGCGCAGATTCGGGTCCGGTTTGCCGAGTGGGTTTTGCCTCTCGGGTGGTCGGTGCGTTGGACGAGACGAGCTGGAGGGAGAATGGAGGTTGTTGCAAAGGGTGTGTTGCAGGTTGCAAGGGAACAAACGATGGATCGCGTTGGACGGGACAGTTGCGACGTTTCCGACACGACAACGTCGAAAGGGACACAAATACAGGAAGCAGTGGAGCCCCACACTATCACGACACTCTGCAACAACAGTTGCCCGTGCCTGCCTCTTCGTACTCACACACACTCTCTCTCTCTGCATCGCGTCGCCTTCTGGAACGAGCTGGGCGTGTCCTCACTTGCATTGATACTTATATATGACGATAACTGAATCTTTTGCTGTTACTCAACATGATCCTCCTCTGCCATGTTTCTCACTTTAAATCACAGACTCCCTCTCAACGACCGTGCTCGCTCCCCTCCGACATTACCCGCTTGCGACTGTACAGTAAATATGTGATTGACCACAAGTGCAACAGGCCGTGACCTCCTACTTCTCTGCGGCTAATGTCATGAATGACTGATCTGAGGCACTTGGGTTCATGGGATCGATACCGTCCATGAACCTTCGGAGCTTCAAGACGAACAAGACGTGCTTCGCGCTGTGCGTGTCAGTCATGTGCGCCGCGACGACTCCCACTGTCGTACTGTCGACAGGCAAATCGCGTTTCAGACGCTCACGTCAAAGTACACTCGGCTCGAGTGCTCGAGGTCGCGTCATGGCGTCTGAACTCCAAGGCTGGGCTTTGGGCCGCGGAGATTCCATGAGCGTCTCATCGGAGCTGCGCCCCCTCCCTAGCCTCTATCTACTGCGGATAACGCGCATGGACCAGAGTTCAGTGCCAGGTGCAGCATTCTCCGTCTCGGACGCCACATGTGTTAGAAGAAGCGACGGGACACTCGACTTGCAGTTTTGTTCTCGCTCCTTGGAGACGTAAGGATGGCGGCGTTTGCCACTCCTCGAGCAAAACACCTCCTGCGGGCTCATGGTGAGGAAGCAGCCACTTTCGTGGGGGCGCGATGCAATGGACAACATTTTGTGACGCGTGACTCGAGTGATCGTTTGAGACCGAGGAGTCTGTGACTGTTCAGTTGTACTCCCCCTCGGCGTCCCGTTTCCTGGTGTCCTCCGACCCCCTTGGCGGCGCACGGGCCTGGTAACACTCGCGACTCGGTCCATGGCCGATATTTGTCTTCAATGCATCATTGTCTCTGTCTGCAGCCAGCGAGCCGCCTTCTACTTTAGGCCTGCTTCGCGTCGGAACGGAGCCCCGAGATGGAACAGGGATTCGGAAGATGTGAAGGGGAGCATCAAGGATGTACAAGCAGATGCAGACGAAACCCATGTTCGGCGCGTTCCAGGCCTTGTCGCCATGTGAGTATCCTCCAGAGCCATCACCGAACACTGATTGCACAGAGTAATGTGCGCTGCGTGGTGTGTGCGTTGTGCGATGTGCGATGTCGATGTGCGGTGTGCGATGTGCGTGCGCATGCGGCTGGATTCGTCCCAATCCTCCGGGTTCACCGAACTCGGGGAACTGTGTCCGAGATCAATCCGGGGCATCCGGGGCCAACCTTCACTGCACGTGCAGCATAACACCTCCGCAGTGTACGACCTCCAGATCTTCACCCGCATTCATTCCTCGCTGTGCACTTGCTGCAGTGGACAGCGGTGCTGCAGTGGTGGTTCGGATGCGGTGTTCGAAAGGTCGTGAGCGGATCCGAGGCCACGACCTGTGAGCTTGGAGACATGCACTCGGGCGACTGTTCGGTGGTCTCCAGCTTGGCGAGCTTGACGGCCGCCGGCTTTGCCGTGTGTCTTGTCTGGCACAAACACATCGAACCCGACTGATGCGGTCACAGCTCACAGCTCATGCAGCTCACAGTGGGGTCTGTAATCAGGTCCGGCCTCTGCATAATGGCACAATGTAGGTTGGCATTCCTCATCAGTCTCACCTCCCAACCCCTGCGCCTCGCGCCCTGCGTCCTCGGCCTCGGCCTCTCCACATCATGTATGTAGTATCACGCTTCGTTTACATGCAGTCGTATCCCACGGGTTATTCAGACTGCCACAAGGCGGATCAGCATCGGTGGCGGCCGTGTAGTGTAGATGTTGATTATTAATAGCCCGAGGCCCCGAAATTATGAATTGCTGCGACCAGTGAGTGGTGAGATTGGTGAGACGCGGCGTCGAGGCGATCCAGATAGCCAAAGACATCCAGATGCAGAGCTCGCGATACAGAAGATACAGAACAAATCAGGGGTCGGGGTCGAGGTCGGGAAATCCAAAACAGCTGGCTTTTGGGCTTGGGCAGCGATCTGGGCGATCTGCGCCAGCTGCGCCTTAGACGACGGCAAGGCGGCGTCAGCAGGCGGCGGCTGAATTGATGTGCTCGCTCACGCAGTGCCCGAAATCCGGGCAGGTCGGGCGCCGCTGGAGCGACGTCGGGTGCGGACGGAGTGGGTCATATACATGCATACGTTCGCTCATGTCGGTGCCGAAGGGACGACGCGGCCCGCGGCCTTGGTAGCTTGGTATCGGTCAGGGAGAGCGGGAAACGGACAGGGTAGAGGTCGCGGGGCCGCCGGAGGGGTTGTAGTTGCTTACAGTACACAGTCGAAAAAAAAAAATAATTAAGAATGTCTGCATTTGGATTTGTTTGGATTGTTTTTGGTCAGTTCTCTTTGGGTTGCTTGGGTCCATTGGGTCAGCTGCTGAAGCTTCTGGGCGGGTGCCTCTCATACCGCTCTCAGCGATCTCAGCTTTTGCGGAATGTCTGAGACAGTGCACTGTGCACAGCTGTTCATGTACATCAGCTGTACTGCTGTGCTTGTGGGAGACTGGGACTCTTATTAGAACAGTGTGGGTTCAGCATTAGCAGAGTGGGCACGCGGAGGAGGATGATCTCGGAGAAGTACGACGACAAAGCACATCCACTGATTCCTGCTAGCGCGTTTGCGCCCAGTCAGCCATCAGCCATCAGCCATAGTACCATTGTGCCATTGTGCCATCAGCCATAAGGTCAGTGGATCAGTGGCAGCGTCGGAGGCCGAGGTTGTCCACACGGCTCCGACCTCTCATTCCCTCGCCCTCGGGAGAGCCGGGGAGGGCACGGGGGGCGCGGCACGAGGCGCATGCCGTCGGGGACTGAGTGACTGGCCTGAAGGGCACGCATGCCAGCTTATGCAGCTCACTGGATCAATGCGCTGCCGCGCTACCGCGGTGTCGTCCACATGGCGCGCACCGCGTCCGTTCTCAGACCCCGCGAGTTATATATACACCGCCGTTCGATGCATCCCCCATCCCCACAGCCCCGCATAGCATAGGATAGCATCCAGCTTCTCAGCATCGATAATTGATCATTGAGCCCCGCGCACCGTTCTCTAACCCTGCCGCGCTTGGCAACAACCCCCCATCACTCGTATCTCGATCGCCTCGATTGACGGAATATCAACGGATATCCCGCCATTTCCTGTCTCGCGACAGCACTTTCCCAAGCGCTCGACCCTCGGGTCTACCGTATCAGTAAGTAGCCATATCTTCCATCCTCATTCGTCCTTGCACCATGCATGCGCGCTGTGGTATGGGCGGAAACCCATACACACGCAGTGCACCACAGGCCACGGTGAACCTGAGAACGGGGGTGGCTGCCTGGCGGCGCCCGGCGGGCACTGTGGCACCCGGCAACACCGACGCCCGGGAACGCCGAGCCGCCAGTCGCCACCTCTTCCGCTTGCGGCCTTGTGATGCTCGTAACACTGCAGATGTGCAGATACGTGATGGCGGCCTTGGTCTAAGTCCTGTACTGTGGTACTGTGGCGCGGCGCCGGACGCGGAAGGTGGAACGAGGTTGCCCAAGGCGGCCGAGGCGGGGKGGGTGCAGTGCAACGTCATATTGCCTCCACACCGCCGTGCGCCCTCATGCCTCACTCAGGTGGCGGTGGACTGAGCTCAAAGCTGTCTCAAGGCGTTGATGCCTCAAGGCCGTCGCGTCGTGTCATGCATCCATGGAGGCTAGAGAGAACAATATAAAGACGAACGCGTTACTCTTTTTACAGATGTACTGACTGCAGAACAGACTATCCACGCTCATCGACTAGTGTTTGTCCATCTACATTTGATTGTCTCACAAAGTTTTGGGGAACGATCCGACTGCTTCGACGACACGACAAAGGCCTCTGGGCGATCGCGAACCAGCCCCGCAGTGCAGCGAGAATCCACAAACACACTCACACGATCCCAATCCCATATCCCACATCCCACAACACATCCCAATTCCATCCTCGCCCCCACAGAGCTACACAGGATATAAGACGCGCACCGCAATGCGTCTCTCCCTGCCAACACCCATCCCCATCCCCGTCGCCTTCGACAAGCGCGACCTGCCATCCACTTTCCAGACCTCTTCCGCGAGCGGAAGCTCAAGCAGCACGCGCTCGCCCGCCCCCGAGCCAGCATCACACACCCGCTCTCACTCCCACTCACACCACAACCACCACCACACCCCTTCCCACTCGATGGGCCGCCCGCGCCTGCAGCGCACTCGCTCCCCCAAGAAACCGGCACGCACGTACTCGTCGTCCTCGTGGGACGGCACGACCATCTTTGACATGGCGTGCAAGGAGCCGTGTGGGGGCACCGCGCTCGGCAGCAATGTGAAGGGTGAGTGACCGCGTTAGCGAGCGGCGCGCGACGCGGAGACGCTGCTCGGAGAGCAAGTGATCGTGTGAGCGAGGGACAACAGGAAGGGAACCCAGAAGCCGAGAGACTATTTCGGGCTCAACCTCGTGGTGCATGTGGGAAACTGCTCATCTGCTCGACGTCTGGAAGGCCTAGTGCGCCTAGTGCTTCTTCCCGCCGCTCGCGCTCTCCGATCTCCGAACGCTTCTAAGCGCTCAACTGTTCTGTTCATCCGCTGACCGCAGGCCCCTGCAAGCCCATCGGCCGGACAGACGGCGTGATCATCTGCTGGTGGTGCTGCCGCTGGCTCGGGACCTTTGAGACGTGGTCCCCGCCGCGCAAGCCACCCCCGTTCAAGAGCGTGTACGACTCGGAGGAGGACATCCGGGATGAATTCTACGCGTAGCCAGCAAGAAAGAGCACCGAGAGAGCTCGACGCACTCAAAGTATAATCCCCGAGCCACCCAAACTGTACCAACCACGACCAACACCAGCACCGACGCCAGCATCACCACCAGCACGACACCCCAGCACATGTACCCACCCCGCGACACACCTGTACATCCATTACCCCCATCACGATTCCCTGTTGCCACAGCACGGGACCCAAGCCGAGGTTCCTCCATTCCCAGATTGTAGACCGATACTGAGTAGTATTTCCCCACAGGTAGCACAGATGCAGATGCAGATGCAGATGCAGATGTTTACTTCCCCGTTCCCCAAACTTTCCATGAATCAAAACATGATTCGATGTGCAACTGTAAATAGTGACACAGGCACTGCACACAGTGCAGAGAGCACAATACACCGCGAGCGCGCCATTTCAGCGCCACTGTTGCAGAGCGTGTACGCCTTACACGCTTGCATTGTTTGTAATGGTGTATTGTTCAAACAATGGATGTTGATCCGATACAGTAGCCACGGGTGACAAGATAGGAAGGGGTCAAAGAAAGTGACGTTTGGATGGCAAGTATGCATGTTGTTCCGCTGCCGGTTCCGTCCACTCGGGCACTACCTCACGCCGGGTGTTTGCTTGGGTGGCCAGGGGACAGGATACCAGGATGACGTCGCTGCCCAGAGCGCCACGGTGAGCTTATTGTTGTTGGTTTCTTATTACAGGATTATACAGGAGCGCGTCAGTGCTTGGCACAGCTCCACATGCAGGTAGTGCATACAGCTGCGGCGGCCATCTAGCTGGGCTTGCATAGATGCAGGGATGGACCAATGTCACCGACGAAAGCGAGGCGCGAAGCACTAGTCGTCAGCACTGGGAATGAATTGATATCGGCGGGGACACTTGACGCTGGTACGCGGGGCGTCCACTCACGTCGCGCGCAAAGTGATTCATACCGCGCCTGTCTGAGTGGCTGATATGCTGACAGATCGAACAAGTGATGCCCGAGGCCGGACCGGAATGCACCATCGGACATCTCGGAGTTGAGCAGGCCCTGCCTCGGTCAACGAGGTACTGCGACGGAATCAATTTGTAGGTTTCTTGGTGATCTCGGCGGAACGGCCCTGTTCGGCTCTTGTGCCGTCTGAATCTGCCACCCAGAGATTTAGAGGGATCTGGCCGATCTGGGAAGTGCTAGTACAGGTGTGCGCCTAGTATTGAATGGTACGTATAGCGCATATGGTGGTGGGCAGCGTTGGAAACAACCAAAGACGTCCATCTCTGCGCCATCAGTGCAGCACCCTCCACCGTCGCACGCTCCGTTCCGGACAGTCTAGATGCTATTTCCATTCCCTCTCGACGTTGTCGCAGGTGGCCCACAGAGGAGCCAGAGAGGCAGTCACCACCGTACAAGTGCAGTCAAGCCACACGGTGTGTTCCTGTAGCCTTGGTCGGGCCAATCAGGTTGCGTCTGATTGAAAACCGAGGCACCTCACCGTAGCTTGTGGTCGAGCTTGCATCGGGCAGTGCTCCGCCCGCCCGCCCACAGTGAGCCGAATTCGTCCGCAACGAGTCGTTCCAGTTCACACCCCACCCCACTCCACAGAGCGACCCATTCATTACACAACCACAATCCACAACCTTACTCGTTCTCTCCATCATCCACTCCATCCACACACACACCTATCCACCACAACAATGTCAGCAGCACCCAGCATGCTCCGCCTCGCACCCCGCCTCGCGCGCACACTCACCCCGGCATCGCGCGTCGCCCACCGCTTCCAGTCAACGCTCCCCACCCGCGCCGAGCACGTCGCCACCCCCATCCGTGCCGCGCCGAGCATCTCCCTCATGTCCGCCAAGCCGGCCTCGGCGTCCACTTCTGCCTCTGCCTCTGCCCCGAGCACTGCCACCGCATCGGGGTCCGCGTCCACCTCTGCCTCGGCTGGAACCACCGCCAGCCCGGCAGGCGACAAGGCGCCCGCACCCCGCAGGCGCCAGATCAAGTCGAAGAAGGCAGCCCTTACGATGGTGAGTATCCCCACCGAGGTTCTAGACGTTTTGCCCACCTCACCATTCACTTTCCTGTGACCCGTACTCACTCCAGACCCCCGAGGCGATTACCCGCCTTCGCGCACTTTCCTCGAACCCGACCGAGCCCAAGCTGCTGCGCATCGGCGTCAAGACCCGCGGATGCGCAGGCATGGCGTACCACCTCGACTATGTCGACCCCCCGGGCGGCAAGTTTGACGAGGTGGTCGAGCAGGACGGCGTCCGGGTGCTCATCGACTCGAAGGCGCTCTTCTCGATCATCGGATCCGTCATGGACTGGCGCGATAACCGCCTCTCGGCGGGCTTCGTCTTCGACAACCCGAACATTGAGGACACCTGCGGCTGTGGAGAGAGTTGTGAGTGTCTCGAGGGACCCCGGTGGAGCGGCTGCCCCAACGTGGATTACAGCCGTCACCTGCCGGGTCGCCTCCGTACGCTTCTGACACCGCTAACATCCAGTCAACATCAAGTTCTAGACCACCTAGAATCGCCCATTGCCTCTCATCCTCATTTCAGCACTTGTCTCGCACGCCTCATTTGTCCGTCTCATACATACCACTGGCATCACATGTACAATTTGACAATTTGTTACTCCGCGTACGGTCGCAGGCGCATCTAACTTGAGCATCGGGATTGCTGACACAGGACGGTCGCCGCAGTGGCGCGCGCACACCCGTGTTGAGCAGTGGCGACTGGCACTGACCGACCCGAGGACACACTGCCGTCCGACCGACGCGCACCGTTGTCCGACCCAATCCGAGGACATGAGGAATGCTGATAACGCCAGATGCGAGCTTTCCCGCCACTAGAGACACAGAGCCCAACACACTAACACATCCTCGCTAGTGACCAGTGACTTGGCAAATGTACCGCTGTATGACATGTAACCCAACTAAGCCCAGGCTGATAGCAGCAACTCAGCCTCCTGGTTCAGAGCACGAGGCGCCTGAACAGCGTATGCCGCCGCACACCTGGCCCGACACCCTGGATCTCAGTGGAGCACGGAATGGTTCATGTGCCAGTTCGTTCAAGACTGGGCGGTACAGACTCGTGCCGAAGGACGGCAGCACTCCGCCCTGTTCCACCTGGGAGCCACAGTGCTTTCTCAACACTTCATGCAGGACTGGATGGACGACAATCCGGGAAACTGCCGAGTTGGGAGTTCCATCGTGGTCGACGGAGCCGGGCTCTGACACACCCAGTCTACCCATACTCCACACTGAGGCGGGGTGCTTCAGCAGGCAGCTGCTGATTCCTCTGAGAGCCATATTGTATTGTATAACGTATAGGCCCCTGGCCCTATGTGGGATATCTGTCGACGAGCAGTACGTGTTATGCAATCATGCGGATGGCAGTACCACCGCCTCATCGGGACCGGTCCGGCCAGGAGTCCGGCCCCTCAACGGTGTCGAGCACGGCGAGAGAAGCCACTCTGTGGGCACGTCGGTTCCGCGCCTTTTGGGTGGCGAGCATAGGTGTTCCCCATTCTGCCAGAATCCCAGTAGACGATATGCTCGAGGACTCCGCCATTGGAGTTGAGAACCCCGAGAATGACGCCGTCTAGGACGTCATGCAGAGATCATGCGCATAGAAGCAGCATTGCTCATATTGCTCCGTACCAACATCGAGCACAAAAAAGCGCAGGCTGTACTTCCCAGGTCTTGGAGTCTTGGGGGCGCCATACCACGTGGTGCCACTCGCCCAATTTCCGCAAATCCCGCCCACCCAGGACTCTCCCGCCTGGCGGTCCGCCACTCACCGCGAGCCTAGTGCACATCACGGCCTGGCGACGGCGTTGCGGGTCATCATCTCGGACGACGAGCTCGCCATCATCGACATCACCACCATCATCACCACAGCACCATGTCGTCGCTCTCACGGACGATTAACCACGGCCGCGCGCTCGGGTTCCGGGGGTGGATCCGCGCCATGAAGTGAGCGAATCCGGGTCGGGGAGCGGGGACCGGGGAACGCGGTCGACGCCGGGACGATGGGCGCGGCGATGGGAAACGGTAGCGGTACCGGCGACGGCAGCGCAAGGACACGGATCCGACGGCACGCGCGGCGCGATATTGTGTCGAGGGCGGACTTGGTGCCCGCTGATGGCGCGAGCGCACGCCGTGCGGGGACGGCGCGCGGGGAAGGCGTGCGGGTAACAGCTGTGCCGGATGGTCCTCTGAACGCACCTCGTCCCGCTGGACGTGTCCGCTCGTGGTCTCTGCTTGTTGCCAGCACCGTGACCTGCCGCGAAGACTTGTCTTTGAACCCCAGCTGCCAGCTGCCCCAACTGCCCACTTCAACCGCCCTCGTGTTCATCGCGCCCGCTCCACACCGCCCACCTGCCACAGGATTGCGCTGACGACAGGTACATCGGTGACGAGAAGAAAGGCCGCCTCGGTGGGTATCGCGAATTGCGCGAGCTGGGAGATCGGGGTGGAGACGGGGATGAGGTGTCGGAGCGAGGGGCGGCGTTGGAACGGGAGGACGTGGGATGGGCGGAGAGCACGGGGCGGACGATGGTAGGGAGGCCGAAGCGCAGAGCTCGGGACTGGGAACCAGTGCACGGGACCCAGGAGCGAGCTGGAACGGTCTTCTCAGCTCCGCTGTTCGTGATCTCGTCGATATCTTTCGAGGCAGCCAAGAACCACTTCCAGCGCCCCATCCCCTTTACCCGCCCACCGTACCCATGACGCACTCTACAATCTACATTCCCCCATGCTAACGTCCAGTCGGCACCGACGAGTTTGGCAACAAGTACTACGAGCAGCTTGACGCGACCATCGAGTCGCCCGGCCGTCAGCGCTGGGTCGACTACGCGCAGGACGACTACAACGCGTCGCAGGTCGCGCGCGGCTGGTTCTCGTGGCTCTCGCACATCCGCAAGGACCCGCCGACCGAGGACCCCGTCTACCAGGCCTCCAAGCAGACCTGGCAGGTGCCGTACAGGGAGAACCTGTGAGTTGGGAGCGCGAAGCGCGGAGCGCTGGGAATGGAGCTGGTGGTGGAAACCCGAAAGCGTCTACCACCGAAATCCTTCCCTGGCCACAGTACCCGTAACCCCCACTGACATCCAGCACCGGTACCCGCGGCCGCTTTGTCACCTACTCGACCACGGCGCCCAAGATCCACACCTGGGAGCCTACGGTCAAGCCCCGCGCATAAGCCAGGGGGAAGACATGCATAAACTAGCAATGAGATGGATGATTACATGCCGGAAGGTTGGGAGGTGGGGTAGATGGGCGGGTAGGCGACAATAATTCGATCCAGAGTTCAGAGGTCGTTATCGTCAGAGACTAGGTAGAGGGATCTGGGATCACGTCTTGCCGCCGAACCATTTTCCGAGGCGCTCCCACCACCCCGCTCTGCGGCCGAGATTGACCTCCGTGGGTGTGTCGTCACCCTCGCGCGCGCGCCGCTTGAAATCGCCGGGCAGCTCGACCTTCTTGGCGCTCCACAACCCGCGCCGCGCGCGTCTAAAGTCAGTGCGGAACAGCGACCGGGGCCAAGAGGGCAGCCAGAAGAGCAGAATGGCCCTCGGCAACACTCACCTCGCCTCGTCCTCGATCGCCTGCATCCGCTCGAGCCCCCACGGCCCATACTCGCTCCCGCCCTGGGTGTACACGACCGCATGGCCCTCGCGGAGCATCATGAGCGGTAGGGGCTTGTCGCGGAGCACCCGGCGCGGAAGGTACGGTACGCCGACCTGGGATGAGCACCAAATGGGAGTTATCTACCCACTATACGCCCGTACTGGTCCTTGCGGAGAAGCTGGCACTTGATCCGCCGCCCAAGGATCGTACGCGAGAGCCACTCGAGCGACTCCTTTGCGTGCGGCTGCGCAGGGTTGCCAAAGTGCGCGAGCTCGGGCGCGTCGACGCCTGCGATCCGGATCGAGAGCGTGTTGTCCTTGAGTTCTGGACAAGAAAAGTAAATATCACAGTGGGATAGATGTCAGTTTGGAGTTCGGCCGTCAGCATTCAGTAGGGGTCATCTCGTCAGACACCCACCCTTCGCGGTGCGCGGGACACGGCGCAGCTTGAGCGGCGCGCGCCAGAACGGCCCGGGGGTATGGTACATCCTGAACCCGTCTGGGGTCAGCAATCTAGCACCAATCCTCAACTCACCGCCGTCCCCGACACGCGTGACGATGCCGCTGATAAACGGCCGGCGCGCAAGTATCGCCCCCGTGACAGCATCGGCATTCGCAATGCGCCGGAACCACCGTCGGTACGCGGCCACACTCGCGAGGGTCAGGCCCGTGGCGCTGACGGCGGAGATGATCGCGACCGTGCGCGCGTCGGCGGCGTGCAGGTATGCCGAGGCGGTGGAGGCGGCGGACGCTGCCTGCGCCGAGACAGAGTTGAGTACCGAGCGCGCGTCCTCGGACGGCGAGGGCGCGTAGTCCTCGTACGCGTGTGGGCGTGGTGGCATGTGTGGATGTGGGTGGGTGTTGCAGTTGCACAAAGTTGGGAGCTGTTGACACTTGCCTGCACCCTATGTACCAGTGATCCAGTGAAACGTCATCCTCTGAAACTCCAACTCAGTTCTCCTCTTGCCTCCACCCATTCATCCACCAAGCACCATGCCTGCGCTTCCCCTCCGCCCCGCCCCAGACCCAACACCGACGCTCTCGACGCTCTCGCGCACCCTATCTGATGTGCGCACGTTCCAGCTCCCCCGCCTGCGGGGATGCACTACTTCGCTAGCGTCCGATCTCGCGGCCGAGGCGCGCGCCGACCTCGAGGGCGTGCGTTCCGGCCTCGAGGAGAGCCGCGAGGCGTGCGAGGCCCTTCCCGAGGCGAGCCGCGCCGCCGTGCTCCAGATGTGGGAGGGCGTAGAGGAGGAGTATCTTGCGTACGTGGGTAGTGTCTAGTGTTGTGCTGATCCCAGTGCGCGGGACGAATTCCGCGCGGCGCTCGTCGAGTCGAAGCGCGCGACTGTTGCTGCGGCGCGTAAACACGAACTCTTGGACCCCCCGCCGGATGAGGTGCCCCGTGCGGAACCGGTCGTCGGCGTTGGGTGAGTGGAGAATAGAATGGGTGGCGCCGCGCTGACCACCAGCGGGGACGACGCGCTGCAGACCAAGACGAACGAGGTCACGGATGCGATGCGGCGGACTGCGCAGCTCCTCCAGACCGAGCTGGAGCGGAGTGTACTGAGCACGCAGATGCTTGGTGAGTGGGAGAGAATCGAGGAGATATCTTCAACGCTTGCATTCAACATCATTCAAACACTGCATTCAACATTGCCCTTCCTCTCCTTTTCGTTGCTACTTCCTTTTAATGCTAACTTCCAGACGAGTCGACACGCACGCTGCGCACGACACACGGGCTGTACGACAACTACACGGCGCTTCTGACCACCTCGTCGCAGCTGGTCCGCGCGCTCGAGCGCGCCGACTGGTGGGACCGCGTGCTGATCATGTCGGCGCTGGGCTTCTTCCTCCTCTGCGTCGCGTACATTGTTAAGCGGCGCGTCCTAGACCGCGTGGGCGGGCTGGCCGTGTGGTGGGTCGGCGGGAGCTACCGTCTCCTGAAGATGATTGGAGGCGGAGGCAGCGGGGCCAGCAGCGCGGCTGGGGCCGCCGGAGGGGCGGTAACTCAGGCTCGTGACGGGATAGTAGGCGGTAGTGTAGGCACGAGCGCCGCTGCCGCCGCCAGTGCCGCCGCTGCTGCTGCCGCCGCCGCGGCCGCCGGAGCCGGAGCCAAAGTCGCGGGCGTCGGCAGCGGTGTACGCGGGCGTCTTGCCGGTGCCGGTGCTGACGCTCCCGGCGAAGATATTCGCGCTCTCGTGGCCGACATTGAAGCCAAAGTCGGTGTCGCGCAGGTCGGGACCGACTCCGCCGCCAGAGTCAGCCATGTACCTGTTCCAGAGGTCGGAGCGGGCAAAGGCGCGGTCGAGGAGCAGGATGGGGATGCACATGGCGAGCAGGCCGAGCGTGGAGAGGAACGCCAGCGGGCCGAGGAGCGTGAAGGGGTTGCGCGGAATGGTGGTGGACGTGCAGAGGGGGTGGCTCGCGAGGAGGTGAGGGTCGAATTGTAGATTTTACATAGATGGGAGCGCTGTCTGTCATGCATGCCGCTTCTTGAGGTCGAGGTGGTCCGTAGCTGGCTCTGGCTCAGTCGTCGAGCAAACGGCTGACGGCTGCAAGATGAACTTCATGACGACCCCGTCTCATTTCCATTGTGCAGATCACTTTGAGCGAGATCAGAGATCACAGGATCGCCACGCAACGGGTTAATGATCATTGCGCTGCTTGCACTTTAATCCCTCACAAGACCTGGAGACAGAGCGGACAGCGATGCCCACCGACACTCGGCCGCCAGCTCCGCATCTGCCCCCTAACAACGCTGCTACGGTCCTCGACAGTCCCTCCGTGTCCGACACAGAATGCATACTACATGGGTTCTATCTCCGGCTCTATCCTGTGGTGTGTAGCTCGTCTCGGTCCAGTCTTCATCCTCGCACATCCGCCCTTCGAGCCGGGCTCGATCGTCGTGACGTCATGTCGTCCATCATGCCACTGCCGAGTCATTAGTTGTCAACGGGCTAAACAGCAATTTTGCGCTGTCTGGCACCTCGCCCGTCGTGCTGTGCGGCATCACTCCATGTGCTGCGTAGCCGCGCGACCGCACACTCAGTGCTGCGCCTTCTGCACGGGCACGATCCGCGGGAGGGGGACCTGCGTACCGGGCTGCGAAGGCACAGACGACTGGGGTCGCGGCTGAGATACCGTCTGAGCACGCTGGGGTGGCTGGGCGACAGGCGGGTGATGAGCAACTTGGGTAGGGACAGTCCGGGACGGAGCAGATTGGGCCACGGGCGGCTGCTGGGCGACCTGGGTCGGGACGGTCTGAGCCCTAGTCTGGGCCGGGGCGGGCTGGGCCGCGGCGGGCTGGGCCGCGGCGGGCTGGGCCAGGACGGGCTGGGACGGGGTAGGCTCTGCCAGAGCGGCCCCTGCAACACCCAAGGGCGACTCCTGCATCGATTGTGCAAGCATCGGAGACTGCATGCTCGGCGAGGGGCTCACAGGCGGGGCCTCAATGACCGGAGCCGGCATGTTGCGCGTCGGGGTCGCAGATCCCGCGGTCGAGGGTCCAGGGACGCGGCCGTTGAAGATAAACTTGCGCACCTCCTTCTCCAGCTGCGCAACGTCCTTTGGCAGACTGCATGTCAGTGACGTTTCCCTTCGGAAACCTACTTGTCAACATCCAGGCGGGGCATCCACTTGTCCCCGACGGGCTTGAAGAATCTGCTCTGGGGGGCGGGCTCGCCGTTGGCTTCGCGCTGCGCACGGAGTTCGCGTTGGTGCTCCTCCACTGCCGACTTTGCGGCCTGTGCGGCGTTCATGTCGGAAAGCTTGATCGCCTGCGTGAGGTTTGACCAGAGTCGCCGGCTCTCGTTCTCCTCCTGTTCAGGCTCGGGGAGCACCGACTTTGCAACCGACGACGCGTTTGCCGCGTCAAACAACGTCGTCTTCTTGCCCGTCTCCTTGTCGGTAAAATTGATGGCACCACTCCACATGCCCGTCACCTCGCCAAGGTCGCTCCGCCCCGGCCCCTTGACCTTACCGGCGATCTGGTTGTAGCCACCAGAGATCCAGCCCTGTGTGTCAGTTGATGCGACTAAAACCGCCTAACTCACCTTGGTCTTAAAGTCGACGTCGGCCGAGTAGTCGGTGGACTCGTTCTTGATCGTCGACAGGTCTCCAAGCTCGAGGACCATCTTGCCAAACAGGATACCGCGGGCGTACGTGTTCGGCATCGAGATGCAGTACTCGCCGTCCTCCGGGCGGTCCAGTAGGCGGATGCGGTCCTCGCCCTCCATGATGGTAGCCGCCGAGTTGCCCAGGAACTTTGACTGGATTGTCAGAAGAGAGCAAGACTATCGTACCACCGCGCGGTGACACCGAGTGACTCCGGGTGAACCCGAAGCACAGTAAGCACGCACCTTTGGCTTGAGTTCTCCGGTGATCAGAATACCGTTCTTCGGCGAGACGTAGAAGAAAGCCGAGATCGGCGGATGGTGCGACACCTGCTCAGCGACATAGTAGCCCTGCGACCCGTCCTTGTAGTAGTACGTGCAGCGGAAGAACTCGTTGAGAATGGGGTTGTACGGCTTCTTGACGCTAATCCGTCAGTTGAGATCATAATGATAACGGCCCAAGCATGTCGGAGCTCCAGCTTCCATGTAACGCGGCAGCCAAGACTTTCCGAAATGGGCGCTTGGTGCTGTGCCGGAAAGAAGGACCGCAGCGACACTCACCCGCGAGGTTTTATGTGCCATCCTGAGAGGTAAAACGTCATCACGCGGAAGAAGCGCTGGCGCGCGTCCGGGTCATTTCCGATGCTGCGAGTCAGTACATGCCGTCATGGGATAAACAGTGATCCAAGCACCAGGGCGGGAAGCACAGCACCAAACGCAACAGCACAAAGGGTTGGCGGGCAGTGAGGAATGGGCAGGAGAGACGCCCACCAGTGGGAAGAGAAACCGGGAGTAGTGCAGATGGCCTCTTGGCGACATTTATTTCGGGCGGGAGGATGACCGACGCGTCTGACCTCAGCGGGCAGCAGCGCTTCGAGGGCTCGCGCGCCGGCGTGTGTGGCCATGGAGATAGCCCATCGCCCGCCGTGCGACCTGACCCCTCGGAGGCCTCGGAGCCCGTGCCGCACATGGCCGCCGTGATCCTGAATCCCACTGCACCCTGGCGTGCGCTATCGGCCATTCGGCCCCCATGCCTCGGCTAGAATCCCTGCCTCGGCCGCCTACTTACCCAAAGATGAGGTCGGGGTGCGAGAAAAAGTCGGTGATACGTTCCAGCAGACTACGGGGCTCGAGGACGAACGTCGGGAGCGCAATCTTCGTGAGGTCCATACCGGGACGCACTTCGGTCAGCGGATGAAGCCATGCCTGCATGATTTTTCGAGGAGCGGCGCGCTGGGGTGGAGGCAATGAGGGAGTGAGAAGGAGTGATGATACGTCGCCCTGCTCGTGCATGATTCCCGACTACAACAAGCGGAGAGACGGGCGATGTGAGAGTGAAGTGAGGCGGTGGCAAGCCCAGTCTCGGGCTTCGCGAGGGCGTGCGGGATTACCGCGGCGCCCACGTTCGTTATTCATCGCCACCCCATGGCGCGCCACCACAATCGGTCCCGACATCTGGTTACTCACACTGCGAGATGAGGGCCATGAGGATGTTGCCCTCGTCCTTGTCGAGCGTCGAGGTGTCCGCCTCCTCGCCTTCCGGGGCGGTGTCCTTGGGCGAGTCTTTGGACGCAGGCAACGCGGACGCGCGGCGCGCACCGCGGCTGCCAAGCGACAGCGATTCCATGCCCTGCGAGAGAAGGCCCATCGTGTAGAGGGATAGTGGTGGCGGTGGTGTTGAGCGTTAGTGGTGTATTGGCGGTGGTTGATGGTCGACGCGCGGCACGAAATATGCAGAATATGTAGACCGAGACGAAGCGGCAAGGGCAAGAGAGGCACGAAGAGCGATGACAGTATTTCTGGGACTTGGGGGCCGAAATAGGATTGCGGTGAAACAGCCACTGGTGGTGTGTGGAGATGGGGTTTTTCCGATGACCAAGAAGGGATCGAGGGCAGCGAAGGGGGGTGAGTGATGGCAAAGAGGGAGTCAAAGAGAAAGAATTGATGAGGCTGGGGATAACGATGGGGGAAGGGGATGAAGATGTAAAGAAACGGGACAGGGGGGAAGATGGAGCCGAGTGCACTGATGGTAATACTTTAAAGGGCCCCAGCCCACCCACAACATTTTGTGCTTTTGGCCCGATGACGCTGGCCATATGACCACTCGTGCTGCATACCGAACCATCGCCCGACACCAGTATCAATCACCCACACATAGTCTCATCAATCGGCATGCATGCATGCAGCACGTCGTGTGACAGATGCACACGAGAAGCCTACAAGAGTACAAGATAGAAGCCCATGCATCACATCACACAAGTGCACAAAGGCGCTACAGAGCTGCCTGGGTGCACAAGCGCGTCGTCTCCTGTGCTGTGGGGATGGAACGTGCTTTTTCTCGAGTGGGTCGGCGGCACGCTCCGCCAAACACGGGCGGGGCCCGCTTTTGCTCGCTTTACAATCTTGGCGGCTATTACTGGGTATCTGTGCGCGTCCTTTGCCCTTGGCTCCGCTCTCGCTTCCGTGAACAGCACGGAGTGGGGGGCATGTACTGTACAGCTTCAGAGCCGTTGCTCGCCGCTCGTCACAGCATCTGCCCAGCCTCGCGAGCAACCGCAAGCACTCAGTAAACATCAGCAATAGCAATGGTGATCGCTACCACAATGCTGGTAGCTGGTATACGGAACGCCGCAACAGTCGCGCGCACCACAATCTCGCATAAACTTTTCCTCGATCGTTTTGGCGTCCGTCGCAAATTCCGGCCTCTGCTCGGGATTGCAGTGGATCGAGCACGCTACGTCATACCTCCCCTCCGCTCGCGGTCCTCGGTCCTCGGCCCTCGGTCCTCGGCTCTCGGCCATGCCGCCGCCACTGCCGCGGCACAGGTGCACCACAGGCCGCGGCCGCCGTCCGACGGCACGACGCACTACGGTAATAGGCAATAAGGGTCGTCCTATGTGCCAGGCGGCTCCACAGAGACCGATTCAAGGCACAAACCACCGCCATCCACTATCTGATTCTCAGTGCCTTGAAGACACGGTTACGTTTGATACATGCACCTCGTGGTGTAGGACTAGATTTCTATAATTCCGCTCCGGGCTCCGCAATGACATACTCGCTTGGTCACCATCTAATCCAAGCAAGTCTACCATCCGGCATCGCTCGCTGTGCTCCGATGGCTGCTTGCGCTGCTCATCACGCGCGGTGTGTCCTCGCCGCGCGACAGCGACAGGGGAAGAACGCTCTCGTCCTGGATCGACTTCTTGAGGTACACTTCGTCGCCCTGGATGTCAACAAATGTTCTGACGCACGTGTGCGCTTCTCGTTCCGCGTTGCGATTACACAACACGCGTCCAAAACACTTACCTCAAGCGGAGTCGTCGAGAAGGTGAGGCCCTTGTCAAAGTGCTTGGACAGGCACTTCTCCGCCACGGCCCAATCGACGTGCGAGGTGAGCTTCTTGCGTGGCTGAACAGTGAGGGAGTGGCGCTGTGGGTGAGCATGCTTCCTGTAACAACTCGAAACTCACGGCATCGACGTTCGAGTCGAGAACGGCCGGCGAATGCGCGCCCTCGGAGATGGAGAGGCGGATGGAGAAGTCCTTGTGCTGTTGACCATTCTTGGTCGACAGCTTCTCCCACAGCTCGATCGTGACATGCGAGCAGTAGTCGAGCTCGGGAATTCGGACATTGCTGAACGGCAGACCCGAAGCGAGGAGGAGGTGCACAAACGTCGTGATGTGCGACTCCTTTGTGAAGTAGAAGCACGCCAAACTCTTGCCGGTCGTCTTGGCCTCGTTGAGGTCGTGCCATACTTTCCTCAACAGGGGCAGCGAGGTAAGGACGCCAATCTCCTCCTTCGTCTCCGCGTCGTAACCGTACTCCTGGGGCGCAACGAGGTCGAACAGGGCCTTTGCACGAGCATACAGCTCATGCAGTCGGCGGTCCTGGTGCTCTGCACCTGCACGCGACGCAAGGCCCTTGCCGGCAGGGTCGAAAACGGCAAAGAGGAAGTTACGGTTGTGCAGCGAGTCGTATTTGATCTGCAATCAGCGACGCACACTTCCCGCAACTCACGCTGTCGTACAGCTCAGACACGCGGGACGGGTCAAACTTCTCCTGCTTGACGCCGACCCAGTCCTCGAAAATCTTCTCCCATCGCTCGCGGAACAGCCACGGCGAGTCGCCCGAGCACCAGCGCTGCTGCGGAATGCGCTCCACGTTACCGTTCTCATAGTTGGCGCGCATTATCGCGCGCAACTCGGTGAGCTGCGCAATCACCTCCTTGACCACCTCGACAGGCTCCTTGAAGCTCTTCGGCCAAGCGAGGTCGGCGCGGCGCTCGGTCTCGCCCGTACGCAGAAGACTCTTGAGCTTCTTCTTTGCCTCAGTCATCATCTCCTTGCCTGCATTGTTGTCGTCGAGGAGATCACGGCGCTGGATCAGGTGCGAGATGACAGGGGCAGAAGGCTCGACGGGAGTGCCGCTCGTGCGTGCCGCCTGAGGAGTAGACGACTGCGACTGCGAACCCTCGTAGCCAAGAAGCGCATGGGCAAAAATCTGCGCGGTGTTCTACGCATCAGCACACGTCACGGCAAACAAACGTACGATAACACGACGCTCGGAGGAAGTGTAGATCTTGACGTTGTTGAGGACATCCTTATCTGATTGGTTAGTAACCGGTGGCGTTACAAGCCCTACTCATGATCATGATATCCTGTTCATGTCAGCAAAAATAAAAACGCCTCAATGCAGATCTCAGGTTACACACCTTCTTGAATGCGTCACCAAGATCACGCGATTGGTAACGCGCCGAATGCGTGCTCTCGCCACCCCATTTGACGACAAGCTGCATCTTCTCAAGGCCCTCGGGTATTCCCCAGACGTCGGTGCCCACGACGGCGCGCATCTCGGGGGTTTGGGGGACCGGGGTGCCAGCTGCCTGAGGGGCGGGCGAAGCGGGCTTGCCGTGCAGCCACTCGTCCACCCGCCTGCGGCGCTCGGTCTCCGTAAGCTCGCCCTCGTCGTCCGATCCATTTTCCTGCCCGTCCTTCTTCTCCGCCTTGTCCTTCTTGTCCTTGTCCTTCTTGTCCTTGTTCTTCTTCGTGAAGCTCGGCTTGAGCTGCGCCTTGGTTCCCGGGAGCGCCATCTTCTTCGTGAGCACCTCGCGGAGCTGCTCAAGCTTGGTGATCATCTCCGGCGTAACACCGGGCGTCTTCTCCGCCTCCTCGGATGCCATGAGGATGAGGTTGAGCTGTCGGGGGTCACGGAGGATAATCTCCTCACGGTGTCCACGAAGCAAAGCAATGAAGGGTTTGGCCCACAGCTCGCCCGCGGGGAAGGAAAACTGCATGGGTCAGTATAATCGCTGGCACTGCACACCCACCTTGAGCTTCATCTTCGGCGTGCGGTCGGCGTGGCGTAGCACAGTGACGGTAGCACGAAGAGTACTGGTCGACGTGCTCTCGGGCGGAGGCATGATGGTGCAACGGTTGCTGGACTTGGGGACGCTGGCGATCTTGCGCTCGCGTGCAATCTGGCAGACATCGGAGAGAATCTCCGCGGCACGGTCATAGTACGACTGGTTGCCCTTGACGAAGCTCCAGCCATTGACGTCGATAACCATGGTACGCGATCCGGTCTCACAGCGGAGAAGGTCAAAGCCGCAGACACGCTGGCCAAACGCCTCGACAATATCGCGGGCGTATTCCTCCTCCTTGGGGGTAAGCTTGGTTATAAAGCGTGTCTCCTTCCCGTCCGCATTGCGCTGCACTAAACCGTCGACGACCGGCGACTTGCGGGTTTCGGCGTGGGAAAACTTGGGACCGACAGTGTACACCTTGACGTCCTCGGCTGTCGTCAGCTCCGAAACAATTTGGTAGCTCACCATTGTCAACGTTGATGAACTCCTCGTAGATGAACGATCCCACGGTACGAGGGTGGTAGAGTCCCGGGTCGTACTCGCTCGATTTGTTACCGACCTTGCGGAAAAGGCGACGGCCACCACCACCGCGGTAGTAGATGTAGACGTTGTGGTCCTCGCCATCGACTGGCTTCTCCACAAACGGCTTCTCTATCACCACACCATTCACGATGATGGCGTCACCGTCAGCACGAAGTATGACGTCGCGTGAGCGCGGCACTTCGGGCTTGACGCGCTTGTCCTTCCAGCGAGGAGGGACGACGAGGGGCTCCCACGAGTCCTCGTCCTTGGCCTTGTGGCCGGGAAGAACGAGGCCGAGATCGCGGCGTACCCGTTGGCGGAGAGAACGAGGCACCCTTGGTCCGCCATCACGGTTCACCTCTGCGCGGTTCGGCGTCGCGACACCAATGTGGTCGAGAATAGCCAACACAAGGCGCCGATCCCACAGCAGACTCTGCATCGCCAGCGAGTTGATGGAGATCGGCGGCTGCCGCGTCGGAATCTGGGTGTATGCAAGCGCCTTCGGGAGGGGGAAGTCGGTCGAGAAGAAGGAGATAAGCACATCGCACTTGGGCCAGTGCTCGATGCCTGTTTGTCAGTTGGTGCTCGATAGGTCGTGCGGGTGGGGGAGATCGCGATTCTGCAGGGTCCAAAGTGCTCGGCAGAATGTGTGCAAGAACAGGGCAGCAGTGTATGGATAGCCGCTCGGCGTCATGTCGACGGCCCCTCAGCCATCGACTATCGTTGATCGTCCCAGTCGCGTCCAAGGCGACAGAGCGACGGTCGATCCGCGACGGCAACAGCGGGATTTCGAGAAGAAAAAAAAAATGGAGCACGAAAAGAACTCACTCTCCTCGAGGATAACGACATCTCCAAAGATCTTGACCTCGACACCGCCATTTTCCATGTCCACCAGACGGGTGAGGATCTCGCGCATGGCCTTGGAGCGCGCCTTGACGTCCATGGCGCACACGCCGAGGGTGACGACGGGCAGCTTTGGCGGCGGGCGGCGGAGCGCCATGTAGCTGTTTTTTGTGGGACTTGCCGGGACTGAGGGGTTGTTCGAGGACGCGTTCGAGTTGGATGCCGTGCCTGCACTCCCGTTTACACGGGCTGGGGAGCAGGGGAGCGACATTGTGGGCGAGGGGGACTATTCAGAGAGAGTGAAGAGACAAGAGACGGGAGAGATGGAGAGATGGAGATGTTCTCTCCACGTGAGAGAGATCTCGATGGATGCTGGTTGCAGGGGAGAAAGCACGTTTCTGATAAGAGCAACAGGGATGGATGGAGAGGGGGGGAGCCGAGGCACAGTAGGAGAAGAAGAGAGGCCAAATCACTTTTTTTTGATTGTTCTAATCTAACCAACCCGGATGCCCATCCAAAGCAAATGCGATTAAGGCGCATTAAGGCCCTCGAATTACAACCATTTTGCCACAACAGGAAAGCATGGGCTATGATATTACTGTGGGGTCCCCGGATTTCCTTATTTTTATTTGTCTCTTCCTCGTGCCCGAAACGCCACAACGCGAACTGTGCGCGCGCAATGTTCACATCCCACAAACGTTGACCTGTCTGTTCCCATCACGATCCCCCCTTTCGTTTTTTCTCTCCATCGCTCACATTCTCTACACACACACACACCATGAACATCGACAAACTCAGACACGTCCTCGCTGATCCAAAGCGGACAGCAGCATCAGAGGCAGCAAGCAACACTGCAGCCGCAGAACTCGAACGCGCGGCAGCGTACATTGCTAGCAACATGGCAGACAGGTGGGTTTGGGTTCGGACAGCTTGCGGTTCCACTGTCGATGAAAAAGGGGGAGTGGCCAGTTGCCCCGCGCACGGACACTAAGGCCGCTGAGGACCAGACGCCTCACCGTCACACCGGCTGCTGCATCTCTGGGCCAGGCCTATTCTGCAATGGGTCACACGACCTACGACATACCCGCTTCTGCGAGATTAACTGAGACGAAATTAGTTGCATCTTGTCTGACGCTTCAGGGACGATATTCTCCATGCCTTCTCGGAACACAGTGTTGACACGCTCTGGGTCCGCCTCGGCGCCCTCTGGCCCGTCCTCGCGGCATCACTTGATCCCTCGCCGAGTGCAAATGCCGAGATGGCAACTTCGGAGCATGCACGGATTGCACTGGCTCTCGGAGCGGCGAAATTGGAACGGAATCTTGTGGCCGGAGTGCATCATCTGCAGGCTGCTGCTCTGTGAGTGGGCGGCATTACAGCCTTCGTGAGGAAGACTAACATCCCAGCCCCCACGAAGCAGATATCCGTCGGCTGATCTTCAACGTCACGACATTCACACGCATTGAGGACGCGACTTGTAAATTTAAGCTTTGGGCATCACTGACGCGCCAGTCTTCCCTCTGCAGGCAGTCCTCTCTCAGCTACTCTGCAACCTCGTCTCGCCCGTGGGCGATGCCGGACAGAAGACGGCTGATAAGCATCTGAAACTGTTTCTCTCTGGAAACCGCGAGGATGATGTGATTCTGTATGTGCAGCTTTCTAATTTACATCATCAAGCTGACGGACAGGCGTCTCCTCGACTCACGTGAACAGAGGGTGAACATTGCAACTCTGCACTTGGTGAACAACCTCACCGCAAACTCTGACCGCCTGTGAGTTAGTGTTTTGATCGTCCAACTCACGTGCAGACTGTACCTCTTGAAGCCGGAGGGCATCAAGTGGCTTGCGCAGATTCTCGGGCGGATGGACGACTGGCTGGAGGAGGAGGACGGCCGTTTCGATATGGCAACTAGGATCCTGAACGGTCTGCTTGCTGCTGGGGCCCAGTCTGAATTGTTCGCGGGCCTCTCAGATCCCGAGGAGGCCATCATGCCGTCGCAGGTCACCCTGCTGAAGCTCCTCGACGCACATCTTGTTCGAGCCGACAGGCCCAACCCCGACCCATCGCCGAATGCCTTCCTCCTTCCTACATGGTACAAACTCGCCGAGTATGCCACTGCGTCAATGAACTCGGGTAAGGATGACGGACGCCTGGGATCGGTTCTTGTGGGATTGATTCTCGTCACCGAGGGTCTGTCGTCCATCGTCGTCGCGGCACAGGCACGCATCGACGGCGCCAAACGCGGAACACCGCTGGTCTCGGGCGGCGACGAGGTGATGGTGGCAGAGATGAAAGCCAAGGATACGTGTATCATCCCCAAGCTCGTCGCTGTGCTGGGCGCGACAAACTCGTTCCTCCCCCGCATTAAGCCGACCAAGGACGCACCCGAGGCGCCGCTCCCGTTCGCGAACATCAAGCGCGACCTAGTGCGTCTCCTCGCGGCTCTGGCGTACGAGGACCCGGCAATGGGCGACGCGGTGCGCGAGGCTGGCGGCGTCGAGCTCGTCCTCAGCATGTGCGAGACGGACGATCGTAACCCCTACCTCCGCGAATACGCGCTCCTGTGCGTGCGCAACCTCATGACCAACAACCCGGCAAACCAGGCGATCATTGCGCAACTTGACCCGGTCGGGATTGTCGGTGATAATGGGGAGCTGCTCCCGCTGCCGGAGAGGATGAAGAAGAAAAAGGCGACAGCGGGGACGGACTCGACAGCGACAGGGCCCAACGTGTCCGAGGTGGACTAGTAGTACCAGCTCGTTAATAATCTTTCATGCATAGGCATAATCTTGCCATGTGTGCTGTAGAGTCATGGGTATTCAACTTGTTCAACAATGGGAATGAATGCTGCTTATACAGGAACAATCGCCCGCCAGACGTGCCGAGCACACTGAAATACCCTCTCACGACGCCAACCCATCTTTGGCGCTCTAAATGTCCAATGAATCTATCCCAAGGAAAGGTGTCTCTCGCTTCTCGTCTACCCTCTCTTCTCGTCTATCCGCGCACAACCTTGCGCATGTCGTAGAGGGCCATGTCGGCCCAGAGGTATCCGCCAGGGAGGAAGCGGGGGTGGAGGCTAAGACGCATTAGTACACATAGCACACGTTGTCTCTTCGAGGTCCCACGCTCTTCACTCTTGCGTATCCATCGTCTCCTGATCACTCACTCATCAATCTGGAAATTCTCAAATCCCCTCATCGCCAATCCCCAGCGGTTTAACTGAACGTTGGCAAGCGTCTTCCTGTCCGCGCGGCTCATCTCGGTCGAGGGCGAGTCTGCGAACGCTGACATTGCCGCCTCGTGCATCTCTTGCAAACGAATGAGCTTGATGTCTGGCCGAGTCTTCGGCTTGGCACCTTCCCTAAAGAACCAGCCCTGGGTGGACACGATCGCTGCGTGATGAGTATATGCCAAGGAAGGAAGGTGATACTCGTGACACTCACGGTAATGCGTCGATGCCCAGTAGATGGTCGAGCGCGGGAAGGCGTGCGCGACCTCGAGTGTCACATTGCGCACGCGGTCGCGGTAGCTCGTAAGCCTCTCTCTGTAAAGTTAGCATGGCTTATATGGACGTCCGAGGGAACGGCGGCAGGCGGTCACGAGCGTCCATCCATCACTCACAGACTCAGCGGGGTGTCGACTTCGAGACCTTTTTGAATGTCGGCATGCGAATAGCGCACATAGTCCCACATGCCGCTGTTGATGTAGATGAGCTCGGGGGAGGACGTGTCGCGGGCCGTGGTCGCGCGGATGCGCTTCATGTACTCGACAGCAAGCATGTTCAGTCGCTCCTCAAACGTGTACGGCGGGATATAAGTACCCTGTGGTGAGCTCCTAACCTCCGGGCCGTCCGTACCTTGAACGTCCAGTAGTCCTCCTGGTCGAGGCCGTACATGTGGACGTGGATGAGGAGGAAGTCGAGGCCTGGCACGTAGCAGTAATGCCCAGTGTGGCTATACGGGTTGCCTTTCTCGGCGCGGTTCCACCCCGTCGGGTCGAGCGGCGGATCCGGCGGCGAGTACGGCTCGTGCTCCTTGGGGTTGGTGCGGAAGTCCTTGTCGATCGGCGGCGGGGCCCAGGGGTGCTCCGAGTTGAGCTCGATAAACGGCTCGCCGGCCATCTACATGTAAGGACAGCACGACGACCACTCCACTCACCTCGCAGAAGTATGTAGTCGTGTAGCGGGTGATACTGTCGCCGAAGAAGAGCATTGTGCGGTTACGCGCCCACTCTACGTCCTCCCACGGCTTGCCGTCCGGGCCAAGAGGCTCGTTGGCCCAGTCGGTCCCCATCTTGGGCTCCGCTGTCGGCTTGCTCTCTGCCCACGACGCGCGCAGGAACGAGGCCGTCAGCGCGGGCGCTGCGCTCCGGCACTCGTCCTTTGGCCCCGCGTCCGTCGACGCAAACGGCGTCCACCGGTTTTTGTGGATGTTGTGGATGTCGAGGTTCAGGAAACCCGGCTGGTCGTACGGGCTGCAGGTGCTGCCAAACACTTTCCGGAGGACCGTGGCACTGGCGTTAGCTCACTGTAGCCATGAAGCGAGGCGGCAGGGATGATGTCCATCTCGGGCGTCGCTTGGAAGAATATCGTTCTTGGCGACTGGGTGGTTTCCGGCTGCCATTCCCGCCGTTCCACCATCCCGCCGGTGGGAACCACACCACACTCACCGATGACCACTGCCAGAGCTGGAGCTGGACCAGATCAAGAGCAGCGAGATGACCGCGACGGCCGCAATGCCCGCGACGACGGCCCGGCGCGGCCGCTGGGACTGATACCGCGCGAAGAGCGGGCTGTACGGTGGGCTGAGGGCCGTCATCGTGGCAGCCGTTGTTGATGTCGCGGTGGTCGTCGCCGGGATGAGAAAAAAACAAGGTTTGGAGACGGTTTAGAGGAGAGAGTGATGCTGACCTCTGACGTCCAGAAAGTCGAGGGCCTTGTCGTCGGCGACAGGCGGACAGGTGTCGAGAGATACAGAGAGATAAATATTGAGAGTGCAGAGCAGTCTTACCAGTGGACGTGCTCGCCAGAGACAAATGTCCGTGTGCAACACTCACCCTCCCCCCTCGTTCTCGTGCTCGTGCATTGATCCTAATTGTTACCCGGTCTAGGTGGATCTCTGGATCTGTGACTTCTCTATCCCCTCCTTTTTCCCCCTCGCAACCATGCTTCTTGACCCCCCGGGGGGCCTTTCTTTTCGCTCCTTTTGGTCGCTGTGGGATCTCTGGCCTTTGTGACCGATACTCGCCACCCCAGTCTCATCCGCAGCAGCACCACCGACGCGCGCCCCTGTTCCGCCCCCCTGATACTGCGGACCAGCGGCCTCTGCTCTGCAGCAGCAGCATTCTAGCAGCTGCATATGCATCTGCGTGTTCTGCCGTTCCTAGTTCCTAGGAGATGTACATGTCCGACTCACGCTGGGGGCCTGGAGGCCTGAAGGCCTTGCGGATTGCAGCCTTGCCGGTCCCCTATGGATTGCGGGAACTTGGTCGGGACGGAGATCTGTACATTCGCACTCCCTTTCAGCTCTCATCGATCTCATCGCCCGCCTCCCTCTGCATGCAGGAGCACAAAAAACACAGTCATGCAAGAAGAGTGCTGTTGTACTTTGTGTTTCCATCTCCCCCTCGGGCCCCCCCTTAAGTGTCCCTGAACCAGGCAGTGTCTCCTATAACCATAAATTCATAGACCTGCAGATGTTTTCGCCCCCGAAGGGTGCGACGCCAGTGTTCTGGCATTCTGGGGGCAGACGGATCCGGTCGGAATCACGTAGTTTTCTCCTCTCACCATGCCTTTGCGGCCTTGGCTTTTGTACATGTGTTCTCTGCCCTATCGGCACTGCGGGACGATGCATGGGACAGAGGACTGCGGATGGAAAAGGAGTCCAAGAGGGCTGACACTGCCGTACCATGTTCTATGAACGTCATGTTTCGTGTGTCCTTTATCGTAGAAACCACATTGTCCTACCACCTCAAGCCACATTGCCCCCCATACATACGCGCGATGCGAGCCACTCTCACTCTCTATCCTTTCTGCCCAGATTACGCGCAGAGGGCAGGGCGGCCAGTGCAAGTATGCACAGAGTGTTGGTTTATTGAATGCTCTACCAGCGGGCTCTGCTGTACACTTTATAGGGACTGAGAGGCCAAAGAGGAGGCGACGTAGCCCTGAAAAATTAGATTTCGCGTTTCGTGTGTCGGCAGTTCTGCTCTGGCGAGACGATCGAGACAAGAGGTTCTGTTAACTTGAGAGGTGTACCGTTCACACTCGCGAAAGTGGGCCACAGTCCACATGTGCGTAAGCCCAGATGAATGGAATTAATGGAACCTAGAGAGCTACAATAAAGACCGCGAGCTGGGAGAACGCAGGACCCACCAGGCGAAAGGGTCGCCCATCTTCGAGATGAGACGTTGATAATGGTAACTGGGCGAAGAATTCAATTCCCTTTGTGCATGCCGTTGACATTCATCCTTTAGTATTTATAATTCAGTAATTCAGTATATTCAGTACAGTAGTAGTGAGACAGTCCGGAAACGGGGCCCACCAGAGTAGTATATCCCGGACGGACATGGGCTGGACGCCGTACTGATGTACAGGTGCGACTGCGCATTGTACGACCTCCACGCCGGGAGGCTAAAGCGTATCGTGCCGTCCGATCGTCCGCAGTCGTCCTGTGTCGTGTATGATCGCGGATCGCGGACCGTCCACGCGTCTACAACTGCGCAGCACACGACGAGCACGCGTCAACTACACGTGAATTCCAGGTATCTATCTCCATATCACCATCCCACCATCTAATCCAAGTACCAAGATGTACAGCACACCCCTACGATCTGCCAATCTCTGATCCGTAGCAAAGAGTCATGGGCAGAAGAGGTGGGGGGGAGGGTACAGCTGCTGTTCTGCATTCCAGTGACATTCGTCGTTTCTTCCATCATCAGAAAATAGGAAGCGGTCACTGCTCCACCGCACGCTACCAATCAATCGCTGCGCTTCATGCGCTTCCCGGTACCGGGGGGTTCCGCGTCGGAGTGAGCAGGCTCTTCCACCTCCTCATTTGTCCACTGCGGTACGTCCGACCGAATCAGCCAGAGACCTCAACTCTTAGCTCCTAGATCCCTCTTGGGGTTTGTAAATTACCTTTCTACTCAGAATCTGTGAAAATTGAATACCAATTGGGAAACATCTCCCGAGTGCGGAATGCGGCCCATTTTCTGTTTCGGTACAAGATTATGTGAATGCATGTGACGATACCATGAGTGCTACTCCTGAATGCGCACTGTCCCGCTTTACTCTATCCCTATCCTCCGCCGGGAGTGACTCTCTTCCCTTCTTTTCCACTCGCGCACCGCGCACCCCGCACCTCTCTACAGACACGACCAACCACCTCCGTCGCTCGTGAGCTCCAGCTTGCGCGCACACAGCGTAGGCACGCCGTGCTGCAGCCAGACGTTGCGGCGCAGCTCCTCCATCCGGCCCCGGTGCAGGTATTGGCGGTGTCCACGGCTGACAGTTAGTCATGACGTTTTTTTTGTAACTGTTCCTACTCACCGGAGACTCGTTTCCAGCTCGCCAAACTGATCCAGGTATGGCATCGGCCCGAAGCTCCCGCTGCCAGCAAAGAGGTAGACAATAACCCAGCGCTTAATGTCCGCAAACATGCCAACAACGCCACCACATCTGCTGTCAGCAATGGAATATCTCATGCACTCACTCCCTCATGTGCAGGTTGCACTCGCCCTGCTCGCCCTCGCTGCAGCAGTCGCCCGCGAGACAGACGAGCTTGCCGCAGAAGAGACACAGCGCGGGGTAGCTGGGGCGTATTCCGCAGTTGTCGCACCGGCGGCCCGCAAAGCGAATGGCAGCGAGCTCGTACGCCTCGGGCAGACGCATCAGCTCGTATGTTCCCGGGTACTCGAGCGGAGGGAGGATGCGGCCCTGCATTGCCCACTGTGTGAGCCAGCGTGCAACAATTGGCGTCTCGGTCGAGTTCGGGTTCGCAAGCGTCTCCCGCGGTAGGGGAATGCCAAGCAACGACATGAGACGGCTGTATTCGCTTCCAGTGGTGACAATGTAGTCCGGGTTTGTGATCGGATATGCGTTGTTGATGGCATAGTAGACGATGGCGGCGCGACGCAGGAACGGGAGGGTGAAGCTGTAGAGAACCTTAGCGAGCACGTCGTCCGTGATGAGGCCAAGCACTGTCTCGATGTCGATGAACGGCCCCGCGTTGCGCAGCACTGATATCATCAGGGGACGGAAGTTGGCAAACATTGTCAGCGCATCCGCGAGACTCTCATCCTTTGGCGGCTCGGAGCGACGCTGGGGCTGCAGGGGCTGTTGGCGGCCAGCCATCGAGCGGCGGATGTACACCGAGAGACCAAGCATGGTGCGCGTGAGCTCTGCATAGTAGCTCATCACAATCACCGACTGCAGGAGATCGGGTGCAATGGCGGCGGCCTCGACGACCATGCCAAGGGGGAGGCGGAAGAGCAACGGCGAAGGCAGCGTCGCAGAACGGTACCAATCAGGAAGGAAACGCGCAAACAATCCAACGCGGAGCGGCGTGCGGTCCATCTTAGTCCCAAAGAACAGGTCGAGCTCCAACTGCAGCGTCCCGATCAAGTGCTTGATCAGCTTGAGTCCCGTTTCCGGCACCTGCTCGGCGACCGTCGCTCCAGGGGTCGCTATGCCGCGGTGTGTAATCTCGCACACGGCCACAGTGTAGCCGACCATGTCGTCGGCGAGGTACATGTGCGTCTTCTTGCCCCTGATGCGCTGGCTTTGTTCGCTCAACGGGCGGGTGAGCGACCGAATGCGTCCGACCATGCGGTGGATGTTCTTGTGCTGCTTGCGATACGTGGGATCCAATGGGGGGCGTGCAAAGTCGCAGTCGGTGAACCACGGCACAAGCTCGCCCGTCTCAACGTGGTAGTCCCATATCTTGGCGGAATCTGAGACACGCAATAGGGACTCTTCGGACACACCGCGGATACGTTCGCTCAAGGTCGGAGGCAGCCCGTCCGCAACCTTGCTCTTCGGCACTTGCTGTAATGGTGCCGATGTGCGGTCGAGAGGGATGAGCACGTTGCCGATGCTCTTGCACAAGGGACACATGTACTCGTGGCGCATGGCGTTCTCCGGTTGGTGTCGCTGAACCTGGGCGGCTTGGCGATTGCGGGTAAGCTCGTTGTACGAGTTGATGCACTGGTCGTGCATCAGGTGGTTGCATGCCGAGACGTAGACGCCAAAGCGGAGATTGGCTGACGGGTACGCGTCGGTGCTGGTCGGCTCGCCAGATGTGCCCATACCGAAGCGGAGGTACCGCGTATCCCTATCGAGATCCGATGGTGCAAGCACAACTTCCTCAAACCAGTCGCGATCAGTCACCGCATCACGCACAATCCGGCTCGGCTGCAAGAACGCGAGCATGCCGCCAGTTCGTCCAGGGTGCACCGCCTCCTGGCAGACGATGCACGAGCCGTACGGTTCCGGCTTTTCCTCCTCCTCCTCATCTTCCATGTCTTCATCCTCCTTCTCGAGGAACTGCGCAAAGTCCACTTGCTGCTTAGCAAAACGCGCCTTGAGGGCCTTTTGGCGCGCCAGAGCCTGCGTCTTCGCGTCATTTGGTTTCCTGTCCTCGGCCTCCCGTAATGCCGCAAGACGCTGGTCCCGCTGGGCGCGGTACTCCACGGTGTAGTTTTCAGGGAGGTGCGCGACGATCCGCTCGAGGATATAGTCGACCTTTGGCTTGAATGGCTCGAAAGGGGGGTTGGTCTGCATAAACCACAAGTTCTGGAAGATGCTCATCGCCCCGCTTGATTCGATAATCTCGAGTGAACGAACCGCAAAGCCATCCGCGTCGGCGTCAAGCGCCATCATCGTGAGGTGGAGCGTGAGGTTCAGAAGGGCGTCCATGGACGGCATGTTATGACGCGACGGCTTGCCATCGCTGGTCGTTGCTCCTGGCCACTCTTCATGCTGGGTGAGCTGCATGCAGTGAGCAAGCGACCAGTACACGAGACCAGAAACGACAGGCGTGGAAAGGAAATCAGCAAGCTGAGAGAACGGCAGCGGCTTGGCAGGGACCTGGATGGGAAGGGGTTTGATGACGGGATTAGGGTTTGAGGGATCGGCCTTCTTCGCACGCTGGAGGAGAATCTCAGCAGCCTCGCGCTGCTCGTTCCGGCTGTATTGACGCCAGTACAGGTCAACTTCACCGAACAGTTCCGGCTTGAGGGCATACGATCCAGTGGCGGTATCTGTCGGCGGACGGAAATCTGCGACCTCCTCCAGGATCGGCACAAGACTACCCCGCTCATGCGACCGCTCGGGCAGCTTGCGCACAATCTCAGAGTACGAGAGATTGTTGAGGGCGAGGGCGTGGATGATATGTTTGCGGGTGATGGCATCCTGCGGCCAGGCGTTAACCATGGCAGTATCAGACACCAGGTAGATGATGAGCAGCAGCAGCTCCTCGTACATGGCTACACTGTCGCGCGGGTCCATGTCGTCCTCCCATACCAAAGGCGACATGACATCGAGCTTGAAGAAGTCGGACAGCATGAACCGGTCGATGAGAGTGATGACAAACTGCGCCTGGTCCATGATGCTCAGCCCAACCTGCAGGAGGTAGAACTCCTGGTCGATTGTAAACTCGCGCAGCCCAAGATCGCGGTAGTGGTGGTACTGATGACGCATGGCGGCACCATTCTTAGCCCACAGTCCCAGTCGGATCTGTGCGAGAACGACATGTTCTGAGATCAGCGAGCATCCCAAACTCCTAACCATGCAGACCTACTCTGTAACGGCCACTCGATAAGCAACAGTTCGCTCCTCTCCCTGTCGTTCGCTCCCTTTATGACCTGCTCCTCGATGAGCTCCTTGAAGGATGTCGTCCATCCACCCTCCTCATAGCACACCGAGCGAATGCACTTCACCATCTCGGCGAAAATGAGGTGCATGTAGTGGTGGAAGGAGAAGCCATTGATCCGGAAGATGTCGAGGTCGATGATGGTGTAATTTGAGCCGGGGATCAGCACATCCTTCACCTCAAAGAACGACGGATGCTGATAAAAGCGCGGGTCCAGGATGGACGACGTCAGTGTCATGTCGTAGACAATCTTGCTGAGGACCGTGTGCAGTGCCTGGTGAAGCTGCTTTGGCGTGGCTGTACGGAATGCCTCGCCAAATTCGCGGGACAGTTTCGTGAGATCCGGAAGGACACTGATGCTCTTGACCCAGTCTATCTCATACTCGACGTGTTTTTCCAGCTCCCGGCGTTGGCTCTGGAGCCCCACAAACTTGTTGAGGAAGTTGAGCGTCCGCTTGAAGAGCTCCGAGTTGCCAATGAGCTGGGCCTTGACCTCTTTGTACTTGAGCAGCGCGCGGAGATGTGACAAGAGCGTGAGACCCTTCTTGCCACGGAATGCCGCAGACTCTATATCGAAGCGGACCGTCTCTTCTGGAATGGAATCATCGTTGTCGGCGCTTTTTGGTGGGGGTACCGCATAATACCTGAACGCCGTGTCGAGCACAGAGGTGAGCAGGTCGCTCTCCACTATCGCCGCCCCACATGCCGCACTGCGCCCAAGGAGCATGTACGACATGGAAAAGGTGAGACTCGAGTCATCCCTGTCCTGGTAGAGATAGTGCTCAAACGTATGCCCGTAGTTGAGCGAGTACCGGGATGCAAACTGCTGCTTGACGGCGGGGCTGAGAACGAATATTCCGGAGTATATCTCCCGCAGCTGCCATTTTGCGCGTCGCCATAGCCGCACATCAAGACGCATGAGCCAGTCGAAGCGCATCGGCTGCGAGTCGACGTCAAAGTCGTTCAGCTCAGGCGAGAGGTCTGCGAGGTCGGGCGCCAGCGGTGTGCCCTGTGACGTCGGATATTCATCGGAGCGCGGCTGGAAGAGAGCCATAGCGACGTACTTGCGCACGAGGTCCTCTTCACCACATATCGTGACCTTGCACATATCACTCAGCCACTGCAAGAGGAGCCCCACAACCTCCTCCTTGTAGACGTCGGCGGCGTTACGCAGCGTCACACCAATGTCAATCTGCTGGAGCATGGATGCGGTGTGAAAGGCGACAGTATCGAGGTGGGTCACGATCAACACCTTGCGGCCCTGGGAGTGAGCTTCGCCCCAACGTCACACTCACCACCTCGTCCATTTCCTTGGCGTACTTCTCCGCCGTTGCCTCGGTAACGCCAAGGGCGTCGCGAAACTGCCGAGTGACCTCTTTCAACACATGCTTGTCGTCTGCCCAGCCGGTGACGGCCCATGGTCCCCGTCCGCGGCGGTCCTCGGGTTCTCCTGATGGTCCATTTCCCTGGGCCATCTCCTGGCGTGTTTCTGGAAGCTTGCCAAACTCGGTCGGCAGCGGCGAGTGCTGCAAGACAGATATGATAAACTCGAGGACGGTCACAATGGTGTCGAATAGTCTCTGGGAGAGCGCAGACGGCACCTCGACGTCGGGTGGCGGGTGCTCGCCCTCCGCAAGTGGCGGGTGGTGTGCGCATCCGAGATGCCCGTTATTGCGCCACGCTGACGAGTCACCACAGTCGCACACAGCCGCAAACGTATATGAGAGACCGAAGAGCACCTCGTGTCCCTCGTGGCTCCCAGCCTGAAAGCAGTCGACACAAAGGACGCAGGACGAGTCGTTTGCACAGGTTCTTCCCATCAGCTACCACGGACCGTATCCGCCACTCACTTGCAAATATACGTCCTGTCGAAGCGCTGTAGAACCTTGCCACACACTGCGCCAGGTTTTGGTTTCCTTCCTGGTCTTCCGGCCCGACGATTCCGTTCCTCGGCCGCGCGCTGGACATCGAGCAGCGACCATACGCGCTCAGGCCCAAACCCTTCCGTGTTGGCGACGCGCCACTCCTCGAGATTGTCCCATGATGGGATAGAGCTACTGCTTGATCCGGCGGCGTTCTGCGAATCGGGGAGGAACGCGGCGCGCCACTCGGGACGGCCAAGAATGATGCTGTACAGCTGTCGGGCGATTGCCGCGCGCTGGAGCGGCTCGAGCTCCGTGTTCTCGCCATGCATGTGCCCGTTGGTGAGGAGCTCCCACAGCTGGGTCTGCTGCTGGCGACTTGTGGCCATGGTGGCGGGAGACAGTGTGGGCTGCACCCCGCGGGTTGGCAGCGCCGAGCTGGTGTGGGGCAGTAGGAGCGGGGCGCCGGTGTTCAATGGCGGGGGCAAGGACAAGACACTATACCTGCTCGCGTAGGGTGATGTCGCGTGTGGTCAGGTCCGAGTATCCCCTTTGTTGTTTGTTGTTCGTTACAAGGGAAAGAGGCCCAGTCGTTATCTATGTCTTTAGGTGGGGTATGTTGTTGCAATGCCAATAGAGAGTGCAGCGTGCTTGCGAATGGAGAAGGAGGAGGTAGTGTTGACGATGATGATGATGATGATGAATGGCTGGTGGATGGTGATGGACCAAGAGAACAGCCACCAGATGCTGCTGGTTCATCCTACTGGTGCCAAGGGGAGTGTGCATGCACGCTAGCTCTCCCACACACATGTCATCGCCGCCGAGTGCGTCACAGCCGGCGAAATATTTACACGTCATTTTACAATCCCTCATCACACATCCCCCATCCAGCATACCAGGCCGCCGGAATGACGTTGCAGCAGCCCTCGAGAATACATCTCTCGATTTCTGTCGACGCGTTCCCTCATCACCTACACACAATGTCCCGCCCCCTCTCCTCCGCAACGACGCCGCACGCCCCTATCTCGCCAATAGCCCCGCCGGCAGTACACGCGATGGCGGCGCCGGCGCCGCCGCTCGTCGACGCGAGTCTGCCGGGCTACATTGTTCCGGCGGCGATGAGGGCGCTCGCGGAGAGCACGGCGGCGGCGGTCGCGCGCCGGCTCGAGATGCAGCGCGAGGCAGAGGGCGGGGAGGAGGACGAGGAAGAAGTGAGACGGCGTATAGAGGAGGGCGTTGCGGAGCGCCTGGAGAGGATGGGGCTCATGGTCGGCGGATATGTTGCCGAGAAGTGAGTAACGCGGTGTCTCCGCCATTCACACTGTTGTCGAGGTGTATCATCAACAGGACTGACCCCAGACTCACGCTCGCGCGCCCACCGCTAGCGACACACCTCGACATTATCAAGTTCATCTGCAAGGACCTGTTCCTGTACGTGTACGGCAAGCAGATTGACAATTTGCGGACAAACCACCGCGTGAGTGGGAGGATAGCTGAAGCTGAGAGCTCGGGAACCAGCTACAGCTGAGGAGTCTCACCAAGTATTACCGCTAACGACAGGGCATCTTCGTTCTTCAGACCAACGTCTTTCCGCCACTTGCTGGCCTGTCCTCGTGTCGCGGCGCAGCGGCTGACCTGGAGAGCGCGCGGGCACACCTCGTCTTCCCGCAGGCGCTGCTCCAGGGCGCGCTTGTGCGGCTCGGAATGCAGGCGACCGTTACCGCCGAGACGGCCAGTCTGCCGCAGTGTGAGTCAGCGGTGCTACGTCTGGGGCAAGAGTGGAGCTAAAGGACGAGGAGATGTTCCCAAGCCTTAGTCTTTCTATACCTTGCTGACAACAGGCACATTCCAGATCCGCACCGCTGTCAAGTCTGCGCCGCCCGCGCGGCCGGACTCGCTTGTAGGCGGCGTATCGCTTGGATAGGTTGCGGAGAGTCGAGATTTCTATGTACTGTATGCACACTGGCACGTTAATGGCGATTATTTCGAGACCAAACGGCGCTCTTCTGGCCAAGGTTGATTCAACTGATTTGCATCACAACAGCTTCCCATAAATGCAGCGCGTCACATCGGCAGCACTTCATACTCGCATACAATCGACGGCGCGCACAAGTGCACGCCCCGACTCCCTCTATCGTACAGTACACGTCATTCTCCGTCTACTGGTCTGTAACTAACCATTAAGCGCGAGAAAAGAGGATGAGAAAGGGGAACCTATATTGAAGGAACGAACAGAATGGTTTCTTAGGTGTTTAGGCTCTTGCGTCTGTCGCTGCAGACCACCGCGGGCGGCTGCTTGAGATGTATAATAAAACGGGAAAGAAAAAGAAAATAAGGCAAGTCTTGGATTCTACGCTCTGTGCTCGTTTGTTGTTTTCCGCTTGTTCCCCAATCGGGCTGTATTTATCCACGGGGGTCGTCCTTCGGCACCATGGACATCCAGATGCGAGACTGTAACGTTAGAGTTGTTCGTCGTCGTCGTCAGCAGCTGCTCACCTTGAAGATTCGGAAGTTCTCCTTTGTCAACTCGCGGAAGTCGACACGCTTGTCCGCCTTGAAGTAGAATGTCAACTTGCGGCGGTCCCACTGGTACTCCGCGTCGACAATCTGCATGGGCAGACCACGCTGCATGACCTTCTCGCGGCAGATCATCATCGCATCATACTCCTCTTTAAGTTTCTCCATCATGCGGCTGGCGGTTAGCTTTGAAACAGCTTGTTGATAGGACATCATTTTGGTACTCACGCCTGCTCCTCAGGTCCGCCACTAGACTTTGTAAAGATACGTTTAGGCATGATTTCCTTGGCAAGGGGGCCCCGTGCGCCAATGCCGCTGCCGCCCATGTCCATCTGGCTGCCACTCGGACCAACACCAGAGAGAAGCGTGTTCAGGTCGGCGCCGGTGAAGTCGAGCGCGCCGGGCGCAGGGGGACGAGGCTGCTGCTGGCTGCCATTGCGTGTGTGCGACGGCGTCGCAGGAGTGGGGGCTGACGACGACGTCGCAGCGGCTGTCATCGCCATGCCAGGGGGCTGGTGCTGAGAAGCACCAGAGAGCAGGGCCGCAGTAGCTTGGCGCTCCTGCCACTCACGCACCTCCACAGGGGTGAGTTGGTCGAACACAACTGTGCCGAGGTCCGAGCCACGGTCTGCCTCGACGATAACACGGTCACCGTTCGAAATGAGCAGTGTCGGGTCAGGACAGTAGAAAACGTCGCGACGACCAGCCTTGAAGGTCACAATGTAAAGGGGTGTCGTCGGGGGTAAGGATGCAAGAGGAATACCCTTGCCCAGGTCAGCCAGCGACAACGACGAAAACGACGAAGGCGACGCCTGGGCCGCAGCTGGCGGCGGGGTGGCGTAGAAGTTTTGGCCGCCGAATCCACCAGGTTGCAAACCGGGGCCAGGTGGGACCTGAGAGCCAGGGTATGATGGCCCAAAGCCAAGGCCCATACCGCCAAAGCCAGCACCGTTTTGGAACTGTGGACGACCAGGCGATGGATGCGGACCACCACCACCAAAGTAAGCGAATCCGCCAGCGTTCACAGGAGGGCGACCAAACGCCGCGGCACCAGGGGCACCAAGCGGGGGAGGGGGGGCGCTGAACGGGCCGCGGAATCCAGGCGACGCTGGGCCAGCGAAGCGATTGTCGTAGCCCACACTGCCAATGGGGGGCAAGCCAGCGGAAGGAGGGGCGCGGACAGGCGCCCCGACAGGGTTCTGCCGGTCAGGAGGGCTGCCACCGGTGGCGGCGGCAGAGAAGGACGCCCGCGAGCGTGTATCAAAACTGCCAAACCTTCCCCGGTCCTGCTTCTCAGCGGCGGGCGACGAGCCAAAGAGCGTCTCTGTGGACGGGACATTGCCGCGAAGAGAACGGGATGCTTCAGTAGGGGAGAAGACCGGAAGGCTGGAAGCAATGTTGTCCTTGTCGGGGCGTTTTGAGTCATCCACGGACAGGTTGAGGGCATTGTCAAAGCGGTCTGGAAGTAGCTCGTCGTCGGTAAAGCCGAGCGCCCCTACGCCCCGACGTCCACCACCCATGCTGGACATGCCTTGAACCACAGAATCGTTGTAGCTAAAGCCACGACGGGGCCCGCCTACAACAGACACCGAGTGGCGGCGGCTGGAGGTACCGGAACGACCACCATTTGCTGCATCGTCGAACCCACCTACGACGGACGAGTAGGTGGGCTGGGAGCCGAGCGCATTGGCGACCGATGTTGTGAGGGCAGTTGTAGTAGGCGAACCCCATGCACGGGAGCGGAAGGTAGCCTCCTGTGGAGTGCGGAAGCTGCTCGCGATACCTGACGACTTGTTGCGGGAAGGTGCATTCTCCTCGTCGAAAAAGTTGCGGCCACCGCTCGTGAAGGGAGACATGTTGCTGCCGTCGTTCTGCCAGGACTCGTCGAAACGCGAGTACTCGAATGTTGACAGTGGCATAATGCGATCAGGGCGCGCACCCGTGGCCATCGATTGCGAGCGCGAGCGCGAGACGTTCGCAGGCGCGACAGGAGGCGAGTACTGGCCACTGGGGTGCAGGTGGCTCTGAGGCATCGATGGTGAAGTTGATGGTGACGAAGATGGAGAGAATGTCGGAAACGCTGAAGGGGAGGCCGGTCTCGACGACGGGCGCTCCTCGAGGTGCGACGACAGAGCCCTAACGAGAGATGAAGGCTGTAGAGGTCAGCTTGTTCTGCGTTCCGCATGCAGCCAAAACATGCGCTAGCGGTATTTCATCGCTCCCTCGTGACTGCCGAGTAACCCACCTTTTGATCCAGCTTGTCCGCCACGGAAAAACTACTCGCACGCGTCGGAGGTGCGACCCCCGTGCTACCAGCGCTCGAGCTGAATCGGCCACTGGTGGGTGTGCGCGACCCACCAATGACGCCGTATTCACCGCTATTCATACCAGGGCTGCCGCGGCCAGAAGCGGGGGATGAGTTTGGCAGGCGATCGCCGCCAGGGGGTTGGCTGGTCGCGCGCCCTTTGACAGACGCCAGATAGGGATTGGATACTGTAAACGATCGGACTGGCGATGGACGATATGCGGTAGTGGCGGCTGGTGGAGAGGGAGTCGCTGCCGGAATGGGAGTTGGAGCGGCACTCGTATTGTCACCATTTCCGGGTGCACCAGTGGCAGCCGCGACATTACCAGGGCTCCTAACAACGCCAGGCCCGCCGCTGCGGGATTGTTGAACTGCCGCTTCGGCCATGGGATATGACTATACCCACGAGCTAGGCGACAGAACGAAACAGAGGTCGGCCGAGGAGGAATGCGACCCTTGCACTGGACGAGTTGAACAGAGCGTGGATGTAAGTGTGGAGGGGGAACCAAGAGCGGGTATCAACGAGTTGTGACGTGTTGTTGATGAGATGGATGGTCCTAGATGTGTCAGAAGGTGAAAGAGAAGCAGAGAGTGAATGTTTTGGTGAGAGGTGGGATGTGGATGGGGACGGGATTGGATGTGATGGTGTGGATGGATGGATGATGATGATGGTGTTGGTGGTGAGTGGGAGTGGGATATGATGAGCGGCACGCGCGGGGGGGGACGAGCGGCGCTCCTGCTCAGTTGGGGGAGAGAGAGTAAGGACAGTGGGGGAGGGGGGGGGGGGCAAATGGGGATTCAAATGGGGAGCACGGCCATAATCCCCAATTCCTAATGCACAAACCCAACAGTGTCATTACTGGAAAAACTTGGGGAGAATTAAATAGGATGCCGGAAAAAATCTCATTAGAAAGTGGAAAAGAATGATAACAACCTCGCAGCCACTATTGTAAACTCTGGTGTATCTCGTCTGGTGTATCTCTGTGTCACCCTCGCCACACTCTGCAGTCAAGGCCCTGGCGCCCTGTAGAGCTGCAGATGAGGCAGACACAGCCGCAAGACATGAACACAGCCGCAACAATGACCTCTTCAAACTCCGACCTGAAGTCATCCACTGCGCATCTCACTCTGGCGTGAATGGGTGAACAACTCATCTCCGTCATCTAACGGATCACAAGAGTTGGAGTGCGGAGGCAAAAGACAAAAACGGGTTAAAACGACCCCAAATAGGAAGGACGATCGGGGTTGTCCCCGCTGCCGCTGTGTGAGACTCGGTGAGCCCCGCAATACCTATAGTGGCAGGATCAGGGGCACGGGGGCCCGGAAGCACACACACGCGGCAACGGCCACAGCCGCACCGTCACCATCCTTGATCGACAGAGCCAACATCTTCAACAACCCGCTTGCGATGCACAAACACGGCATGCAGATATGCAGACTCACCTCTAGCTAAGTGCGCTGCAGGACGGCCTTACAATGCTTAAATGGGTAGGGAAGGGGCACCAGCTGCCGCACCGTTGCAGGGATGGTATTATACCAGCTGAAGTGGAGGAATCAATCCTTGACGGACAATGCGCGTGGCCAGTCAGATACAGATAGGTTCGCTCGATGATGTGCAGGAAGCTTGTGCCAAAAAGTGCGCGCAGAACGCTGGATGGATGGGAATTCGTGGAGGGAAGTGGGGTAGAGACGGATGACGGCGAGGAGCGCGAGGAGACGAATACGGCCTGAGGCACAGGTGTCTATGGCGTGGCGAACCGGTGTCAGAGAGTTAGGAACCCTGCCATGCACGCCACGGATGTGCGCTGAGAGAGATTGTAACCGGATGTGTTATGGGTGGTGACGTCTAGACTATTCTAAATGGTGTGGAGAAGGGACGGATTGAAGTGGGAAGGAAGGAGCGTGGGACCGGGGGTGAAGAAGGTGTCCGGAGTGGACAGACTGGTGGTGGCAACAACGATCCACACGAGGATGGAGATGAGATAAATCTAGATGTATGTCTTTGCTGCACTACAGCTAACCGTGGCGTAGTGGGTTCCAGTGACGGCGGCGAGAGGCTAAATGCCGCAGGTCTGTATTCAAGTACTCATACACACACTCTGCGGTGCACCTGTGCACCAGGCCACCAGGCCCACTCGCCACTTTTATGATGTCAACTACTTGGGGCCCAGAGTCACCAAGGAATGAGAGACACATACAGATCCACATCTCCCAGAGGCCCAGAGACTACGGCAGCACGGCACGGCAAGTCCACAATGTCCAGCGATCCAGCGAGCCCGACCTCCAGTCTACCACACCAAGCATACCCCGTGTCTTCCGCAACCCAACACCGAGGTATCCACCGGGCGTTGGCGCAGTTCTCCGCGTGCTGCAACCCTGCAGAACGTTGGCCCTGACCAGCATCTACAGATGGTTGCGCTGGAATCTCACCCAACATGCATTTCTGGCGCGGCGTCCTAGACTCTGCATCGCGGATTGCTGACCGTGGTGGTAGAGAAGCGCTGAGCTGCAGAGCGCAGGGCGGACAGACAACATGTGGACGCCCAGGGCCACAACGCCCTGTACACCCCAAAGGCCGAGGCGGAAATCGCGGCAAAGCTCATATAGCGTGTTTTTGCGCGCAGGTGCTTGCTTGGGCACGGTACCATGATCCGGCACGGAACGCAGGTCAGGTGGTACAAGCCGCCTCAGTGCAATCGGGCAGCAAGCACCTTTTGTACCCGTGCTTGCCTAGCTGGACAAAGCCTATCTCCCGCGGCATCTCGTTGGCAAACGTAACGGTCAGCGACCAGAACAACTGCAGGTCACGAGAACGCGAGGAGCAAAACATTGGGTCCTTGTGCAAATAAGATTCATGGAGGGATCAAATCGTCATGATCTTGCGGCGCGCAGACGCGAAAGCGACTGAGCAGAGGACCGGCGGAATGTCGACGCAATGACCGAGGTATTTGCTGTGGAGAATTGGAAACATATGCAGACCACCTATGGTGAAGAACAATGTTCTGCAAAGTAGGATGCTGTGCGCATTGGTAACTGGCTGGGAGAAGACAGTGTCGGTGAGCTGCAAGAACATCAAAGCCCAACACCGATCTTTGATCCGAGCTGGCTGGAGTAACGCTAATCTGCTGTCTTTGGTCGTTGGAGATCGCGATACTCACATCGCAGGGTGCAAATGCTTGATTATCTATCCTGTCAGGCCTGTCATTTGCTAGCTTTATGAATCTATGATCATCAGCAAAGCAAATCAGCATTGAGCACGCGGATATCGCAAGATCAACATATGCTGCTCCTGTCGCGCCTGTCGAGTTCTCCTAGTAGATGCATCAAGCTGCCGATCTGCCGAGCTGGCTGTGCCCTCCGGTGATCAGAATGCATCTCATAACCGGAGAGTCCTTAGTCGGTAGTGGGGCCCAGCGCCCCCGGTAAGGGAGCTAGTAGAGGGGCGCCGAGGGGTCGCTGCGTTGCTGCTTATCTCCAGTACTCCAGTTGATCCAGTCCACTTGCGTCCAAGCTCGCAGCTGCGCACTCTTGCCCTGCCTCTTGCGGTGTGCGCGGCGCCATCTGCGCCCTTGCGCCCTTGCCGCTCTGACTGTGGCCCGCGGGTGCTTGGACGGCCGACTGGCTGGGCGAGCGGCTTGCGCGGCGTGCATGAGGGGGAAGCTGTGTGCACACACTGCGCACCGTCAGTGTCTGCACATCTACACTGCGCCACCAGCGGATATATGTTCCAAGCACGGCCTGCACAATCATTTTATCAATCAGTCGCTTTGCAGCCTGCGGCTTTGTGCTATGGCCGTCGTCGTCATCGGAACAATTACATGCACAGTAATGATGGCCGGTGCTGGGCGTCCTGCTAGCTGCATGCAGTAGGAGTGGAATTGCTGGATCCACCAAAGTGCGATTGCTTTTGCTTTTGGCTCTGCTCAAAGTGGCCACATCTCCTCCCAGGTGTGCCATTCAACCTACGTACTAGATGGGCTACGTATTTACCTCCTCATACCCAGCCGGATCTCTCTCGCTCTCATATTTCAACCCCCCCGCCCCCAACTTCACCCATTAATCTAACAGTCTCGTTCCCCCCCTCGACGCCATCTCTGGCCTTCCCCTCAGCGTAGAGTCGCGCGTGGATATCACTTCTCGCGTCCACTCCACTCGTGGGTTCAGTGATAGATAAGGGCCAACCGGTCACTATCATCACCCGTACCGCCACCGAAAACAATACACACCGCGGCGACAAACACAAGGCCTGCGTGCTTTCGTGTCCGCCCAAATCACCATGATCGTAATCAAGGCCACCTTGCGCGACGAGACGCGCCGCCTGACGTTCGACTCGCATGGATTCCCGGCGTACAATGATGTACAAGACAGCGTGAGTATTGATGGCCACCGGTCGTAGAGGCTTCAGGGACGCAATAACTCCTGGCTGGGTGGCAACGCGCACACAACCGCAGGGCGATGTTGAGCAACCTCAACTAGGAGGCCCAAAAGCGCCATCCCGCAGCATGCAGTCCAAGCGATGTCGGGAGACTTTGGGCGTGCTTCTAGCTGCGCGATGTGGTGTGGAATATTCTACACGACTCGCACTCTCACACATCACACCGTGTTGTCTGGAAAGCTGGAAATCTTACTCATCGGCACAGCTTCGTGGCATCTTCAATCTCCCTTCCGGGGCGCACCCATTTTGGACAAACGTCCTGTTTTATCCGGATGATAGCAAACCTTCCCGCATCAAGTTCAAACAGCACGTCTGCGACGCTGCGGAGTGAGTACATGCATTGAGACGCTCAGATCTGTGTAGTGGTGTGTCCCCTTTGTCGCTTGTCGCGCGCCGCGCGTCGACCATTTTCGACACGGCAGCAATGTGTGTCCTGCCCAGCGGCCAATGGCGATGACGCGTTGTTGCCACCACACCACCCACCAGGCCCACCCGCCCACCATCTCTCGCATATCTCGTATGCTCTCGTATATTAAATCTCTCTCGCCCTTATCCCTCTTGTTGTTCCTAACCTCCCACAGATACGAGCTTGCTCAGCAACCGTTTCTCCGTCTGGTAACGAGCTTCCCCAGCCCGGCCCTCGTCTTCACCATTCTTCTCTCGTCTGACAAGCGTCTCAACTCGATCCACGACGTGCACCGCGCTTCCACCATGCAAGCCGAGCTTCGCTCGCTGGACAACCACATTCTCGCGCTCGAGGAGGACATGTCCCAGCGCCACCAGCTGCTGATGTCCCTCGAGGCCAAGCAGGAGCAGTGCCGCCAAGAGGGCGACGAACTTGGTGTCTCCTTCTGGAGCGACCGCGCCGAGGAGAAGCGTCATTCCCTTCCTCAACTCGAGGAACAGCTCCGTCAGATGCGGGTTAACCGCCGTTCCATTGCAGAGGACCTCGATTCCACTCCCGCGTTCACCGGGGGCGTCTCGCTGCGCGAGTGGGTCAACACTCAGGAGAGGAACGAGACAACCCGCGTCCAGGAGACCAACGACGAGCTTGCCGCTTGGCAGATCGAGACCAACGATGCGGATTCATCGCCCTTCCCTCCCCTCGAGAACATCCTTCGTGGGGGACACATGCGCCACGGACATCGCCGTCCTCACCCAATGTGGGGCATGCCCCCTCCGCCGCCGTTCCCATTCACACGTCCTCATCCCCCCATCATGAGGTCGACTCGCGATCTTCTGCGCCCGACTGAGGCTGCCGCTCGCGAGGTGGGCGCCATTCTGGATCGCTTCCTCGTCCACTTCCAGGGGCAGCTTGTAGACACCCTCGACACTTTTGCGGCCCGCATTGCTCCGCCGTCGGCGGAGGGACAGCCCATGCCCACCGAGGATGTCCCCCATGTTCCAGGTGCCTTTGTTCAGCCCTCTACCCCTGTTCCTCCGGTACAGTCGGACGCCCAAGTGCAAACCCCGCAGGCATCGCAGCCTACCTCCGCGCTCGAGCGTAAGAAGCATTCGACCAAGCTCGGGAAGGGTGGCTACCGCCACAAGCACATCAGTTGTGATGGCTGTCTGACCGGCATCCGCGGCATGCGCTACAAGTGTGAGCAGTGCCCGGACTACGACCTGTGTGGATCGTGCCTTCCCCTCCTTCACACGGAGGAGCTCCACTCTCCCACCCACACCTTCAAGGCCATGCTCCACCGTGGATTGGAGGAGCGCATCAAGTTTGGCGGTACGGAGCCCACCCGCACCGCTCCCCATGCCATGCGCCACCCGGCGACATGCGATGTCTGTTCGGAGAACATTGTCGGCGTCCGCTGGAAGTGCCTCAACTGCCCCGACTGGGACTGCTGCAGCCCTTGCGCCAAGTCGGTCGCCACCACCCACCCCGGCCACTCATTTGTCAAGCTGCACAAGCCGACCGATTATGTCACCACGATGGGCTCGGGCGCCAACATCACTCACCCCGACGTCATTTGCGACTCGTGCAACCAGACGATTCGTGGTGCGCGTTTCAAGTGCATGCACCCCGAGTGCCCCGACTACGACCTTTGCGAGCGTTGCGAGTCAAAGCCCGGACCTGTTCATCCCGAGGACCATCCCATGCTCAAGACCAAGACTCCTCTCCGCGTCAAGGTCCAGTCGTCGTTTGACCAGATAAACGAGGTGTATGATGACCACCATCGCCGCTACCGCGTCTGCCCTTCGGCTATGACCCGCTCCCCGTGCCGCAGGTCCTGCTCCTCGGGTTCGAGCAGCTCGTCAACCCCTGCTTTCCAGCGCGGTGAAGACTACGCCAAGGCCATGGACGCCATCCTCTCCTCTATGACTTTGAACGACTCGGTCCGCGTTCCTGGCGGTTACGTGGTCCGCTCGAACCCGTCCGTGCCCTCCACCGCGGCTCCATCGGTCGCGGGACCTGTTGCTTCGTCGTCCTCGTCGATGAAGGCATCTGTCCAGACCGAGGAGGAAGAAATGGCTGGCCTCGCTACCCCCATCCTCCCTACTTCTAAGGCCCCAGTCATTGACCGCTCGACCACGCCCGTTCCCATCATCGGTGCGTTCCCCGTCACTCCCAAGAGGGCTGCCGCGACCATTGAGACCATCAAGCCAGAGGTCAAGGAGGCCCCTCGTTCTGTGGAGAAGAACACTGTCGAGACGTCGTACAAGCGCTCGGGGCCCACTGGCCGCCCCTTCGCTACTCCCCCCAAGACTCAGGAGATGGTCCAGTTGAACTCGACGCCCGTCATCTCCCCTGATGTTCCTGAGGAGGTTAAGGAAGACCCCATCGTGCAGGCTATCGCCGCTGCCCATCCTGCTGTGCCGGTCACATCGCCCAAGGTCACTCCCCCTGAGCGTGAGGACCCGATCACCAAGGTTATTGCTGCCGCTGCTACCCCCGTCGCCAAACAGCCCAACGACATTTTCACCTGGGTTCGCCATGCCACCATCCCGACTGGGACGGTTCTCCCCGCCGGTGCCGAGTTTACCAAGACTTGGACCGTTCGTCATTATGCCGACGGCACCGACTTTGATTTTGGCCATGTCCGTCTGGTTCACAAGACCGGCGGCCTCCTTGGAAAGCGCTGCAAGGCTGATGTCATCTACCACCAGCGCGACATCGACAATGGTGCTGACATGGAGATCTCCCTCACGGGTCTCATTGTTCCCGACATGCCGGGCAAGGAGATTTCTGAAATGTGGCGCTTTGAGGATGACAAGGGAGTTGCATACGGACAGCCCCTCCGTGTGCGGATCAACGTCGAGGAGGTGTCGACCGGTGAGAGCTCTCTCGCTTCGTCGGCCGTGGTCCTTCCTGAGCCCACCATCTCGCACGAGACCTCGGTGTATGCATCCCCGCGCGGCGGCGAGCCGGAGGTTATCGCCGTCCCGGAGGATGATGCTACCTCGGAGCATCACTCTGTCTCGCCCTCGGACCGTTTCTCGTCGTCCGTTCCGCCCTCGATGGCCGGCGCCGACATGGACGAGCTGGACGCCTCGTCTGCGTTCTCCTTCTCGGATGTTGAGGATGAGCACCTTCACACTGCCCAGCCCTCGGCCTTCACCGCGTCTCGCCACGCGTCGTCGACCAACCTGTCGGACGACTACGACTTTGTTGACGAGCCCGCCCACGACCTCGACGACTCGACCGACGACGGTTTCTGAGTGTCTGGTGTAGTGTGCTCCCGATCTGATGGCTGTGATAGTATTGTGTCTCATCTCCGTAAAACATCTTAAAATTGTAAAAGCGAGATCAAGCTGTGCTGTGCGATGAATGCTGTTGTTTCATGAGAGGTCTGGTGGTGCAAGAGCGAAGCAGCATGTCAAGACTGAGAGAGCAGGTAACATGTGGGACGGACGGCATCTACTTGTGCACCCCCAGGAGAAATGGACCTCCAAGAACGGAACCAAATGAGATCAAAACACACTGCCCATAAGAAGCGCGACGCGTCTGATTTTTCCACGGAGATCATGTCCGCCAGTCTCCACTGTCCGCCACCGACATGACCGACGCGTACCCCAAACTCGCAATCATCAACTGCACACCCTGCCACAACCTGCCCAACACTGCCATTCTACCCGCTCTTGACTCTTGACTCTTCTCTTGGAACCACGCGCGCCCGCGCCTCACCACAATGCCTACGCCGGCAGACGAGGACGCGTTCATGGCCGACCTCCTGGCTGGGATCGACGCGAGCGCGTTCGAAATCCCGCCGAGCAGTCCCACCGCCCCGAGCCCGCGACGCAGCCAGAACCAGAACCCGAAGCGCACGCAGGATCCGAGCTCTTCATGTAATGCGCACGCCGCGTGTCCCCCGCGCCGCCCATCGTGCGTACCCACCCCCAAGGCCGGTATTGTCGGGCGGCCGCTGTCCCCGCGCAAACGGACAGTCCCCTCTCCCAGCCCGAGAACACCAAGAACACAGGGCGCGCCAAAGTCCCAGCCGACGCAAACGACACACACGCAGGATAAGCGCAAGGCGGACAATTTGCTGGATTTCCTCGGCCTCGCGCCTGCTAAGCGCGTCGCGAGCGGGACGCAGGCAACGCAGAGGACGCAGAGGACACAAAACGCGACGCAGCTGAGCCACATTCCGACGCAACCCTCGTTGCGGGTTACTTCGCCGTGTGCGCCAAAGTCGCTGCCAAAGGCGCCGACGCAGGAGGCCGCACTGCTCTCCCCTCCGCGTCTGAGTCAGCCGCCACCGTCTAGCCAGGATGAGTACGATGCTGAGTGGGACGACGCGTTTGCGAGCATTGACGAGGCGAGCTTGCTGGCTGGACTACAGGTGCGTTATTCTTCGTTCTAGGTTAACGCTTGCAGGAGTACCCCCTTCTTCACCCCCCTGTTCCGCCGCGGCCGGATGACTATAATCCGGCGACGTGGGCGCGGTGCGTGGTCGACAGCATCCATGATGGCCTGGTCTACGAGCTGCCTCTGCCTGGGAAAGAGGCGGTGGTCGAGCCTGCTGGCATGTTCGCGAGGGAAAAGGTCAGTTGTTCCGGTCATTACCGCTAAACTGACATTCCAGACAATCATCGTGACGCTCACCGAGAAGGGGACGCGGCGCCTGGTGCACCTCAAGGACAGGTGGGCCGACCTCAAGGTCCGCCCCAAGGACATTGTGAACGTTGTCTCCCATGCGCTGAATTGTGACGGCCCCATCATCGTGACTATGAAGGACACAGCGGCATGCCTCATTCACCACCCGGACATCCTCGTGACCATGACGGCCGTGTCTGACGCAATGCCTTGTCCGCGCCGTCCGCTGGTGCAGCGGCTCATTAAGCTCCCTGAGCCCGTCACCAAGTCGATGATGTACGGTACAGTCCTGCATTCCCTGCTTCAAGGCTCGCTATCTGAGCAGTCGTTTGATGCAGCATCGACAGCGCGCCGCATCGTCGCGGAAATGTCTCGAGAGGATAAGCGGTTAGAGGTCTGGGGCGCGGGATTCAGCCCCGACGATATGATGGAGGACCTGCGGCCCAAGGCCGAGGAGGCGTTCGCGACCTTCGGCGAGAACTGGGTCGGTGCTAATCCGACCGACGACGGCAAGGTCATTACCGCCCGCGACGAGGCGTGTGGACATATCGCGATCAAGGGCTTGCACGACATCGAAGAGGCCATCTGGAGCCCGAAGTGGGGGCTGCAGGGCAAAGTCGACGCGAGCGTGCAGGCCGTCCTGCGGCGCGAGGACGGGAGCGAGGAGGAGTTTGTGAGCCCGCTGGAAATCAAGACGGGGCGGAGTATCGGCGGACTGAACCACCGCGCCCAGACGATGCTGTACACCCTCCTCATGGAGGACCGCTATGGTGAGCTGCGATCTGTGTTTCTAGCTGACATCAGGCCTTCCTGTCCCGGCTGGATTACTCTACTACTCTCAGCGAAGTGCGATTGTGCTTGTGGAGGCGCGGGCGAATGAGGTGCGCGCGCTGATCATGGCGCGCAACGAGCTTGCCGAGTGGATGGCGCGTGAGCGGTCCTCGAAGAGAAAGGCTGTCGCGAGCGAGGGCGAGTTGAAAGCCGATCAAGCTGTGGAAGTTGTCGAAGAGGCCTTTCTCCCGGAGACCCTTGACAGACCAAAGGATTGCAAGCGATGCTTTGCCTCTGATGCGTGCATGCTTTATCGCAAGGTCAGTTGTATCACTTGAGGTTTGAGCTGACCTCAGGCCGTTGACCAGGTAACCCCCGCTGAAGACGACCCGATTGCGGAACTCTTCGAGGCGAAAACGGGCCACCTGACAGACGCGCACGGCGCGTTCTTCAAGCACTGGGAGCGCCTGCTGAGCCTTGAGGAGCAGGACACGACTCGCATGCGTGCCCAGCTGTGGACGATGACCGCCAAGGCGCGCGAGCGCGCCGGCCGCTGTTTTGCGGATATGGTCCTCTCCGAAGGGGAGAACAACGCGGGCAAGACGCACGCAAAGATCAACACCTGGACATACACCTTTGTCCGCGCTCCGACCACTGATCCCACGCCGTCACTCCTCTCGGGACACATTTCGCGCGGAGACCCCGTCCAGATCTCCCTTGAGCCTGAGCTTTTATGTCTGGTCCGGGGGTTCGTCACTGAGCTCACGCCGTTGAGCGTTACTGTCGGCGTGCAGACCCCTCTCGAAGTCGAGCAGCTGTTGAAGCGCAGTCGCTCGACCATTACGCCAGACCAGGCGCTGTTCAGAATTGACAAGGACGAGCTCAGCTCGGGTATGGCGCGCATGCGCGGCAACCTCGCACACCTGTTCCTTCCCGAGGGCGATCATAAGCGTCGCAGCCTCATTGTGGACCTGAAGGCGCCGACATTCGACCCGACGCTAGCGCCCAAGCCACACGAGATCCCCGCCTCGCTCAATGCCGACCAGCGCGTCGCGATGGAGAAAGTCATGACGGCCAAGGACTTTGCGCTCGTGCTCGGCATGCCTGGAACGGGTAAGACCACGACGGTCGCAGAGATCATCAAGGCCCTCGTCGACCGCGGCAAGACCGTCCTCCTCACGAGCTACACCCACTCGGCGGTCGACACCATCGTCGTCAAGCTGCTCGGCGTGGACTTCCAGGTCCTACGTATCGGAAATCATGACAAGGTGAGTTGTAAGCAGCATCCCCGCTAACCCGCAGGTACACCCGGACGTGCGGCATCTCACTCTCGAGGCCATGGGGCCTAGCACCAGTGCCGAGCAGCTCGAGGCGCGCCTCATGACCCCGCCGGTGGTCGCCACGACGTGTCTCTCCGTTAATCAGTGGGTACAGCCAGGTACTGCGTTAACCCACCAGCCCACTATTCTTCCGTCGCGAGTTCGACTACTGTATCGTAGACGAGGCATCACAGATCACCCTGCCGACCTGCCTTGGTCCACTAAGATGCGCCAAGACATTCGTGCTTGTTGGCGACCACTTCCAGCTCCCCCCAATTGTGAGTTCGGACGCCGGCAGGTAAGAACTCACGCTCCAGGTTCGCAAGGCCGAGGCGCGTGCAGGTGGTCTGGACGTCTCGCTGTTCCGCCGTCTCTCCGACGAGCACCCTGCAGCCGTTGCGCCCCTCGCGACGCAGTACCGCATGAACGCGGACATTATGCACCTGTCCAACCGGCTCATCTACGAGAACCGCCTGCGCTGCGGCTCGGACGTGGTGGCGAACCAGGCGCTCGTGCTGCGTCAGCGGAAAGCGTGCCCCGACATTGCTGCGGCTAGCTGCGGGGATGACTGCTGGGTGCAGAATCTTCTGGAGGAGAGGTAGGTTAGGCGCTCTGTACGTTTCTAACCTTCAGCGCGAAGGCAATCTTCGTGGACACGGACGCGGTGCCGGCCGTGGAAACCCGCGTCGGCGAGCTGGTGCAGAACCCGACCGAGGCGAGCCTTGTTTTCACACTTGCACGCGCGCTCGTCGCCTCTGGCATTCCGGAGAACGACATTGCAGTGATCACTCCGTACAGGCAGCAAATCAAGCTTTTGACGAGCCTGCTTGGGTCCATGCCGTTTATCGAGCTGCTGACGGCCGACAAGGCGCAGGGGCGGGACAAGGACGTGGTCCTGGTCTCCCTCGTCCGGAGCAATGACACTGGCAATGTAGGTGACTGGCCTAGTTCGTACTGACCACAGGTGGGCGACCTGCTGCGCGACTGGCGCCGTATCAATGTGTCGTTTACGCGCGCGAAGAAGAAGCTCATCATTTTTGGGAGCCGCAGCACGCTCGCGAGTGATAGGCTCATGGCCGACTTTTTTGCGCTCGTGGATGAGCAGGGGTGGGCGCGCAAATTGCCGGAGAGTGCGCAGCGGCTGCATCCCCTCCCGGAGTCAACGTCACCGACGAAGCGGAAAGCGGAGAATGCCGAGCCCGCTGAAGATAAAGAGAACCGCCCGAGAAAGCACACATCGCCCAAGAAGGCGGTCATTTCCCAGCGCCTGCTGAGTGGCCGCCCGTTTGTGCGCGAGGTGCTCGACCAGGTAAACGACCACTTGTAGTGCCTGCTATATATTGCCAACCCATTCTTGATGCGCCACCATCAACCTAGAATCATATACTGTGTGTACCGTGTATTAGGAATACAATGAAATGCATATGTACGGAAGGAAGAGTCTACAGCCCGTCTATATCTCTGAGACCAGAGGTTTTGGTAGTTGTGATGATGGCGTGAGGCGGTATGCCGCCAGGTTTAGGTGAACGACGCACCTCCGTCCGGCAGGCGCTCGATCTGGTACCGGTGCTTGACGACGTACATGAGCGGCACGCCGGGAACTTTACGTATCCTGCGGCGGAGGTCGCGGTCGCACTGGGATCAGTATGAGCAAGTGAGCAGACGGGGTGACCATAGCTCAGGAGCTTGATGTTTGAGCTATCAGAACTCACAGTCGCAACGACATAGCAGCGCGCCTGGGACACGCGCTGGACGAGGCAGTCGTCCGCGTACGTGCCCTTGTGGTCGCACTTGAGGCGGTCAAAGCGCGGGTCCTTTGCGATTCTGCATGTCAGTGGGGAGCGTGCGAGCTAAGGCGGTGTTGGAGGAAGCTCACTTGAGGGCGAGGCGGTACTTTGGGCCGAGCTTTTCGAGTTCGGCCATGACGCAGTCTGTGATTGTTGGGATGCCTGGGGTTAGTGATGCTTCTAAAACTAAAAGAGGGGAGGAGGGCAAGGATGAGGGCGACTGATATCCTCAGACACGTTAATCCCAGCTTGCCCGAAATCCAACGAGCTGGGTTCATAAGAGGTAACGTATCTGCAGATGCAGATCCCCTTGCCTTGGTCACTCCCCAGCTCCACATTAATACCCACACTTCGCCATGAGACAGTCCATCATGCCCTGCACGAGCTCAATCTTGTTCTGGATGCTAAAGTTGATAAAGTTGGTGTCGACAAGGACGCGGTACGGCGGCCCGAGATCCGTGTTGTGCGAGAGGAAGAGGGACGACGACACCTGGGTTCTGGGCGTGAGTTTAGTACAGCGAGAGGACATACTGCGCAGCCGCCTTCTTCTCCTCGGCAAGCTTCTCTTTCTGCGCCTTCTTCGCCGCCTTCTCGACGTTGTCCTTCCTGTCCTGTCAGCTATTACACTATGGGTCAGCTCACAGTCGCGGGTCGCTCGGCTTGATCATCCGCTTCACCGCCGCAAACTTGCGCGTCTGCTTGGCTTTTCCCTGTTATTGTCAGCTATATAGGCGTTATTTAGCTGTACCATTTTGGCGGTTGATTGAGAGAGGTGTAATTGATGAAGGTCAAGTTGTTGAAGCTATGACTTCCCTTCCTCTGTTCGTCATGTCCAGATTGTCCAGAATTCTGCTTTTGGTGGCAAAATGTAAAATGATCGGCTTCCAGCACGTGGTTTTCACGCGACATTTTTGCCAGGTCGATCCTAGCGATCCTGCAATGCCCATTCTGAATCCGTCTTCCCTTTCTCTTTCCCCCTCCTCCCTCCTCCCAACCCTGTGACCCCTCCACTTGCGTCCACCACCACCAAGCTCCATCCCTTCCACCGTCAACCCACCTCCCAGCCCAATCTCGCACTCTTCCACACACACAATGCCGCCAGAAGACCACTCCCCGACACCGAGCACAACAGCGGGCACGAAGCGCGCGCGCGCATCAGGCAGCGCGGCACCGGGCGCGCGCGCGAACAAGCGCAAAAAGCCAGAGGAGAGCGTCGGGCCCGAATCTGGCGCCGAGGGGCGGCAGCGGCCCGCGTTCGGCGTCGGTATGGTCAAGGGCCGCGAGGACGAGTGGACCGAGCCCGGAGACGTGAAGACCAAGGTAAGGCGGATGAGGTCTGGCAGGGAGATCCGCTAATGCCCAGATCAACTTTCTCGATCTTCCCGTCGAGGCGCTGTACAAGTATCTCGAGGCGAACGACCTGGTGCCCCGCTGGGACCCGAGTCCGTGGTCCGAGGCGCCGTGCGAGCCGCGTAAGTCCAAGCTGTACATCTTGCTTCGAAGCTGACCGCAGCATCGCTGCTGTACCACAACTATCCGCAGGCGCCGGGGGTGAACATCGTAGCTGGGTCGCCGAAGGGCGCAACGCCGGCCGAGGAACCGGTAGTGGAGGCCAAGCCCGAGCCCGAGGAGAAGGTGCTGGGTGGTGAGGAGGGTGAGGGCGAGGAGGACGGAGAGGGGCTGGCGCCGCCGACGACGCGGAGCAAGACTGCGCCGCAGCGGAAGAAGACGCCGGACGCGGCGCCGCTCAAGCGCGGCGTGTTCACCCTCTCGGACGTGCATGCCGCGCGGGCGATCCTCGCCGAAAAGGCAAACCAGCACTGGATGAAGGGCCTCGGCGGCGGGCAAAACCGCGAGGGCGAGACCATCGTCAACTTCCTGTACAAGAACAAGGTCGGGCATGGTGCGTATTGCTGATGCTCCTCCTAGACCAGCAGCTCACTCTCAGGACGCCTTTTGCGCGTGTACAACCCCACCCCTGCGCCCTTCTCGTAGGGCGCGCTCCGAAGAGCATCGACTGCCTGCCGTGATCGGATCCCTTGTGTCTACTACTATCTCTGCCCGAGTATCATCGTTGTTTTGCCTCTGCGGCTGTGATCATACCCATCCATGCATATTGTCCCCACGGCTGTTTTGGAGTCATAACAAAGTAGAAGAAACTCCGCCGCACCCGACATCCAGCCCTCCCCCGTCCTCCAGCCCCCGCTCACCCTTCCCTCTCCTCCGACAGCTCCGCCGCCGCGGCGGAGACGCCGCCAAACCCCGCCCATGGCGTCCCGTTGGCCAAGCGGTACGGCGTGCCTTTCCTACCCACCCACCCCGGGCACCGCAGGAACAGGGCAAGATCGCGGGTTCGACCCCCGTACGGGATTGCGGCGCCGAGGACGGCGATTGCTTTTTCGGGCTGGGGCGGGAGCGGTGTCGGAGGTGGGAGTGACATCAGGACTAGGGCCTAGTAGGGCCTTTGGTGTCTGGGGATGGCTGGTGCATCATGCGAAAGTCATGCCGGATATAGGATCGGAACGCCACTCCTGATCACTAAACTGATCTGTGATCTGTGATCTGTGATCCCATGGCGGTCAGTCACCCTCGCTCCGAGCCACTAAGCTGGCCGCCGGCGTCAGCGACATATGGTCCCCAGATCCGCCTCACTACCTGTGTGCTGTGTGAACTTCCAAGAACTATCTGTCTGTTCGGTATTGACCCCACCGCCTCAGATCAGTCATCGTTGGTGCCAAGATAAATGTCACGTGACTTCGGGACAACTGTGCTTCGCCTACAGCGTCGAGTGGCAGTGGCGAATTAATTGGTCAGGGGATTAGGGAAACTCCCCCTCGAGAGGAATTTGGGAGTCTAATTTACCAGTACAGAATGCTCAGATCCAACGGCGTCTACCGGACTTGAACTTGGAACAGTGGGTGGGCCGTGTGGGCGGTGTTTGTGGGCTCCATATAATCGGGGGAATACTTGATGCATGATGCATAGCATTCTGGGATCTTGATCTCGACTGTTTGGTGTCATGTTAGTGCAAGAAGCGCGGGAATGCGAGAACGGGATCACGCAAGTCCGGATACCAGTAAACTGATGGCGTATGGAGCCGTGGATGGCGATGCAGCGATGCAACCAATGCCGACAAACAAGCGAGCAACTGCCGCTAATTAGGAATTTTAGCCAGCTGCTGCAGTAGCAGCTCAGCCAGTCGGAAATGCCACACACGGGACCAAACAGTGGCCAAACAATGATTAATGACTCACTACTGGGGGTGAGTCAAGCTGAATGTGGCACTTTGGCCCGCTTGGTGACCGAATTGCGAATCGGCGATCAACACACCAAGGGCCTGACTGCAACCTCAAAGAACGTAATGCGGGTTTACCTGACATCGGAGTCGAGTCGTCTCGGCGCCGTCTCGACGCCGATCTGCACCTCAACATCTACACCGAGATAAGCCGTCAACTTGCTCCGATGCTCATCACAAAAAAGTAGCAGTCATGGGCCATCAGCGGGGCCGTGGCATCATAAGAAGGAGCGAAAACGAAAAAACTAGGGGTAACAAAAGACGGCGAAGAGGGGAGAAGATGGGGAAGGAGGCATGCTACAAGGTGTTACAGCGCTCAAAAGCCCGGAAACCATCCGCGCAGAGACTAGCTAATCGAGGAGCACGACCTTACTTGGCGGCGGCCTTGGTGGCAGCAGCCTTCTTCTTGGGTGCGGCGGCCTTCTTGGCGGGAGCGGCCTTGGTAGTGGCCTTGGCTGGAAGCGTTAGACACGCATCTACAATCGCAGAATAGAAATACTCACCAGCAGGCTTCTTGGCGGTGGCAGCCTTCTTGGCCGGAGCAGCAGCAGCCTTCTTGGTGGTAGCGGCCTTCTTCGCCGGGGCGGCCTTCTTGGTGGTGGTGGCGGCCTTCTTTGCCGGGGCCTTCTTGGCAGCAGCCTTCTTGGGAGCGACGTTCTCCTTGTTGGCAGCGGCCTTAGCCTTGGGAGCGAGCTTGACACATCCGGAGATGCCCTTGGGGAGGACAAGCTCGTTCTTCTCGGCACCACGCTTGATGGCGTTGTTGAGGTTGTTGACGTTGGACTGCGACGAGAAGTCGATCTTGTGGGCAGCAGCGATCCACCTGGGGTGTGAGTAACAGTGAGCGTGTTGATTGACCTACTTCTTGAGGGCCGGGCGGGAGAGACCGGAGCGGGCGGCCTCAGGGTGGTCCTTGATGGCCTCCTGAGAGGTGTGAGCATGGAGTTCGGGGTAGGCTTGTTCTGAGTATGGTTGTTGCATGCATGATGCAACGCGAATCCGAGTCATCCGCATGCATCCTCGGCTGTTGGATGCGTGACGAAATAGACTTGGCGGAATGGTGAACGGGCGCCTACCGCCGTCCGTTCGCCTCCGCAAGTCACGGGGCCGTGGGAGCCGCCCACGAGAGCGATGCTCGGGATCCGAGCTGGCAACACCGCCATCCGTCTCGAGACGGCGCCTAGGAATGACCCCAGCGATCCGGATGCAGATGACTCGCAACAACTGCTGAGAAGCACCATTGTTGGTGAAACCCCGTTGTTGTTTGGAATCTCGGTGGCGGGACACGGCGGGGCGGAAAACACTTACCTGGATCATGCTCAGGTAGGGGGGGKGCGCCGCCGCCTTGCGGGCCGTGGTGGCCTTCTTGGTGGTGGTAGTGGTGGTAGTGGGGGCCATTGTGACTAGATGGATACTTGTCAAGCTCGAAAGAGTAAACAAACTGTGGGTAACAACAAGTGAGAGCGGCGAGATCAAATCGGAGTGATGGCGAGCACAGCCCAAGCACGCGAATGTCAGCACCGATTCCTGCGTCTGAGATGGTGGATGCTGCCCGCGGACGCGCTGGGGTCGCTCCAAGGCCGTCTCGAGGCCGTTACTCACGAGTTGGGAGGTGGATGTGGTGAAGTGTTAGGAAGTCAAGTGGAAGTGGGGAAGAGACGAGGGAGAGTCGATGGGGGGCTGGGTATTTGTGTCGCAGTGAGATTGACGGGGATTTTGACCCCTCTGTTTGTTGCCGCGTCACCTTTTTCACCTCGTTTCTTTTCGCCTTCTGTGCATCCATCCACTGTACTTGCAGCTCTGATTTTTGCATGCATAGATGCGCAAGAGGCACAGCTATCAGAGATCACAGCTCATGTATGCATAGCATCAAAATCAGCTGCGATATCACCGAAAACAGTCAAGTCACGTGATTCCGAAATCGGCGTTTGGGAACAGCCTCCCTTCGCCGAGCCCAGCCTTTCTCCCCACCGCCCCCCTCTTTGTCTTCCACCCCTCCTCACCATAGCTCGACCCCCCGGCACCCCTCCGAAGAGAGCATTGTGTGCACTGCCGAAAGCGTCGTCTGGCCACACAGAGCCGTGCGTACTGCCATCATTTACACAAGAGGGCTCCAGCAGACTCGCACAGCACCTTTGGCCATCGCACAGCAGGTTTTGTCATCCACGTGTGTGATCATAACCCACCACTGTGCAATCGCTGCGGAGATCCGGGCGACGATGTATGGTAGCAATATGAGTCGGGATGGGGATGAGTCCCACCTTTGTCCAGATGCATAGGAGCCGTAAAACGACGGTTGACAGGAGGATGGCAGTGTCGCTCGCGATGTGGCACTGGCATCCCAGCTCTGTACGATGCGCTGCTTTGCCTGGACCGGGGGCGGCTCAGCCAGGGGGGGGGGGCCGTATCGGCCTAGTTGGAAGTGTAAACTTTTCTTGCATGGGATGCATCCACCTTGGGTCGGCGCGTGGGGGTCGTTGGAGGACATCTGGCGGCTGTTGGTGACCAGCAATGAAGGTAGAAGTAGTCAGGAAGGGAGACACGTCCGGAAGGCATACATTACAGGGTGATCATCTCGTGATTTCTCCCTCAATTTTGTAGCTGCATGCACCAAAGTTGCTATACCTCTTTCCATACATCTCACACCCATTTCTGCAAAGTTTGAGCTCTATTAGATGCGTGTTGGACGCTACATGTTGCAAAATGTCTCTGGAGGTAGGAGAACAAGGATGTCGGAAATGGACGTGTTGCCACAGATGAACATCCAAAGTGGAGGCAGGGTGGAGGTGGATTGATGGTTGCATCACCGATCGTGGCCAATAGTGGGGGAGGGACCGGAGGGGTGAGCCAGGGGAGTGGGCGCGGCTGGGCCCGTGCAGTCTGTTGTCACAGCGGCTAACGGCCCTGTGGGCGCCTGTGGGCGCGGGGGGGATTACGGTGCAAGGGGGGCCGGGAGAGAGGGATGGAAACTGACCGATCCGGGTGAGACCCTGAAAAAAAAGTGCCACACTCGCTCTTGTCGCACGACCCCCCAGCTACTGGCTGATGGCTGCTGCTGGGCTGGTGGCCTGGGTACCTGGGTACGGCATGAAGCAGGCACTGGCCAACTCGTCCACCCACACACCCCGTACTATGCACACACAGCTCTCGACTTCTTTCGGCCAATCTGCAGTCATTTTCTTGTCACACAAGTTGACGCTACAATGTGAAATCACAATCCACAGGTTACAATCATCCAAGGCTATGATGTGTGATGAGCAAACTACCGTCACCTTGGTACACACGCACACACATCCAACTTGCGTATTTGTGTACCGTGTACCGTTTCCAGTTGTGTATGCTCGGTATGCTATACTGCTCGACTCAGCTCCACGATCCACGAGCGTGACGGTGTGACATGCCGACTCTGCACGCGCATGCACCATGATGCGTGATGGCTGGACAATTGGACAGAGAGGTGTTGGGCACGTTGAGGTGTTGGGCACGTTGACACGACTCGACAACGGTTGCCAGCCGGTTTTGCCACTACCTTGATCCTTATCGCCGATCCTCGGCTGTAATCATTCGCGGCCCATCGGATCCTCGATGCCATCTGCCATACGTAAACACGTAAACCAACCTTGCCCCATCGCGGCCCATCGAATCTCACCCCCCATTGAGTCTCACCGCGCACAGATCATCACGGATCACGGAAGATCGGTTGCTGCCACATCCCAGGTCCGCAAACTGTTCAGCTGGCACAACCCCACTGACTACTGTAGGAGGGCGTGCTGAGTCCGAGCGTCCTAACGCCAGCTTCTCGTCCATGCCAAAACGTGCTGTAGCACGCGTACTGGGCAAGGCTAGGTCAAGCCTTGTCGACCGTGGCCCTGTGTCACCTCCGTTCATCCTCTTTGTCTGATACACCCGCTGGCAGCACGGCAGCTGGCCACGGCCATGTGATGTCTCTCCGAGAGTGATACAGGACATGACAGACAAGAAACCTACTTTGCATACTCTGGTTATCGCGGTCGACTTCGGACAATCTTGGTCACCAGGATCGCCAGACACCTAGGAGTAAGCCAGCTGGACGAGGTGTGGCCAGTCGTCAAGAAGTTTGGTAGTGGGGGAGAGAATCAACCGAATGCACATGGTGGCGGACAACGGCCCGGACTGTAGGGAGACTGGCTGAGCCCTCCCGGTTCCGGGTTCAGGATGCTCATGAGATCTGGAGGATCAGCCGATCAGCCGGCACAGGAACGCCCCTTGGCAGCGGCACTAGTCTGGGCGCTCGGACCCTGGAGCCCCTCGTTCCAGTCAAACCAGCCCGCGAGGGTAGGGTTCTGGTTGGCGGAATACTTTGGTGGCGGCTGGCAATTTCTCGGTATTTTTGCCCATTTTTCATAATATTATTGATTTTGTACCATTTTTGTTATTTTTTATTGTTTCTACCATGTCTGTTGATATATTTTTCTGCGCGTCGTTGGACACTTGCAGCTGCCTTATGTTTTTGCACGGCATTGGTGGGGACCTTCAGTGTCTGAGAAAATATCACATGGTGCATGTAGGTGGTCCGTGGCGACTGGGGTCTTTGCGTTCATCCCTCGAAGAGAACGAACGAGAAAGCAGGTTAATCACTCGTTGTCCCAATGAAATGCGGGATGCTTACTCTGCTCCTTTCTGTAGAGATAATATAAAAGCAGAACTCATAAAACTACTTTCTCGTAGCAGTCGGGAGCTGTACCCCTTTTGTGCAGACCGACAACGGGTATCACATATGCCACAGTCCAGAAGAGACACCTTCCGCACCCTCCAACTACACGGTCAGTATCCCCATGAAACCATAATACTTGATCTGTGCACCAGAAAGCTCTCCAGAGGCCATATATACTCATTAAGAGTGCTCCAACCCAGACATCGACACTCCAAGACCCGTTGTCGCCAGCTGCGTGCTCATCATCTGCTCGAGACTGCCACCAATCTCGACGTTCGAAGGCGGAATCAAACCACCGGTGAAATACCATGACGTCATGGGGCGCGGAGATCCCAGATCCGAGATTGGCACATCTCTCGCGAGTCGCACGCGGTGTCCACGCGCAGCGCACATGATTTCCACAGTTTCCAAACGCGCGGCCAAAACGTCCAAACAGTTAAGAATCATTCCTCACCGGTCCTCTCGCTCCTCATGACCACCATCCTCAACTCGTGACCAAACCACACCAACCAGAACCACAACCCCGATTCATTGACATCTTGCATCGCGATACCGACACCACACCCCGCTCCGCACCCACCACAACCGCGGCGCAATGTTCAACCGGCCCAATCTCCCGAAGCAGCTGCAGACCAAGACGTCCGCGTCCACGCGGTGCCAGGTGAGAATGAGACGCCGGGAGGAGGCTGCATTATACTTGACGATCAGCCGTWACCCCCCCCCCCCCCCCYCTGACTCTCCCCACTGACGCCCAGAAATGCCTCAAACTAGGACACGCAACCTACGAGTGCAAGAACGCGCGGCCGTACACGCCCCGTCCGTCGCGGAGCAAGGAGCTCGCGTCGGCGCGGGGCATCGGCGCCGCGGTGCGCGACACGCCGAGCGTACAGGTCCCCGAGGAGTTCCGGAGTCGTGAGGGGCTCGCGGACCGGATCCTGCGGGCAAAGGAGGAGGAGCGTAAGGCCAAGGAGGCCAAGGGGAAGGATAAAGGAAAGGGGAGGGAGAAGGAGAGCGGCAGCAGGAGAAGGTACGTCAAGTCTGTGGGCTGCGCTCACCCCAGGCGATACTCGTCCTCCTCTGGATCCGACTCGGGCTCGGACCTCTCGCGCTCTGACTCTGACTCGGAATCGGAAGATGACCGCGGACGCAGAGAGAGCGACTCGAGCGCCGACTCACGCCCGCGCCGCAGGACGAATCATACCGAGTCGCGGTCGCGGTCGCCGCCGCGCCATGCGCAGAGGCGGTATTCCACTACGAAGGACCGGTCGCCTGCGCCTCGCGAGCCGAGCGGCACGCCGCCCCGGCGCAGGTGATGAGGGAGGCGGAGGGAGCGCCTAGCACGCAGTTGAGAGTTTCCGAGTGACATATTGTCCCCTTCATGATAAGACTCCGTCCCAAGTCCTCCTCAGTCCCCCATTCGCGTCGCGCACAGCAACAGGCCATCACTTCGACAGTGTACACATAGAATACATGCAAGACCAAAATATCAATAGTAACCAATCTCGCCCCCGGCCCATCCCGTCGCGTCCTCGGGACTCATCGACATGCTGAGGTACGCAGGTTTGGGAGTGACCTCCTCATAGAACCGCATCAGTGCACCGGCGTCCGAGCAGAACGCCTCCAGCTCCTCCCGGAGTTGCCGCGCCTGTTCGAGTCGCTGGCTCATCGGAGACAGGTTGCCCGACGATGCCTCCATGCTCGTCTGGCGCCCGCGTGTCGGTGCCGAAATGAACGGCCGGTTGTCGCACCACAGGAAACCTGCCTGCCGCCCGACGACCTGTACGAGGGCAAGACCGGAGCGGTGTATAAACTGAGAATAATCAAACTTTGCCTTCTGGCGGTACGTGTATTCGACCTCGATGGTCTCCGGATAGCGATCCGACGCTTCGGTATCGAGCACGAAACCGAACTTTTGAAGGATCGCGTATTCGAAGTAGTGTATGCACTGCGCCGATCCAGCTGACTCGGCCAGGCGAACATGAAGATCGGGGATCACTGGCGGGGCGATGGCCAGCCGGATGGAAATGGGAGCGCGGTAGGCGCACTTGAGCCCCACATCCTTGATCTGTTCCACGGGCGCCTCGACGAACCGCAAGCCGTAGCGCTCCGCGAGCACCGAGCACTTGCCGCGCAGCTCGTCCAACAATCCTGCCGTGACACCAAGCCAGTTGAGCTCAAAATGGAAGCTGCGGTCAGCACCGGAAGGTATCCATCCACGTACGCATTCTTAGTGTTGTGCACAATGTCGCTATGCAGGATTGCCACCTCTGCACGATCACTCTTGCGTTGCGGATCCAAGTCGAGGATGATGCTCTGGCTCATATGGATCTTACGCTTCTTCGGCGTTTTGGGGGCAAGCTTGAGAGGTACAGCTTTGCCCGGCGGAGAGCGCTGAGTGTTGTGCTCAAGGACAGCTTTAGGAGCGGCCGGCTTGCTAAACCAGCCAATCTTCTTGGTTACCGTGCGCGCCCTGACCTCGTCATACCGCTCGCCGAGGCGATAGAAAAGAACCGCATCATGGAACTGATGTTTGCCAGTGACGTGTTCTGTTGTCAGCTAAGCATTAAGCACAATCTAGCTCACCGATTAGACCCTTCTCCATCAAAGACTGGCCCCAATCCTGACCCTGCTCGCGCGTCTCAACGTCCGAGAAGGTCATGATGAGCCATTCCACAAACTGCTCGCCCGTGAAGGAATCCTCGTGGACAATGAACTTGGCCGGCTCATCGCCAGTCGTCTGTCTGCCCCACAGGCGATCGCGGATGATGAGGCCATTGTTGGGCTTGTTCATCATATCCGCCACGGCCTGCAGCGTCATGCCTTCCAGAGTGTGGCCACGTTCAGGCTTCTCCTTCCCGCTTGTCAGGCGCTCGAGCTCGGTCATGAGTCCTTCATCAAGGACACAGGTCGATGGATCGAACGTTGTAGCCAGCAACCGCAGCGTCTTTGCCCGCTCTCCAGGCTTCTTCCACTGGTTCTTTCCGAGCGTTTCCAGGACCTTCATCGCGCCAGTGATGAGCACCTCTGCCTGCAAGTACTCTTCACCAGGCCCACGTTTCGGCATGAGCGAGGAAATGGCCGCGGTTGACAGTTCCTTGCCACTTGGAATGAGGAGAAATCGCGCCCGCCAGAATCGAAGGTTGGACTGCAGCTGTTCCTCCTCACCAGCGATGAGGCGATCGAGGAAGTTGAAGTTGAGCTTGGCGTCAATGTTCGGGTACTTGAACAGGGTGCTCGTTTCCTGGAACTTGTGGTGCTGGAATGGCCATACCAGACATTTGTACGCGTGAGGGGCCGTCGAGTGCTTGACCTTGCGCACAAACCGCTGCACGGTGACACTTTGCTTCTGCGGGTCAAACGTGAGGCGGTGGACGTGGTTGCTCCACGACAGGTATATCGCACCGCTTGCGTCCTTGAGGACTTCGGAAGCACCGCCGACGCGCAACCCAGCATTCGTCGACTCGCCAGGCAGCAGATTGTTCATAGCAGGCGTCGTATTCCGCTCGTTCCCCGACTTGATCGTGTTGTGCGGTAGGACGATGAATTGGAAGTTCTGCGACAAACGCTGACTCGCCATCTCACGCATAACCGCCAAAGGAAGATTAAGCTGCGCCGCATCGGGACGAATGAGAAAGGACACCTGGTCGGGGAAACAGGCAATGTCGTAGCTGTGCGCCTCGTAGAATGTCGCCATCTCTTCTGGAGTCGGCATGAAGTCGGTAGTGAGGGGCAGACAAGCTGGCGCACAGAGACTCCGCCATTTAACCACATGCTCCTTGCCCTCCTTGAGCCGTGGGCGGACATGCTGCCATCGTCGCTGGTGACCACCTTCTGCCAGTTGATCCTGCACCGTTTCCTTCGGATTACAAGGGTTGACCGTGGTATGCTGTGTCGTCCGTCCAAACGCGGCATTGGTCTTGTTCCGCCATGAATCTTCCATCGACTTGGACAACCGGTACGAGTTGTGGAACGACCGCGGTGCTGAGCGAGGTAGTGACCGTGCGATAGACTGTGACTGCTCCTCATTGTTGCCCATTCGGGAGGAACCGCGGGACATGATCGGCATGGGCTGTGCGCCGACATTGAGAGTCCCTTCGCCATGCGGCTGCCGTTTCGCAGCCTTCGGCGCAGGCGAGGACCTGATGGCCGGAATGCGCTGCGGAATGCTAACAGGCGTAGATGCAGTGGAGGTGATGGAGTCCGACGCAGAGTGGGATGCCTTGGAACCAGAGGGAGAATCCTTGACCGAGTCAGAGAGCCTCTTTCCGGCCACCTCCTGGCGTCCGACGGTCTCAACGGCTGCCGTCGCTATACTGGGCTGCGCACGCGCACCGATGGAACCAAACAACCAACTGCTCGCGAACCTGCTAGCGAACGATCCCTTACTGGATTGATTCTTGAGACGCTTTGCGGACGAGATCCTCGGCGTCGAGGCACCAGACGCGATATGGTCAGTCGATGCTATGGATCGTGTCGGTGATGTGGCTAGGGAAGTCATGGACGCGATGCGCAGCTGAGGTGTATCGTCACGTGGCGTACGAGGCGGCTCAATACGGGGAATGGGAGCGGCGCGCGATGCTGTGACAGGCCGGGCCACCGGGATGTCAGGCATTCCTCCCGAGTGAGATTCCAACAGTTGCCCAGCCTCTGGGAGAGTAGGATTGGACGTCGACTCTTCCTCGGCAATGTTTTCCTCGGACCTGAACGATGTGCGAGACGCGACCGGCCGTGGTGAGCTTGGGTTCTTGGGTCGCTGGCGCTCCTCCTCTTTCAACCGCGCAGCCAGCAGTCGTGTTGACTGATAGCTAGTGCCAAGAGACCCTGCGATACCAGTACTTTTTGTCGTACTGAGGGGCGAATTCGGAACCGGGGTGGGAGCCACAGGCAGCCTCTTCACACCATCAAATAGACTTGCGTCGTAGTCATCGCGAACCGCTTTTCTGTCGTCGGTCTTGAAAGATTCGTCCAAATCGTCCACTTCCAAGAACGGAACGCTAACCGTCGTGAGGTTGTGGTCCAGAATACCCAGCATCTGAATCTGGTACATCTTGCAGCGGGGTATGAAGCGGTCCTCGCGGAAGGGTTTGTCGTGCGTCTTCGAATAGAACGAACAGTATACCCAGAATGCAAGCGAATAGCACTCGATAATCTCCTTGTCGTCCGCAGTTCGCATATGCGCATCAAAGTAGAGAGGATCAGGGGTGGATTGTCGTGTTTTGACTCGGTCTGCACTCTCGTCGGCGACCCGCTTTGGACGCTCCGAGAAGTAGCTGAACAGAGGAACACTGTGGAGGGGCATCTTTGTAAGACACACCAGGTCGAGGCTCACACCGTGGTCGATCATGCGTTCGGTGGTAAGGCGGAGAAGGTTCTTGTTGACAGCAAAATGGCCGGTACCTGGAGTGACTACTGTGAGTGACAAACCAGTACGCGACAAGTCCCGGTCGATGTAGTGGTCGTCGAACGGGTTAAGAGCGAGGTTTATCGCCTCCAAAACGTTGCCCTCGTACGCAAAGCTCCATCTTCCCAGAATGCGGACGTCCTCCAACTGCGCGGTGCCAATGTTTAATCTAAGCTGCGCAAGGTGGAAGTCGAGGAGAATCTCTCTCTCGCTCCTTTCAAACTGCTTTTTGATATCCGCCAGCAGAGGCATCCAGTCTGCTCTCCGCTCGAAATCGACAGCGACGCGGAAAAAGTCCTTGCAATATTGTCCGCGATAGTCCCTCATCAAACCGGCCGTGAGATGATGCTTCTCCATGTACTCAACCTCTGCGTCGTCGTAGTACACCCTGCCGAAGAAAATGATAGAGACCAGGTGCGACGCGTTTATTCGAGACCAGCGGGTAAAGAGATCCGGAAGGAAGCCTGATGTCAGCTTCGCGGAGACGCCCTAGCTCACCATGCAACACCTTCTCATAATACCTCTCCCCGTCCTCGTCAAACTCCCATGTCTCTTTGCACAGCTGGATAAAGATGTAGGTCTGGGCGGACTTGGACCGGAAGATCGTCTTCGTCTTAGGGGTGATGATGCCTGAGGCGTATCGATTCCGTCCCCTCCATATTGCCTGAACGTCCGCTCGTACGGCGCCGCCTGCAAGGGTGATCTTCTCACCGACATGGACGGTGGTATTCTCGAGCGACATGCCCAGACGCCACATGTCTGCGCGACCGACATACTGCGAAAAGTGCAACTCGATAAAGTCCACATTGCAGGTGTCGGGGTCGAGGACGCGGCTGACCTGCACGTCCTGCCGATGCTGGAGCTTGAACGCCTGCGCGACCGTATTGGGGACCTGTATCTGGTTCATCGGCACCGAAGGATGATCCTCGCCCAGACGGAAGATGTAATGATCTCGCCCACGATTGGGCTTTATACCCTCAAGAGCGTCCGCATCAGACCGGTCATTGATTGGAGCTAATCCGGTGCGCGGTGGGACAAACGCGGCTGGTGGAGGACGGCGGATCTCAAGGTAGTCGCCCGCCTTGACCGGCCATGGGAGAGACGCATACGAGACGAGAATGCGCGAGAAGGAGAGGTTGCCTGCTGGCGACGGGAGGAGGGAGGGGGGTGTAGTGATGGGTGTGTTTAAGCTTGCCTGAGTCGGTGAGTAGGTGTACAAGGAGAGCTGGACGGCATTTGAGTCGCTGGAGAACAGGGGGAGAGCTGACGTCTCGGCCAGAGGCGACTTGACCTGAGGGACGGCCGGGCTGCTCGTGAACGTGACCATGTCCGGCATTGGCGGGCTCGGGGCCGAGTTGGTGCGCGAGTGGCCCTTCTTGGGCGACTTTTCCGCATCGCTGTTCTGCGCTGGTGTATTACTTGACGAGAGCGACAGCTGGAGTTGGCTGTGAATGCCGGACATGTTGCTGGGGACATGTGAGAAGGCGTGCGAGATGGTGTGTTTCCGCTGTCGCCGGTCTGCGTGACTCATGGGATGGTGCGACCCGACGGCAATGTCGAGTCCTGGGGGACCAAAGTCGCCAGAGGATCGAACGGGGCCCGTGTGCACTATTGTCGATGACCGGGTGCGATGGCCGCGTCGCGGGATGGCTTTTGCAACGGTCAGAGCAGTGTTTGATGGGCCTCCACCGGACTCGGAGGTGACCCCGCCCTGCGTTTGGCCGGGGCCTTGGCTGGCGGAGCTGCTGGCGGCGTTCCCTTCGGGCACGGGTTCTGCGCGTCAGATGATGCTGTTGACAAGGACAAGGTTGGGTGGGGGGATACGTACGACTCATGCCATTGAAGGTTGATGATATCAGTATGGATGGAGAAGAGTCCCAAACTCGAAAGGCGTCAACATTCCGATCCATTCCTTCTCGACCTCGCCGACCACCGGGTCGTAGACGATCGTCACTTGCAGTAGGCAGTAGTGGCCCATTGTGGTGGTCCTGATGGTGGTTTGGTCATTTGTGGTCATTTGGTGCGTCATCAATTACCAAACCTCAATCAACAACAATGCAGCTCCAGGCAGGGCCATTACGAAATATTTACTTCCGCTAATACTCTTCATCACCATATCATGATCGGGGTTGGTCAGTCGGGCTGCTCCGCTCGCGATCGTTCGCGATGCTCCTCGATGTGTGCACCATCTTTGTCGGCCATGTCGGCCACCCTCATATCTACGCTATGCGCGCTCTCTTCCGAACAGTAGCCTTAGGCCGTACACTCACCACGACATGTAAACGACAATACAGCGCCAGAACCACTCCATGGATCGACATTCTACTCCGGAATCCGGAGCTGGACACCCAGGACGCACGCAATGAGCTTCGATGGATGCGCCAGGCCATCCCTGCGTCTGCAGATGTGGACGCCGAGCTTGCTGACATGGTGCGCCGGCGCTCAGAAGGGGAACCACTGCAATATATCCTTGGTACGCTGGGTGGCATTTGTGGCTCAAAGAGTGCTGACATACAGGGGACACCGACTTTGGCGCTCTCACGCTCCTCGCGCGCTCGCCTGTCCTGATACCCCGGCCAGAGACAGCGTACATCATCGAGGAATTTGCATCGCGTATCACTTCTGCTTCTCAGAATCGGACGCGCTTTCCAAAACTCAACGTACTCGACCTGTGCACCGGCTCAGGCTGCATCCCTCTTCTTCTGTCGCACTTATTGGGCGACGTGATGGGGCGAGCGTTCGGTGTAGATATCAGTCCTGACGCAATCTCGCTGTCGACGGACAATATCCAAAAGGTCGGAGACAAGCGCGTTTCAGTCTTCAAGGGCGATGTCTTTGCGCCAGACTTTGTCGAGCACGTGCGGCAACATACCGATGGGGCGCCGATACACCTCATCACGTCCAACCCGCCGTACATCCCCGCAGATGAGTACGCGGCCCTTCCCCGCTCGGTGCGCGTGTACGAGGACCAGGGAGCGCTCCTCGCCGGCCCGGTGGACGGCGTCGCAGACGGAGTGGCGTTTTACCAGCGTATCGCCCAGCTCGCCCCGTCGCTACTTGCCACCAGTCCCGAGCTGGACCGTATCCCGCGTATTGCGGTGGAGATAGGAGCCCAACAAGGAGAAGCGGTGAGCAGACTGCTCCCCGGGCGTACCGAGGTTGTTCAGGATCAGTACGGGCGTAATCGCATGGTTCTGAGCATGCTGTAGATACTTAGAAGCGACCGCTTGTAGCATTTTATTTTGGGTCAACTACTGTAATCTCTTTATCGCCTTTCGGTGATCTCGGCTATCTCGCCTGGGCGGCACGGTTTTTGTGGGGTGCCCCGTGTGCCCCGGAGCAGCAACCACCCTTTCCTCCGGAGCTAGACAGGAACTCGGCGCTCGGTGCTGGGGGATAGCCGGCGCAAAAGTCAAAAGCACAACGCACCGAACATTGAGGACAAGCAAAAGGTCATCCAGGACAGTTCTTTCTTTCTCAACACACCCATATCCCTCACCATCGACTCGACATGCCCGGCCCCGGACCCCAGGCCCACCAGGTTCTCGTGTACTCTGGCCCCGGAGTGTCTGCTCTCGCGCTGTCGCACACGCTCCTGACCCTCAACCTCTTCCTCGTCCCGCACTACACCGTCCAGCCGGTGACGAGCGCGCTGCTCGCCGACGAGCCGTGGGAACCGACCTGTGCCCTCCTAGTTTTCCCCGGCGGCCGCGACCTGCCGTTTGTCGAAGAGCTGTCCCTCAAGACCAAGGCGACACGGCGCATCGCCGAGTACGTCGCCCTCGGCGGCAGGTACCTCGGCATCTGTGCGGGCGCGTACTTTGGCTCGGCGGAGGTTAAGTTTGATGTCGGCGGAGACAAGGAGGTGACGGGGAAGCGTGATCTCGTGAGTAGTATCTGGACCAGCTGGGCCGTCCATTCGACAAGCTGACCACCAGGCTCTCTTCCCTGGAGCATGTGCGGGCCCAACGTTCCCCGGCTTTGACTATGGTTGCGAGAGCGGAGCGCATGCTGTGTCGCTCAAGACCCGTTCGGGTCTGCTCGACCTGCTGTACTACAACGGCGGTGGCAGCTTTGTGCTTCCCGCCAAGGCGGACCCGTCTGTCGAGGTCCTGGCCGAGTTTGCCGACGCGCCCACGCCAGAGCGGTCCGTCGCCGTAGTGCAGGTGACCAAGGGACAGGGCAAGGCGCTCCTCTCCGCCGTGCACTTTGAGTACCCGCTTGAAGACCCGCCCGCGCGCGACGCGATTGCGAAGCTCAGAACGCGACCCTCCGAGGCACACATCGAGAGCGCCGAGAAGGCACGCAACGAGTGGGTTGCCGCGCTGCTCTCCGGCCTTGACCTGCGGCTGCCAAAGGACGACTCGGCGGAGGAGGACCACATTCTGCTTCACCCCACGCACCCCGGCCCCATCTTTGCACTCTCCCACCCCAACCTCCCGGACCTCGGCGCCAAGGTCCTTGACTCGCCCAAGATCCAGGCCAAGCTCACCGACCACCAGAACGGGTACAAGACGCTGCGGGACGGTAACGACGAGTTTGACATTACCACCGTGGACACGTTCCCCGACGTCCCCGAGATGCTCGCAGAGCGCCGCCGCACAAAGCCGGTCTTCCCACCCGCCATCCAGGACCTGTCGCTCGGGGACGCGCCCCAGCCTCCCCAGCCGCCAAACCTTCACGCGCTCACCAAGACGCTGCTGCTTCCGGGACACAAGCACTACTCCCCGGCATGGACGCCGCTGTTCAACTTTGACACGTACTGGGCAGAGCTGGCGGCCGTGCGGCGGCGGTTCGGTCGCAAGAACGGTGTCCTGCGCGCAGACGAGACGTCGCCCGGACGCGGGAGCTTGCGGCCATCAGTCGGCGACCTCATGTTCTATGGCGAGACAGTGACGTCGACACAGACGATGCTGGACCGCAACTCGATTCTGCTCAACAACCTCCCTGCGCCACTCACCTTCCTCGCCTCGTTCCAGATGGCCGGCCGCGGACGCGGCTCCAACCTCTGGCTCTCGCCTGCCGGCTGTCTCCAGTTCAGCATCCTCCTCACCGTCCCGACAGCGATGGCGTCCAAGCTCGTCTTCATCCAGTATCTCGCTGCCATCTCGATCGCAGAGGCAGTGGACGAGGACGGGCGGCTGGGCGTGCGCATCAAGTGGCCGAACGACCTGTACGCCGAGGCCGAGGGCGTGGGAGGTACAGAGGTGGGGAGCGGGAAGAAGGGCCGCGCCAAGCTTGGTGGCATCCTGGTGAACACAAACTACATGAATGGGCAGTGGCGCGTCGTCGTCGGCTGCGGCGTCAACATCCTCAACCCGCTCCCGACCTCGTCGCTCTCTCAGCTGCACGGCCTCTTGAGCGAGCGCATGGCTAAGAGCGGATCCTCGGCGAGCGTTCCTCCCCCGCCGACGATGGAGGGCACGCTCGCGCGCATCATGCACGCGTTCGAGACCAAGTGGGAGACGTTCCTCGACGAGCGCGGCTTCGAGCCCTTCATGGACGAGTACCACTCGCGTTGGCTGCACTCGTGAGTATCAAAATTCGCGCCACCCATAGGTGAAACCTAGTGGTACAAGTCGTGTCTTCAATCATTGTTTTGGGCAAGATTCTGACGCTCAGCGGCCAAGAAGTGACGCTCACGACCGTGGAGCCGCACCAGCGCCTCCGCGTCGTGTCCATTACGCCCGACGCCGGGCTGCTGCGCTGCGTGCCGATCGCGGACCAGTCATCGCACTTTGAGCGCAACTACGACCAGTCAGAAGACCGCTTCTCATCTGGGTTCTCCGGGGGCTCGCGGTCCGACTATGTCGACCTCCAGCCGGACGGCAACAGCTTCGACCTCATGGCGGGCATGATCAAGCGCAAGGCATAGAGTGATTTGTACGGATGCAGTTTTGGTGTACATTGCAGGATGCATGAGCAGTGGCTCACGGAGCTAGAATACAAGTCTGCATAATATATCGTGTACTACCTCACTTCTTCGGCCGCTGCGACCCTCGCCGTAACGCATAGTGCCCATTAAACGCAATCCTGATCGCGAGGAACCGGACATCGAGATCACTGTGCCCGCCTGCCTCCTTGCACACGGTCGTCACGCTGTCCTGGAATCCGGCAGTGCACTGCTGGATGCGTTCCCGGATACCCTCGAGCTGCGCGGCCGACGCCGCCGCCTCGGCTTCAGAAGTCGATGCGCCTGTCGAGATGCCCTATCATGTCAGTTACAGGAAAAAGGAGCTCAACTAACCCTCTCCACATCCCTCTGCCGGTCAAGACGTGTCGCCTCGCCCAAGCTCCAGCCGTACAGGTCTTCCGTGGCGTTCCGGAAACTGAGAATGTTGGCGAGCGCCTCGCGGACGTGGTTGAGCAGAGTGTCGTCGCGTCCTCTTGGCCCCGAGAGCAGAATCTTGCGCACCACGCGGTCGAGGTACGTCCTGTGTGCAGCGATGAGCGAGTCGAGGTCGCCATCGCGCCGGTTCGTAAACTCCAGCAGGGCCTGCCACGAGCATTCTATCACCTCGAGCTGGCAGAAGGCCTGTAGTTGCCTCAGGAAGTGTACCATCTCCGCCTGGATTATCCGGCAGTGGTGCCAGTCGTTGTTGAGGCCTGGTGGGTTAGTAGTCACAAGCGCCTGCCACCCACTCGGCAATGACTCGAACGCCCTGGACGCAGATGTCACGCGCATCCAGCCCTGCGTGAGGGCGGTTTCCACGCGCTTGAGGTGCCACAGGTGGTGGAAGAGGCGGTCGTAGCCGGCCATACTTCGCGCATCGAGGATAGCATTAAGCGGCGCCTCCACCTTGTACTCGAGTGCGAAGCAGTCCCAGCCCAGCTCGCCATGGGAGTATTCCAGCACACGGGCGTCGAGCCGGCGGAGTACGTCGGGAGAGTCAAACTGCGCGTTCGAGCCGCGGATAGCAGACTCGAGATCGGACGTCAGGTGATGTCGGTACAAGCTGATTGCGGGCTTGGACAAGCGGGGAGCAAGCGCCTCCATGAGGAGCTCGGCAAAGTCACCAGCGCCAAGCATGAGATATGCCTTCAGAGCGCGCAGGTGGTCAAGAAGCTTGTACTTGTCGTAGAAGATTTCCAGTAAGCGCTTTGAGGCGGATGAGTATGCATCGTCGATAGAACGCTCGAGCCCAGTGAGATCGGAATATTTCAAAGCTGAGAGTTAGAGCAGGGATCACTGGACCCAACTCACCGGCACCAGCAGCGAGACCCGCCTGTGTCGGGGTCCACTCAGTGTCGAAGCAGTTGTAGCGGATGAAGTTAAGACTACGGCCAGTGGAAAAGATCTGTGGCTGTTAAGACTCCTATGCAACAACAGCCTGTAGACTAACCTTCTTGGCAAAGTCCTCGTTGATGAATCCCGGCACCATACCCTTGACGAAAACGTATTTCTTCTCCCAGATGTGGTGCGAGTCGCTGACTCCGCCGCCCATGTCGAAGCCCTGCTCGAAGCCGGCATCGCCCTCGGCGTACGGTGAGGGGTCATCAAACTTCTCGTCAGGGTTGACCTGGACAAAGAACTCGTTGAACGGGTCGTGGAGCTCGCCGGAAAGGATCCACCGCTGCAAGGTGTGGAAGAACGGCTTGGATACCTCCTCGAGGATCTGGTTTGTGAAATGTCGTGCGAAGGGGTCACCATGCTTTGTCCGACTGTGTATCTTGGACACAAGCGCTCCACCATGGTTAACTGAGGGTTAGCACCAAAGAGACACAAGTAACCCACCTGTTGCGTCGTCAACGACCGTCTCCATGAGCCGCAGCTTCAACTTCATGTCTTCTGTCCACAATCCCAGTCTGAGGAGGGTGAGCTCCGACGCCTCTGCAGGCTGCGACTCGACGGGGTTGGACAGCTGAGACTCGAGGACCGCGAGAAGGCGATGATACTCGGACAGCTCGTGGTTGAGGAAATGGCACAGGCTCTGATGGGTAAGTATGGCATTCACTGCATCACCCACTTGGACGACCATGCCACTCTGAGCACTTGGTCCGGCGGCCTGGTGCTTTTTGATAAACGTCGTGATCTTGCGGTACAGCACACCCATCTCCGACAGCTGCACGAGCACGCTCCGTGTCGGCTGAAAGACGTACCCCTCCTGAACAGTCAGCTTTCTTAGTGCTTGTTAGCTCACCATCGGCTCATTGATGGCAATGTCAATACCGAGAATCTCGCGCTCCTCCTCGGCATCCAGCATCTCCGTTACATCTGAGCGGTCGTAGCTCCGCTCCTTGCCGTTGGTCTGCGGCTTCGCGCTCGGCGCCAGCGCAAAGCGTACATACCGCCCATCGATGCCCTGGAGGAGATACAGCGCGTCGCGGAGGAGAAGGCTCTCTGGGAAGGTGGGGCGGCCGCGGTTGCTGCGCCACTGGTTGAGGAGCTGCGCCTTTGACAGATTGGGCACGGGACTCGACGGTGGCGGCGAGTTGAGGTCGATCGCCTGGAGTTTCTGTCGTACGTGTGCTTCAGGCGCGGCGGCGGCTCCCTCAGCGAGCACGCTCGTCGTCGATGGTCCCGGGCGCGCCGGGGTGCCAAGACCAGAGCGCGGGCGGGAAGATGACGCAGCTGGCTCCTTCTCTGCGAGATTTGACAGTGCGAGAAGAAATTGGAGGTGGCGATGGGGAACGGAGAGTGTGCGCTGCGCATGTCAGTGATATCAGTTCGCTCTTTCATCACGTACCCCGCGCTGAAGCGTCGTCCAGAGGGAGTTGAAACGAGCAAGGTCTTCGGGCGGGACAGCGCGGCGCGCAATGTCCGGAAGCGCCGAAGATCCAAGGGGGAGGGAAGAGGGAAGCCGGCTGGGCAGGTAAGTAAAACGAGGTCTAGGATACCTGCCTTGAGAGAATGTCGTCGCTGAACTCGAGGAGCTCGTCGACGCGTTCCTGTCGCACCCTGTCCGGAAGCTTGGAGAGGTTCGGGAGGACGGCGTAGATGAGCGTCTCGAGCGGAGACGTCGAGGATCCGCCGCTGCGAGACATTGCGGCGGGTGTGTGGGTCCGAGGGTTGGGGAGTGTGATGGGATGTGGTGGATGTGGATGGTGTAGCCGCGATCAAGAAACGCGTCAATAACGCAACGAGGGAGGGGGGCGTGTTTGGCTGAGGGTCTAGGGTGGTGGACCGTGCCGCGTGCCTGATTGTCATGCCGCGTGCTATACACGCGACGCTCACTCCACCCCATTTTCGAAAGTTGGTCAGTACGGTAGTCATGAGTAGAAATAACATCCAAAACAGTCCTGCGGCCTGTTCTTCGCCACCATCCATTCCACCACGAATTCACAATGGGCAAATCCGGCAAACCGAACAAAGAACGCTCTGCGGCGCCGCGTGGACGGGGACGGGGACGTGGGGGCGGACGGGGGCGCGGCGCGCCGCGGGGCCGTGCTGGGCGTGGGGAGCCGCGGACGTTTGAGGACCGCGGCGTGAGCGTCGTTGTTGATGGTTAGTTACCCGGATTGTCCAGAACTAATAGCAGGCTCGAGCGATGACGATGACGAGGATGAGGAGGAGGACGATGACGAGTCGGGATCTGGATCCGGGGAGGAGGACAGCGAAGAGGAGAGCGAGGAGGAAGAAGGCGACGAGTCGGAGGAGGAGCAGGTCAAGATTGCGGTGCCGGTCGCAATGTGGGACTTTGACCACTGCGACCCGCGCCGGTGCTCGGGCAAGAAGCTTGCGCGTCACGGGCTGTGTACCTCTATGCGCGTCGGACAGCGGTTCCGCGGCGTCGTCTTGACGTGAGTGGCGTGGACCGGGGAGCAGATGTGCCTCGGCAGCAAAGGTACACGCATAGCTGACGATCAGACCCAAGGGCCGGAAACCGATCGCGCCGTGCGACGACGAGGTGGTCATGATGTCCGGTCTGGCGGTGGTTGAAGCCTCGTGGGCGCGCCTCGACGAGGTGCCCTTCGGCAAGATCAAGGGTCCTCACGAGCGTCTCTGTGAGTTTTGCTCCTTTTGACTGTAAACTCATTTCAGTGCCGTATCTCGTCGCGACGAATCCGGTCAACTACGGCAAGCCGTGGCGTCTGAACTGTGTCGAGGCACTTGCGGCGGGCTTTTACATCACAGGTCATCCGGAGTGGGCCGAGCTGCTGCTATCCAAGTTTTCTTGGGGCCACGCGTTCTACAAGATGAACGGACACCTCATCGAGCGGTATCGCACGTGTCATACGCACGAGGAGGTCGCACAGATGCAGGCGACGATTGAGCGCGAGCTCCAGGAGGAGCATGACCGCCAGAAGGAGGAGAAGGGTTGGTGCCTTTGGAGGTGCAGTTCTGACGCCAGCGAAATACTTTGCAGACGGAGATCTCTTGCGCGAGAACCCAAACCACATTGGTCGGGACCAGGTGGAGGAAGAGTCCGAGGACGAAGAGGAATCCGAGGACGAGGTGGAGAAGCTCGTGGCGGGTGTCGAGGCTGCAAAGCTCACATGATATGGTTGATACGGTTACATGCACGATATGGTGATATTCCAGGACGTTTTGGAGAATGTTAATCCCAAAATAGACTGGTGACCTGCTACAATATCTGATTCTAGTATAATATGCTGCTCCGTCCTCCGATGTCCTAGTTACGCCTTGTCCAGCATAGCCATAATACCACGCGCTGGTGGGCTCAAGCCGGCGGCTGTCCACGCCTCGTTCTTCACGCGCCATTTTGCGTCTTTGCCCTTGCCTTCGCGAGTGGCCACTTCGCGTATCTTGGCCTCGATGGCTGCTTTGGTGATAGACTCGAAATGTCCGCGCAGCTCCAGTACGAGATCGGCCTGGATCTTTGAGCTGCCCTCGATCTTGTCGAACAGTTCAGGGAGACGCGCCGTAGGGAATGTGATTTTCGCAGGACGGCGAACAGCTGGTGTGTGTGGAGTATTGGCGGTGGAGGATGCATCGCCCAGAGGCATGACTGGCGGGACAATGGATGTAGGAGTTGCCTTCCGGGGAGCTTCTTCCGTGGTGGTAAGAAGACACTTGATACCGATCTGCATCCCCACGGCTGTGTCCGAGAAGGTGGCCTTGAAGCGCTGGCACGGTTCAGACGACTCGTATTTGAACGGATCGAGATTTGCCGGCGCATCTGAGGGTTAGACGAAGCAACGTGTGACAACCCACCGTTGATGAGCTGAATGCGATACGAGTTCCATTCCTCCTCGGGATGGTGGCCGATATCGTTTTCCCAGAATGGACCCTGACAATCCTGGTTGAGCTTGGTGATACGCTTGACGGGAATCTTGCGTTTCGGTGCCAGCCGGCTGGGCGAGGCAATCGGCGGTGGCGTGCCGTCGAGCATGGTAATGTCGCCGCTGGCGTCGGGACCGAAGAGCATGTCTTCGGCATTGTCGAGCCAGTCGTCGAATTCACCCTCCTCATCATCCTCCGACACGTCGTCCTCAGCTTCCGGATCCTGTTCTCCTCCGTCCACATCGTCGCCGCCTTCGTCCTCAACCCAGTCGTCACCCGAGTCATACGAGTAATCGAACAAGGGGTCCTGCTCGAATGGTGTCCGTGGACCAACCACGAGAGAAGACCTGGTGAATGTGCCGCTGTATGGTGGGCGAGCCTGCTGATCGAAGGCCAAGACCTTCCGCGGGAACTTGTCCGTGTTGAGCAGCCGCCTGCGCACCAGACGGGGATCCTCTGCCGACTGGTACTCTGTCCACATATCGCTTACGGTACCGTACAGTGGCGCTGTTTTCAATCCCTTGGGAAGATGTGTCCGCGGGGCCTGAGTACGAAGATTGTGTCTTGAGAGATGGTCATTGATGAAATCACGAGGGGTCCAGCGAGCAGCAGATTGTTTACTGCTTAGATCCTCTGGTGACCGCTTCCACTGGTTCATCTCGGCCCATCGGACATTTGCGCGTTGCGGTGGGGGCTGGAACATGCGCTCAAAGTCACTCAAGTTACTGTCCGAGGCTTTCGATGCTGTCAAGTCAGCTGCGGGAACAATTTTGCAGCTCACAAGAAACCTCAGCCGATTCAGAAGCAGCAGCCTTAGACGCGGCCTTTGCGTCCTTTTTCGCCTGCTTGGCGAAGAATGCGCCAAACATCGTGGCCTGCTTGGCCTTGTTGGCGGCCATCTTCTGTTCCTGGCGCTGCTTTTGTCTGGCGTTAGTCAACAGCAGATGCGGCGATACTCACGCCTTCATCTCCTCCATCTCCTTGCGTTTCTCCTCGCGCTTCTCCTCCCGCTCCGCCTTCTTCTCCTCTTGCTCCTTGCGTTTGACCTCCCGCTCGGCGGCCTTCTCTTCCTTCTCTTTCCGCTTCTCTTCCTGCTCAGCGAGCTTGGCCTCCTTTTCCTCCTTCTTGCGCTTGGCGGCCTCCTGGTGGGTCAATACCGTCATGTGCACCTTACCCACCTCGTCCAAAGGCTTGCCCAGCTTTGACGGCGAGCTCGTCTGGCTCGGCCCTGCACCTGGAGTCGCGTCCCTGCTCTTTGCAGGCGCCCGCTTCGGTCTCAAGATGTTGACCGGAGTGTCGTCCTTGCTCTTCTCCCCCTTGATTATTTCGCTCCTCTCCGCGTCGTCCATGTCGGCAGCCATGCGAGCACAATCTTCCCGTGCGCGCTCGCGTTCGGCGCGGCGATCCAGCAGCTGGGCGGCGATCTCCGCAGGGAAGTACTTCTCAAGGTTTTTGGCTTCCCAGCAGCGGATCTGGAGACCAGCCGGAAATCTGGACTGCGCGACGCCAAAGTCCAGCGGGGTGAAGCCGTAGTGTGTGAGCGTAAACAGGTTCTTGACCGGATCGGCGAGTAGCTCAACAGGGAGCAAGTCTGCTCCGTCAGTTGTGACTATGCAGCTTCACGCACCTTCCTGGCCCTTTATGAGCTCGGCCTTAATCGCCTTGACGAAAGCTGCCTCCGAAGCCGATGTGCTGAGAGTTAGATCGCTCGGAGCACAAATGTAACTCACAGCTCATGTCCGGCTACAACGATGAGGTCCCAGAACTTCTCGGGCAGCTCCTCCAGCGGCTTGCCCGCGTCCCTTGCGTCGAGGAGGTCCATTTCCAGCTCGAGCAAGCCTGCGATGTCAGCTCTGGCAGATCATTCTAGCTTACGACGACGAGGAAGTGCCGGGCGCTCAAATGGACTCTGGCTGAAGACGACCTTCCTCCCCTGGAGCTCGACCAAGCCTGGAGTCAGTCCACCATACAGGGTCAAGACATACTGGAAGCTTTTGCCTTCTTGCCGGGATTACTCGCGTCGTCCGCAGCTGGAATCAGCACATGAGTCTGGCTAACGGGCGCCCTCTAGCCATCACGTACCTTCCGCCTTGCGTTTGCCACCGATGGGCGAGTGGGGCGGGCTGCTGTCGACAATCTCAATGACCTTGACCGAGTCTGCGCGGTCGCCACTCATCGGTACCGCCATCGTTGTGTTGCGCCGAGCGCGTCAAGAAGCTGGAAGGGACAAGGTGTGGTTGGGGGTGGTCGATGGTTAATGGTTGGTGGTTGGATGTCGAGACGAGACAAGTTGCAAAGTCGAGGTGTTGGAGTGGAGTGTGAAATTCACCAAGATGACGAGAGGGAAGACACCACAAGTCCAACACAGTATGGTAAACAAGTGCGCGCTGATCACAAGGGAGACGACTCGAGTCGCGTCAACCGGCAGAGATGCAGCGAACCAAAGAGGCACGTACCCTCGCAGCGCGTCGCTCTCTTGTTCAGAACCCGAGACGCGTCGAGCTCGGACGGGAGAAAAACAAATGAGACAATGTGCAGAAAGTTACATAATAAAATTCACTCGCGTGACAGCCATGCAGCTCTTTTTTTCAGCTTCTAGCTTCTCCTTTCCCTACTCGCATTCCATGTAGTCTGATCCTCTGTTGTGCAGCGGGGTCTGAAGCTGTCGGCATTGTCCATGAGCCCGCCGAAACGAGACACAGGAAAGCAGACGAGCAACGGAGGATAGCACATGAACAGCAGATGGAGACAAGGACCACAGGGCAGTCGCGCCGTAGAGCCTTAAGCAGGACACTGACAGGAAGCTGAACAGGTCGATGCGACCCATGTCAACGACCAGACACAGAAACAAAGCGTGTCAAGTCCCATTTCGCGAGTTGTCCGGTTAGCACAATCTACACGGCGTTTCCCCAGCAGTCACGATCAGTCTCTTTCGAGTGCAACCCAAATGCTATGTGTGTGGATGGACTTCATCACGCTATGATTCGTCCCAGCTGCAATCCCAACATCGAACCAACTTAAAGCTGCTGCTGCTTGGCGGCAATGGCGGCGGCGACGGCAGGGTTGACGCGCTTGCCGTCCTTGAAGATGGCGCGGGGAGGGGGAGCACGGTTCTTGCGCGAGTTGATGGCACCGGGCTTGGCCGAACGGACACGAACAACCTTGGCGTGGATGGCGCACGAGACACAGTAGGCAAGGCGGATGTAGAGCTTGGGGAGGGCGTAGTCCTTGTACACGGAAGCCTCGGAAAGGTCGCTCACGGCAGCGGCCTCGACGATGTTCTTGACCGAGTTGCGCTTGATGGCCTTGTCCTGGGCATGTTAGGGGTGGGTTCTCGAGGTTTCACGCTGTCTGGTCTGTCGCCGAAAGGATAGGCACCCCAGAGGTCCTTCCTCCCAATCCCGTCCTCTGCGCCGCACGTCCACTCTCCCCCGTTCTCTCCATCACATCATCCCAACGACAGACCAGACAGCCCGCGGCTGCTCACCTTAGGGACACAACGCGAACAGTTGGAGCAACGGACGAACTTGACGTGTCCGCGTCCCTTCTTGTTGCGTCCTCCACCCCTTCTCTTTTTGGTCATCTTGGCAACTGTCTGTCAGCAATGCGCGTAGCAAGTCCGTCGCCGCAGTCCGAACGAGGCCCGAGAGGAAGTCTGAGAGGATGAGGGAAAAGCGCGCCGCAGCTGGATAAGTGTGTGGGATATGCAAAAAACGGCCTCGGTAGCGATGGCGGCGATGGCGAGCGAGTTGTCGTCGGTATCGGGCGCGCTATCCCTCCCTCGATGGTCCTCCCTTCGGTCGCTGCTCGTCGTCGGCGTTGCTGGATACCCACGTTTTTAGTGGAAAGGTTGAAGTGCAAAGAGTCTCAATGCTCTCGGATTGAGCAATCTACAACACTGGCACACTGCGCGACACAGTACCAGCCGCTGGGCAGGCAGGCAGGCAACCAGCAAGCACACTGGTGCCCGCCTGGCGTGACTGCTGCCAGGCAGTCCCACCACTCGTCGGCCTCCTCCACGGTGGCGGCCGCCTTCTCCTGGGTGAGAGCATCAGCGGTGGCGGTTTCTCCAGCTGAACAGTGTGGCACACGGCCCCTGGCAGAGGCTCTCAGCCAGGAGGGGGCTGGGTGTCCCTGTATCCCCGAAAATTTCCAGTGTGGCAATCCTGTCGGCGATAACATTTTCGCCGACAGTAACGACGGAAGCATATTATGACGTAGTGTGACCGCGGTACCTTGGTGCCGTGAATGGATGCGTGTGCTGCACGCGCACTTGAGACCCCCCCACAACGTATGCACTGAACTGCTCCTCTGAACCATGACCGCATCGTTCAGGCCGGGAGATCCAGTTACGAAGGTGTGGACAAGATGCTCGATCGCCGTAGCATGCAGCGGCGAACAGCAAGCAGCGCGCAACAAGAGTACCATCAAGTTCAAACCCTCTCTCACGAATTCTACCGTATGCATCAAGTTCACTGGCATCGCAGATGTACATTGTATCCCCTATATCGCGTATACCGTTCACTCGCCCAGTAGCACTCTGTCGCCGCCAGGCTCAGTCGTCCCGCTCAGTCTTCACGTCGGGCTTGATGTCCGGCTTGATGTCCGGGATGTCCGGCTTGACATCAGCCATGGCGTCCGAATGGATATCCGACTTGACATCATGCACGTCCGGCTTGATATCGGGCTTGAACTCCTCCGGCTCCACTCCCTCCAATCCCAGCTCCTCGGGGGTTATCTCCACCGGCTCGTCCAGCCGGCGCCCATAGCCCCAGCGACGGTCCATAGTGTATCCCGGCACGGACGGCTCCTCCTCCTCGTCCATGTCCATGTCCTGGGATCCGCGCTCCGAAGCCGCCATTTCCGCCTGTTGCGCCGCCTGCGCGCGTGCTTCGCGCCCGAGGCGCTCCCGTTCCGTCCGCAGGCGCACGCTCTCCCTATCGTCCTCAATCGCGCGCTTCGCCGCCGCGATTCGCGCTGCCTCCTCCGCCTTGTGTGCGGTCTTGGACACGTTCGTTCCAGCCACACGTGCCTGCAGGTCCGGCAGCTGAGGTCAGCGAATACAATATCCTCGGTACGCACCACATCGCGCAGTACACCGGTGGCCAGCTCAAGCTCGTACATGCGCCGCTGGGACTGGTCGAGGACAAAGTACTGGATAAAGTTGCGTGTCTCGGTGTGGAAGCCCATCTGGGGGTCAGTGTCGCTCAAGCGTTGCGATCAGAGGCAGCACACCGATACCTACCAGAATCATAAAGTCGCGTCCGCCGGGGACGGAGAGCACCTTTTTCCTCAGCGCAGGGTTATCGCTCTTGAGGGTACGAAACTTCTCCTCGCCCGACGTCATGATATTCTCCGCAATCTTGACCAGTGTCTCCCGTCAGCCCATCCCCATATCCCACCTGAGCTCACCTCGACACACCCCGCGGCGTTTGCGTAGCTCGCGTCCCGGATAATTGTGCGGTTGAGGATACGCGCGAGCTCGCGCCGCCGCTCGGTCTCGTCGCGCAGGCTCGGGCGCGTCCACCCCCGCGGGAGGTTGCGCGGGGCGCCGAAGAGCGGTGCGCGGGCCGGGCTCGAGGTGGATGGGGATGCCGTGCCCGAGCCGCTTGCGGGGGAGGGGTCGCCCTCGGCGTTCTCGGGTGCGGCGGGGCGCAGACGGTTCTCAATAGCTGCTAGACGGCGCGCGCGGTCCTCATCCATTGTGAGAGTGGTTAGAGTGAGGATGTAGAATGCAGAATGGTTGTTGTGGCTTGCATGTCCTGTTGCCATTGCCAGATGGTTGGCTGAAGACGTCAGCGGGGCCTCGGATCCGGGCGGCAAACGGAGGCATATTTGGGTGGGTGGCGGCCGTATGCGGCAATCATCTCGAGCATGCATGGCTGGGATCAGTGGCTTGTGGCACATGGCAACACTGTCCACTAGCTACACTACGGGGCCATATTCTAGAGATGTGCATGCAACTGTATCCATGTCTACAAAAAGTCGAGGCCAACGCCGACGCTGAACCCGCGCGCGAGGCGCTCGCCGCGGCGCGCAATGAGCGGCATGGCAAAGTTGAGCTCGATGCGGAGAGGGTCGAATCTGGTGTCAGCCGAGATGAGCTTCGTCGCGGTGCATCAAAGCTCATTGCGCAAGATGTCCCATCCTGTTCATCCACACTCACCGGTACATGAGGCCGATACCGACGCTGACGGAGGGGTTGGTGGTCAGGCGGACAATGTTGTCTGCAAACGACCGGTCCTGGTCGTAGCCCACCACCTTGCCAATGTTCATGAACGTGTGCAGCTTGAGCGGCCAGTGCTCCTTCTTCGGAATGGGGGCGAAGAGGGAGACGCCGAGACCATACGCGAGATCACCGCCGAGGGAGTCGACTGAGAATGGGTAAGCTACGGTACACAGGGTACCCCTTATTACACTCACTGCGATCCGCGAGACCGAGACCGCCGACCTTCCAGCCGCGCACAGAGTTCGGGCCGCCGAGATATGTCCGGTCGGCGAGGTACGTGCTACGCGGAGAGCCGTTGACGGACGGCCCGTCGCGTGCCCAGAGAGGGTACAGCACTGTTGTCGTAGACGCCACCGAGACGAACTGTATGTTAGGACGTTGCTACGTAGGGACTTTCAGTAGCAACTCACAATATTGGAGCCGTTGTACAGGGGCCGCGATGCCTGCGCCTGTGTCGTCGACTTGAAGAAGTGGGCGAGCTCCGAGGATCCAGGGAGACCTGCAAACTCGTGCGTCGCCTTGAGCAGGCGGCCACTGCTACCAAGGTACGGGTCGTCGCGCGTGTCCGAGGTCCAGGTGTGGGCGATGGATGCCTTGGCCGTCGGGATAGCGAGAGCGCGGATGCTGGACGTCAGGAACTCGACAGCACAGGTATGACAATAGCACAGCTCCAAGAGACCGTGGAGCGTTGCTCGGCACGCGCTCTCCAGTCCTCAGAGCCACATAAACTTACCTTGCGGACGCGTTCGGCGCGAGATGTGTAATATTGCGGTGGACATACTCGTAGCTGAAGTTGTGCAGGCCCCATGGCGTGACTGCATTGAGGTTGATCCTGCCGCCCTGCGCGAGCTCGCGATGGGACGCAAAGGCCGTGTTGTCGCGGTCGAGAGAGAAGCCGGACACCGAGGTGGAGAGGTTCGGCGACGCGAACAAGGGCGACGTCAGCGTGGCCTGGTACGCCGACCGCGTCTTGGTGCCGACCGAAGCGTTCACTTCCAGCGCCTCAGCACCGCCGAGGACGTTGCGTATCCGTGCGGTAATGTTCTGCCATCAGACGAATTCAGATAGCCCGGTCACCCCCCATACTCACACCACCGCCCTCGTTGGACCCAAACTCCGTGCCAGCCTTGAGGAACAGCCGCCCCTTCTCGCGGAGGGCGAGCACAAGCTCGACCTCATTCGGATCTCCGCTTGGTGCAGGCTCGAGACGGATCCCGACGCGCTCCATGTCGAACACGCCAAACTGGTCGACATAGCCGACAAGCGACTTTGTGCTGAGCAGGATCTCGTGCAACGTCCGCGGCGGCGGAGGCGTGGGGTGCACCCAATGCGGGAGACCAGAGCTGCCCATGAACGGCGCGAGGAGCGCGCTCAGGAAGCCCGTCCGCGTGCTTGGCGGAGACGGCGCCAGGCGGATCGACGTGAGCCGCAGCGGCCGGTCCATGTTGCCGTGGACCTGCGAGTGAGTAACGAGCTTCTCGTTTTCCGTAGCTCCAAGTCGACTCACAACCTCGCCGACGCGCATCTGTGCGGCCTCACGCTCGCCGCGGAGCAGGCGCTGGAACTCTTCCTCCTGGAATGCGGCAACTTCCTCCTTGTTGGTCTCTGGTCTGTCAGCTAACGCGTGACACCTGAGCTAGCTCACCCTGTACAGGACGGTCCCATCCGGGCTCGCGGGCCGAGCGGAAAATGGACGCGGCAAGCGGCGCCGTGATCTCTGGCGGCGGCGCCGCGAGGTGTTTCTGAATGTCAATATGAGAAAGGTGACGGCGCGAGCAGGTATCAGCGCGAGCGTACCTTGAGATCAAACTCGACGTCCACGTCCACCTCGGCGACCTCGACGGTGGGCGGCCCTCCCTCTGCGTTGGGATCCATTTTTGGTTGTTGCTGTTTCGGCACGAGAAGGCGAGAGTAACCACGACAACAAGTCGGCGGAGGTGAGCGCCAAAAAGTCGGACTTGGACTGGGCGGCTTGTTGGTTGGTGGGAGATTGGTTGGTGGCCCAGTAGGCACAGTGGCACAAAAGTCGGAGCCCCGCCCCGACCAAATTGTTTGGCACGGCAAAAGTTGGTACTTGGGTTTCGCTTCGACAACACTTCTTTGCCTTTGCATTCTTCCTTCCTTGCATACTCTCTAATATTATTGACAGTCACGATGCCCTCGCATATTGAGGAGAATCTCCCAGAGACGAATGAGGGGTACGGAACGCGCGAGTACTGGTGAGCAGCTACATATCCCCTTTGAAGCTGACGACAGGGAGCAGCGGTACACCAAGTGAGTGCCGCGTATGGCACGCAGCCGCTCGTATGGGCTCTAGCTGTAGCTGCACTTTCTTCGAACTTTAAAGCTGCACACACACCCTCCCTGCGTACCACGCTCACACCACAGCGAAGCGCCGGGCACAACATTCGACTGGTTCCTGGACCCGACGTTCCTTCTCCCGATCTTTGAGGAGATTACGGCTGAGGCGGGCAAGGACGCGCGTATCCTCATGCTTGGGTGCGGGAACAGCCGTCTCAGCGAGGTCATGTACGATGCTGGGTGGAAGAACATCGTCAATCTTGATGTGAGTGGGCCGTTGGACGAGGACAGACAATGGCAGCTGGCGTACTAAGTCGAGCTGCTCATGTATTCCTAATCCTGTTCTCCCGACCACGGTGTTCCCAGCTCACGGCAGTACTCCGCCGCAGTGATCAAGCAGATGGCCGAGCGCCACTCTGAGCTCCGCCCCGAAATGGAGTGGGTCGAGATGGACGTCCTGGACCTCAAGTACGGCGAGGAGTTTGACATTGTGGTCGACAAGGGTGGGTTCAAAAGAGCCAAAGGGCAATGCTGACGGCAGGAACGATGGAGTGAGGCCAGCTAGATGTCGCACTGGAAGCTGACCACAGTGCGATCCTCACCACCAAGGGAGATCCATGGGTATGTTAAACTCCAGACTCAGCTGACGCCAGAACCCCGCCCCCGCCGATGTCGAAAAGTGCCTGCGCGAGGTGGACGAGGCCGTGCGTGTCCTCCGCAAGCGGCCCGGATCCAAGTTTGTCTAGTGCGTCGCCTTAGCACGGCATCAGCGTGCGGGTCCTCATATGATCGGTGACCCGCCAGACTGACCCCAGCTTCACATTCGGCCAACCGCACTTCCGGAAACGCTACCTCATCAACCGGCCCAGATGGAAGTTCAGCCAGGCGACCGTTGGGCCCCCGGACGGCTTCGACTACTTCCAGTACCTCCTCGAGTGGGAGGGCGAGGCGGCAAACGCGTAGGCATGAGTGCTGCTCCACCATTGGCGTCGTATCTCTTGTTCCATGCCTCCAACATCATTGCGGCATTTTTGGTCCCCTTGTTCGCTCCCAACATCACGCCATGACACATAGATATAATACAGAACAGCAACGGTATGAGATGCTGCACAACAGCGGGGAGGTAAAGTGCACAACGAGGGGATAAGAACAGTGATTGAAGGTGGGATAGGACCAGTGATGGAAGCAGATGGGTTCGCGTTTACGATTGACAGGCTGGAATTGAAGCCTCAGTGAGTCCCGGCATCGCTGATGCCCTCCCACTCGCTATCGCTACGCCAGTGCTCGTCTTCGCCCCATGACGACACGGACGGCGCGGAGAGGGCGACAGGCCCGGGCGCTGGGAGGGTGAGGGTGACGAGGCTGAGGTTTTCGGTCGAGAGGGGCGTGAAGCTGTCAAAGTTGAGGGCGGCGGCGTCAATCTGCACCGGCGGGGACATGGCACGCGATAGCGGGGTCGCGGGCGAGTGCGGAGAGCGCGGCGAGCGCGGGGTGTACGTCTCGGCGTCGACGTACGACGTGGTCGTACCCGAGACGGAGATGACTTCGAGGTCGTCCGTGTCCGTGCGGTGTGACGTTGACGAGACACGGGAGAGGAAGGTAAGGTGCGAGAAGTGCGAGGTCTCCGAGACGTCCGAGGTGGTGGAGGACGGCGCGGGGGACGCGACGAGAGCGATGGGCCCGCTGGGCGCGCTTGGGGATGAAGCGTGCGAGAGCGGAATGGGGGCGAGGATGTGGTCCGAGATGGTGACCTCCGAGCCCTTTCGGAGGAGCCTCTCGGAAGCGACACCATGGTCTACATCTGTTTGGTTTGGAATTTCTGAAATCTCGGCCTTGACATCGATGGCGGGCACCTCACCCTTCTGCGCAAGCGGCGTCCGCTCGTCGAGCGCCTGCTCCGCCGGGTCCATGGAGATGAGGATCGGCGACGGGGGCATGCGGCGTGGCGTGGGATGGTGCACGGGAGTGAGCGGCGGCGACTCGGGCGGCGGCCGCTGGCGCTCAGTCGAGAACGCCGAGCGGACAGGATGCATCCTGCGCGGCTGGTACGTGTACTCTGGGCGCTCCTTGTGCGGCTGGGCCTCGGGAGGGTGGTACTCGGCATCCACCTCGTCGGGGATGAGGCGCGCGTCGTCGAGCTCGTACATCTCTGCAGCAGGGCGGCGGCGCGCAACCCGGTGCTGCCCGCAGTCTACGGCGCTCGAGCGCCCGCCGCTTGTCGGGGGAAAGGCGCACTGAGCCTGGCGCGGAGAGGTGTTGGGGTTGGGATGGAGGAGCGGCGACGAGACAGAGTGAAGAGGCTGCTGTTGTACCTGCTGGACCTGTTGGACTTGCTGGATGGGAATCGGGATGGGCTCGTACCCCTCGCGCTCGCGGCGCATGGCCTCGCGGTGCTGTGCTACCAGCGCATCGATCCACGGCGCCAGGTGCGGGTCGTAGATGAACTGCGGTCAGCATGAGGAGAGCAGGGCATCCGGGGCGGAAATGGGGTTCTGATGCTGATGATATCTGATCTCGACTCGAATACGAGTAATACCCGGATCCTTCTTGAGATGCTCTTGTGAGCATCCGGCAGATAATCTCCACTCGTCGCAGCCTCTCACTGTCACTCGCTCTCGCTCACACTCCCGCCACCAAACCTCAGCTCACCTTTTTGAACGCATATCCCGAGCCGATGACCGCAAGGGTCGTGCCGATAATGATGGGGACGGGGTGCGGCATCGTGCGGTGCACAGATGGCCAGGGTGCGGGTGAAAGAGGGTATGGAAGGATGAGAGGGAGGTGATGGGCTGTACAATACAGAAATTACAAGGCGAGGATAGAGTGTGCTGTTGGGATGTTTGCAGTGACAGTATGTGATCGTCTGCCCAGAGTGTCCAGCAATCGACGCAAACCGCTTCGCTTTCCGCACACACTGCAACACTGAACGGTGCAACACTGTTACAGCTGCAACGCTTGCCGAGTGTTGTGCTCTGCTTGACGTGTGCGGTATGTCCCACTGCCTTTCCGCTCGATGTGATTCCGGTGTCCGGTTCCGATGCAATGCGGGCAGGCGGTGGGTGGCGAGGCGAGAAACGAGCGAGTTTTGAATGAACCCGGCTGTAGCAGGTGCGCAGTGCGGGTGTGGGTCACGAGTACAGACACACCGCAAGGTGTACCTTTTAGCTAGTGATCTGATCCGGATTTGTGATCCCGCCTCTTGGACACCAGGTTTTGTGCGGGTGTAGCGACGTTGTCGACTCTCCCTCACTGTGGAGTGTGGAGACGGCGACGAGCTAGGAGCGTATACGAGTAGTGGTGATACGAGTGCTCACGATCAGATATCGATATCGCTTTGGAGTGTCTGGCGCAGTGATCGGGGGGGGGGGGGGGCAAGTCTCGTAATCTCTCTCTTCTCTGATCTCTGATCTCTGATCTCTGCACATCTGTCCATGCCCCCCATCCCCCCACCTGTATCCGCATCCGCATCCAGCCCACTCACCATGAAGTGTGCGCCTCAAAGCTCGCTAGTTAAAAGTCTAGCTGTGAGCCACAATCTGGGCTGCATGCGGCGTTGAGACAAAGAGAGCAGTAGTGTAGCAAGTAGTACCCGTATGTAGCACATCCCCGCCCAGCCCATCACACTCGATGCCCACCGCCCCCATTCACCCCTCTCTCTCTGTTTCCCCCACCTACGTCATTGTAATGAGATGCGCCACCGCCGCTCACTCTCTCACGGTCGCGTCGCTCGTCGTCGCCACCCAAGGCCAAGGGCAGCCACAGCGCCCCGCGCGCCCCCAGCATGCCGGAGCATGTTTGTGCAAAATGCTCTCACGCTCTGTGTTACTGCAAACTCAAGTTGGAACAGCTTGCCGCTCGCCGCTCGCCGCAAGCGCAGTGAAATGCTGGCGCAATGACCTGCCGAGTTTGGTGCAGCTCGGCGCCGCACGTTTTGTGATCGAGGAGATCGAGGAGATGCCGCGGGTGCCACATTCCCACAGCTTTGGGTCTGTTTCTGTTTGCGTCACACACTGCTGGGCATGCTGGGATCACTGGAATTGCGAGTGCACGAGCGCACGAGCAAGTGTGATCACGAGCACTCCAAAAGTTGTTATCATTGTCAGACTACTAGCTACTGGCTACTAGCTACTAGCCACTAGGCTCCACTGCCAATTGATCACTCGCACCCATCGCTCCGACATCTTACTCTTCCATCTTGCATCGTGCTCACACCATGATTGCGGCCGTGGACGACACTGAGCATTCTGGGCAGTTTGGCGGCCGGTGCGCGGGCGAGGACATGCCGAGGGAGAGGGAGTTAGACAGATGTGGCGCGCCTGAGGGACACGGCGACGTCAACGGCGACCGCGACGCCAGCAGCGACAACACACCAGTGCTCACCCGCATCCCGCCCGAGTTGGTGGAACAGATCCTGCACGATCTGTCATCGCGGGACCTGTGTGCGTGCCTGCGCGTCAACTCGGCATTCTGCAGCCTCTCCCTACCGCTGCTGTATGCGCACGTCAAGCTGCGCGAGTTTGGTCCATGGCCGTCGTTTGAGGACGAGTCGAGCAGTCCACGGAGCTCCCCGAGCGCCAGCAGCGGGGACGACACGCGCCCGGCGTTCCTCTCCCGCTCGGCCCTGGCGCGCCACGTCCGGCGACTCGATATCGTCCCGCACGAAACCACAGTGTGTGAGGCATCCGGCGGCGGCCTCCTGCACTGGTGGCACGCGCTGCCGCCGCTGCCGCGCCTCCGCGTCGTCCGCCTCTACCTCATGGCGACGTGGAGCGGGAACCGGGTCTTCCACACAAACGTCGACGCGCACAACCCCCGCCGCCAGCCGGAACGCAACTGTGCGGCACTGTGGCATCTCCGCGCGAAAACCCTCGTCGTCCGCGGCCTGACCCTCGCACACAGCACGGTTCCGCGGCACGAGCTGCCGCAGCGCTTCGAGGACGGCGTACGGCACTATGTCGCCGTCTTCCAGCCCGACCACCCGTATTTCCTCGCGCGCAATGCCGAGCGCACAGCTCAGCAACAGGGCGTTCTTTTCCGCTCGCGCATCCCCCACCTCGTCTCAAGGATAACCGTCATATTCTTCCCCCCCGGGAGGAGCTACGCGTGGCGCGCAGGGCCCGGGAACCACACGCTCTCGTGGGAACTCATTTGGACGCACGCGGCGAGTCTGTTTGCCAACCTCGCTGCCTGGGTCACCCAGCGAAACCCCGTACCGTGGGCTTTGACGGTGGTGAACGCCGCGGCGCTGCAGCGTATCGACGACGGGAGCCCGTCCAACGACTCGGGGACGATGCAGCAGAGCGTCGAGGAGATTTTCCGCGCCGCCGTCGAGGAGCGCTTCGCCGAGGAGGCGCAGCGCGACCGCGCGCTCGAGTGCATCCGCGTCATTGGGATGGAGCAGTGGCTGCGCGGGGACGAGTGGAGGGACATATTTGATGAAGACGAGGTCGCGCCGTGGCGTGGTGAGTCGCCGCGAAGCTCGAAGCTCGAAGATGTATGTGGGAAGAGTGTGGCTTACGCGCAGGCATGGCATCCGCCCGTAACACCGACAACGCGTTCCTCGGACTCAAGCACATCCCCCAGATCCCGGCTGCTGCACCGATACATCACCTGCCGCTGTTCCAGCTGGCGGTGAGCAGCGAGTGAGAGTGAGCATGGAAGAGGCTGCGTCGAGACTCGTGTCTGTAATCCATTTCCGACTCGACTCGTTCTTCCACTCCGCCTCCTTTCACTCCCGCCCCTCTTCTCACTACCCATCTACACGTACATCAGATCAAGTCAGAAGATCAGAAGAAACACATAGAGCAGTACAATGCAAGAATTGACAGGACGCGGGAGAACCACACCACAGCTCACCCAGTATCCGTATATCCGAGACATGACGCTACAAGTTGGGGGAATGAGTAGCGCGTAGCGCGTTTGACTCGAAAGACAAGTCCCGAGTAGTTAGATGATTCAGTCTGAGACGAGTTATAACAGCCACGCACACCCCTCTTCACTGCTCCTCTCTCCCCTCCACGATCCCGCTGCACTGACCACACAATGTCGCCCCCCGTCCCCGCCGGCGTCCAGCTGGGCTTTATGAACCCCTCGCAGCCGTTCCTCGCCCCGCCCGCCCCGGCATTCCCGCACCAGACTGTCCACTGGAACGGCAACGAGCCCTATCTCCAAGCCCGGGAAGATCTGCGCCTCACGCCGTTCCGCCCCTCGGACGCGCCCGCCCTGGTACTCCCGCAAACCACGAAAAGTACTGACCCCAGGCGAGCCTCCTCGGCCACCCCGACGTCGGGAGGTACTCGTACGACCGGCCGTATCCGTACACCCTCACCGCGGCCGAGGCGAAGATTGCGGCCGCCATGCCGGATGCTGAGGCGCTCGCGATGCTGAGGGCCGACGGCGTACTGGATACGAGCCCGTTCACAGCGATACGCTACCGCCCCGCCCCGAAGAGCGCCAACGGCACCGAGACTGAGACTAGTGCCGATCCCGATGCCGATGCAGAAGGATACGTCTTCGTGGGGGACATGAATGTGTGGCTGCGCGGCGACGGGCGTGGTATCCTGGGACTCGCATACGACGTGCACCCCGCCTGGGCGCGGCGGGGCATCGGGCGCGCGGCGGTCTCCTGCGTGCTCGGATGGGCCGCGCGCGCGATGGACTGCGATAAAATCGAGGCCGTAAGGACAAAAGCAATATTCCATGCTGAGAGCAGTACACGGAAACCATCAACGCCGCGTCTGCCGGGCTACTCCAGAACCTGGCCTTTGGCGACATCGCGACCATCAACGCGCCCTGGCCCGAGATCAGCGGCGGGGGGACGCGCGACCTGCACGTCTGGCAGCGCCGCCTGCCCGCGCCAGACGTGTGGGTCGCGGTCCCTGCGCCCGCGCCGTCGCTTCCCGTGCAGTGGGACGGCGCCGAGCCGTTCCTCGACCTCGGTGATGTGAGGCTCACGCCGTACCGTGACACACAAGATGAAATTGATGATCTCGTGAGTTAGGACTTTTTTTTTTTTTTTTTATGTTTCGCGCTCACTTGCAGATGGCGCTCTCGAACCATCCCACCGTCGCGGCATGGACGTATACCCGCCCGACGCCGTTTCTCGAGTCGCACGCGCGCGCGCGGCTAGACGCGAATCTGGAGAAACAGGCGGGGGCAATCGACGCCCTCCGCGCCGGGAGGCGGGTCGAGTGGCTGCCGTTCACTGTCATCCGGCAGGACGGACGGCTCGTCGGGGACATTGCGCTGTATCCTGCTATATGTGCCGGCGTGCCCGGGGTGGAGATGAGCTATACCCTCCACCCGGGGCTGCATGGGCGCGGGATTGGATACCGCGCGGCGAGCGCCGTGCTGGGCTTTTACCCCGCCATGGGGGGCGGGAGGATGATGGCATATACCCAGAAGAAGAACCTTGCGTCCTCGCGCGTCCTTGAGAAGCTTGGGTATGTGGTGGCCGAGGAGATGCCCAAGCGCTGGAAGGACGGTGGTTGGCGAGAGGTGTGGTTGTGGAATCGCGAAGTGCCGGGAGCGGTGCCGAGTGAGAGTAAGGAGTAACCATTAGTCGTTGTCGTATGTAGCTTGCAGCTCTCTTTTCTACCTTCTGGCTTCTCTGTGCAGATGATACATGTACAATTGCTCTGATTACAACTCCATACCCTCAGCGTCTCCCGCCCCCTCGTCGTGTACAGGCGGCTGCCAGATGCGGCTGTTGTCAGTTCAGGAGCTATATATCGTAACTCACATCTGGGTGTCGTCGCTGCACGACGCAAACAGCTTGCGCGACAGTACTGGGTTCCACGCGACAGCGTTGACAGTGTCGCGGTGGCCCGAGAGCACCTCAATAGGTGCAGTCGCATTGCTCTGCCACACGTACACGTGTCCGTCCTCTGAGCCCGAGAGGATGAAGCGGTCCTTCGGGGCGCCGAATGCGCTACGGATGAGGAAGCGGCTCTGGACGTGTCCGACAAACTTGCGGGTCAGGTGCAGGTGTGGCTCGAGAGCAAACATCTGAAGCTCGTCCGGCTGGCACGAGACGAGAACGCGCTTGCCGTCGTGGGACAGGCGGAGGGAGGTCACCTGGGTCGTCTTGATGTCCGAGATAAAGTCGACAATGTCCTTCTCTGCAATCCTCATGACAGCCAAACCGTACTCCATTTGGGCAAAGTTCACATCGCCCGACGCCTTGACCGTCTCGTCGCGGACCGAAATCGCGGGCTTGAGCTTGTTCTGGTCCGGAACACGCCGCAGGTATCTTGTCGCGGCTACGATGCGGGAACCGTCGGGTGTGATGCAGAGGTCGAGTACCTGGATATTGTCCTTGATCGTCCATGTGTGTACAAACGACCCATTACGGTCGTAGAACACCACACTCGTGTCCATCGAGGCCGCCACAAACTGCGACCCATCAGGCAGCCACTGGATTGCCGAGATCGTATCAGTGTGTGGTGAGTTATCGCTGTCCGTCACCTTGCGTGCGCCCGTCTAATGTCAGCCTATGATCATACTCGCATGTCCCACCTTGGTGTCCCAGAGGTACACCTGCTTGTCGGAGGCGGTGACGAGAATCTCGCCGTCTGGCGACCAGGCGATGCAGTCGACAGCGTGACGGTGACCCTTCAACTGATGGAGGGGGACCATGCTGTACTGCGTGCTACCCGCCTGCGGCGGCTTGAGCTGCCAGATGACCGCCGTCCGGTCCTTGCTCGCCGACGCCAGCATGTTTCCATCCGGGCTCCACTCGATTCGCCACACCTCGTCCGTGTGATCGGCGAGAACGTGGGTGGTGACACTCGGGAATGACCCGCTTACACACTGGTGGTCATTGTATAATGAAATCGGACCACCATCATCGTGATACAAGCAGCTCTGCTGCTGGTGCTGTCGCGCCTGGTCGAGGAGGCTTGCCAGTCGGCGTGATGGAACCATCACTCGTGGCGAAATGTCCTCTGCAAAGTGTCAGGTGACGACATGGTAGCGGAGGCAACTGGGCCTGGAATCCCGACTCACCTTGTAGCCGTTCGAGAAGGAGGCGGCGGGAGATGCCGGCTGCACCGTCCCACTCTGCTCGGGCATAGAGATCCTCCCGATCAGAGCACATCATGTAGCTGCATCGTCAGTATCCCTCCAACGATGTAGCACGCACCTAGAGAGATCGTGGAGCGCATCGGGAGCGCAGCCCGACTGGCGGAGCTCCGTACGAAGCACTGTGAGGGCCTTCTTCTGCTGGCCAGCCTCAAGATGTTCCAGATACTTTTGCCGAGCGATAAGGAACTTTGCACGGTCCACGGGCCTCTCAAACTCGTCTTTCGTTGGTGCGTTTCCAGAGGCACAACTGCTCCGAGATGAAGCGATCCTTGCCGTCGCAGTGATACCCATGTCAGGCAGGAGCGCCTCCGCCTCCGCCCAGCGACCGCCAGCAATGGCGGCCTGGAAGTCGATCGCCGCCCGTGACGCGAGCGTGTAGCCAGACTCCTTGGACAGGACTTGTGCTGCTTGGCTGCATGTCAGTGAGAGACCCTCGACCTTTACCCACCTGTAGCCCATATCATTCAACCCTTGCAGCATGAGCCGCACCACCTCCTCGCGGTTGACCGGCATACGTTTCCCGAACTCTAGTTTCCGAGACGAGGACGCCACCGGGTCCTCCGACTCCGGAACAATGCTGCCATCCATAGGCACATCAATATCTGCCGGCTGGTCTGGCCGCCAGTCCTGGTCGTCGCTGTACATCAACGACCCGGGCGGGTGGTACGGGCGGATACGGTCCAGAACCACAGAGGGCACCGTGAACGGCCCGTCGGGGGAGTCCGGGACTGCCGATTCTGGGGCCGCACCATTGCTGAGTCCATTGTTGGAGACACCGTTGAAGGTGGCTTGAGCTCCCATGCTGTGATGAAGCGCGTCCGGCGTGGTCACTGTCATGGAAGCGGGAGGCGCTTGAGTGTGGGGCGATTGCTGTGCGAGTGGAGTAGGGGAGGAGGGACGGAGTCGCTGTGTAGGGCGTGCAAAGTCGTCGTTGTCGGCGTCGGGGGAATCGGGTCGGCGGCGAATGGTCCCTCGCTGCATGATAGGTGCGCGAGCGAGGGCGTGGAGGTGGGGAGGGGAATGGGGTGGGTGGATGATAGGGTGGCGATGACGAGGCGGAGAGATTGGGGTGGGGGGGCACAGTGTCAGCCTGGTGATGCAAGAGACGAAGGGGACAAGACTCGACAAGAGGTGTAGTGAGAAAGAGAACGATAAGAAGATACGTACCAGAAAAAAAGAGGACAAGTCGAAGTGGTCACGACGGAATGATGGTGGTGCTTGGTGGGTGGGTGGGTGTGCGGTGTGGGGTGCTGGGTGGGGGGTGTACTGACTGGCTGGGCCGGAGGGGGATTGTGTGGTGGTGGGGGTGCGAGTTGGGTGGCAACTCTGTAACCAGTCTTCTATCTACCTCTAACTCTTCTCTTACTTTTTGCTTGTCAAGAGGACTCGGAGGGAGCAAATACACACAAAAAAGGGGGCAGATGGAATAAAGTCAGGTCGACTACCAGCGTCGGGGAGGTCGCAGACGAGACGAGACGAAACGAATGCAGAGGTGAGTGTTGAAAGCGTGACAACCAAAACAGTGGGTGTGATGGGATTGTGTAGGATTGTGTATGCAATTAAGAGGCCGAGAAGGGGAACGAGGCGGAGTGGGGGGTTGGTGTGTGGTGCCGGGATGTGCGTGGAGTGAGATGCCTCTTGTGCGTGCGCGGAGAGTGCAAGTGTCGCAGGTGTTGTCGCAGGCGCTGGGAGGCGGCTGAGATGTTGGTAGAGGTCGTCGATGTTCAAAGAGTGCAATCACTACATCAGTGGCTGGCGAGATGAGAAGAGAAGGATGTGCCAAGGTCGAGATGCAGTGATGTGGTCTGAGCACGGCGGGTGGAGTGTTATGGGTGCTGCAGCTCAGTGGCCGTTGTTGACGTTGAGCTTGACTGAAGGGCTTGGCTGGATCGGGCTGTCGTGCGGCGACGACAACAGACGAGACGGGCAGGTGCGGATGTGGGTGTGTTGCGCAAGGTGATGGTTGTGCGGTACGGTGCGGTAGTTGCCCGATATCTCTCCTCTAGATACACCCCCCCCGATCAAGGTCTCCTCCACAAAGACCTAGGAACCGTTCTCGAACGTCGGTAGATGTGGTTGTGGCGCGAGGCTTGGCCCCACAGAATAGTAGCTGTGGTGCAAAGGTGCTGATGGTTGTTGGTGATGACGATGATATGCGATGATGATGACAATAATAAACTAGCTACGACTGTGGTCATTGACCCCGGGATGCGATGATGAAATACATTTCTGTGGTTGTTGATGGCGTGGGCCTCGGGTCCGGAACTCTCTCCTTTGTCTCGTCACGCTCCACCCACCGCCACCGCGGCGACCGCCACCGAGCAGCTGCTCCATCATGTCCAACTCGCAATTCGATAGCTTCCGATGAGCTCTCTCTGCATGCATCCGGCATCGCTGCTCTCACAACACGGACCTCAGAGGCCCAGTGCGCCGCGGTGGACTGCAGATACCGGGAATCAGGAGAAGATCAAGGCACCTCCACCCAGCCCAGCACCCGCGCACCTCACATTCTTCCGTCAAGGTTTCCCACAAGCCCTCCACAGTCCTCCCACTACAGCTATGGCTCGTTGTTTCTGGGTGGAGTAAAGTGGGGTCATCGGTAGCGTCAGGTGGTCTCGAACTTACAAGCCGAGGACCGCCGCGTTCGCCGCGACCGGGATTCAAGAGAGTGGAGCCACAGTACCATGTTCTTCGGTAGAGCAGATGGGGCGGGCGATATCGCCGATGCACGCTTGGAAGATGGGTGAGGTCACGAGCCCGGGCTGTTTGGTTCGTTGCTTAGTCTTGTGGATTGCGTTCTGCACTTCTGTCTGTGGATATCGTTCTCGGAATCACGGACACTTGAGGTCGCGGTCGCGAGCTCGTTCGTACCATGCAACCGCAATCCTACCCCGATTCCTCGTAATCACAACCTGCAGCTCTGGTTCTCGGTATCGAAGCTAGTATCACATGCCACAGTCTATACAAACAGCCCAAGCTCACTCTACACCGGGCCCAATCTCCTGTGCACTGGCCACCTCACACGAGCGTCTTCTCCACCTGCTTGAGGTGCGCGAGGCTGCAGCCCCCGACCTCAAACTTGGCCACGCAGCGGTACTTGCGCGGCGCGTCACACCCGGGCACGGCACATGATGCCGCCTTGCTCACAGGATGCTGCCCGCTCTCTGCCTCGCTCTCCCCAATCGCGATCCACTCCTCTCTTCCCGGAGGAACAGCAAGTGCGAGGACGAGCTTGTCGCCGTCCATGCGCGACTCAAAGTGGATCCCGTCAGCGGGTGCGCGCTTCGTCGGCGAGGACATGCCGCTTTCCCGCGCACTCTCCGTGTCCGGCATCGGCGACACATTGTCGAGTTTGGACCGCGAGCGGCCAGTCTGCGCGCGCAGCAGGCGGTTGATCGTTTGATCCTGGGGTTAGGCGAGTTGTGGCATCGAGCGGGCACCCACCTGCTCGTCCTGCAGCCGCTGCTCGTTCTGGCGCTTGCGGCGGCGCGCCATCTCCTCGCGCTTCTGCAGCCGCTCCGCCTCGGTGAGGATGGGCTTGAGCTTGGGTTGTCCATCTGGGTAAAAAGTTATTCAGTGCGCAAGCGATCAAGCGAGCAGTTGTGAAAGAAATAGGGCGTGCGGACGAAGGAATGACAGTCGACGCACAGCAGAAACAAGTGTCAGCACCGGACCGTATACTCCACCAGCACCCCAACTCACCAGGCAGCGCAATGAGCGTCTCCTGCAAATCCTTATTCGTCCGCGCGCGCTGGCGCGCCGTCATCTTACTCGGCGACGCGGTATCGTCCTCTTCCTCCTCGAGCTCATCCTCCTCCTCGGCCTCGGCGGCCACCTCAACCTCTGGCTCCTCGCTGTCCTTGCGCTTGCGTTTGTTTGTCTCTTTGGCCTCCTTGGCCGCGCTCGCGGCGTTTGCAGCCGTAGCAGCTACAGCGGCGGCGCGCTTCGACCGCCCCGCGCTGGAGCCCGCGCCAGAACTGCCGGGCGCGACGCGCAGTTTGATCTTCACATTGCTCGGTTCCGGGGTTGCAGCCGCCGAGAAGTCGTCGTCCGAGCCTACTGTCAGCCGCTAAAATAAGTGGTTGGATCCGGGACTGGCGGCCACCAGTACGCGGCACGTACCTGGCGCATCCTCCTCGCTCTCGAGCTCGTCCTCCTCCACATCAATGTCGTCCAGCGGCGAGCTCTCGTTCTCGGATGCCGAGTCGATCACGCGCTTGGCGCGGCGCGCGGCGGAGGATACTGCGGGTGGCATCGTGGAGTGGAGTGGGAGGGAAGTGGATGATGCGCGGGGGCGGCGTGCTGGATGTGGTGTGTAGGACAAAGGGGAAGAGAGGAGTGGGGAACAGACGACGGATGCAGCAAGGTCTATTGTCGTCGCTCCTCGCTGTCATTCGTGGCTGGAAAGGTTGTCATTAGCAGCAGCCAACCTCCACCGCGTAAAATGTGTTCCCTCATTTTCCAAGTCCACCAAGTCTCCACACACTTCTACTGCACCACACACTTGACACCACTCCGCCACCCGAATTTTCGTCCATCCACACCCCATCTCCCTCCCACATTCAACCGACCATGGATTTCAGCCAGTTCAACGCCGCCGAGCAGGCGCAGATGGGCAAGATCATCGAGCGCAAGCAGGTGGGTCCGCGAGTCCCGAGTGGACAAGGGCCGAGAGCGGGGAGGGGAGAGGTGTAGCGGCTGTCCTTTCCTCAGAGCCGCTCGGAAACTCCCTTACAATGATATGCTCAGAACACTAACATTCCCCCAGATGCAGGACTTTATGAAGCTCTACTCTGGCCTCGTGGAGCGCTGCTTCAATGCGTGTGCGCAGGACTTTACGTCCAAGGCGCTGAGCACGAACGAGGTGAGTTGGATAGAGCATGGGGCCGACGAGCGGGATGGAACTTGTCCACCGTGCATGGCCTATGGTCGCTTCGTGTGTGATGATGAACGAGGGACCGAGATACGTTGTGGAGATCTGCGAGCTACATAGTGCTATGGTTCAGCTCGTCGTTTTCTGCTCGTCTCGCCGTGTCGCATTCCTCTCCGCTTCATCTCCCACGACTTTGCTAACCGCAGACGACGTGCGTCAACAACTGCGCGGACAAGTTCCTCAAGCACTCTGAGCGCGTCGGCGCGCGATTCGCAGAGCACAATGCAGGTGAGTCTCAGCTCCAGAGTACCGATTGAGCTGACGGCCAGCGCAAATGCAGCAGCAGTAGTTATATGTATGACTAGCATTCTGGATAGACGGGCTGTGGTAGATGACTCACGATTGACCGCTGAAACGCTCATGCCATGAGCGGTCGTCGCGTGATCGAGGCCGTCGCACCTTGAGGTCGCGAGGGATGCGGCACTTTGTGCTGATGGTCAACGAGTTCCCAGTTATCAAGTATTTACTCACCTGCGGCATTCCTAGCCTACCTCTTCGGGGATACACTGGCGGCCGCAGATCTCGCCAGCTCACACTTACCTGACTGGCCGATGAGCTGACCTGTTGTAGGGGTGCAAACCAGTCGGCCAGGCGGGACACGGTAGTCCCCGTGGATCAGATTGGCAGAGTCGGCTTCGGAGAGGATGACATGAGAGAGGCAAATGGCAATGCAAGTCAATGGATGCTTCGTCGTACATCGAGGCGACGCGAGAGGCGTCACCGCCGCCTGCTTCAACACGCTCACTCCCACCCCTCCCAGCCTCCTTCCCCTACGAGATATGAAAACTATGCATATGAGGTAGACGACATAATACAGACAGCGCTCGTACCCGCACTAGTCTTTACCCGGCGTACGGCGGTTCTGGCGTCAGCAATTTACCTCGCGGTACACCCACCTTCCAGCCGAGGTATCCGGGCTCCTTGTCGTCCTCGGCGGTCCTGCGCGGCCGCGTGCGGCGTCCCGTATCTTCCTCGGGGACGGCATCGAGGCCGAGCGCGAGGCGGCGGGCGCGGCACCCGCCCTCAATCTCGGGCCACCACTGCTTGAGCGCGCGCTGGAGGTGCAGTTCGCGCACGCCCCGCGGGTTCAGGTAGCGGTACAGCGCGTCGAGCTGCTCGGGCGTGTCGTACACTGCCCACTGGCCCGGTGCGAGGCGGCCCTCGCCCTCGTCTTTTGTGCGGCGCGCGTCGAGCGCGGCAGGGGTGATTTCCGGAAAGGTCTCAGCGGCTGACGCACGGCACAGCTCGAGCTCAAGCTCGTCTGGTCCTTGCAGGTACAGCCGGCCAGTGCCCCACTGGATCTTCGACGAGCCGTCGCGGTAGAGAGGCGCGCTGCCCAGCCCGTCCATCCACCACACGCGGTTGCCGAAGCGGTCCGTCCCGATCGGCCGGGTGCGCAGCGCGTAGAAGTATCGCCGGAAGTCGAGCTCGAGCTGCTTGAGCTGCGCGTCGAGTTCCGCCTCCTCGTCCTGCAGACGTTTCTTCTCAGTCGCGAGCTGCTTCTGCTCAACCTTCTTGGCCTTGAGCTCCTCGCGCTCCTTGGCCACCTTGGCGAGACGTATCGCCTCCTCAGCTTCGCGCTCCGCTGCGCGCTCCTTCATCGCGCGCCGACGGGATGCACCAGCCCGTGCGCGACCCACATCAGATACCGGCGACGACATGTGCGAGCGGTCCTCGCCCTCGCCCATCATGGACTCGTCGAGCTCGTCCTGCTCTGCGTTCCCTGTTGTCCCGTTCGTGTGCCCGTTGGGCGTTGCAGCGCGGGACACTGCAGCCGAGACATCGCCGTCCCCCTCCTTCTTTTCCTCCTTGGGCTCGAGGGCTTCAAGCTCCGCATGACTGAGAGTTAGAACCTGACTTAACTGCCAACTCACACTCTGCGATGTTCGCGACGCGCCTCAATCTGGTCTTTGCGGACCTCAGTGAGCAGCGAGCTCGCTTCCTCCATGTAGTCGCGGATCTCGCCTGTTTGGGACACGAGCTCAATGAGGAAAGCGATAATGTTGAGCTTGTGGACAAAGTGAAGCGAAGAGTACCGCTTTTCTGGCTTTGAAGGGACGAGGCCAGAGCCACCAGTATTGCTACTTGGGCCAGTGGACCAGGTCGGGCGTGTGGGCGCCGGCTTGTCCTCAAATGTCAGGTGTAGGATGTTGTCCAGATATTTTGGCAGCACATCGAGCGTGGCGCGCTCCCAGAGACATCCCACCAGCGCAGCTTCCCATCCGCGCCTGTTGTCACGGGCAGAAAGCTCCTTGTCGCGCCACTTCTTGGCCATCTCTTCCGCTGCAGGACGAAGCGACTCGGCCGTCGCGCCCTTGTTGCCCTCCCAGTAGTCTGTGTCGTTCTCCATCTGTTGTCCTGTGTGGGCCAACGGGACCACCGGGTCATTCCCAGCAGCGGCATCACGCACGAGAGCGTTCAGCAGTGCCGCGTGAATCTCAACCAACAACGGAACAGGCGACGTGTACGGGTCGGAGTGGTACAGAGACTGCTCGAGGTCGTCCACTGTAAACGTCGATAGCCCGAGCGGCTTGCCCATGACATTGAGGAAGCTCCATGCCATGAGGAATTTCTCAAATTCCTCCCCGAAGGGCACCTGCTTGTTCGGTGACGGACGGACTTCGATGCGCCCTGCTGGTCCGTCGCGCTCAGGGGCATACTCGACAAGAAGATCTGAGAGTTAGGTCGTACAGGCATCTAAACTCACCTTCAGCTGGGTACTTGATCGCCCTCTTCTTCTTCCGCTCCTCCTCCTCCTCCTTCTCCTTCCGCAGCCGCTCCTTCTCCCGCTCCCGCTCCTCCTTCTCCTTCAGCTTGGCAAGTGCCGCCGCTTCACGTTCAGCCTGTTTGGCGGCGCTGGGGCCACTCTTCTTCTTCTTCTTCGGCGCGGGTTCGGACTCTGCGGCCGTCTCGTCCAGCTCGCTGTGCGTGATTCCAAGACGCTCGTCGCGCTCGCGCTTCCGCTTGTCGAGCTCGCGCTTCTTGATCTCGGCAACCGAGCTGCGCGTGTCGTCCGTCATCTCAGTCGGGAGGCCGTACCGCTTGCCAAACTTCTTCTTCACGATCCACGGCGAGAAGATTGCTGCCTCGCGGTGAACACAGTCGCGGATGAAGCGCTTGAGCATTGCGCGGGAAAAGTTGATGCGATCGCGGCTGCGTGTGAGATGAGCTCCTCCGAGAGGCAACCTACCTGATCTTGTCGGCCTGGATCTCCATCACACTGCCCTCCCACTTCTCACCCTTGTTCTCCTCGCCATCCTGGCTCCCGCTCGCCTCTCCGTCGCCCTCCTCGATGAGACGCACGCGGTAGAAGTACTTCATCGGATCGTCGATGCTGTTGACCTCCTCGTTCGTCATAGAGAGCTCGACGGCGTATGGGTGGCAGGGGGAGGCTCCAGGCGGGGGATGCAAGTTCTTCGGAGGAAAGGTACCGACTATACGCGCAAGATACTTGTCCCCCTGGACATCGACAAACACTTCTGCAGACGTCAGTGTCTCCTTCTGGTGTATTCCACCCACTTTCATTATCAAAGAACCGGTTCACGAAGCGCTCAAAGACGCGGTCTGCGAGTGTCTCGAGCTTTCCCTCGACCTCTGCGACGACGTCAGCTGTGCCCTGGAATGTCCGGAAGTGGCTCACGGAAGTTCACAGCCTGGAGGACTGCCTTTCGCAGTTGTTTTGGGAAGCGCGAGTGGAGCTGCTTGACCTCCATGGCCTCATTCTCAAGAGCATCAAAGTATGAGAGGCCCGACCTTCCGCTCACTGGGCAAGTCAGTTGAAAGCCGCTGGTTTCTTCTCACCTTCACACTGGAAGACCTGCAGGTCGTAGAATGCTCTCCTTGTCGCAAATGATCTGCGGTTAGATCACACCAGTTGGGGCTACCCACTCGTAGTCCATAAAGACCTCTCCCGTCTCGGGCATGTAGAAGACGTCCATGTCCTTGACGCGATACCCAGGTGCTGGAGGCGGGGGCATGGCAACGCTGCCATTTGTGGCACCATTTGCCTTGTGGCCGCTGCGTTTCGGCGGTGGGGGTGCATTGAGGCTGGGATCATTGAGCGCGTGGATGAGCTTGTCGAGCTGTTCCTCGTCGCCCTTTCCGTCCTTCGGAACGCCTATAGCGTCTAAGGCCGATGTGGACGCGTGCTGGTCGGATTCGGAGGCGGCGGTGGAGGTCCCCTGGAGTGGCTGGGCGATGGCGGAGAGGGAGGGGAGCGGGTGCATGAGCACGGGCTTGCGTTTGAGAAGCGGCATGGTGGTGATAGCAGCGCGCTGCGAAAGGGTGGTGGCGAGGAGCGACTAGAGAGCGTTGGAGGGATCGGGAAAATCGTCAGACCGCGCGCACGGGGATAACAACAACAATCCGCTCTTTGTGCCACAGCCAAAAGTCTGCGCGTGTCAGACGCTCGGCGCGGGCGGAGATGGATTCGACCTTGCTGAGACGCGGGGGCTGGGGGGATGGTGTGAATGGATAATGTGCGTGTTGGGAGAACGCCCCCGGCCGTTCGGATTGGGAGGGTTACCTCCGGAGGCTGGTCTGTGACAGGGCGGGGTGTGGATGCAGGCGGCACGGATGAGCTTGCCGGAGGGTGGGCGCGGCCTGGGGCGGACACGGACACGAACGGAAGAGGGGGTTATGACGAGTTGTGGAGAGGGATGGTGATGGGATAGAGTGTGAAAGGAAAGCGACGGGTGGGTGCGAGATGGGCCGAGAGGGGAGATCTGGAGGAGGATGGTGTGTGTGGATGGGCTGGATCAATCACTGATGAGTGGGTGGGTGGGAGAGATGGAGGGGCCGGAAGTGCCGCAAAGCGCTACTCGCGCTCCGACCGACTGGCCGCCTCGTTCGCAGGTGACGACGCGAAGGATACGCAGGGCACACGGACGAACACAACGCCTCCCTTAGCACTGAGAGAGTTTTAGTTGATGGACTCTGAGACAGCCTGTACTCTGCGCTATCCACTGCCTCAACCTCTGAGAGCCTCATGCATGTTAATGACTGTAGAAAAGCAGTATGCATTCGTGACAGCGATTGATGGGCTGGATGGGTGGGATGTGTTGTTGTTGCAGGTGGAGGCTACAGGAAAAAGCCGGATTCAGGCGGGGTGTGGGGGGCGCATAGCACAATCGGCCGAGCCTGTGGCTTTGCACGCCAAACAAAAGGGAAAAAAATGACATAACGCTCTATTATAACCTGGTCTAATATGTGGCCGATTATCCACTCTAATGCGGCTATAATATTCCTGATGAGTTTATTAGGACAACGCCTGGGTGGAGGAGGTATGCAACAGACCTGGCCCACGCGCGGTGACAACAAACATTCATGGAAAAATAAAAATCACAAAAATTCATGAAAAATGAAATGATGGGCTTGTCAGGGACGCGTCGCGCATTGCCACATGACGTGGCGCACCTAAACTCCGCCGGCGATATCACAACACAGAGAGGATGGGAACGTGGTCTGTATTACGCCATGCATTAGAGTGATATCTAATTCCTCTCCTAATGACCCATTCGTGTCCACAATTAGCAAATAAGCACCAACAAATGTGGGGCATGTATAAGATATCGTCATTATTGCCTAAATAGGGATTGTAATCGAGAAGGGGGCAGGTTGTGTAATAGACTTATTAGGAAGAGGGGATGTCTGGTTCCCACTAACTGGGGAAAGGGTCCTTTACACTGGATGTAGCAATGTAGTGTGCTCGTTGTGGTCACTTGGAGGCTGTTTGCCGCCATCCATCATCTGCTGCTGGCTGCCTGGCAAGGCATTCCCCTCCCCCTGAACCTCCCTCCCCCAGGCGCAGCGACTCCCCCCCACGGTCATTCTCGACGCCATCCACCTGCATCCATCCTCTTCTTCTCTCTTCCTCCTCCACCACTAATCGTTTTCTGATTTTCTATTCTCCTATCTCTTTGCCTCCATCTCTCTCCCTTTCACACATCCCCTCCCCCTTCCCCTCCCCATCCCTTCCCCTCCGCCCCTCCCCCGCTCCCCCTCGCCCTCGGTCCGTTATCCGCCACACCCCGTTCTCGCATCCGGACGTCCATCCTTTGCGCCGTCTTCCTTTCGCGTCTCTCAACCCCCCTTCTCCCACTCGCAACAAGCGCCGACGCTCCGACGCGTACGCCGCTTACGACTTGACGCGTCGCTGACTAGCTGAATACCCGTGAGTTGCCCGAGGTGTTCCCTCCCATCCATATCCCCTCCACCTGACTCGTGATCCTCCACTTTCTATCGTTCTCGACCATTCCTCTACTTCGAATGCCTGCTTCTGCTGCTGCCTACCGCGATATCCTCCTCTTGTACCGCAACACAATCACCTGCTCTCGAACACTCGTCCTTCAACCGCCAATCCTCTTATGATCATCCCAATCACGGGTCACTTTCACACTGCCATTCTCCCATCCTTTGGTCACTGCGCCCTCTGCGACTCTACTACACCTGTATGTGTGAACACCCACTGACAGAGAATCGCCCCATTCTAAAAACAACTCATCCTTTGTGCGCCATGTCCGACACTCCTGCAGCCTCCAAACGCCCTGCCTCCCCTCTTCCGGACAACGCGTCTAAGCGTGCTCGCGAAGACACTCCCAAGGGAAACTCTGATAAACCCAAGTCCTCCAACAAAAACGACAAGAAAATGGACGATGTTAAGATGGAGAGGTATGTGGTTCACTGACGGTTGACATCTGGTTCTGACCGTATCAGCGGCAGCACCGAGCCGGGACCTTCCTCTGGTGCTACCATCTCGGCCCCCCCAACCTCCATTCCTGCTACCCCCGCGAAGCCTTCCTCCACGTCGGAGCCCGCTGCTGGACGGCAGATCTCGATGCGCGCTCTGATTGTTACCCAGGACGCTAGTATCATCATTGGCCGCGCTGGCGCGCACGTGAATGAAATTAGGGTGAGGAAGAATGTCGGGGCGATATTGACACGAGTAGGAAAAGTCGGGCGCGCGTGTCACCATTTCCGAGTCCATCCCAGGCAACCCCGAGCGTATACTTAATGTCTTTGGTCCCCTCGACGCCGTCAGCAAGGCGTTTGGTCTCATTGTCCGCCGTATTAATGACGAACCGTTTGACGTTGCCTCGGTCCCAGGATCCAGGGCTGTCACTATCAAGTTTATCATTCCCAACTCCAGGATGGGTAGCGTGTGCGTGCACCGACGGGGTTGTCACTGTTCCAGGCTGACATTTCAATAGCATCGGCAGGGGTGGCAGCAAGATTAAGGAGATTCAGGATGCGTCCGGCGCCAGGCTCAACGCGAGCGAGGTCATGCTTCCCTTGTCCACTGAGGTGAGCACTGTGCGCTGCATGCGACGCTAATCCACAGCGCGTTCTGTCCGTTTCCGGTGTCGCCGACGCCATTCATATTGCCGTCTACTACATCGGCACCATCCTTCTCGACTACCAGGAGCGCAACCCTGGCCCCTCCAGCGGCGCCGGCTCGTACCGTCAGCAGCCTCAGTCGTCGTACCCCCCGCATAACGCCGGTGGTCCCCCCTCTGGCGCTGCCCCCAGTGGCGGCGGCAGCAACAACGGCGCCGCTCCTGCCCCTGCGCCCGGAAGCCAGACGCAGCAGATCTTTATCCCCAACTCGCTCGTTGGTGCCAGTGAGTGCCTCGCACCTGCACACACGAGGGCGCACATCAGTTCCACGCTGACAGACAGTCATTGGCAAGGCCGGTGTCAAGATCAACGAGATCCGCGCCCAGTCCAACTGCCAGATCCGCGTCACGGAGCCCGGCACTGCGCCCGGCCCCGGCCAGGCTGCCAACCCCGACGAGCGCCTTGTGACCATCACCGGACAGCCCGGCAACATCAACATGGCTGTGCAGATGCTGTACCACCGTCTGGAGGCGGAGAAGGCCAAGGCTGCGCAGGGCGAGCAGCACATGTAGAGCGAGTGTGTATGTGTGTGTGAGAAGACGAAGAAGAAGCTTATTTCCGTGCAAAGCGTGGATGGAGTTGAGCGGTCCCCGTAGCTGGGTATCCACCGTGATTAGTCGTCATATGTGCAGTACAGAGATATGTAGTGACGTAGGGCTCCGTTATCGTGGGTGCGCGACGCGATTCGGGATGCACCTGAATGGACTGTAGGGAGTGGAAGGCAAAGGGTGCCAGGGGTTGTGTCGGTATGTCGCAGACTGAGTCTGCGAGGTGGCGAGGGGGCGAGGGGCTCGGGCGCGGTTGATTGACAAAGGAAGGGTCCTCTGGCTCCGTTGTGGACTAGCGACTAGCTGGCCTCGAACTGGACAACTGCTCCATCCATGGTGGCATGGTCGCGCTGCAGGATGCACCTGTCAAGCACGTCGAGGCTACATTGCCATATTCAAACTCCGTCCATGGTCTCCGCCTCTCGGGATGGGCGTCATTCATCACCGACGAAGATGCAAGCCAACGCCCTTGCTTCAAGTTCTCATGCTCTGCACCAACCACAGCTCCGATGCAGTTTGAGCCCCCTATGCATCTGTTATTCTACAGATTAACAAAAAGCCCGATCCGGCGCTGTTTGTGTGCTTGTGAGCTCTGCGCCGTATTTTGCCACTCAGGCTTTGGCGGATGACGCGCATCCGACCAACCTCCACCAGAACAGTCCAGACACAGAGGTTGTATACAAATCACAAGACGAGGCTCACATCAACCATCTCACCCACCGCACTCTCCACAGCTCACTCAATATCGCTTCCAAATGTCGACGACAGACCCGGACGACCTCCCGGACCTCGCCCGCCTGAGGGTGACCGAACCCGATCTCCGGCGCCCACTCCCGCCAGAGCTCATCACCGCCATCCTCGCCTGTCTCCCACAACCCGCCCTCGCGACCTGCCTCCGCGTAAACAGCACATGGTACACCCTCGCCCTCCCCCTCCTGTACCAGTACATTGCCATCCCCCCTATCCCGGCAGGAATAGGAAACTCCCCACACGACGTCCGCGACGCCGCGCCAAAGCCGCACCCCGCTCTCCGGGGCCCACGCGCGCGCGCCCTCGCCTCCTCCCCCACCCGATCCGTCCACCCCACTTCCCTCGTCCGCGAACTCACAATCCCACCCCACAGCGCCACCGACCCCGCTTGCGCACCCGTAAAGCTACACCTGCGCACACTCCACATCCTCCTGGGGAGCAGCACGGAGATCCACACCGGAGCACGCAGCGGGGACGCGCTCCAGGCCCTCCTCCAGCGCGGGCAGGCGGTCGGCGCCAGCGCCGCGTGTCCCCTCCTCAACAGCCTCAAAACGGATACACTCGAGATCCACGGCGCGGGCCTGCTCTTCTCCCGCCTCCGCCCGTCCCTCCTCCCCGCTAGCCTGGCCCCCAAACGCATCGTCCTCGGCTGTCCGCCAGACCGCGCGCTCGCGGGCGCGGCCGCAAAGTTTGAGTATCCGTGGGCCGGGGCCGCGGGCGTCCTCGCCTTCCTTGCTGGCTTTCCGGATGCCGAGGCGGTACTCATATTCGATGTGCCGGCCGGAGAGAGGTGGAAGCCGATCCCGCGGCCAAAAGACGGCGCAGAGGACGGCGTACCCTGCTGGCTTTCCCGTGTTCTGCGCGCGCTGGCCAATGGCGTGGGGAGACGACGGATCACCATCGTCAATGTGCTTGCGGCGCTCGAGGATCCCGGGGCGATGGGACCGCTCGAGAGGAGTATCGCTGCGCGCGGGGAAGAAGTTGGGTGCGAGCCGGTAAGGTTTGTCGAGCTCGAGACTTGGGAGCGCGGGAGAGTGTAGTTGCTTTGTTGTATGGATGCTGGTGCTGTAATCGCTCGACGAGAATGATTTTTGTTAGGCCTCAGGTGCATCTTGTCATCGACCATCTTCAGGCCCAGAGAGCCATTTCTTGCTCTACACTTGCCCTGTTACATGAACTATCACGAGAGTTTATCAAGACTGGCTAGCCTGAACAATTAAATGCGCGTCTGCACGTCGTGAGTCGTGAGGTGGTTGTTGCTGTCGCCGGCGACCCGCGAAACAGAACCCAAGTTAGTGATCAGCACCGTGCCGTTGATATGAAACTCAAGATCCGGGGAGATGTTTGGTGGACTTGGGCGTTGTCCTTCTCCCGACTGCTGTCTCCCATCTCTCATATTCTCGTCTCCTTCCTTTCTCCAATACATCCAAGTATTTTATTGATCCAGTTGCGGCTCGCTCGGCAACTCGCTTCTCAAGACACAAAAATCAAGGAACGCCAGGTGCCCCAGGACATGGCGAGATCAGGAACACCTCTGGCGCTCCGGCATTTCATCACCGTGTCCCATCCGACGAGACGTCCAGGGCCAGCGAGGGGCAGCGAGGGGCACCGGGTCCGGTATTGTTGGGCGCTGAATCGCAGGCGCGCTGAATTGTGGACAGAGTGAGAGCGGTGTGTTTACGCGCATGCGCCGTGCATCTCCGCATCTCCGCATGGATACATGAATGCTCGATGTAGAAGGTGTGTACGAGATTACAGGATCGGGAACCAGGGAGGACAGGATCTGGGCGAGGTCCGCCGCCGCTGACGCCCACCATTCCATTCATTGCTTGTTGTCTTGTTTGTTGTGTTGATGGCTGTCGGTGGAGGGTCTGTGCGATCTGTGCGCTTTGCTTCTGTCTGTACGCTTTTGCTTCTCGACAACAACACAACACAACACAACACAACACAACAACAACGAGCGCGAGATTCGGTCTGTGCGACTCCGAAGTTGAGAAGTAGATAAACATCTCTCACGATCTCTCCCTCTCGACAAACACGCACAGGCCCAGGCGGTCGATTCCCCCTATGCTCACTACTCATCTATCCAAACATCGATAAACACCACAGACGACCGTTGATCAGCGGCTGGCCACTGTTGTGTTCCCAGGTATCTTTCCATCCTCGTTATCCCCTTCCAAAAGCCCTCCCCTTTTCCCCTCCCCTCCCCTCAGCCTCTTCCCCACCCCACTATGGCCCTCACAGTCCTCAAACGCCTGCGCAAGCGGCGCCTGCGCGACTCCACCGGCCCGACGCCGAAGCGCCGCCGCGCCGCAGATGGGGCGCAGACGGCCGACGTTGAGAACTTCGAGGACTATGTGGACCTCGAGATAGTGCACACGGCGACAAAGTAAGACTACGACATACGAGTAGTAACTAACAACAGATCCCCAGTCGCACCAAAGACGCCACCGCAGCGGCGCCGCGTCCCCGGCTCGCTGAGCACGCACGTCCAGCAAAACTCGTCGCGCTCGCTGCTCACCACCCCAGGCAGCGCGCGCACGCTCTCGCCGTGGGCAGAATCCACCCCAGACCGTGACCGGGAGCGCGAGAGGAGTCCGATGGGCCGAGCGAGCGGCTCGTTCGGGAGCCGCGGGAGCCTCGCGTCCACGGCATCAGGCGGGAGCATGGACCGCCGGGGGAGCAAGAAGCGCCGCCGGCGGCGCGCGCTGTCCCCCCTCCGCAGCCCTGATGCGCGCCGGCGCCAGCTCTCCGGCGTCCCCGAGGAGCCGACATGCCAGGTGGTCAACACTGCCGACGGAGGGAAGGCGCGCGTCGAGATGGAGATTCTTGAGGAGGAGGAGGAGGAGGAGCGCCGGCGCACCGAGCACGCCGGGCTCGCATTTGGGTTCAGATTTCCCGAGCTTGGGTTCCCGTCGCTTTCGCGCCGTGGGTCAAAGTCCCGGTCGGCGTCAGGTGCTGGGCCATCGCGTCCGCAGACGCCACTCGCGCCTGCGCAAGACGAGAGCGCACTCCTCCACGACGACGACACGATGTTTTCATACAACCACTCTCATCTGCAGGATATCTCGGCGTTCCCGGTTGAGGACGAGGAGGAAGGAGAGGAAGCAAAGACCACTGGAGCTGCGGCTCGCGAAGGTCCCCCGCCCCGCCCGGAGCGGCGTCGCGAGCAGGGCCGCGTCCCGATACGCCAGGGCCATCGCGACCCGGGCTTCGAGACCGGGATGGACAGCACGGCCGCGTCGTACGGCGACTGCGACGCGTCGCACAACATCTCGCAGATGGACGTATCCGCGGCGTCGCTCGAGGCATCGGCCGAGGATCGTGTGCGGTACCTCCTGCAGGCTGCGAGCGTACCGGCCATCACGGCCGCGCAAGTCATGGCGCAGTTTGGTCCGCTCTCGCGGACCGTCGCGGCGCTGGGGAGCGCAAACACCGTGCTCGAGGCGCAGTGCGAGCGCCTGCGGGCGGCCGCCAACGAGCTCGAGCACGAGAACGACGACCTGCGCGACCAGAACCGCCGTCTCATGCTCGAGCGCCGCGTCGCGCAGGCGCGGGCAGCCGAGCTCGAGGCCGAGATGGAGCGTATACTGGCCCGGCTCGAGAATCGCGGGGAGAAGATTGTGAAACTCCGCGGGGCGATAAAGAAGAAGTTTGTGCGCGTGTAAGAGAGTTGGGATCGGTTTTCTGGTTCGTTGTTCGTGGGTTTGGTGGTATCTAGCTGGCATCTAGGTCTAAAAGTGGCGTTGGATCTGTGATCTGTGATCTGCGGCGTGGTCTGTAGTGTCGATGTACTCATACAGCTCTCGCGGCCCGAGTGAGCATGGTCACACTCCTCGCTGTTTTCACTCACTGTTCACTCAATCTTCCTCTGACACTCTCCTGGCATCACGGCGGGTCTTGGGAGATTTCCAGTGCGAGACCATCGTTCCGGAATGGAGATGTTCCTACGTCTGACGTATCCTCGCCCTCCAAAGTCGAAAAACAACGACTTATCATACTGATGATAGCATCAGACTCTCAAGAGCTGCAAGCAGGCTGCCAACCATCAGCCAGATTGGCAGCCAAACAGAGGCAGCCAGACGTCACAAGCGGCCCAAACGAATCCCCCCCTCGCTACGGATTCATGGCAGCGCTCGCTGCCAACGTGTCCCGTTAGGCCGTCTCCAGAATCAGAGTCTTAAACTTGCCGGTATGCTGTCATTCACAGCCACGCCTACTGCAGAGATACGTCCCCACCCACTTGCGGGCGCACAAGACAACAACTTCAACTCCATCTCCACAGAAGATAAGGGTTTGCAAGGACGCTCCGTCCATCCATGAGCGTGGCAAGAAACGGGATACGGCGTCTTAAATCGCGTAACTTGCACCGCGTCGCTGGGAAACTGTTGAATTCTTGCGCGACGTCTCGCCGATAAGCACGCAAGGCCAGTCAGAAATGATGAAACTCTCTCTTTGCTCCAAGCACTGTTGTTATCGTCTCGGGTATCACCTCGGCCAAGCTCTGACAGTGTGATAAATAGCGCTGGCGGCGGCCGCCGTGCGTGAGAAAGCCTGGCGCGGAGCCGAGAGGAAATTATTGGCGCGTAGAAGAATAGGCAGTCAGTCTGCAAGTCATGTCGTCTGACACTGGCGTTTGAGATCAGTAGCCGTATTAGCTTGTGGGAGATCGGGATCAGAATAGATGGCTAAAAGCAAGAATAGAAACACTGGCACTGGAAACCGTGGAAACTGTGGAAACTGTGGAAACTGTGGAAACTGTGGCCGCATCTGGCCGACAACTGAGACAAGAGAAACATAAGTTGAGAACAGCACGAGGGGAAGGCGCCCAAGCCCAACTTGTCGTCGAAGGTCCGGCCGCGCCCACAGCCCGTGTATCATCTCATAGCTCGCCACCTGCCCGCCAAGGCCAAGTGCGCGTGGGAACCAGCCACGCCGCATCTGTGGGAACCCGCCGCCGGGAAGGTTGTTACCAATCCCCCGGCGGATCGTGGTAGCGCGTACGCGTGCGTGCCTTGCGGGCATGTTTGCGGCCTTGCGGGCATGCGGGCGTGTGTACTTGTAGGTCAGGAACGGGAGGATTGTGGGCAGTTGGCCGGCTGATGTCGATATCGAGTCGAGAGTGCGGATTCCTGTTCCCATCTCATGGTCGTCTGCCCTTGGCTCTGGGCAAAGCTGCTGTCATCTCGAGTCTGTCAGTTGTACGATTGTGCAGCTTGTAGCTGGCATTGCTTGGAAGTTGCTGTTAAAGCCGTTTCATGATCGATGTGGGCTTGGCGACAATGGGCCCCGCACGCCCCGCACGTACGAGACTACGAGGCGACGAGCCGCTTTGCGCCTGAACTGCGGTATTCTCGCGGAAGTGTGGCATGTGATCAAGTTGCAAGAGGAGCGAGAGTTGAATACAGTAAGCAGTGGACTAACTCGAGTCCGCGATCTAGAGCACGGGCACGGGCACGGACACGAGCACAAGCGCGAGGCTATTCTGAGTGCCACCGTGCCGACGCTTCAACAACACGGAAACCGACGCGGCAGGTGGCACCTCGGTTTCGACGTGTGGAGTTGTGTGTGCTTCCGACTGCAGCTTGCAGCTCGCAGCTAACACAGACCGCCGACACTGGAAATAATGGAAGCGCTGCGCGGGGTGCCTGGCCGGATGGGGGCAAGCATAATAATGTATGTAAGTTGCTGCGGCGAGATCACGCGGAGGGGGGGAATGGCAATTGTGGAGCAAGCGACGGCATCGAGTAGAGGTTGCAGGCCATTGCAGGGCCATGCAGGGGCTAGTAGCCGGGAGATTGCGGCAGATCGCGGCAAAGACTGAAGCAACCTAAAGTGCTGGCCACCAACAGTAGTGGCTCTGCGCTGCTGAACGCCGATTGGCCGATTGAAGAGTGCTTGGCCGAGGGGGCGGATTGTGATCGGGAGAGAAGGCATCCTGTCCATATGCTGTATGATGAGCGCATCATGACGTAACCTCGAACAGTATGGTGAGGCGCAACAAGGTTTGTAGGAGGGTGATAATCTGGGGGGTGGCATGCTTGTCTTGATCTTTGTTCGTGCAAGGTTCGTGATCCTGGGTTCCTCCGATCCTCTAGGTCCTTTCCGACCTTGCAATTGATCGATTAGCCAGCCAGGCTTTTGGAGCCAAACCGTGATACATGCACAAAGAGCTACAATACATGTTCAGAAGCAAGCTGCTATGCTCCAGAAGGGCCGAGGGGGTGGTCATGTGATTCGCTACTTTGAATGCCGAGCGCTGTCGTTGTCGTCCACAGATCCACGATCCTCGATCCACTCGCCACAGGCTTGTCGCTGGAGACCGATGTCGGCAACAAGCTCCGATCAAGCCGATCTCAGATCTCAGAAGAACGAGGTCAGTACCGCAAGGCCGAAAGACGGACACTACCGGAGACTTCTCGTTTCGGCCGTTACTAGAGACGGAAGGCAGTTGAGACATGAGACAGAGACAGAGGCATAGCGCCCACGCGCCCACAGACATGCCCAGCTTGCCCAGCTTGGAAGGATCAAGCCGAACCCGAAGAGTGGGTAAGGACAGGGGACGCTGTGTGGGGGTGCCGAGATCCACTTCGCTAAGCTGCCCAGGAACATGCGCTCAGGAGTTGCGCACAGTTAAGCGTTCACAGTACCGCAGCAGATCAGTAGACTCAGGAGAGCAGGAAGCTTGAAAGCATGCATTGGGCCGACAGATATGCCTCTGCTTGCTTGACCTGATGTTCTCGGCATTCGTCTCGGTAGGGGGGAATGGAGAATTGGCGTGCGTAAATGCCTCCTCCCGAAGTTCGCCACTCTGCACTTGCTGAGACTTTGCGCCACTCGACGACTTTGCGTGCCGCCGTGTGTGGCACTTGACGCTTTTTGGCTTTGATCTTTCCGCCTCTCTCCAACACGAGGCCGATACCAATTGGACACCGTGCGCTATGCACTGGCCGTTCACAACGCAGTCACCGCCGTCACCGGCATTTGGAGCGTCGCGCTGCGCAGCACATGTATACACCCTCGTTTCGGGATGCGGAGCGGAGTGACAAGAAGAAGCCACCCTCGTGGTACCCGGTCGGTGACAACCATTTCGTGCGCTGCTGTCACCACATCTGTGTGTTCTATAACCCGCGCCAGAGGGATTACGAGAGCGGGGTATCCCTTTGTTCTTCCTACTGGCATGCTGAATAGGATTTTAGGTGTACCGGCTCCGACGTCATCCCATGGTCATCTAACGAAGAAAAGCGAGGCCGTTCCTGAACAAGAGGACCGAAGAGATTGGCAAACGGACACGGGGGGGAGGGAGGGAGATGGGAGGAACGAGAGATGACTGGCACACCCAAAAGGTGTAGCCAAGTGGTCACGGGGCCATCTGGGGCTCACAGAAATGTGTTCCATTATATTCTTTATTTCATCCCTCCCATTCTCTTGATTTGTATCCCGCCTATAATCGTTTTAGCGTAATTCTGAAGCTGCAAAAGCAAAAGGAGAGCGTTTAGATTGCGATCTCTCTCGATTATGCAACCAGACAGACCTATGACAGTCTAACTAGAGAGCTAATAACGCGTGCTCTGCTGGCCAGGTGCCTGCAATGTGCAACACACATACACCCCCTCCCAGGGTCAACCTTAGCCTAGCCCTTCCTCCCACTCTCTGTCATCCAATCCTCTGCTCTCGTGCCCACCTCCCCTTCTGGTGCGCTAGTGCCCATTTTGTCGCGCAGATGCGCCTCTGACGCCCGTGCGACATGTTCGGAATGGCCTGGCCGTCCCTACTGCGCCTGTGGGGAGAAGGTAAGGAGCGGCAGTCTAGTCCGATGCGCCCCTGGCCTGTGCGCCCCTGTCAAGGTCCAGGCGGTCCTCTCCACCCCACTCTCTCTCTGTGTCCAGAACCCACCGCCGCCGCCGTCGCCGCCACTGCGCGCGCTCTACTGCGGCTCTCAAGCCTGGCTTCCCTCTTGTCCTCTCCCATTACATTGAATTAATCACCTGCTCACGCCCCTCTCTCCCTTGCCCCCTTCCCCCCTGCTCTCCCTCCCCCCCCAATATTCCCTCGCTCTCCTTCCCGTCGCCATCATCATCCACCCACCCACACCTGACCTCCTCCTCCTCCCCCCCTTTGGTCACTACCACTACCACTGTCCTATTCACCCTCACCACGACCATCTCCACTCCATCCGCCACTATCACATCTCCATCCTCCGTCGCATCCAAAGAACATCTTTGTCTGCCTTTCCTCCTGTAACCATCTACACCGCTCTCTCCGTCGTCTTCTTATTATTCCTCCTCTTATTTCACTTCTTCCAATCTCATTCCCCCTTGCCCCGTCACTCCTGTGCACTCCCACTCCACTCCCACATTCCCATACACACGCTCCCGGTCCTCTTTCCAACAGCATCTCTCGCTTTGGCCGTGTCTTCCCTCCCAGCCAGCGACCGACAGACAAATCCAACCAATTTCAATCCATCGATCTCATTTCCCACCACGGACACTTGCCCCGCCCTCGACGTGTGCGTGTGTGTGTGCGCCCCCGCCCCGCCTCACCGTCATTATACAACCACAGCACCCCTGGCTTGATTGCACTCGAACAGTGTACCAGACACAGCCCAGCATACAGAGGACATCTTTCGTCGTGACACAAGCCCGCTCACGTTGTCTAGCAACCTCGCCTCGAACAGGACATATACGATCTTCGATCCCGAATAGCTCTCGGCTCATTCCCCCACTCTCCGTCTCTCATCAATTCGTTGACGAGTGTTGAACTCTTATCGTTCACAGAATCGGTCTTCCTCCCGTCGTATTTGCAAGTCCCCGCAACGATCCCCCTTGGTTGTCTCCTCTATCACGCCGTTATTGGATCTCCAGAGGTTGTAACTCCATCGATTGATCAACATACCCACCTGGATTCGGCACAATGAACCCTCATAAGATGGTAAGTGCTGTCCGTCTATTTCCCGCATCGCGTCTGGACCGACACCGTACCACGGCCGTCGGTGCATGTGTGTCGGCAGTGGCTCTGCGTGCTCTGCGCTGTGTGCGACCATCCATCCCTTATCGGAGAACCATCAGCTGACCACCAGAACAAGGTTGACGTCTCGGTATGTTGCCCTGCCCACCGACATGGCCCCTCAGATGGACTCTCGGATGGCCACCCGTGTCGCTCAGATCGCTAATCGTCACAGGCCATGAACGAGCAGGAGCTCAAGGCGTTCAAGCTCTATGGCAAGGTCCCTGCTAAGAACATCCTTACCAAGATGCAGAAGGTAAGCCTTACCACCGCTAACGCCTCTAACACCGCAGGACAGGAAGTACTTCGACTCTGGTGACTATATGATGTCCAAGGCTGGTGTCAACCAGGCCCAGCCTGTTGGCACTGCGATCCCCACTCCTGAAGGGTGCGTGTTCCCGAGACCATGAACCCGCAGAAACTGACCTCGATCAGTCTTCCCCACGCTTCGCCGCCTCAGAACGGCAACCTCGGTTCTTCGCCCAACACCAACCAGGGCATCCCCTTCCCCATGGCGAACATGGACCGCCGCCCGTCCGCCGCCCTTGTCGGCGTCGGCATCTCGCCCGCTGCCACAAGCGAAGCCATGGCCGTGCCCAGCGGTAACCACCAGAGGAGACCTTCCGAGTCGTGAGGTTGTGTCGCCTGGCTTATACACTAACCTCACAGGCTCCGCATCTCCCCGCCCGGCACGTTCCGCGAGCCGCAGCCCCCATCTTCCTACCCCATCCACCACGGCAGCCTGAGCTCTTCTCCTATCAAGACCAGTGCACTCGCCCGCCGGGCCGACGAGGAGATGGAGGTCTGAGAGTGGCCAAGGCTTCTCCGACGAGCGACAGGAGGATAGGCGAATTTCATCAAACGGAAGCCGCGACCGGGGCTTCACATATCAAGACAATTGCGGCTCCGCCGCTTGTGAGCCGCGCGATTGGGGTGTCGTTGGAAAGGTCACCAGAAGGTGCGGAGAGTGAAGCGGAGAGGATGACAGAAAGCGGTGCGGGAGAGAAAGAGTAGGAGCGTGTTGAGAGCAGAAGCGCACCGCACGCCACGCAAAGCGCCAGTTGACTTGCGTGCAGTCCTCGAGTCCGCGGCATGGGGCAGAGGCGCAAGCCGAACCCCCTCTTGGTCTCTGGTTTCCTCCTTGTTTTAACAATGTATCACCATCATGCGAATGCACGAATCGATAAACGACCGTACCGCGTCAAGAGCGACACGGGTCGCGCCGGCGCATGCGAGTGCGAGACGCGATGCGCCTCAGTAGGACCACACGGGGGCAGCGGACTGCGGACAGCATGGACAGCAGCGAGCACATCGGCGGATCCAGTCGCGCATGCACTTCTGACCGAAATGGCCATCTAACCTGCAAGTGGCGAATCGTGATGAACACTCGCCACCCCGTGCAAACACGAACAAAAGACACCATACTACACACAACAATTGCATCACACCAGCACGGTGGAGCGGGGCGCAGCACAGGGGTATGAGATGGGTTGCGGGGAGGATAATAAAAAACATTGGGATTCCCGCGGATCCACTCTTGCAGGTAACGCCAACAGCCACTGATCCACTGATTCCACTGACCCAACCCTGCCACCCTGCCACCCTGCCTACGGCCTGCATGGTGACGTGCCGGCCGCGCCCGAAACTCGCCGTCTAACAGCATCTCGCTGATCGAGATCCGGTGCTCGTCCCGGGTGCCGCGTGCCGCGTGCGGGTGGCACAGGGCGCCAGTGAATAAACTCTGAGCGGTGGAGACTAGAGCGTTACAATCTGGAGCTCTTGACGCACATGTCTCGTGCACATCCCAACTACAGTCTCAGTTGTCCCAAATATGCGCTTCGGCGCCCTAGGATGCCGGCGATCCGTGCTCTGCGCAACAGTGGAGCGCGGTGGCGCATACCGTATACTGTACAAGTGGCGCGGGCGCACGCGGTGTCGAGTGCGAGAGTACACGAGAATGATACTGAGGGTTGAGGGTTGAGAGTTGACCCCGTACCCACCGACTGTGACGCTTCACTCCGGAGACAATGGATACGCGGATACGCGGTTGGCTCGAGTACCCCCGGCCTTGGTTCGGATCTTGCTTGTGCTCGTGGTGCTTCTGTCACGCGCGGCGCTCGCCGCCCGGCGCCACACCCTCGACTTAGACTACAGGTGGTCGGAGTGTCGGAGGGTTGGGGATGGGGGGGTTGGGCCCGATCTCCCGATTGATCACGGTCGGATGCAAGTGGGTGGCGAACAGATGTGGGGATCGGGGATCGGCCGCGGGATCACGCGAGTCCGGAGCCCAATCCCAATTCCAAGTCCGCGATCGCCGCTTATCAAGTGACCAGTACTTTTGTTCCTGCCGCGTCGTTGAGCGTGCGTCGCTCGGAGATTGGTAACCCATTTCATACAGCGACGACGTTCCTATTTTACTCTTATCATGCCAGGCCGCGCAGGCACGTCTCGTGATCACAAGTGAGGCTACAGAACTCCTCACCACTCGTCTACTCATATTCACAATTGACCTCTTCCTCTTCGTATCCTATACGGCCTCCTATGTGACCCGTCTTCCTTGGTTTCATAAGTTCCTTCGTTTGTCGGTCGTGTTCAGGACATTGTGCGTGAATCGTCAAGTACGTTCTTCGTCTAATTCTTGCGCTGGGCGCGGGTGCTAAGCAGCACACTGCGGGGCCGGGGGAGGGGGACCGAGTGCGTGCGCACCTTGCTGGACTTGGTGGGCGTGGTGGCCGCCGAGGTCGCGGTCGACCCTGAGCGGCCAGAGCCAGAGCCGGTGGGAGACTCGTTGTCCGGTGGTGCCGAGTTGTGTTTTGCCGTCGGCGTGAGCGGCATGTCCTTTTCCCTGGTGTCGGGCGAGGCCATAAAGCTCATGATTGGTTCGCCAGGGAACGCCTTGGAAGGGCGCGCGGGCACCGGGGACGTAACTGCGCGCTTGAGGCGCAGCTTCTTGTTGGTCGGCGAGGGCGTGTCGCGGTCCTTGAGGCGCGACACAATGGGAGAACGCTTATCTCCGGGCGTAGCAACTCGAGACATGGACCGCTTCTTGTTGCGCAGTGGCGAGACGGCCGGCGACGCCTGCGACCGGCGTATCATGTTGACCTCGAGATCCTTGGAGAGCACATGATGGTGCAGCATGGCGCGCTCCTCGTCAAGATGGACGATACGCTTCTCGAGTGCCGCCTCTGTAATGGTCGCGGCGGCCGCCTTCTGGCGCAGCATGTCGAGCTCGTTCTTCCACTGGTGGCCGATGAGCTTGAGGCGGTCCAGTTCCGCCTGGCACATCTTGTTGCGCTGGAAGTAGTCTGCCGCGCGGCTGCGGTGCGTCTCGGCCTCCTCCTTCGTCGTCGCGAGCTCGGCCCTGAGACCCTTGACCTCGGTTTGGAGAGTGACGACGTCCTCGCGCAGCTCGCTCATGTCGCGTCGGCAGACGCGCTTGTGGCGATCAAATTGGTAGGTCACGTCCTTGAGCTCGATATCCTTGGCGTCGACCGTGCGGCGGAGCGCGATGAGATCCGTCTCCTGGTCGACAACAGTGTTGACCGCCGAGTCGTGTGAGCGGAGCGACTCGTCTGCGGACATTCCCGTGGCCTCCCGCAACAGGACGGTCAGCTGCTCTATGCGTTCCTCTAGCCGAGGGATCGTGAGCTCCTCGGCGCGGTAAGCACGCATCTCCTCCTACAAGTCAGTTCCCGTCGGTTTTCAGGGGGACTCACCACACAGAGCTTGCGATCGCTTGTCTCAAGCTCCCTCTGCAGGATGGCATACTTCTTGTCGAGCTCCTCGCGGTCCTCCTCATACTTGGCCCGGGCGGCCTCGAGTTCCTCCTCAAACTTGGTGCGCGAGGTACGCATCTCCTCCTCATGCTTCACACGCGCGGCGTCAAGCTCCTCCTTGTAGAAGCCCGCTGTCTTCCACGCGTTCTCCTGCTCCTTGATGGCCTCCACCAGCTCAGCCGAGACCTCCTCGCGCTCGCTGCGCTCAGCCTGAAGCATAACCCGCGCCTCGTCCACTTCAAACTTGGCATCCGAGAGATCTTGGCCAAGTTCGTGAATCGTTGTCTCCCTGGCATTCAATTCGAGCTGCACCGAAGTGAGTTCCCGCGTGCGCTCGGCGAGCAACTTTTGGGCCAATTCCAGCTCCTCCTGGAGCGACTGCTGCGTGTCTATGTGAACAACGCGCTGTTCTTCCATCCGCTTGACCACAGCCGACAGCTTGCCGTTCTCGTTCTTACTGTTGTCGTTCTGCACGCGGAGTGTGGCGTATCTTTCCTCAAGCTCCTTGTGGGTGGACTGAAGGACGTCGACACTCGTTTCGTTGGCCACCAGGGCTGAACGAGCTTGTTCCAGGGCTAAAGTCAGTGTGGTTTATTAATAGCCGGCAACTCACAAAGCTCGAGCTCCATTACTCGCTTGAAGAGCGCACTATTCCCTTGAGGGGCGACAGTTTCCACGAGACTCCGGTTCGGAGACGTCTCGGGAGGGGCAGAAACGTGTGACCTGGGGCCGGGGAACGAGTGCTGGAACTCGGGCAGTCCACAAGTGTGCACCGGTGTCTCTGTGCGCTCCGTGGACGCCGACGAAATACCAAGGGCAGACAAGCTCATCCTGTTGGTCGACATGGACATCTCGCGGGACGCCTCCTCGATGGTGGAAAGCTGCGAGCAGGGCCAAGCAGGGCACGGGTGGGGTGCCTCGAATGAGTCTTCGGACTCACCCCATGAATGGCGTGGCTGGGAAGAAGCGGACGACTGGCCGCCACCGTGGAGGGACAGGAAGCGCTCCTCGTCTGTCACGGGCTGGAAGTCCTCGTCATCATCCTGTAAGTTGGCGAACGCAGCCCACGCGCGCTCGTGCTCGGAGGATAACATTGATCCGGTGCGGGGTTCCGTCGGCGTCGCGAGGTTCGTGTCGAGCGGGGAAGGGTCGCGGTCGAGGGTTGGTGTGTCGGCGTGGCCCGTCTGTGAGTGGCCACTGTCGGTGCGCTCCTCCGCCCGCAGTATGCGAATACGGGCCTCAGTCTCTATCGGCTCTTCTTGAACACCAGTCTCGGGGCGGAGCGCAACGTCGCGGTCATCAGCGTCACTCCGAATGCTTGAAGTCTCATCGGCTGCACCCATGGCGACCTGCGTCAAGGAGCGAGGCTGAAGGAAGAATGACGCACGGGAGCGAACCGAGCCACCGACGGAAGCCAGTTCCGAGAGCAATTCCGAGTCCTCCTCAAAGTACGCCTCCGACATGGTCGAGTCGTACTCGGACACCTGGGTTATGCAGAAGGTATCGCTTTGGCGCGCTGGGATTAGATTATGGGGGATAAGAGACTTCTGCGCCTCGTCAAAGCCCTCACTGTGCTTGGTCGGCTCGCTGGTGGTTGAGGACCGGGTGGATGTGGACATGGACGGGATGCGGGCGGATCCAGACGGCTCCTCCACTTCGGTACCGAGACGCTCCGCATCCATGAGCTCGCGCTCCGACTCGAGGAGGCGATCAAGGACGTCAATGTCGAAACTCCCAAGGGAGATGTGCGTCGTTTCAGTAGCGTGGGTTGATGTCGACGCTGACAGGTGTTGACTGTGCTCGAGTGGCACAAGATTTTGGTTTTCCGGCTCCACCATTGTGATAGAGCTGATCGGAGTGTTGAGTGGCTGGTACGCTGATGGGCTTGGGAGGAGGTCACCGCTGCCACGGGCGTAAAGGCTGCGTCCGAGACTGCGCCCCATGCTGCTGACCCGGCTGCCGGCGGCGCTGGCGGTGGAGCTCCCGACGTCCTCGGAACGGTACCGGCGGTGCGAGAGGGGCGAAGGCGATGGGTCGCGTTTGTGGTCTTGACGGCGGACTACACGGTCGCTTTGGGGCGAGCCCTTTGTGCCAAACTCGAGTGCCACTTCCGTTGGTGGGCGGTTTTGCAGGCGACGGAGGAAGGGCACAGTGGGCGATGGCGGCGGGAGGTTGAGCGCCGACGCGGCCCGCGTGGGAGTCGGGGGACGCACGGAGGGGCCACTCGTACTGTTGTGACTGATAACGCTGAGGTTACTGATGCACGCGTCGGGGCGGGAGAAGAAGCTTGGTGTGTGGCTTGCACCGAGTGTGTTTGATTTTGGAGGTGGGGCGCGCGCGTTGTCGGCAGTCACTAGCACCGGGACGGGCGGCCCCTCGACAGCGGGGACGCTCTTGCTGTTCTTGATGCTGCGCTTGCGCAGACGGCCGCGCATAGTAAGGCTGCCGGTGACGCTTTTGCTCTTCGACGTCGGCGGCGCCGTGGCGCTCATATCCTTGTTTTCCTCGTCGCCACGCAGTGCGACCGCTGCAGCGGCCGCCTTGCGCTTCCAGGTGCGATTCCGGAGCGCGCTGATGGACGCGTGGTTTGTGATGCTCCGTAGGAAGCTGCGCTGCCGCCTCACGGAATGGGGGCGGCTGGCGTCGTCGGAGAGTGGGATCGTAGACATGGGTGGTACTGTAGGTGTGGTAGGAGGGGGATGAGGGGGCGTGTTTATTGGGAAGCGAGCAGATATAGCTGAGCCCAACATGTTGGTGTTGGGGCAGCTGCTTGAAGTGCTTGCTCCAGCGCTGTTCTGTGTGTTTGTCGCGCGTCTCTCTGCACTCGAGGGCAGCTGCAGAGACTGCGGCATTGGCAACGGCTGGCGCCCAGGATGTCCGATCATCAACTCGTGCGCGTCGCTCGTCGACTTTGTCGCGCGGTGGCGGCCGTGGCGGAACTTGCGGCGGAGGGAGAGGAACGTGCGGGCCGTGGCGGGCGTCGTCGGCGGCGTGGGGGCCGAGGCTATAGGAACAGGAGGGGAAACGCCAAAGCCAGCAGCGGCAAAGGTTGCCTGGAATGGATCGGCAGGAGTGGCAGGAAACGAAGGACGGGCAGGGGTCGGTGTGCGGAGATCGCGATCGACGACGAGGCTGCTCCTGTGCGGCGGGATGAGCACGGCCGGCGGGCGGCGCCGCGGCGTGGCGGCCTGTCGCGCGGGTGCGGGGGGCGGGGCGTTCTCGGACCGCGCATGCAGGAGGCGCTGGGTTATGCGGTGGAGAATGTCGAGGGGGAGCACGTCCGAGCCGGCGGGGTCGCGCGACTCGGGCAACGGGCGGGCGGGCATCTTGAAGATGTGGACTGTTGACGACAAGATTGGGAGACGTGGCAGTACATGTACTTATGATGAGCGATGAAGAACAGGGAACTGCGAGTTGGGAGTTTGGAGGGCGGGGGGTGGGCCAGCTAGTAGTGAGTGACACTGTCACGTCCAGTCACTGTTAGCCTTGACGATCTCAATGTCGATGTCGATATCGATAAACACAAGCACAATGTTTGGAGGTGTCAACACGAAAGTTGGCCACTGACGGCGCTGGCGTGTCCCCGGATCGCATCGCCCCACGGGTTAGTCGCGGCGTACAGTAGTGTGGGCTGTGGGAAGCAGAGGGTGATGGGAGATGAGGGTGTCGAGGGTAGTGGGAGGGAGAAATCTTCACAATGTTCCGGGTTCCGGGGAGTCTCTCCAGTTGAGTGAGTAGACCTTCGTTGACATCGCATCTCATCTCACTTTGCGCTTCGTGCGCTGCCCGCAGAACATGGGCAACTGGGGTATTCTGGCCGACTGTCAGTCAGGTTTCTTGTGAATTTTGATCGTGACGAGCGATCTGTGCGACGAGGAGGCTGCAGCGCTGCACAGAGCTCCAGGCCATCATGGCAACTGGGGGTCTGTGCTGACTGTCCAAACATTGTCCCCCGAGTCGTGAGCGCGACCTGTTGGCTCTGTTGGCAGTTGAGTTCATCCCACGAGCGCTCAACGTTCGTCAATTCGTCATTCTAGCACACAGTATGTTTGCGGTGAGCTCTGACCACGTTCTTGCCAACGCAGTGCTCTGATCGCCTCAGAGATACATGATATACATGAGCATCAGAGCATCATCTGTGATCGTAATCGTATTGTAGAATGTTCAATGCAGTGTGTGGAGTACTGTACAATGTCTGGATCATCACCCCCCTGGTCTGAAGGCGTCTCTCACTCTCTAGCTCACTCTGTCCTGCCCCGTTTATTGCTTCCCCAAGGTGCCAGAGAGCGCCGCATACCGAGGCGCTTCGTTCCTCGCGCCAGAGGAATCGCCGTCCCTTCCTCGCTGTTCCCTGAAAATATACCATCAGCCTGTCTGGCAGTCCCGGCTGCAGCCCTTCCAGTTCCAGGATCGCTATTGTTAGTCGTGCTGGCCCTTGAGAAGAAGGCATTCGCCTCTGGGAGGGGAATACGCCCGCGAGATCCAACCGTCGGAGAAGCCGTGGCCGAGGGCTCTGGAAGTCCGAGTGATTTCATTGCTGCCAGTGATGAAGTGCTTCCGGCTGTGAAGCTGGACAGGCTGGCAGCCGGACGCTGGGTCTCGCCCGCAAATGTAAAGGGTAGAGGCGCAGGCATATTGCGATTCGACGACTGCAGCTTCTGAACAGGGGCCTTGGGAATCGGGGGTGCTGTGTGCGGTGGAATAAAGGACTTGGCACTCGAGAAGGCAACAAAGCCGGGCCTGGACCCGCTCGATGATGCTGGAGCATACTCGTCCGCATCGCTTGCCCAATACTCAAACCCTCGAGACATGTGCCCGGGCCTGTCTCGTCGGGAGAATGGATTCCGATCGCGTTCTGGTGCGTCCCATGTTGAGAGCGGTGGTGCTGAACGCGTGTAGTGTAGGACCATCGCTTTGGTGGCACTTTGATCAGGAGCTGGTCGCCCAAGCATTACTGCCATCTGTCCGCGCACAGCATCATCAATCGCCGGAAGCGTGGACGTGAAGATGTCCTGAAGTCAGTGCCGCGAGATAACCACTGACATACCGCATTCCGGCGCAGCGACTTGTCCACGAACTCGCTGAGGTTGCGTTCCTGCGTGTCGCCGCCAAGCATGCGGCTCATTGAATGGGAGAGAGTCTGTCGTTAGGGCTGCTAAGTCCAATACAGAGAGTCGGTAGCAACTCACGAGAAACAATTGGGCTCTTGTCATGGCAACATAGAGCAAGCGGCGTTCCTCTGCAATTTCTTTCTCCTCTACGCAGCGTGCCGATGGGAACGTCCCATGTTCAACTGCTTGTTAGATATGCCAATAACACCGCTTACCAGCTGGGATAAAGACAACAGGCCATTCCAGCCCCTTGGCCGAATGGACAGTGGAGATTGTGACCTTCTACGGCCGGTTAGATACGCTTCGCTGTTTGACGTACTGGGACATGTGCGCCGTCTTCACTAACCTCCGTGTCAGTTGACAGCATGGATGACTGGAGGAAGAAGCGCAACGGGCTTTGTCTGTTATGAGTTCGAAGCACGAAAAGCATAACTCACCCATCACCTTCTGATTTCGGGGACGTGCTGGTGCTCCTGGAGTCGAGCTCCGATTCGTCCTCCGATGAGAGGATTTCAATCACATCTTCCTCCTCTTTTACTTTCACCCTTGTCTTGACTTTCTTCTTCCCCGCAGAAGCGGAGACCACGCGTGCGACTGATGAATCTGAGCCCCCTTTCCGAAAAAGAGGATGGAGTCGCGGCCCGTTGTTGTTTGTTGCTGCATGCTCTTGCAACTTCACCATGAGATCCTTGGCCGATGCAAATCCGTCATCCGTGGCCTCGTCCAGTCCCATTCCGGCCTGTCGTTCTTGTTCTTCAGCAACAATAACACTGTAGCTGATCTGAGAAGTCAGCGGCACTCTACCCCGCGGTTACTTACCAATTCCTGAACGTTTTCCCAGCGCTGCTCAAAGTCGTCGAGCTGGCGGAGATGATCTTCGTACTTCGTCTTCTTGATGATGAGAAGTATCATCTCCCTCACAGACAAGCCCTAACATCAGCTTCGCGTGGACAAGACTCAGCTCACCTTGACGGCTGCACGACGTAATGAGCGTACGGCACCAACAAACGGAGCAAGATCCCGCTTGACCGCGTTTGTTATTCCGCCCGTAAGTGGCTCCCCATCGATGATCCCTTGGCAGAGCTCCATGGGAGAAACACCTTTCTTCTTCGCTGCCTCAACAATCTTAGCGACAGACTGAAAGGTTAGTCCAATTATCATGGCGCACTCACCGTCTCTCCAAGACGGCGTTTCGGAACGTTAACCACACGCATAAATGCGGGCTTTGAGTCAGTCATTTTCCCTCTGGGATGAATCATACAGTAAAGTTGGGATTATCCGCGAGCTGGAGATATGCCAGCAAGTCCTTGATCTCCATTCGCTCAAAGAACTTGTGCCCTCCAATAATTCGATTCGGGATGCCCTCCTTCTGCAGTGCTGATTCAATTCCTCGAGACAGGGCATTGTACCTCACTGGCGTTAGCTATCCGGCACGAATTACGAGCTCACGGAGGATGGAAAAGTCATCATACGTGAGCATCTCTCCTGAGTACGCAATGAGACGCTTAATCTCCGTTGCAATGAAGCTCGCCTCAATGACAGGAGTGGCGAAAAGCTTGAGCGTAACGGCAGTAGACTGGGGATGTGAGGTGTACAGGCTCTTCTTGATTCGGCCCGAGTCTGTCGTTAGCACTCTGGATGTTAAGCCTCACAGGAGCACATACCTTGTGAGACGATAGAATGCGACGCATCGAGAATCGCACCAGTACTTCGGTAGTTCTCCTCCAGACAGATAACCTGTACGCCCTTGAAATCCCTCGTCATGTGGTCCAGGTTCTCCACTTCAGCTGAGCGCCAGCCGTAAATGCTCTGATCTGGGTCGCCGACGATACTAACACCACCGTTCGCCAGCGCAAAGCACTTCATGAGCTCGTACTGGGTCGTGTTGGTGTCCTGGAACTCATCGACCAATATGTGCCGACACGACTTGAGGATGTCGGGGTGCTGGGTAAATAGCCGTAGACCATAGAGGAGGAGATCGTCGAAATCAAGGGCATCGGCCTCGTGGAGCGTTATTTCATACTCCTCGTACAGCTCGGAGATGATGTGCAAGACGTCAGGGCCTTGAATCTCCATATCGTTTGTTGCCTTCTCCCGGGCTTTTGCTGCCCGCGCAGCCATGCCCTGCGGCGTCTCCCCTTTAGCTTTTGCTTTCGAGATTTCCGACAGAACGGCGCCCTCTTTCAGCTTCAAGTGAAGCTGAGCGAGCTCTTCTTTACGATCCTTGATAAGCCTACTCATGATCTTCTTACTGTAGAGTTAGCGAACTTTGCGAGTCCACTGCCCACCAGTCATCTGCGTCGACAATGCTGAAGCTGTTATTCAAAGCGATCAACGACCCATATCGCCGGAGGTATTTGGCACACGTAGCGTGAAATGTACCTGGTCTGTGAGTTCAGAGTCGCAACACAACTCACCTAGGACCAGCTGGTTCGCCTGCTCCTCACCAAGGAGAACTACCAGGCGCTTCCGCATCTCAGCGGCTGCCTTGTTTGTGAACGTCACTGCCGTGATTGATCTCGGACTGTATCCATGCTTCTTAACTAGATGGGCAACGCGCGAGGTAAGCACACGGGTCTTCCCAGACCCTGGTCCAGCAAGAATCTGAAGCGGGGTTCCGGGTGGGGCGGTCACCGCTGAGCGTGAGTTTACCAAGGAACTGGGTTGGGCAACTCACCTTGGAGCTGGGCAGGATTGAGTAACCGGAGGTAGGGATATGTCCCCGGGTCGTCTTCGGTATCCGACATATCCCGGTGATGGCGATGATGATGAGAGGAGGAGGGTAGTCGGGCTTATGGAGATGATGAGAGAGGAAGCAGAGATAAGGAAGAGAGAAGAGTGGAAGAAAGGAAAGGAAGAAGGAAAGCAAGAATGTCAATCTTCTTCCCACCATGGAGCCTCCCTCTCGCGGCCTCTCACCGACTGATTGTGACTGTGTGATGTGCGATTGTTGTGATGATTTTGGTTGACTGTACTGTTCTGCGGGGCTCCATTGCGGATATTTCTCGGATATTTTCAGATCACCATCCGATTATGGGGGGACTGGGCATCGGGAGAGAGGGGTGTTTGTGTGGGGGTGGAGTGGGGTCTATGCACACTTTTTGCGCAGCCTGGGTGGGTTTTGAGCAGCCACTTTTGTCATCTCTTCTTATCTCTCGCCATCGTGTCTTGGTCTCTACCACATCTCCGCCTAGTATATCCACGATCCACGATGCCTATCCGTGTCCTCTCCCTTTGTGGGTTTACCCAAAACTCGCACATCTACTCGAAGCAGGTACGTTACTCCTCCCCAGCTCTTGGGTCTCGGTACTCACCCGCAGCTCGGCGCGATCCGCAAGACATGCAAGAACGCCGAGTTCGTCTTTCTCGAGCCCCCGATCATCGTGGAGAAGGCAGACATGCCGTGGGCTTCCCAGTCGCTTGACCAGTTCGCGTCAGACGCGACGACCGAGACGGAGCAGCAGACACCCGAGACGACCCCGCGCGCGTGGTGGCTCACGGCCGGCGACCGGTCGGTGTATCGCAGTGAGTAGCTCTGGGTGGGATGAGGCTCTGCTTCGTGGGTCTGTTCCAAGCAAAACGTTCCTCCACTGCCCATTTTCTCGCATCCCATCCCTCGCAGATCATCAGGAGACCAGCAGTTTCTGCTTTTTTTCTGCCATGGCAGTTTCTTGTCGTGCATTCAGTCATGTTCACGCCTCAAAAGTGCATGCATCCAAATACCGGATACTTCCAGTTCCCAGCCGTCTCTGACACGCGACACCTCCGCCTCCTGGCTCCTAGGATCCTAGCTCTCCTGGTCTCCTGGTTCTCCTCGTCTCCTGAGCGTCAGACGTACTAGCAACTAACACGGTTCAGAGTTCGATGAGACCGTCGCCTACGTCCACGACTTCATGGTGAAGAATGGCCCGTTTGACGGCATCATGGGCTTCTCCCAGGGCGCGTGCATGGCCGCCATCATTTCGGCGCTCGTAAGTTGTGGTGTATTGGCTCCGCTGACAACGCAGCTCGAGAAGCCCGGCCTTCACCCCGCCTGGCCTGCGGAGCCCGCGATTCCCAAGTTCAAGTGTTAGTTGAGCAGTCTTTGGTTGAAGCTGACATACAGTCTTTATCGCTGTTGGTGGTTTCCTTCCTAACCCCACCACACCGTCGTTCGAGGGCTGGTTCCCGCTCCCCGCCAGCCTTCCCGTGCTGCACGTTATCGGCCGCACCGACGTTGTCGTCCCTGAGGAGCGCAGCAAGTCGCTCATCGAGGGATGCCTCAACTCGCGCGTCGAGTACCACAGCGGAGGTGCGTATCATAGGTAGATGACCCGGTAAGTAGCTAATACCAGGTCATTTCACGCCGTCGAAAGCCTCATGGCGCCATTTTATCAACGCGTACATCACCGCCATGGCCAACGGCGAGGACCAGAGCGATGTCCCGCCCGTCGCGTCGTTTGGGCCGTCTGGCACCAGCACGCCCGCGAGCGCAAGCGGCGCCAACACCCCGCGTGCAGCGAGCCCCGCACCTGGTGGTGCGGCTTCCCAGCCAAACGTCAGCGTCCCCAGCGGCCTGTCAAAGTCCACCACTGCCGAGGCTTCGCAGTAGCTTGCAGATATCGCTCTGTATCCTAGTAGATTCTCTTGATAGACATGTTAACTTAGACACAGTCACTACCAGCACTGCCCTTCGTTTCAGATTGCTGCCCATTTACGCAAACAGGGATACATTCGGCGCACACCTCAACTTCAATTACGAGCATCAACTACGGAAAGCGAGCCTTTGGAAGCAATTACCAGACACGAGTGTCAAGGAGGAGGTCACTGCCGTGCTCAAGACCAAGGCAGGCCTTGAGGAACTGGTCAAGACCGTTGCGCTGGCGATTGAGCGAGTTGACGACGTCAGTGCCGGGCTTGACAAGAGGAGCCTTGAGCATGTACGAGAGGAGGGAGAGGACCGAGTAGAGAGGCTGGAACTCTCCGGGCTCGCCAGCCTTGGGGACCTCGCGGTAGGTGACACGGGTAAGGAGGTCGGCGAGGATGGCAAGGTCAAAGATGAGGGGAGTGGCAAGAAGCGAGTCCTCGCACTCGTTGAAGATGTTCATGACGTTGCGGCCGCCCATGAGGAGCTCCGAGTAGTACTCGTCAATAGCACGCTTCGAGTCACCGACGGCGGGGACGTGCTTGATGACGACAATGTGGTCGGGGTGCTCGCCCTTCTTGTGAACCTCGCCGGTCTCCTGGGTGAGGTCGGCAGCAGTCTTGTAGAGGACGGGGTTGGCGGCGACCATGTCGTCAACGACGGACGACTTGGAGATCTCCTTAGAACGGAACTGCTTGGCCGACGAGAGGTTCTTGCCGTCGTTGTTGCCAAGGTGGTTGTACGACGAGATCGAGAGGGGCTTGATACCGGCGTTGACAAGGAACTCGGCCAGAACCGACTTGACCTTGGTCTGGCCCGACTTGAAGTCGTCACCACCAATGAAGGCCTTCTTGGACTCGGCGAGCTCAATGCAGCCGGGAACAAAGGTGTTCTGAGGCGAACCGTTGATGAAGGGGCAGCCCTCCTCGATGGCGGCAACGGCGAAGATGGTCGAAGGCGAAACCTCGTCGTGCGAAGTCTTGATGGCCTTGAGGAGGTTCTCGGCCGTGTCGTTGACACCGGGGATGATGTCGGCGTAACGCTCAGTGTTGGCGGTCCAGAGGACGACAACGCTGTCGAGCTGGTTGGCAGACTTGAAGTCGCGGATGTTCTTGCGAATCTCCTCGAGGTGGGCCTGCTTGTCCTCGCCAGGGATGAGGTTGTCGGCACGGTCGGCCTGGTTGGCAGCAATGAAGTCGGGGTAGTAGATCGAGGGGAGGGGCTTCATGGCCTGCATGTAGGGGGCAACCTGGCGCTGGAGGTCATAGTCGAGAACCTGGGCACGGGACATGGCCTTGTCAAGGGGAACACCCGAGATGTCCCAACCGGTGATGACAAAGTCGTTGGGGTGGACCATGGGAAGCATGTCCGAGATGGGGACGTGAACCTGCTTGCCGGTCTCCGGGTCCGTACCAAGCGAAACAGTCGAAGCGCGAACAAGCGAGCCAATGTAGTTGGGCTGCTGAACACCGCTCTTGGTGTTCCACGAGATGTTGTGCTTGTTGGCGAGGTTGGTAGCAACGACGGTGGTTCCGTTGTTGCCGCCAATACCGACGAGCATCAGACTGTGGGTTAGGAACGAGTTCGGGATCACTTCAGACAAACTCACCCAACACGGCCGACGTCCGACTTGGTGAAGAACTCGAAGGTCCTCTCAGTCTTGGTAACCTTGAGACGGCCATCGGCGTCCTCTGGAGGAATGTCAGCACAAGAGTTGTCTGAAGTGTATCGCACGTGCCACACTGTGGCACTTTCTCTACGCACTGGTCACGTTGGCGCCACGGTCGGTGTAGCGCGACTTGATGCCACCGTCAACGTAGGTGGTGGCGTCCGAGTCGACCTTGATGAGGCCGCCAGCGGGGGCGCGGCGGGCGCTGGGGTGGACCTTGGACTGGTCAACCGAGCCGTTAGGCAGGGAGAACGAGTCGTGGTGGTCGTTGCTGTGAAGAGCGGTGGGCGACATAATTGATTATCTGGTCCGGGGGAAGAGTGAAGAATTTACTGTGATATAAGAGTGGGCGCGGCGGTGTGCTTGATGCCGCTGGAACTGTTAGCGAACGAGACAGACGTGAGGCTGGGGGAAGGAGGTGACGCTGGCGATAACACCTATTGCTCCTCTCCTTCCCCCAAGATCACACGTACCGGAACAGGTTGTGAGCGCTGCAAAGAGAGTTCGAGAACATAAACTCGAGTTGATAGATGGGGGGGCGCTAAGCGCAAAGTATGTAGCGATGTGCGATAAACTGGAGAGTGGGATTGGGGGGGGGTGCTGTTGGAAAGGAAAGAGAGAAAAGAAGGCGACGACGACGGCTTGAAATATTTATACAATTGCTGCTAGACTGCCCAGCTTGCCCAGTGTCTTGGCTGGCTGGCTGACCTGGCTGGCGGTGTATGGTATGGCAGTGCAGTGCTGGCATGCTGTCAGGTAGGTGGCCAGGCGGGGCAGCACGGGAAAGCGGGGGTGTGTGTACACGGGGCAACACGGCGCACGGGCGCTCTGGCTGACAACCACAATCGACCCACCTACTGTACTACTGTCCTCTGCTCTTGTGCCTTATCCATAACATACCCCTCGGCCGCCACCCACCATAGCCGGGATAGCCCACACCACCAGCGGATCTGTCGTGTCTTCCTTCCCCCTTGGTACCCCATACCTGGAAATTATGGCTTCTGGCTCACTCTAAAAAATCAATCGCCAGAGTGGATCACACAACTGCTTCCTAGGGGCCAGGATAGGGAACGCGAACGCGTCGGGCAGTATGCACGTTGCACCCCACCTGCTGACTGCCACTGCCACTGGCCGCATTGCCATCGATTGCAGTGCTGACAATCCCCACCGCAGTCTTATCTCCGTCTGATCTCGGTTTTGCGTCGGAGGAGACGATGAGAAGCGGGGTACGCGGCCCCCGCTGGCCGCGCAGCTCACCAGGTCTTCCACCTCACTGGCTGCCAAGCCACTGGCGGTGGTAGGAGGATTATTACCCTGGATAGAGGGGCGACGCGGGTCGATTCGGCCGCCGTCAGACTGAATGTATCAAGTACACGCGGAATCAAACCGGCTTCTCCAAGGGCCCTAGGGCCAACAGGGCGTTTTAGGGCGACTGTTCCAGCTTCCCGGACTGGAAATCTTTCTTCGCCACCCCCCAATGAATCAGTGGCAAGTGATGTCTTCCAGCGAGCATCGGTCTTCCCGACCTGCAAAATTGTCTAGGTGCCAGAGGAGTCGGGCACGCGACCAGGCCACTATGAAGCTGGCCGCCTCGGACCGTCGACCGAGCCAGTGATCTCCCGCCCACCCTCACCATAGCGGCGGAATGTGCAGCACCTTGGATGCCGTAACGAGACACAAGATAGGGTGCAGGAATGGAAAACCTATCTTGTTCCAGCCGGTCGTGTGTGTATGCGCCATTCGAATCACCTCGACGCTCACAGCTTCCTCCACTCTACCCGGAAATACCAACACCTAAAGACCTAACACTTCGCGACCATGCGGCGCGATTCTGTAACCGCCACAAAGTGTCACGATAATGGGCTGCCTTCTCAACGCTGACTGATACTGATGACTGACCCATCCAAGCTGAGACGCGCTGACCCTGTGGCTTGCCGGGCAGGGGCCGACAGCTGACCGGGCGATCGTGGCCTCCGATGACTGGTGCAGACGTGGGGACGTGGAGACGTGGAGCTTGTCCGGAGCTCCGGAAGCTATGGGACACCGGATGTTTTGCCTGTACTCCAGGGCAGAGCGCTGTGGCCCGGAGATCGCTGAACAGGACGTTTGGTTCAGACCAGCCAAAGCTTCTGGCACGTGCACAAACCCACCCTAGCTCTGGAAACTCCGATGTCTTGGTACGCTCCGTTTCAACGGTCTTGCCATACCACCGCCCCATCACGTCCCCATTGGGAAGCTGGAAGATGCCCGAATCACAGCCTCCAGAAATCACCACATGTTGCCAGGTCGCGCTCGGGCGCTGTCTGGGGGACGTGCACGGAAGTCGGTGACGGGTAATGACCGACGTTGGATTGGTAAGATCATCACCATCGGGCAGCGGCGGTTGCAGACAGTGTGCTGCTGGAAGCCTTGGGATCTTGGGATCATCCAGACGAACCGCAGGAACAATCTTCGGGCCACCTTGGGAGCAGGGAAGTGCGTCCCGGACGGTGCAGACATGTTCGCATTGTTCGTCGGTATCAAGTGTCAGCATGTCAGCGGCGTGATTCCACATTACACATCTGCCGTGCATCGTGCATCGTGGGCTATCGTGCATGTCGTGGGTGCCACGCCCCATCCGCATGGCCTCGAGACCTCAGAGCGCGCGAGCGCTGACGGCATCATGACGATGGAGGACGGAAGTGTCCAGGATCGCAGCTCGCAGGTCCGGTCGTTATGGACACTCATGTCGATCAATTATGACGCCCATTCATTCACGTTCACCAGTTTCTGGGATCCCGTTGACAACCGACATCTCTCACATATGAGTTACAAACCAGATTGACCACTCTTAAGTATATCCGCGCGTTTTAATACTCTCACCGCGAGGAGTGTCTCTCCCTGCGTCTACGTTTGATGATATCAGCATGCTGCCATCGAGAGCAGACCTACCATAGCACCGCCGACCATCACAACTTGACGAAAACGAGAACCTCCATCTGAAGCTCTGCCCCAATCTCAGCCCTTTCGCCGCCTTCCCACTTCACAGCCTCGAATCCACGCCCACAGCTTGCCTGAGCATCTCGCCTGTCGGTCTTTCTCAACCCCCGCCACGCTACAGATCCTCCGAATCGGAGTTCCGTCGGCTCTTGTGGTGTAGTGGCTATCATACTCTCTTAGGGTTGCGGAACGCATCTTAAGTTGGGAGTGGTCCTCGGTTCAAATCCGGGCAAGGGCCTGCTTTTTCGATGCGGGGAGAGTGGGAGGCGACGGGGAGGGCCGGCGCGAAGGTCAGAAGAGGCCGAAGGAGAAGAGACAGTGGTACCCGAAGAGCAAACAAAGTGCAAGAGGTTCAGAGAGTGGAGGAGTTCAAAGATGCTATCCTATGAGTTGTGTCCCTGCCGGGCGCCGCTGTACACCGAACGCGCGCCCCTAAGGTTGTCGAAGCACCTAACATACTTCGCTGTGAGTACTGTAATCCCCCGAGGGATAGAAAATGCTGCGTCCTCGCAGGAAGTCGGAACCACGGTTTGAGAAGGGGAGGACAGGTGGTGAGAGGTTTAAGGAGCTAGACCTCCTTGCACATGTATAGTACGAGAGTCAACAAACCGACACTCTCATATAATTTCCATTTCATGCTTATCCATAGAGAAGAAACACTCGCGAGAATGTCGTTGAGTTTGAGTGCAAAAACAGATCGAAGTGTTGCAGTGCGCGATGCTGGGCTTTCAAACATCCTCATCACAGCCCAACGTGCCATGTGGGGCCCCGCGAACGCGTGAACGTCACTCCGAACACACCAGCCCGGGCATATCCGATATCCGAATCCCATCACAGACATAAGAACAGACGAACCAGCGCAACAGCCACCACTTCTTCCATTCACATCTCCACAATGAAGCTGACGCGCGTCGACAAGCTCGAGTTTCTGGTCCTCGTCGATAACAGTGAGTCCCACCAAGCCGCTCTATTCCGCCGGATTGAGCTTGTAACCACGACGGAGGTCTGACACCAGACATCGAGCGCCTCCAGAAGCTGCCCCCGGGGTTTGTGCACGAGCTCCCGCAACACATCTTCGCGCCGCATGCGGAGAAGGATGCGCTCACTGGGCTTCCGATCACGAAGTTTGACGAGTTTTGCTGCGGCGCGCATGGGCTGAGTATCCTGCTCGTGAGTTGAGTGGAATGCGGCGTTTGATGAGTTAAGGTCGCGGCCGAGCTGGGCCACTCTCCGCGTTCACAGCTCGAGCGGCGTCTTGGAAGCCTCAATGCCACTTTCACATTATACGCGACGTGAAGAACCACGCTGACTCTAGACAACCACGATCGGTGACAAGTCATACCGTGTTCTCTTCGACTCTGGACCCGAACCGTTGTCAATCGACCGCAATGTCAAGGCAATGCGCACAGACCTGACAAAGCTGGACGCCATGGTCCTCTCGCACTGGCACCGCGATCGTGAGCCCGAGTAGAATCTCAGTGCTGACTGCAGACTCTGGAGGGATTGTGCGTGCTCTCGAGATGCGCCAGGAACAGGCCGCGGCGGCTGGCACCCCGCTTCCTCCACTACGTGTCGACCTGCATCCCGACCGGCCGATCCGTCGCGGTCTTGCCCCTCCACCAAAGTACATTCCCATCACGAACTGGGGCCCCGATCCAACGTTTGAGGAGATTGCGGCGGCGAACGGTACAGCCGATCTTCACCCCGAGGCGCACGAAATTCTCGGGAACGATGGGAGCTCGACTGGCGTTTTCGTTTCTGGAGAAATCCCCCGCGTGCACCCGTACGAGCGGGGTCTGCGCGGCGCAGTGACATGGATGGAGGAGGACGGCAAAGGCGAGTGGATCACGGACGAGCAGCTTCTGGACGAGCGGTACGTCGCGGTCGACGTGCGCGGCAAGGGCCTCATTCTCTTTTCGGCGTGCAGCCATGCGGGAATTTGTAATGTCATCTCGGACGCGGTTGCGCGGTACGACCGGCCGGTACACATGGTGGTTGGGGGGCTCCACCTCGTCCCCATCGACGTGCAGCCTGTCAAGGAGACGGTCGACTTTCTGTCGCGTCGCGTCCAGCCGCGCCCGGACTGGATCCTCCCCCTCCACTGCACGGGCGTGGCACCGCGCGCGTCGCTTGTGCATGCGTTTGGGGAGAAGTGTATCCCGGCCGGCACGGGGATGAAGGTTATTGTCGACGGGGACGAGGCGCGGGACGCGGAGCTTGATAACCTCGAGATTAACATTATCGCCTGAGGCATGATGGGGTATACATAGGGGATGCAACCACTCAGAAGCGTAGATCCAAAGCAGATTGACATGCAGACCAGACTAACTGCCGGCCATTACACCTCCTGATTCCTGATAATGACCTTAATCTGCTCTCCACCAGCCACAGCCTCGAACGCCTCCTGGCTCTTGCTGAGGGGGAGCACGAGCGTGATGAGCTGCTTGAGATCCACCACGCCGCGTCGCAGCATGTCAAGCGCCTGGGGGAAGCACTGTGCAGTGTACCGCGTAATGCCGCGCACGTCGAGTTCCTTGTTCGTGACAGCGAGGGTGGGGAACGCGTGCGTCTGGTGGTGCCCCAGTCCAACCGCGAGGTCTGCAATCAGAACAGCCAGCATTTCAAACTCACAGATACCACCCTGCCGGGCAATCGCAACACCGAGCATGCCCGCGTCCTCGGCGCCGCTCGCCTCGATCACGCGGTCGACGCCGTCGGCTTCCAGCCCCGCGCGCGCCAGGTACTCCGCCGCGCGGACCTTGGCCGCCTCAAACTTGATATCGCCCGGGGGCACGTCTTCCTGTACGTGACCATTCGCTTTCCCCGTCGGCAGCTCATCAACAAGGAACACGTTGTCAAATATCGGCCGCCCGGTCATTGGCGACAGATACTTCTCGGCAAAGCGCACACGCTTGGGATTGATATCAAAGCCGATAATCCGACTCGCGCCATACGCGTACGCGACCGCACCGGCAATCAGTCCGATCGGCCCGCACCCCATAATTGCTATCGTGAGGTTGGCGCGGATATCCGCCCGGACACCAATCTGCACGCCGACCGCGAGCGGCTGCACCGCCCCGGCCTCATCCCACCCCAGGCTGTCGGGGAGGTGCGGTGCCATGTCCGCCGGCAGTGCGTAGAAGCGCGAGAGCGAGCCAATTGACCCCGGGGCACCGCAATACTTTTGGTCCGTGCAGATGTTGGAGCGTCCAGCCTTGCAGTTCGCGCACCGCCGACACGGGAGCCCGGGCTCGACTGGAGTCAGCGCGACTATGTTACTCACTCACCGGCAACACGGTCACCGATTTTGTGTGTCGATACCAGCTCTCCAACGGCAATGACCTCGCCGACGCTCTCGTGTCCCATCACTAGCGGCTCAGTGACCGGCCGCCCGCCGACCCCTCCAGCTAGGTAATTGTGCAGGTCGCTCCCGCAGATGCCTGTCGCGATCACGCGGACGAGCACCCCGTCGGGCTGCAGGATTGGCATCGGGGTGGGCTGCACGCTTATTTCGCGCTTGCGGAGCAGAACGCATGTCGTATTCGCCGGGAGCGCGAGTGCGGTCACGTTCTCTGGCTGGGTTTGGGTCTGGAAGTGGAAGTGCGACATTGTGATGATGGGGATGGGCCATGTTGCGGGTTACGGTCTGTTTATAAGACGTCACCGGGCCGGTGGGGGCCGGAGGTCGGCTTAGGCCGGGCTCGGCAACTAACGGCCTGGCTGTGTGGGAGACACAGGCTGACGAAATGCACAATGTCTTCACAGCCCGGTTGGTCCGCTGAACAGACAATGATAACAACTTGCATCTATACACGTCTCTACGCAGAGGTCCTGAGAAGCTAGGTTCTACTCCTGGCTCTACTTGTAGAGCTTCAGGTCAATGTTCAGAGTGCGCTTCTCAGCGACCTTGTCACCACAAGGCTTGCTCTTGGGCTTGCTTTCGGTGTTGCTCTCGGGCTTGCTCCTCGCAGCGGCGGCGGCACTAACACGCCTATCCCGTCAGCTATTCGTTCCTTGCCAAGATAACTCACTTAACGGTGGCACGCACCGCGCGGTGGTCACTCCATAGGCCAGTCCAGCCGTTCGAGTCATTGTGGACAAAGTTGTCACTGACGGCGTACTTTGAAAACGCCCACTTGGTCGGCTTGCCCTGGTCGGTCGTGCCGAGCATGATGAAATCAATGCGGGCCGCCTCGACCGATGGGTCTCCGGGGGGCTTGAAGCCGGTCCAGGTGTTCTTGGGGCCGTACGGGCACGACTGCGCGTTGCACGTGTCCTGGCCGCGGGTAACTAGCTGGGTGTAGGCATCCTGGAAGGCAAAGGCGGAACCGTCAATGGGCTTTGTCGAGACAATGTTCTTATAGCCATCCTCATTGTCAGGAGAGTCTCAGAGTTAGCCGCTGCACTACACTCTGGCCCAGCACAGGACTCACTGAAATCGCCGAAAAGCAGCACAGGCGAGCCGGTCACCTTGCCCTCAACCTTAACGATCCACTTGTGGATCTCCTTGCGAATGAGCAGACTGCTCTCCGCCCGCGCCTGAACACCCCTGTCGTCGTAGTGTGTGCATACGGCATGCACATATCCGCCCGCCTTGTCCTTGAGGCTGAGGATGGTTGCGATGCGAACTTGTCCCTGGATGTCAGCCCCGTATCTATAGGCCCCCACGAGAGACGTGGCCAGAGCCCATGGCCCGATGCTGCGTCACCGCAACGTCTATGACTCACCGCATCCCAAGGCGGGTGCTCGCCAGGCTTTGTAGTGTCTGGGGCCAGCCAAATGGTCTTCGAGTCGACCATGTCGAATCGGGTCTGGTCGAAGAAAATGGGGCTGTACTCGCCGGCCTTCTTTCCGTCATTACGTCCGACACCGTAGCTCTTGTAGTTTGACCCAAGGAGTTTCTCCAGGTCGAGCATCTGGTTGTGCAGTACCTCCTGCTCTGTTAGTTGTTTGTCGCTGCGCGAGGGGAGCTCGACACCCTTTGTGACGCGCCCTGGTCACAGGTCAAGCTTAACCAGACCCATACGCTGGGAGTCACCGGCACATACCTGGAAGCCGATGATATCGAGGTGTCCCCCACTCAGGAGCTGGTCCACAAGACGACTACGGCGCACCGCCCACGGCTGCTCGTCGTACGCATTCGCCGGCGGCTGCTTCGGGGTGATGGCGCCAGTCTTCGGGATGGGAACGGGATTAGCCGCCTGACCATCATAGCGTCTGCATGTCAGCTTGTCACGGGCAGAACGGTGTAACGGTGTAGACTTGGGGCAGAACAGAAAGGCATCAGGATTACGAGTAATGAACCTGTTCCAAACCCTGGGTTGCCACCGCACCCATCGCTCGTGCCGCTTGTCCAAGCACGACTCACACATTCACTGTCGCGACGTTGATTGGCTTTTGCGGCCCATCGGCTGTTGCTGCAGCTGCGTTCACGGCTGGAGCTGCCATTGCGAGTGGGACATGGAGGAGAACGAGGAAGAGGAATGAGAGTGACGCTGTGAAGGACGTGTGTTGGCTGCGGAGTGAGCCGAACATGATCGGCACGTGATGACGATATCAGTCTGGGAAGTTGGATCAACACAGCGGTGTGGCAGTCTGATGGTTGCGGAGATACACTGTCGACGATGGGAGGGGGTTGGGACTGTTCTTCTTCGAATGCATGTGATTTATATACAGTCGAAGCGACTTTGGGCACGGGACGCTGCATGCTCGGTGCGTTTCCCTACGCTCCAGACGGAGGGGATCGCGAGGGATCGAGATTAACGGATGGAGAGAATTGTCGAGATGGTGGCTGACCTGGCTTGCCTGGCCAGAGGCCTGGAATCGGACGGTACGGAGGGTGCCACTAGTCTCCACATGTGCGCGGGAAGGTTGCCACCGCCTCTTGACTCCTTCCGCTTAACCGAGCCCCGGGGGGAGGGGACACCTTACCCACGCATTCGTGTACAAGGTCCGCACAGTAGGCCCTCTAACAATGTCGTCGTCGCTGTGTTTGTCGTCGCTTCGGGTGTGTTTCAGGACAAGGTTGAAGTCGGGGCGGTGCCATGATGGCATATTTGCCCTCCGCCATCAAGAGTCTGGAAGGCTCCGGGAGGGCGTGAAACCGGAACCCCTCAACCGCAAAGGCACTTCTATACAGCCTACGCGAATGGCTATTCTTGAGTCAGATCGTTGCCATTCCTAACTTTATGGTCATCGGAGATGTCTTCGGGAACAGTGGGAAGGAGACTACTGCGGGTGCCGGAGAGAGCGCTTGTCAACAAAACCTGTGTTCACCGAGGAAGAGTGGCTTTGAACCTGCAGCTGTGGGAGAGAGGATCACGCAATGTCGGCCTGTCTGAGCTTCCGAGATGTCAATGATCTGGAGATCTGGAGGGATCGATTGCCATGTGCCATGCTTCAACTCGGTACGTCCGGTAAGTCAGTACTCGGTGTCACGATCTCACGAGATCACGATCCAGTCCAATTGTCACGCAGGTGCGCCGACAGACGACTGAACGGTACCCCCCAGAACTAAGATACTCAACAAACTCCCCTGTACCACCTGCGTGGCTGTGTTCGGGATCTTTCAAAGTTTCATGCACAAAGCACCGCCATGTTCACCTGAATGCGATCCTTACACATGCAGATTACGTAGGGGGTAAAGCATGGAGCATGCTGTCCAGTGTAGTAGTTGTACAGTTGTTCTATAGTCATTGTTGTACGTAGCCGCGCTGCACTTGCTGGCCATGGTTGCTGCATGCTAGATATGCTAGGCCCCCAGGACCCACTCACGCGAGTTCGCAAATATCAATGATGTCACGTCACGTGATTAACCCTTTGTGCACCCTCTTCATCTCCCTTTATGTCGTTGGCCAGAACGGGTGGTCGGTCGGTTCTTTTGCGTCAGTTTGCCAGGACGGTGCAGTGCAGTGCAACCCCCCTCATCCCGCGCGGCACTCGAGGTAATCAAAGTGCTTCTTGTTCAACTCCCAACCCTACTCGCTTTGCAACCATCACTGCGCGCGGTCAGCGAACGCTCAACATGTCTGCCCGGCAGCAGGATATCATCATGGAGTCAGCAGAGTCGAAGAAGGACGGGGACGGGGCAAAGTGAGTTCGGCGGCGTTGGGCGCTGAACCGCGAAATGGACCAAGTTCGGCTGGTCCGTCGTGTCGCGCGCGGCCTCGAACCTTTGTCGCCTGTGGATGTATGTTGACGTTTGCAGGACGGAGGCGTCGCCTGACCAGGGCAAGGTGAGGACGAGCGCGGAACGGCTCAGACGTTCCGCACGGCGTGTTTCCAGTGGGATACTAAACATCCAGGACTCATTCTACTTTTCCTTCTATGCCAGCCTGCAGAACCAGTACGTTTCGACGGCCGCGGTGGAACACTGATCGCCAGAGCCAACATGATCGGTGACGTGTCGCGGACGGGCACGTATCGGAAGGCCATTCTGGGGAACGGCGCGGTTGCGATTAAGGACAAGCGCGTCCTCGACGTCGGTGCAGGTGAGGCCTCCTGATCGACGACTGGAGATTTAGACTTACCGCAGGCTCCGGTATCCTGTCTTACATGGCTGCCCAGGCCGGCGCGAAGGAGGTCATTGCGCTTGAGGCGAGCTCCATGGCGGACAAGATCCAAATCGTGGGTGTTGATGGATCCGTCACGCGTCACGTCGTGTCGTTTGACACCCGCACGTATGTAAGATACGTTCTGACAACAGCTTGTGGACCAGGCGAACCGCGGCGAGACCAACGCGCACATGGCCAACCGTGTGCGCATCGTGCGCGGCATGGTCGAGAACAAGCGTGTGCAGGAGCAGGTTCTGCAGAACGGAAAGGTCGACACGATCATCTCGGAGCCCATCGGCGTCATGCTATTGCACGAGCGCATGGTTGAGTCGTTCATCCTCGCGCGCGACCTCTTCCTCAAGCCTGGTGGAAGCATCCTTCCTGCGGCGGGGCATCTCTTCTTCTGCCCCTTTTCGGACGAGGGGCTGTTCAACGAGACCGAGCAGAAGGTGGGTACTGCTGCCGCTTTTCCCTTCGAATTAGCAGACTAACAACCAGGCCCAGTTCTTCAACCAGACCCTGTTCGGCACAGACTTCTCGGCATTGTACAACACGGCACGCGAGGAAGTCTTCTCGCAGCCTGTTGTGGGCATCTTCCCACCCACGACATTGCTCAGCGCACCATGCACGCCGACGACCTTTGACTTCTACACGTGTACGATCGAGGACATGCTAGAGTTTGTCGTTCCGATCGATTTCGTCGCTTCGCGCACGGCCATAATACACGGTCTGGCATCGTGGTTCGACCTCGACTTTGAGGGACACTCCTCCTCCCGGCCCTCGGACCCCGAGACGGAGACGGACGCGCTCGAGCAGGCCGCGTGGAGCTACCCTGTCGCGGCGACTTCCTGGCCGTGGATGGCGGCCGAGCCGCCACTCAACCCGGGGCCCACTCCCGAGCCACCGCGCAAGGGTGTCAAGGTCACCCTCTCCACTGGCCCGAACGGTGAGTGAAAAGAGTACCTTGAGGGGTGATGACTGACAAACAGCAACCCGTACCCACTGGCAGTGAGTGATCCTTGACCCATTTCGCTTCCCTTCAGCCCACTGACTTGTACAGACAGGCGCGTCTCCTGCTCCCTGAGCCTCTCGCTGTCAACCGCTCGGAGCGTGTAGTAGGCACTATGCGGTTCAAGGTCAACAACCAGCGCTCGTACGACCTCACTCTGACCATTTCGGTCGACCGCGGCACGACCAGCGCAAACGATGCGAAGAGCAAGGACCCATTGCGGAGAGTGGCGACTTACAACCTCGCGCAGCAGACTTTCAAGTGAGTAATCCATTTGCCTTGGTTTAACACGTCTAACCTGCGCAGTTACTCGTACACCGGCGAGCCGACGACCGTTGTCCCCGCATAGGCGGATTTGCGGAAGTGCGCGAGTGGCAGTGTGGTGCAGAGCATTGTGACCCCCTTGTCTCCCATACGCGTTGAAGCCCACCTTTGCCGCGCGCAAGCGCCGAGCACACCGGACCTGAGCAACCATCATTCATGGATCAATCCAAACTCGGGATACCCTTTAAGAATATCCACCCAGATGTGATTATACGGGCTGAGCGAGAGCGCGATGAGCGATGGTGGGCGATAATGAGCAGAGATTTTCAGTGTGGCTACACACTGTTCTGCGTGTGCTCGCTGCCAGAGGACCGACGAGCTTGAGGCAGATAGTGCGTGTCACTGACAGCCACACTCCGGAAAGACTCGCTCCTCGGAGGGCTGCAGTACGACTGCAAGCCACTGAATTCCTTTGAGCCGCGGGCGATAGCCCGGGGTTAGTCCGGCACAGAGCAGCCTGCCCGCCCCGAGATTGAACCTTGTCCGAAACGGAGTGCGTGGGAACAGGTGGCGCACGATAACATTTCGAGTTTCCGAGTCTCCTGTCGTCGTGGGAATTCAGAATCCAGGCTGGTGCCCCGGATTGCGGATGGAAGTGCGGATATATCGTATGTTCCTATGTGCCACCGTGACATCGGAATGCGAGCCACGCATGCCAGGCGCGTCGAGCGGTCAGCTGGGTAGAAACGGCAGGAACGCTCTCCCGCGAACGAGGCAGCTACGAGAGGCTAGAGAGTCAATAGTGGGCAGAGCGTCTCCGCGAGCGGAGACATTAGGAAGAAAAGCGCAGTGGGCCTCGTCAGGGAATGGTTGTGCGCGGTTGCTCAGCTTCCGGCCTTCCAGTCGCGTCTCCAGGGGAGCACATCCCACGCTCATCTGATAAGCCATATACGTGGTCCCAATGTAGTCCCAACTATCCGCGCCGCGGCTGCGTGCCGGATGGTCCAACGCAGGTGATCACCTGTCCCTTCGACGGCGTCGTCTGTGTTCGACTCGATGGTCTGACTCCTCGCTCCCTCTGCAGATGCGCCCTCTCTCCCGGTGTGGCTTGTGTCATGCCGAGCTACTGTAGCTGTACAGTACAGGCAATGAACACGGGACCGTTGCGTGGACTGCGCCTCAGTTAGAACGAGCGGCGAGCGTCGAGGTGCGCAAAATAAAAGCAGATTGAAAACAGGAGGGGCCGGGGGGTACGCAGATGAAAGGATCCTGGTCGTACAACGTTACTGTACAGCAGTCGTTCAGCAATTCTAGTAGGGTGAGAAGGGAGTGGAGAGCAAGGTGAGGAGGTCTGGGTCGTCAAATAACGCGATGTGTCGCCCCAATCACGGCCCTCCTGCAGTGGGGATGCTGGATGCGCTGCTTCAGTGCTGAAAGCCAAGACTGCTGGTAGACTCAAATTATGTTGATGACATACTCTGTACAGCGACTATAGCCGTGAGAGAATGCGAAGAAAGGAAAGATAAGGGAGTCCGAGTGTCAATGGCATCTGATAAATACAGCAAGGCGAACTGCCGTTTGAAGTGCCTGTTGGAGAGCTTCACTCTAACAAGACACTCATTCCCGCACGATAGTAATGCTGCTCCACGCCAATAATACCTGGTTTGCCCACGGCCCACACATCGCTGCTTTATGTCGTTCGATGTACTTGACGGGTTCGTGTTGGTCCCGGCACCATCCCCACCATTCACTGTGGCTCTGGCCGACATGTCGACACACGACACGCCTTTTCCTCCGGTTCCTATCCACTCCCGCCATCTCTTCAGACTTGTCCCAAATCTCTTCCCAGACTTCCCCCACAGGCCTTTCGACCCTGCCATCCACCCCGACTCTGACACGCCGTCCAGAAGTCCGGTTCACCGGAAACGCGTCATACTACACGCCGTCTCGGGGAAGCGACGGGCCCAGAAGCGCGACCAGCCCCGGCGTCCAGCCCTCTTACACTCGGCGCCCAGCTCTTCGGCGCTCGGAAATGAATCCCGACCAGCGTGGCGACGGCGACGACGGTGGTGAGATCGTATCATTTTTCTGTGGGATCTGGGAATTGCAATTCCCCGAGATGGCTGCTAATGGCCGACGGGCATTGACGTCATTGATAAGATTTCGATTTCGGCATCCTTAGCAACCAGAACCACCTTGCCAACACTACCACTACCACTACGGCCCTACTCGGCTGACAGAGGCCAAGCACGCTCCACGACTGCATGGCTGGGCATGCTGGGTGCTGCGCACACGCTTAACTGAATGACCAGGGGCAGACCAGGGGCAGCCAGGCATGCAACGCGCGATACGGCTGTCGATCATGGCGGCTGGTGTGTGCTGCGCGTACTCGGCGTACGTCATGGGCCTGGAGCGTACCTCGCGCCAGAGTTTGAAATCGAGAAAAGAAGTCTACAGTGAGTGTCTTGGAGGTTTATAAGAAACCTTTTCTGGTGATGGAAGTGACCCCCATCAACATCAACATGCTCGCCCTCCCCCTCCTCTCCCTCCTCGCCACCACGATCGCCACCAACGACGGCCACGACGCCGGCAACGGCAGCTCCGGTTCCGGCGGCGACGCCCCTAAGCCTGTGCCCGCGACGTGGGACGGCAAGTGCTACTACCCGCAGCCCGACCCGTACTTCGACCTCGACACGTACCTCGGTCGCTGGTACCAGGTAGCCGGGACGATCTTCCCGTACACGGAGGGCTCGACGTGCGTGGCGGCGTTCTACACGCTCAACGACGACGGGTCGGTCGCGGTGAACAACACGGGCCAGCGGGCAGACGGGTCGTACAATGAGGCGCTTGGTGTCGCGCGCCCCGTCGGACCCCTGTACGGCGCCGGCGGTGTCTTCCAGGTCTCCTTCGAGGGCGTCCCGGGCTCGCGCCCCAACCCCTGCCCCGGCCCCGACTACATTGTCCAGGACTACACGGGCGACTGGGCGGTGGTGCAGAGCCGCAACTTCAGCACCTTGTTCATCCTCTCCCGCAACCAGCACCCGGGCGACGAGGCCGTCGATGTGAGTAGATGCGATGGTGAAAGATGCGGGATGTAGCTGACCCCAGGCGTGGATCGCGCGTGCCGGCCGCCTTGGCACCGACCTCAGCGACGTCGTCAAGACGGGCCAGGACAACTGCAAGTACCTCGACTAGATTAGTTGTAGTATATCTCTATAGTAGTACTGCGTGACAGTGCATAAGCGCTGCCATTATAAATCTGCCATCATGTTATTTGCTTATACTTGTCTGTCCCTGTCTGCTTTCCTGGTGTTCTCTGCCAGCCTGACGGCGCATGTCCGCATCAAGTTGGTAAACCAGGGGCTACTTGCTGTAAAATCCGAGGTGGTCGTTGTTTCAACCGGCAGAGTGACATGCGAAAGACGGCGAAGAGTCAGCGGCGCCCTCGACCGCGGCTTACTGATGGTCGCGGCTTCTAGCGCCAGGAATCAGTTGGTCAGTATGATTTGACATACTGATAAGATATGGACTCCACTACTTACTTGACCTCGTGGCGAGCTCTGAGCTTGCCATCCTGATGTGGGCTCCTTGGATTAGTACTGTGATGGTCAATTGCAGCAAATGTCAGCTCTGCTTGGCTTCCAAACAATGTCTCTTTCTCCCGCAAAGATTGTGCGGACGGTACTGTAGACTGTGCTCAAAATCGTCAAGGCGACAGCAGGGTGTCAATTCACTCCGTGCTCTCTCGATCACGGGGAGACCTTACGGGGAACTGTAAGTCACGAGTCGCGGAAGGCTCATGAATCATCGCAGGGGACTGTGAACCCACACAACCGTCATGAGACATGCAGAGTCTACATGGACTGCGGAGTTGAGCGAAACGACAGTTTACAGGTGTCTGATCCTCCTCGCGCTTTCTCGAGCCGACTGCGAGGCGACCATTAGGACACAGTACATGTACAGACTACGACGCGCACGGGGTGGCGTCAAGCGGACCTCGCCAGCGGGCCGTAGCCCACGTCGACTCTGGGAGTACAGCAGTCATGTGCATGTGAGCCCGCGATCCCGCGAGCTCGGCCAATTCTGCCGACTCCGCGTATTCTGTTCTCCGCTCCGTTACTTGCGGTGGTGCGACATGAGAGACACGTCGACTTGAGCAGAAATCCATGATCCAATTTCCATGATCCATGATCCATGATACCTGGTCGCCCTCGGGAGGAGGGTTAACGCAGCAGCTGGTCATTTGTGCATCTGACATTCCTCGGCACGAAGGTGTTTCCCAGCTTCCGCAGGCTGCGCATGGCTGCTGGGCGACAGCGTTTCCTAGTGCCCCGTTCACGACGTACTTTGCACGGCCAGATCTCTCCGCTATGCCCGGAAAACACATCATGCACCACGTTGTGTCTACCGAGTCGGACAAATTCAGCTGGTGCCGGCACGAGGTCGGGTCCAGCATTGTGGAGCGCGTTTGTTTCCGGCGACGGGCATTGTTTGTGTGCTGTAAACATTGGAATGTGCCTCGTCTCCAGAGCTTATATCGCGTTAACTTGCCCCTTTGCCCCTTGTGGAACACTGGTGGGACTGATGCCGGTCGGCAAGGTCGCATTAAGTTGCGTCGCCAGCGAGACCGCCTCGTAGATTGTGCGGTCTCAGCAGGAAATGTGTTCGAAGTAGCAGATGCATTGTAGGTATTTCACAAAACGGCCAGAAAGTAAGTACACAAGGAAGGAGGCCGAAGAGAAGAACGCAAAGTAGGTCGCCGAGTTGCCGAGTCGCGCGAGCTTTATTGCACCTGGCAACTTGCCGACCGGAGGAGACTTATGCAGGGAAACGAAGAGCGAGAATTCACGTTACGAGTACTGTTGCTGTCAGTCAAGGGTTCATTCACAGTTGACATGGATACTTACATGATCAACATTGGAGGCGAAGGGGGATCTCAAGTGCGAGGTGAGACGAGAACAGAACAGTTGGCGGTGGGAAACGTTGACGTGATCTTGGTGGAAGCGTTATGACATGTGCGTGAGAAGGTCCGAACGAACGCTGTCCGTTCAAGGGTAGAGTAGATGCGGATTGCAAACCCGCATCATTGTGACGCCCGGTTGCTCGCTCACGCGGTAACACTCCGCATGACCTCCGGGGCAACGGCGTTGGGAACTTTTGGCTGCAGTGGGTTGCGAGGATGCTGAGTTCCGTGTTTCTGCTTCTTGGCAGCTTGGGCGCGCTTTCCGGCGGCAGAGAGCGAATGAGCAGCCGCGCCGACATGCTCAGCCGAACTTGCCTTGCCCTGTCGCTTCCGCTTAGGAGACCGCACGCGTGCTGGAGCGAGGCAAGCCTGAGACGGTGTATGGTGGGTCGGGGCTGGCTGGGAGATGGTCCTTGTCAAGCTGGGGCTCCTCGCAAGCTTCGAGCTCGCTGGCGCCTCCACTCCAGGTGGTGCGCTATCTTCGGGAACACCGACCGCAGAGGCCGGAGGGTCTCGCCACACCTTGGTGCGCGCCTTGTAGCTGTACGTGGGGACGAGGGCAAAGGTGGGTGTGTTGATGCACGTCTCCAGAGAAGTGCTTGGCATGCTCGACGGCAAGACAGGGCTTGCTGCATAGTCGCTTTGATGTTGAGTCTCCACGGCGAATGTTGGTACACAGGTCGCTTTCCAGAGCGATACAGGGACCATGTCGTCATCATTCATGTCGGCCGCAAAGTCCTCGTCGTCCGATTCGTCGGTGGTATAACCCCCGTTCTCATCGAAGACGGCGGTGGGAAGTAAGTCCTCGCTGGCACCGCCGTCGCCCGCATAGGTCTCCTGGTTGAACGCCTGGTATTCTTCCCAGGTGAGGAGAGTCAAGGCCGGCAAAGGGGTGGGGGAAATTGGATGGTCCCGGGGTACGCAACGCGGCGTTGTCGTCGGGCTATCCCGGTGGGATGCGAGTGATTGGTGGACCATCGTTCTCGAGAGCGTGGCTGTCGATGGCCGTGGAGGTGACGCGGTGGAAAGACTTTGGCCTGCAAGCTCCACAAAGAAAGAAACGCCACTGATTGCCTGGAGTGGAACGGGCGTTGGATGACAGGCGGGAGGGGCACAAAAAGGACTTATAGAAGGGAAGAGATGCGTGGGGTTTGTCCCGAATTGTTCGTTGCCAGGCGAAAGAAAACAGACGAGTCGTGTATGAGGCCTGGGATTGATCGAGAGAGTGGGAGCGCTCGGCAGTCGGCAATTGCAACGGCGGGCTGAGAACAGGCTACTTGGTCGGCGATGAACGAGCAAAGGATGGCCTGTGATGGGCAGCGGGCGGCGTTGATCGAGGTCGTTACAAGTCGTACAGTCGTTAGTAGTGGGTACTCCGGGCCTGCCTTGGAGTACACTGCTGGATACGAAGAGGAGAGAGAATGATGGTGCCGGTGGGTGGGATGGATGAAGAGGAAAGAAGAAAGGAGATCGGATGCCCGGGGGAATGGGGGTGGATTGGGCGACGACAATGGACAATGAAGTAGTAGTCACGAAGTGGTCACCATAAGTAATCCTGAACAGCCAGAGCCTGATTCAAAAAAAAACCACGACTTCCGATCCCACAGTCTCCCACCAACCAAACGACCGCCGGGCACCATGCACTGCGCACTACACACGCCGCCGCAGCACAACACGACAACGACTTGTGACTTTGCATGCACCCCATTCTGGTATTTACTGTAACTCTTTTTTCTTTTGCTCCTTCATTCTCTTTTCGGAAAGCCTCGAAAAAAGAGCTGCTTTCCATTGCAGGTTACTCTGTTCTGTGCCGTGTCTTGCAAGTCACGCCTCCTATCTGTTCCGTTCCTGTGCGATCATGTGCGAGTCCGAGCGCACAGTTGTAACCCACAACAGAGCAGGTAGACGTCCTACGACGGCAGAACCCGAAGACGATTGTACGCCCCTATCGAGCATTCCTTTTCCCGCAGGTTGTTCCAACCGGTGACCCCTCGTGGGATCCAAACTCGGGGTGGAACACGACGCAGACGGCTCGCCATCGCGACATGAGGCGGGGTGCGTGCGTCGGCGCCATGTCAGACAGGTCACAGGCGCGCCGGTGACTTTCCACTTTGGTCGATATCCTGCACAGCGACGGGGGTCCGTTCACGCGCCTCGAGTGGAGGATCGGGGCCGCTCTGGGCCACTATGGAACATGGGCGGACAGCAATCCGCGCGCCGCCGACTCACCCTTGCTGTTGCACTGAATGTACTGAATACGTGTCTTGTTTGGTGTTTGGAGTGCGCCGTGCTTCGTCGTCCTTCGTTGGTGGCGTGGCGGAATGTGCTGGATGCCAGCATGTAGATCATGCGGGATCGAGAGCGACGTTGGCTGTTTGGTGCTGGACGCGAATCTGGCTCTCTTGAGTGAGGTCGGCATTCTGCGAGTCCTCCCCGATTACCCAAGAGTGTACTGCAACCCACATCATCTCGCTGCGGCCCGTTCTCGCGGTGTTTGTTCATCATCCCGCTCCGGCCCGTCTTTCGCGCTGTTCGTCTCTTGAGATCTTCCCTGCCAAGAACCCATTTCAATGCCGATGGAGAACAGCTAAAACGGACAGAATGCAACAGCTCGCCACTTCCTGCCAAATGCCAAATGCGGATCTTGTAACACGCTACATGCGGATCTTGCGGCGCACAACACCCCTCGCGCGGCGTTCTTCAAAGCGATAAGCTGATTTCGCGAATCCCTAGAGTCACTTTTATGGGGTCAATCGACGGAGATGAGTTCCGCGCATGGGGCTGTGGGCGTGAAACAGAATGCATCGAGATAGCTTGGTACTTGGATCGACGGGCCGCCGACTGGCAGTAACTGGGTCGGCCATTTTGCGCTCACCGCGAGTACGACACACCGGTGCATAGCATCCGCCGCATAGCATCCGCCCTCACGTACATGTACGTACGGGACATTTCAGTGTCCGAGAATAATCCAGTACAAGCGCCGATGCAGAGTGCGCCATCGATGGGATGCTGGTTGTGTGACGGCACTTCAAGGGTGAACAAAATGGGTGGGCGGCGTTGGCCGCCGAGCCGGCGTTGGTCGTCACCTGAAACTCATCAATTCGCCAGAGTCCATGGATACCATTGCCGCCGATGATAACGTCGTGCAGGCCGAGTTTTTCTCGTGAGCTTGAGCTTGGGACGATCTCGAGTTGTTCGTAAGCTCCGCAAGGTAGGTGCGTAGAGCTATTCCGGCAGGATGACACCTTCCCAGATCCAGAAGGCCACAAAGAGGGGATCTATCTGGCTCATGAGCATGTTAACCTCACGACGCAGATGATGACAGCTAGCCCCGCGCTCCGCACCCAGTATCAATCTTGGGTCGGGGAGTCGCCTAACCTTGGCTTTCTACTCGCGCTGACGACAGTGTCCAACAGATCTCGGGATCTCGGGACCTCATGACTGAACTGGCGCACCGTCTTTCTGGGCTGACATCAGATCACCAGATCAATCCACAAGCAGCGAGGAGGAGGGAGGTCGGCCAGTTCTCACATGCACGGTCCTACTCCAATTTCTGCGCGTTTTCACCAGGGGTTAGGAACTCGGCCACACCACCGATGTCGCCACATAACGCTACCCGACAGGAACAGAATAGGGCAAGCTACGAGTGCGTCGGAGCCTCTGTTGAGTCACCAAATCGCCAGATCGTGCGTGTGACCACACAAAGGAGACAAGTATAATAAACTCGTCCCTCCCCGAGGTTTTGTCGCGCTTCTGCCGACAAAATTGCGGGCTAGGCGGAGAAAAAAATGCAACCGAGCTGCCAGTTCCGTTATGAACGAGGAACGACGGAAGGGGACAAGAGCGGACACGCTCAATGACCTCCAAAGCGGACACGACCAATGACCTCCAACTTCCTGAGGTCAGTGGAACAAGCACTCGGCTTGAGATGCGAACGCTGGAGCTGGAACGTTCTGTCACGCCGACACCCATCGATTCGGTTAGAACGACACTTGCGTTCCAACACCTTTTCGCCTGCAATTGAGCAGCACTCTCATTGTAGTGTACCGTGTCATCTGCACTTGGGCGACGTGGATAGCGACTTGGATGTCGTCGACGGACTAATCAGTGTTCTCCATGGCAATGTGAGTGAAAGTCTTGGATCCCTGGCAAGGACATGCGGACGCATCGGAGACGCGGGTCAAGTGACGGCCAAACCGGCAGATGATAACGCAAGGACAATAAGACTTCTGGTGCGGGGTGGTTATGCGGGCCATGCGGGGGTGTGGGGGGGGTGAGATCAGCATCATGTCACTATCAGGTAAACGGATAGAACAGTCGTAGTAACCCCGTTGTAGGTCCGGTGGTCCAGAATTCCCGTCTTTGAGGGTAGCACATGCGCGGCTAGGGGACCAACTCGCGCATGTGCGAATGCGGCAACGGCAGGATGTTCCTGAGTGTGTGAACGCTTTCTGTCCCGCGAGAATTCAGTCCAAAAGAACCATACTTTGTTGAATCGCCGCTAGCCAATAAACAGGAACAGATATGCCGGTTGTAGCCTCTCTGCAACTCTGCAAGCTCTGCAAGCTCTCTAGGTCTCCAGCTTCTGTCGGGTTGTGCGAGGCACGACGATCTCAAACACCAACATCCCTCAATTCTCTCAACACACACCCTCTTTCGACGTTGCAGATCCTCATGTTCTTTCTTTGATCAGCGGATCGTTCAGAAGCGCAGATACGCGCAGATCCTGTCGAGCTCAAGTGAAGCAATGTAATTAATTGAACGATCTGCCTCTATTACATGAAGCAATCCGCAGCGATCCATTAGTCCAATCCTTATTGAAGGGCTGGCAAACGAAAGGAAGCCTGCAGAATGTCGCCAGTCGTGCCTGTCCATGATAGCCACTTGCCAAGCCGCAAGGACACACCCCCCGATGGCGTTGGCGGGGAGGCGGATAGAGAACCCTGAAATGCAGCCTTATTGCAGGTCGTGGTGAGACAAACTGCAAGCTCGTGCTCATCGATCGTGGAACGCAGCGCGATCCGCAGTCGTGATGAGTGAATGAGAGGAGCCGAGCGCAGGCCGACTGGGCCGAGCTGGTCGAATTGGCGGATGGCCAGTGGACGAGGCCGGCTGGCAGCCAGCGAGAGCGAGGACACGCTGGGCCCCTATTATTGGCTCGGTTAACGCGCTCGCCGCCGGGAGTGATCAGCTGCCGCCGGTGGTACTCTGTGCCTGGTTTTGTTAGTTGGCTGTAAAACTCAGATGGCGACAGGGACAGCCATGTGACACCAGCTGGGCCAAGGACCGAGTTTCCAGTTGTGGACACCACCCGCCACCATGAGATTGTGCCAGCTCAGCAAGCCAGCAAATGGAGTCGAGGGTTTGACAGTGAAGCGAGCACAATCGGGACCCGAGTCGCTCACGGGCGCCGAGAAATCAGCACTGTTCAAGCTGAGGCAAGGGGGCTTTTGCAACCGTGCCAGCTGGGCTGAGGGGTGTACCACACACCGCAGGTACCGATCGTGCCCCGAAAGTGATGTGTGTGATGTACGGTGAGGAACGACGATGGTGTCATCTGGCATGGAATCCCGGCTACCAACTTGATACACTTCACTAAGAACCTAAGCTGTGCCGTTGCTCCCTATGCCAAAACCGTTGCCACGTAATGGAAACTGTATGGCGAGGAGTGTCCGTGCGGTGCTGAGAGCGCTTAGATGTACGATGTCGTTACTGGGCTTTGGCGCGTTGGATTGCGGGATCTCAAGAACTGGCGTTGCTCTCACATTTTGCTCGGTGATCCTGATCCCCGGCTTGGATGCGTCCACCAAGATCTGAAGGGCCCCGCACTTCGGCGATCTGGTCGCCACTCGATCCCCGTGGATCAAGAATGAAAAGATCACCGCTCCGTCCTTCCATGTCAACTGCAACAAAACACCCGCGGCACAGCATCGCGCAGTATACAATCTACAATCTGCCTGCGCCCATCAGTGCACAGACTGCGGCCGGAACGCTTCGTATTGCCTCTTATCTTGCACATTCAGTATTATTTGACATCTGCCTTATCTCCTATTCTTTCCGTCTTGGTCACTATGGTTTGAGGCCTTGGATCTAATCGGTGTTGCGTTGAGTGTTCTTATTCCGCACTATTACTCATTTGACGTTTGGCCCCGCTCTACTGCCAGCGCGCAGCCGTTTTCGCCATTGGCCTATGTGCTGCTGCGACTCTTGTGGCTGCGGCTTCTGCGCCTGCCCTTGGGCCCCCCTTTCTTTCCCGCAAGTCCCGCCTCTCTTTTTCTTCCTTGTAGATCCTCCCTGCTGTTCTGCCCGGCTGGTTTAGCTCTACCTCGAGGTTCCTTTGCACCTGTCCTCTCTGCCTCATGCCTCTCCCTTTCCTCACCGTATCCTCGGTTTTTGATTACGTGCCTCTTCCGTATTCCCCCCCTCCCATCCCCGCCCTGTCTCTGATGGATTTTTTTCTCTCTTCTCTTTGGCCCTACCCTTCCAGCTTCCGGTGGCCCTCGTAACTCTGTCTCCGTGCAGTGGGTTACTCCGCTGCTCCGTTGCTCCGGCACCCACTTTTCACGCGCTCTAGAACGCCTCTGGGCTTCGAGGCCCAAGGAACTAGGAGCTATTGCCGCTGCACGTTGCCCAGTCGATTTCTTTTTCTCTTTTCAGTGTCGGCATGCACTACCACTACTACTCATTCGCGCTTTTGCTTGCGCTGCGCACTCCGCGCGGCTGTGTACGCGTGCGTGTGTGTCACGTTTGCCTCCCCCCTTCCCCTCGGCCCTCAGCCTCTTGAGCTCTCGAGCTCCATATTGCGGGATGCATGCATTGGAACAGAGGTACGGCACGACGCCACTCCGTGCTCCGTGAGCCTGTTCCTCTCTAACCCTTACTGTCTCATAACGTTCACATACTCCTTTGCATACTACTGGGTCCACGGGTTCAAGGGATCCAAGTATATCCCAGACTAGCGTGCCGTAGTCTGTCCAGACCATCCAGGCCCAGTTCCAAACCGTATATGCATGCATGTGTGGCCCCCTCTCTCTCTGCGGATAACTGCCGTTGTTAGCCCTGCTTGCTTACGGCCGGCGGGCTAGAGAATTCTCGGCGCGGCGCGCGGCACCGTCTCGTCCGCGGTGATGTCGTCGTGCACATGGGACATGGAACATGAATAAGGAATAGCCATTAGAGGGATTACACTGATATAGACTATCAACTATGGGCCACTACGTAGTGTAGCTTGGGAATAGCTCGTCATAATTCTATTCACATTCTCCGCCTTTTTCTCCTTTGCTCCTTCCTCCTCCTCCCCCCCCTCCGCCCTTGTTCCTTTTTGCCTGCTGTTGCCGCTGTTGCCGAGCGCCGACCAATCAAGCACAACACCTTCGTACCCAGCCAGCCAGCCAACAAGCGACAATCCTTTCCTTTCTATTCCTATTCCGCGCACCCACGTCCACCACCAATCCGCCGCTCCTCTCCAGCCTTGTCATTGCACTCATCATCCATCTCTGCATCCACCACACTCGCATCCCTTTTCCATTCACACCTTTCGCATTCACTCCAACCATCCATACCCATCGTCCCCTTCTCGACCTTTCCCACCTTTTCATTTCATCCATTCCGCCGCCACCCAATTTGGTCACCATTGCCTTTCCGCGTGTACCGTGTGCTACTACTATTTGCACCTGCGCAGGCCTCTGCTCCCATCCGCCCCCTCCAAGACCCTCGACGCCTCAAGCCTTTACGCCCACTCACCCTGGTCAACCCTCGCTCAGCCCTTGGCCAGTTTGCTAAGCCTCGGCCACCGCGACCGGAATATCACGAGCCAGCCGCCCGCGCACCCCTGGCCGTTAACCCTCTCTGCCCAGCGCTCAACGTGGTGTGCAGCCACGCATACATCAATCCAGGCCATCTCCTCGATCTTCCACCTTTGCCGTGACTCTCGCACCTCTCCTACCCTAGACACACCTCTGATCCTTTTATTCAATCGACTCCAGCGTGGATCACAGCCTAAATCCTTGCACACCACGCTCAACATCGACAACTGTCGCCGTTACGCCTTCCTTTCCTTTGATCTCCCATATTCGACCTTGCCCGCACTAGTCACTTCTCCCTTGACTGCTCTTTTGCCACGCCTACACTGCCAAGTTGCGCGGCGTGCTTTTGACAACAAGGGTTTCTTGCTGGCCACGACTGCCCGTTGAACACTAGCCGTGCTGTGGTGTTGCACGATTTGTCAACCTGACACGCAACTCGTCGTTCAACTCTAATATCGCCCTTATCATCATCCATCCTCACCACGACCCCAAACCCGTCGCACACTCTCCTTAAAGCCTGTGTTCGTCCCTCCAGCAGCCGCTTATCGCCTTTCTTGAAGCCGGGTTTACCACATTCCTTTTCGTTCTCACGGGTGCAGCGATAAATCTTGTCCGCAAGTGGATTCTCAGCACATTTGTCTTCCTCCATCGCCTGATCGGTAGGCATGGACTCTTCGTTGACGTCCTCACCTTTCTCTACCCGGTCGACCATCCCATCATCGCCTGAATACCAAGGCGACAACGAGACTGCTGGCAAGTCCAGCCACTCAACTTTTGCATCTGGCTCTGGCCACCTCATGCAAGGGATGCAGGCCATTCTTAACAACCTCACCGGAAAGTACGTCACACCGAGTAACCTCATCCACTGACGAAGCAGCTCATCCTTCCCTTTCAACACGGATTTCCTGCGCGCGACGTCAACATCAACCCCCGATGTCAAACCGACTGTGAACGATGTCAAGCCCGCCGTCCCCACGGCGTTGGCACAGACCCAGCGTGCAACGCCCGCGAGCTCAACCCATGGCGGTTCCAGGACAGAACCGCCGAAGCGTGCGATTGAGCTGGATGAGCTGCCAGCAGCCACCCCTACTTCTGAGGAGCTGTGCCAGTCCTTCAACAAGTGCGCAAACCATCGCAAGTATGCAAGCTAACGTGCAACAGTGGACGAAACCGGTTACTTCTCCAAGGCGACCCGCAGAACATCCACAAACAACGTGTAGAGACTGCGATCCGCGTTATTATCGACATTCTCCGCACCATCCCCCCATCTCCATCCCTTCCTCTTCCCTCTGGAATCAATGAAATTGTCCCCCGTGATTCTGCAGGGAACATTCTCGCCCACTTTGAACGGATCGCTACCTTCAAGGGCCTGCGTCTCCAGGTGGGAACAACGACAAAGACGAGCTCCAAGAAGCAGCTTGCGGCTGGCGCCATACCCCCGCACCAGCTTGCTTATGTGGAAACTGCTGTCTACATGAGCGGCGAAAATGGGAAGCGCGTTTATGCCTGCAAACGGTGTCGCGGCCGTGAGGAGCGTCGGCGGCAAAACAAGGATGCCGCGAGGAAGAAGCAGATTGCTGAACCTGAGCCTGTGCCTCCTCCCAAACCGAAACCTTCCATCCATCCGCCCACGGAGGACTACATTACCGGCGAGAACTCGTCGCAGTATGACCCCCACCGCATGGGCCAAGTCGTCGAAGAACCACCATGGGACCCCACAGTCCCCGACTGGCGCCATGAGATCGTTCTGTTCAACTCACCTCCCGACGTACCCTGCAAGGAAGGCTTCTGGCTCCCGTTCCGCGTCATTTGTTATTGCAAGTGCCATGGTGAGAAGGTGGGATTCCGCATCAAGTTTACCCTGCGCACTCTGGACGGGCGGATTCTTGCCACTCAGATGACCCACCCCATCAAGATTACAGACGACCACAAGACCGACGCGAAGTCTAAACCTCGCCACGGTGTGTCCGCCGCATCGGCACCTCGCGTACGCAAGGGTCGCATGAGTACTGCCTCGTCCCAAAGAGTGTCTCCGGCGCCTTCGGAGAGCGAGATGAGCGTAACCTCGGAGGTTGGTGCTGTCGTACAGAAGCAGACACCGCAGGCCCGCCAGGGTAAGCCGTATGAGCGCCCTCCGTCGCAATCCCCAGCTGTACAAACTACCAACCTTCCCTTCGACTTTATCAACGAGCGACCCCGTTTGTCGCGACATCAATCGGCGTCATCTTACGCGTCGGCCTCGCAACCTGACATTACAAACTGGACTCCTGATGCGGTCGCCCAGAACACTGTCAGTCCCGATGCCTTGAGGAGACCCAACTTTGCCGGGCTGTCCAACCTTACGAATCTCAACTCCCTGTCGGCATCCTCTTCTGTTGCTCCAAGCCCCGCGCAACACTACGGCAATATGAATGGCATGGGCACCAATATCGGCTCTAACGACATGTACGGCAACGATCTCAACGTGTCAAACACCCACACTCCCCTGGACCTCTCGTCGTTGAGCGCGGCGTCGATGAACAGTATGATGTTTGGTGGTTCGGCACCAAGCAACAACACCGATGACGTCGACATGAACACTGTGGCCAACGAGCTCCAAAACATGCTTTTCAGCGGGTCGAGCCAGGCTTCAGTGTCGTCAAGCCACCATGACGACTCTTCGGTATTCTCAGGCTTCACACAAGGAAGCATGTTCAGCGAAAGCGGCCTTCCTCCTGAGAGCACTCTGGACGACATGATTGACTACTCCGGTGGTGAGAGCAACGGTGCTCTCAGCCCCATGGGGCACCTCAATCTTTCGCCGACTGTTGGCATGGGTCAACTTGATCTGTCCGGCATGGGTGCAGCCAATCGCAACCAGATGGGCCAGTCACTCAACCAGTCGCAGATGGCCCACGCGCAAATGCCGCAGTCGCCATTCTCGCAGCAACCGAGCCGTTTGCCCAGCGTTTCCCCTATGGATCAGGATGCACACACCCGCGCCCTCCTTGCCCTGCTTGCCCAGCAGCAGCAGCAGCAACAGCAACAGCAGCAGCAACAGGCTCCGCAAGTGCCAGTCCCCATACTCTCACACGTCATTCCTGCAGAAGGCGAAATGGCTGGTGGAACGCCTGTTGCCATCGCTGGCCGTCTGTTCACACACGATACCGTCATCTGCTTCGGCGGACGCCCTGCGGTCACGAGCTATGTGACAGACTCGTTCTTGCAGTGCACACTTCCTCCCAGCCCAGTGCCTGGTGAGGTAGAGGTTACTGTGCAGAACTGCGCCAGGGACATTACACAGCCCGCCATGATGTTCAAGTACAACGGCATGGACAAGGAAATGTGAGTAACTTTCACAGATAAATAGCTGACTTTGACAGGATGCGTCTCATGCTTGAGGTTCGCCAAACCCACACATCCAGCGACCCCGCGGTTCGCCTTATCGACCACATTGTCCGCTCCAATCACAACAGCGACGTCAGCGACCGTTCCAGCGTTAGCCCAGCCCCAAATATGGCTTCGCCTTTTGACGCAACTGGGCTAGCCGTCGAATCTCGCTCCGCCTCTCCTCAGATAGGACCAAAGGATCTACAATCGACTCTGGTGTCGTTCTTGGAGAACATTGACGAGCAGTCGCCTGGTATCCTCCGGCTCACTGGCGCTACCAACCACCGAAACAAGGCTGAACAGACTTTGCTTCACCTAGCTTCGGTTATGGGCTTTGACCGTCTGCTGCGCCGCCTGGTACATGTTGGCAGCAACCTCGACCTCCAAGATGTCAACGGTTTCACACCACTCGCATTCGCAGCGCTGTGCGGTCACACCGATTGTGCCCGCGTCTTGCTGGAGGCCGGTGCCTCCTACGATCTCCCCACTTATCTCGGAGAGATGCCACTTGATCTGGCCAAGAACGCGGATCAACGCGATGTCGAAATGGTTATCCTGTCGTATGTTTGGTCCACCGGGCCTACGGACCATCCACCCTCCCCGTCGGCCATTTCAATCGAGGTCGATAGCGAGATCGACGATGATAACCCGAGCTCCGAGTCCGATGGCAACAGCACGAACCGGATCCTCAAAGCTCGTCGCTTCGGCCGGAGGTCCAGAAGCAAGCACAGGGCCTCGGACAAGACCCGCCTTTCGCGCCGCATCTCGCCGGACATCTCTCAGATTGGCCCTTCCACTTCTACGCCCCTGGACGACCCTCCTCCTTACGCCCCGCCCGACCACCAATCGTGGATGTCGCGCACTCTGTCAAACATTTCCCACCCCATACCAGACGCTGTCTGGCACCACCTTCCTTCGATATTCGGATCCGAGAAGGGCGGTGTGGTTCCGCCTGGATGGATTGCCTTCCCCGCGCCATCGTGGGACACTCTGCAGAAGGTTACTAGCCCCGAGGACATCAAGCTGTTCACGCAGGCCATGGCTGCGGCGGCGTTGAACGCCGTCGTTCAGTCTGGTGCGACTACGTCGAACGAGAAGGCTTCTGCGCGACCATCGCCTGCCAAGCCGCGCAAGCACCAGCGCCGTCCCAGCGCGGACTCTCAGTCGTCGGGTCGTTTGAGCGCGAGCGAGATGGTTCGCACGGTCAAGCGTGAGTCCTCTGAGAAGTCCAGCAAGCCGCTGACCTTCTCAGAGGATCGCATGCTTTACCTCTTCTGGTTGCCTGTTCTTCTATTCGTCGGATTCTGGCTGCTCGTGACTGCCCTCCCTATTGCAACAGGGTTCTGTCTCATCTACGCGCGCCAGATCAGCCGGGCCATCAAGCAACGGCTATAATATTTTGGTAGGATTTTTGTCCTCGTGTCCGCAGTTTTCTTTTCTTTAGTTCTAGTTGGTGCGCGTTAGCAGCGCAGCCCCTGTACAAATGTCAATGTCATCATAGATGAGATGTAGGATCATATGGCGAGCCTTGGTCGACGGTGTTTGTGATTCATAACGGGGGTTGATGTGATGAGTTGGCAGGGCCCGCGGGGGCTCCACCGATTGACGGCCAATTCCAGCGCCACAATGACATGGCGCTTCACTCTAGTGTGCACATCACATTGCGGACTGGGCCCAGACAGGCATCACCAACCGAGATGCGACAGCCTCCGGACCAAAATGTCATCTATCCATTCTCTCCCTTCGCTGCAAATAACATCCATCACGAGCGCATCATGACCGGTCGGCTCTTTCTCCGACCGTCCCCGCGCGCCTTCTTCCTGATCACCGACACGCATGCGCTTGTGTTCCGCCAACCGGGCTCGGGCTCAGGACCAGGCGAGACCAAGGCGAGCCGCGCAGTCGTCGTCGCCGAGTTCTTGCCCCTCGACGAGGTCGATACGACGGGCCTCGTGGCGGCCGGACGTGGGCAGAGCGTCGAGGGAGTATTGGGCGTCACGACGGCTCCGAGCGGTGAGTGCGCCGCAATGGATAGTATGCCAGGACTCAGGTGGGAGGGCGCACACGACCTCCAGACATGGCATCACACTTTTTCTTTCATGTGCTGACTTCCACAGATAGGTCGCCGATTCCGGACGTGTGGTTACTCCTCCTGACCGCATCCACGCCGCTCAGCCCATTGATCCCGGGAAGCACGCTGCGGCCATCCAAGGTCGTTGCTGTTGAGTTCCACTCGCTCACCTCGAATATCTGGGACCCGCCCGGACTCGACCAGCAGACCGGCGGCGGCGACTATGGTGACGATTTTGGCGAAGAGTACGGGGGATACGGGCGGAGTACCCCCGGAAGCACACAGACGCAAACGGCGGCACAACTGAGCGGCATCGAGGACCCGTGTCTCGGCATGAAAAAGTACCTCGAGAGCGGTGGATTCTTCCACGCCGAGGCCTGCCGGTGGGACATTTCGCGCCGGCTGGGAACGGCGGGCACGAACACGGTAGCGGCAGAGCACGGGCAGGCGCACCCACTCGAAGGGTTTGATGAGCGATTCGTGTGGAACGCCAGCCTCCTCGCCCCGCTGCTTACGTTTCGTGCCGGCCTTACGCCCACCATGAGAGGGGAGCTTGACGCGCATGCCCTCCTCCTCCCCGTCATTCAGGGCTTTGTCGGCTCGACGATGCTCTCAACGGGAGGCTGGGACGAACGGCCAGATCAAGGTGTGCTGGCGCTCATCTCGCGTCTGAGCTGGAAGCGCGCCGGCGCGCGGTTCCGTACCCGTGGAATCGACGACGATGGCAATGTTGCGAATTTCGTCGAGACAGAAACAATCCTCACTGCTGGAGAAACGTGTCTGTCGTACACGCAAGTGCGGGGCAGCGTGCCGCTCTTCTGGCAGCAGCCGCAGCAGGGTCTCGGGACGCTGCAGCAGCGCGTGGAGCTTACGCGCCCGCCGCAGGCGACACAGCCCGCGTTCGACAAGCACTTTATGGACCTCCTCGACCACTACGATGCCGTCCACGCGATCAACCTCCTCGGGCAGAAGGACGCGGAGGCGATGCTCTCAGGAGGCTATCAGCGGGCGTTTGACGCGCTCCGCAAAGTCTTACAGGACACGACATCGCAGGACAAGCTCACATACCAATCCTACGATTTCCACAACGCGGTGCGTATTGGCGGACACGAGGCCGTGCGCAACGACCTCGGGAGCTCGCCGCAGGTGTCTCGCTCCATGAGCCACTTTGGCATCACGGCCATAGACAATATCACGGGCGATCCCATCGAGCTGCAGCACGGCGTTTTCCGCACAAACTGCCTGGATTGCTTGGACCGCACAAATTATGTCCAGGAGGTGCTATCGACGATTGCACTGCGCCGCTTCCTCGCCGCGCACGGGTCCGTCATGCTCAACTCGCCGACGCTGTGGTCCGCGCACCGCGAACTGTGGGCGGATAACGGCGACCGCTTGAGTAAGGCCTATGCGGGGACAGGCGCTATCAACACGAGTGCCACCCGCACCGGCCGCAAAACACTTGCAGGCCTGCTCTCCGATGCGACAAAGAGCGTTGGGCGCGCGTACATCAACAACTTTCAGGATAAGGGCAAGCAGATGGCCATCGACATGCTCCTGGGTCTCCTGGCTGGCCAGCGACAGGTCGTGCTGTTCGATCCGGTGGGCGATAGCGTGCAGCAGGCTCTCGCGCAGCGCAAGTCGGAGTACTCTGTGCCCCGGGAGATTGTCATCTTCAGCGGGACGTGGAACGTCAACGGCAGGCCTGCCGACGAGTCGCTTGACCCTTGGCTCTTCCCCGAGAAGACTCCAGCGGCGGACATCTACGCGATCGCGTTTCAGGAGATTGTGGAGCTCACGCCTCAGCAGATCGTGCAGACTGACCCTGCGAAGAAGTAGGTCCATCTAGTGACCTATGGCTGACAGCAGGCGCAAATGGGAGATTGCCATCATGGACGCGTTCACAAAGCACTACAGCAAGAACGAGTACATTCTCATGCGGAGCGAGCAGCTTGTCGGCACGGCCCTCATGATTGTCGTCCGGCAGTCGCTCCTTCCAGCTATCCGGAATATCGAGTATGCGGATCGCAAGACCGGTCTCCAGGGTCTGAGTGGGAACAAGGGTGGCGTGGGCATCCGCTTCAACCTCTACGACTCGACCGTCTGCCTCATGACTTGCCACCTTGCTGCTGGCCAGGCAAACTATGCAGACCGCAACGCCGATTACCGCACCATCTCACACGGACTGGTCTTCCTCCGCGGCAAGACGATCGATTCGCATGAGTGAGTTTCAACACAACCACCTTGGCTAACATCAGCATCGTCGTTTGGGCAGCAGACTTCAACTACCGTATCGACCTTGACAACGACCAGGTCCGCGAGTATGCCGCTGCCGACCAGCTCGATGTCCTCTTCGCCGCCGACCAGCTCGCCATGGCCAAGGACGACGGCGAGGTGTTCATAGGCTACACCGAGGGGCCCCTCACATTCCGACCGACGTACAAGTAGTGAGTCCCAGTGGCAAACCCATCATTCGGCCCCTCATTTCATCATTGGGTGGCGACTCCGGAAGCAACACGTGCCTCAGCACAACATCATCATGTGGTATCTGCGGACCTGCGGATACAAGTGATCCCGGAGCAATAACATTACGGTAATCGAGGCGCTGACGTCACAGCGATAACGGCACAGACACTTACGATTCTTCTGAGAAACAACGCATCCCTGCATGGACGGGTGGGTCCCAGAGGATCAGGTGCACAGGATGACCCGCTGACGATGACGCAGACCGAGTGTTGTTCAAGGGTCGTGATGTAAGTACCCCCTCCCTGTCGACCTGCACCGCTGGTGGCGTCCACTAGCTGTCCTGCAGGAACAATCCTGCAAGGACTCTGACCACTGCCGGGAAAATTCAATCGCTGATGCAAAGGTCAAACTCCTAGCCTACGACAGGGCGGACCTGCGCACGTCCGACCACCGCCCAGTGTATGCGGTGCTGCATGCGACGGTGGCCGACGTGGATGAAGCGAAGAAGGCGCAGGTGGCTGATGAGCTGTTGCGAAAAGCACGCGCGCAGGGTGGTGCCAAGATGGATGAGCGCGTCGAGGCAGCGTCCAGGGGAGGACTGAAGTCGTTGGTCAAGGAGTTTACGGACGTGTCTGTGGCGCCCTCGCCGACCAGCTCACCGGCGCCGGGTCCGCGGCCCGGTCATCACGGCGTGCGCAACAGCATCCGGTCAGCCGCTTCGTCCACGACGGCATCGACACTGAATGTCCTGAACTCGGCATACGAGCGTATTGGAGTTCCACCACCACTACCTCCACGGCATAATGGTAGCTCGGCCGTGACGGCCGTGAAGCCCCCGACAACCCCGATCTACGAGGCGCGGAGGACTGCCCCGCCGCCGCCGCAGAGCAGCGACTTTAAGCGCATCGGCCTGCCGCCCGACAGTCCAAGCGATGAGATCACGCCCGTCGCGACAGGTGACTTTGTGATTGTGCCGTCGCCGAAACGCCCACCATCGCTGCCCTCGCGCATCACCTCCACATCTGCCACTCAGTCTCCCACCTCGAATGTCGCGTCCCTGGCGAGCAAATTCGGCGGAGCCGCGTCGGCGGCCGCTCCGGGTCCGGCTCCCGGTCCGGCTCCCGGCCCTGCGGCGCCACGCCTCCCGACCCGTCCGTCAAAGCAGTCCACCGTCGACATGGATTCCCCTCCTCCCGCCAACCTTATCGCGCCAGTAGCTCCGGACAATACACGGCGGCCGGCGCCGCCGATCCCCGAGCGGAAGATGTCTGTCCCCGTCGCGTCCCCTGTGGAGAAGGGACACCAGGACAGCCAAGGCCAAGACAGCGCCACAGCGGACAAGGGCAAGCCGCCGGCGACCAAGCCAAAGCCCCCTGTCCCCGCCAAGTCTGCGTCGCTCTCGTCGACGACCTCGGCGTCCGCGGCGCCCACGTCTCCTGTGACAAGTCCCCGCGCAACGTCGCCGCCTGCCCGGCCCGCGATCCCTACCAAGCCAGCGACCCTGAAGGCCGGCGAGGACAAGGACAGAGATAAGCCGTCGCTGGCGCCCAAGCCCGCCGGCCTTAAGGGCAAGCATATCCAATAGATGCGGAGCATACTACCTACATCAGTGCAGTGTTTACGCGATGCAGACTTCGATGATGCCGGGATGATTGTTCGGAGACTGATGAAGGGAATATGTTAGAAATGGGGTTCCATGCGCGCTGACAGCTGATGTGATCTGTTTTAATTGAGACTGGCGGGATTGCTTTGTTTGGAAACTCGAGCAAGTCTTGAGGAGAGCAGTAGGGCAGGTGTCCGACGCACCAGAAACATGAGACCCTTGTCTTCCCAAACCGAGCAGAAACACGAGACCCTGTCCTCTTTCTTCTTTCGTATGTGGCTGACGATAGCGGATCACATGGCTGATGCGAGCCGGAAACACCGGACAGCATTGCAACAGCAGTCAATGCCGCTACATGCCGGCTGTGCGTCAGTAGCCGAGAGTGGAGATGGAGGCGTGTACCACATGTTGAGCGTTGCCCCTTCTGGCTACGCCACTCGTTTTGAAGGACATGTGCTAGCATTGTTCTGACATCCTAACAATCCGAACGCATGTCCGAACACATGTCCGACATCCTGGCACTTGCCTCACATGCTCTTTCCTCATATATCCTAGCACTTGTCCTGATAGCACCGTACTACTTTCCACATATGAACCGGGCAGAGCTAGCAGAGCAATCAGGACCACATGGACCTCAAACCATATAATACCGCGCGGCTGCGCGCGGGGGCCCTCGCCGCACATCACTGCGGTGCCCCCATTTTCGGCCCCTGCAGGACCATCAGGGCGGTACTACACGATCACTTTTCTAATATTTTAGTGATCTGATGCACGAGTCGCATGTCGCAGTGGCATATTGATAAAAGAGGCCGTCGCGCTGTGACTCGGGATGTGGTCTGGGTGTCCTGAGTGTTTCACCAGCGGTTCAGTGCTGTGGACGCACGAGTGTCACTTGCTGTCGTGTTGCTTCATCCGGGTGTGTTCCAAAGGAACGGGAATCATAGCCAAGAAACCAGGCAAGATCGGGGGGAGTCATATCAGCGTGCCTTGTGCCAGGACATTGCGCACCAGTGGCACGCGCAGGATAATCTAGTAACCGGCAAGTTACTTGGGATCTTGGATATGGAAGTAGGCGCACCGCGGCTAGCAATGCGGCGGGGAATAAGTGGACAGGTGGACGACCAGGGGCAATGCTGAGCCTATTCCACGGAGGAGGGGGGCGGTTTCGTCCCGCGATTAATGTTACGAAACGCGTGACTGCCCGGATGTGAACATGGGATAAAAAATCAGGTGAATTTCCCGACCAGAGAGCAGCTCGAGCAGTAGTGCAGATACAGCAGCTGGATATCTCCGGGCGTTACCACAACTTCGTAAGTCGATCGGCGACGGTAATGTACGAGATAATGTGTGAATATGCTCTCAAGTCCGTCTCCCACTTTTGAAGCTGTCCATCTCGTCGGTCGAGGCAAGCTCCGAAAGCTCCGAACTAGCGCTCGAGTGTTGCCGGCAGATCACAGCAGTTGAAGGTGTTTTAGTGCGATTCAGACCGTATTTGAGGTTCGCCGCACAACTCCTCCCTGACATTCTTGTATTGAACGTGTTGACTTTGTATTTACTACCTCATGTGCACGAATGAATCCCTCCAAGCGAGAAAAATGCCGTGCAAAGTCCTTCAGTCCACTAATCAATCAATCGAACGAGAATTCTGTTCAACCGTGTCTGTTCACAGGCCTCAGGATCTCAGTACCGAGGATAGTCACCCAGAGTCTCACGCTAGGCACTAGGCAAGTCGGACCATCGCCCACATGCGTGGGATGTGTCTCGGCGCCGGGACGAGGACGCGGGGACCCTCGCTTTAATCGCTTGCCCGCCTGCCCGAGCCAGCTGCGGAGAAAGTATCCTGAAAGGCCTGAAGGGACTAGGACTAGTTTGTGGAGTGGAGCGCACACGCGCACGCAACTCTATGTTCTTTATCCCACGTGCATCCCCCGTCGAACTGGGTCACTAGCTCGCGTTGAAGCTTTGATAGCAAATCCTGCGATCCTGACCATAGGGAATGGGACAAGGAACGTGAGGAACGCGCCGCGCGTGGAGACCCTCAAGGTAAGAACTATAGTAAGAGTGTGAATCCCGGCTAGTGCAGGGCTGCGGCATGTACAGTTAGTACCCCACCTGGCTTGCCAGTGCTCGGTGTCGACCAATTTATGCCGGACAATATGGCGGCGCTGGCGCTTCTAGAAGCTGCAAGTCTCGGAACAGGCTGTTCATTACCATTCACTCGCTATTCCGGCGTCTGCTGTGGTGATTGATACCTCGAGGTATTCGGATTCCGGCGCCAGTGCATTCCTGGGGAGGTCGCCGAGTCCGGCGGCAGTACCCCAGTCCGAGCAACGTCTCTGATGACGCCAGGAGATGGAGAGCCTAACTTGACAACATGCTACCATTACCGCTAGGACTGTGTACAGTACTAGACTTACCATTCACAAGGTCAGAGATTGGAGTCGACTAACCGCGCCGAGTCCCTGGGCTTGCACCCTTGGAAGAACGGCTTGGGTTTGTTGCAAAATCGCATGTTTGGGGTACTCGCAGTGCGATGCAGCCCCGGTCCGTCTTGCGTGCACGGATCTCGGCTGACCCGGAGATCAGAGATTGTGGGAATTGCGCATCGTTCCTAGCAGTAGTTGTGAAGAGACTTGATCTGGGGCTTCACAGCACGGACCTGTTGCGCGAGGGTCTCGGGTCTCACGTCTCGGTCTCGTGTCCTGGCGCCAGTGCGGCTCATGTGTGCCTCGCAGTCAACGACTGAGGATATGGATATAGCTTTCAAGTGCCCATCCATCGTGATTAGCTCCGTGCGGGATGACATGGAAGACGATTCGGACTGTTATAAAAGGACCCGAAGGCCGAGGAATGGAACAGCGGCGAGAAAGGATGCGGGCATCGTGATCAAGTAAAACCAAAGATGGGGGAGAGAGTGGTTGGGCTGCGATGCGATGCGATCTCTGAACTTCTGTGGCACCAAATCGTTCGGCTGATCTGCACAGCCACCCCGAGTCCACACTCTGATGGCGAGCGCAGCCACATTGCCATCTCTTGCAGCATTACGCATCCAGTATCCAGCATAGCATTTGTGTCTTGAGAGCCAAAACAGATACAGATACAAACAAAATAGACGACCGGGCGCGCAGGGTCTATAGGCCCAGTTTGGATCTTGTTACGGCACGTAGGCACAGAGGCGTCCAACGCTGCCAAAACTCGTGGCTGCCAAAACTCGTACTACTCGCTACGGGTTCATAGTACGCACGCTACGGCCACGGGCGAGGGACAGGGACGCCGGGCATGTGCCTTGCATACTGACTTTGATGGCCACAGAGCTTCAGAGCTGTGCACTCGGCATATTTTGTCTATCAGAGTGGGACTATATGAACATTCACCGATCGAAACAAATGATGGACGGACACTTTTGACCTGAGGGGTTTGCCGGTAACACCGGGGCAACGGAATGGGCTGTGGAGTTGGGTGATGCACAGTAGCAGTGACATCTGCATCTCGGTTTCGGATGTGCCGGATCACACTCCCACGGAGGCCGGAAAGTGCACGCCCCCCCTGTCCCCAAAGTGTGTGAAGCCATGTGAAGAAGTGCTGCACGTTCGAGTGGAAGCTCCCGCCCGGCATGGCGGTCCAAACTCTGATCAAACGGTGGGCGGCTCCTGAGGGGCCAAAGAACAAAGTGAAGCCACAGATCGCGCTTCCGCGCCTGGCACACCGGGGGCACCTGAAGGCATGGGAGGATGTGCGGCATGCGGCGCCCATCTGCAGAAAACGATGCGTACGCGTGTCTACTACTCTGTCGTTGTACTGCGACTGTTCGGGTGCGGGACGAGTACGCCTCACTACGGAAACCCTGTGGCACCTTGTGCCCCTGGCCCCTGCTTCTGTTGTACTGCCGCCCAGCTGGCTCCCGTGCCGCGCGGCCTGCAGTTTGTCAAGGTACAAGTACGGATACAGATCGTACGGATCACACAGAGAAAGCTCGGACGGGCGTACTATTACTCTACAGGACGGCTTAGACCTGGTTGAGACATTGGCAGGGTGAGAAGGGTGCCCTCCCCCCCCTTGTTAGTTTGCGGGCAGCAACAAAGTGCGACACTTCCCCAGGGGGGCGCGGGGGTCCGTGCAAGAGGGGGGTGGTATGTTGTGATCTGGCAGAAATCAATATGGAAATACAGGCGTGTTCCAAGTGTCAGGATCGCGTGGAGGCTTAGRGRACGCGAATGGAAGGGAATCGAGAGGACCCCGGGGGGGGGGGGGGGGGSKGGGGGGGSKGGGGGTTTTAGTTGCTTGACAAAGAATTTAGCGACTGTGGAGGGAAACAGAGAGGTACGGCGCCTATACCCAGGATGAAGGTGAGTCAGGGAGATTCAGGATACAGCTTGAAAGAGGACACAGGGACAGACCGAGCAGAAGAGAATTTAGGTTTGGGCAACATCAAAAGAAACTGCTTTCAGCGCGTGCCGCAGCAAAGCGGCAAAGGCAGCGGCAAAGGCGCAGAGGCGGAGGGGGTCCATGGCACGCGCGCGCCCGGACGGAGAGAGTTCTGTGTGATCCTGTGATCCTAGGAGTACTCGGTGCGATCCCTGGAAAGAGCTGACACAACGACTACCAGCTACCATTATTCCCAGTATTCCATAGCTACCACAGCAAAAGCTAGCTCCAACGCCTCCAGCGCCGATGCACGCACCCATGCAGAGCCACAAGAGGGAAGCGGGGGTCCACGACCCTGTTCGGCGCGAGTGGTTTCCTGACGTATACACGTCGAAAGAAACAAGAGCTGGCGAGCAACACGACTGCAGGACAATGGGGCTGGGGAGGCAGGGGGAGAGGCGGGAGGCGACACTGGCGACGCGCGAGACGGACAAGTGGCGTGCAAAAGGGGGACCCCAAGGTGGCCAAGTGGCCACTCACTGCCTAGGTGGCACAGGAGCAGTCTACGCAGCCCACGATTATACGATTGTGCTTTTGGGTGTGCATGCTCTCAGGTCAAGGTACGGGGCACGCCCAGCAAGACACCGAGCAAGAGAGAGGGGGAGAGGGGGGACATACGCGACGCTCTCTCTCCCTACCGCTCAGCTCGTGCTCGCTGTCTCGATTTGTGTGCTGCATGCATGCATGAGGTGTGATTAGCACGACTACTGTACTGCTGCACTGCACTGGACGTATTCTCTCCGCGTTTAACGTGCCAAAAAAAGAAAAAAAAAAAAAACAAGAGACAAGTCTTTTGTCGCGCGCAGCTTGTGGGTAATCGGTAGTGGTGGTATAATTCCATGGCTTCTCCCCTCTCCAACTCTTCAAACCCTCTGCTCTCCTGCCTTTTGCCGTGCCGCAGCCACCCCCCCCCGGCTTTCCCGTCATCCCATCGCTGTTCCTCCTTCTCATCCCATCGTACCCGTCGTGTCTCCCAGTAGTTCATTTCATTTCATCGTGTTCTCCATTCTCCTTTTTCTTTTTTCTTTCGTGAAGTGTCGTTTATCGTACAGCCCTCTTCACCACCTCTCAGCCTCCCTCCCCATCTTCCCCTCCTTCCACGCCATCGCTCCCCTCTCACTCTTCCACTCCCACTCTCTCTCTTCACGCGCCCCAGCCCCACTCCTCATTCCGGCTGCCCGCCCGCCGTCTCACTCCCTCCCTTTGCATCGAGCCACACATCTCATTACAGCAAGCACTACACACACACTACACACAGCGCACACGACATTGACTAGACTACTCTGTCCCACACGCTACATTTTTTCTTCATCGCATACATTCGCATCGCTCGGACATACACATTCGAATCGTTCTACAGACACGCACAGCTCTCTTCTTTGACAGTCACCAGACGAAATCGCACCCACCCTTGCTTCGCATTCTCCATCGCTCACTCCCGATCCGCGACACTTGGTCCCACATTGTTCCAGAGGTCACCTGAGAGGCGTTTGTCTCGAGCCTCCCCCATCGCATCGTCTTTGACACTGGCCTGCAATTCTTCATCCAAGCATTGTGCTCTCACATAGCGTTTGACGGACCCCCGGCACACATTCGCATAACACTCGTGTCGCCGGTCTGTTGCGTTCAGTCACTGTGCCAAATGCTTTGAGCGAGATTTGACTCAGTCACTCGTTGGCCCAGGTAACAGCGCATCCGACCTTTCCGCTCCCATTTGTTCCCTCTCATCGCTTCCCCATCCCCCGTTCGACATATAACCTATCCTCGACCTGGGCATCGCACTCTATTCACATTTCTCCACATTGCGGCAACGTGGTTCTTTCTCGCCTTTGCGCATCAGAAATCCATCAATCCTGACAGCACGCCAGTCCGTGCACGGGCCTTCCCACCACCCGCTCACCGTCACAATGGACTCTCCACGCCCCACCTCCCGCCCGCTGTCCGAGCTCTCTGAGAATGATGATCTCCGTCGAGTGAGCCCACGGCTGTCGACATATAGTCTCAAGACGAGCAGGCCGGGCAGCGTTCACACTATCACCTTGAATCTCGCAGACTACACGACGGCAGTACCCAAGAGCACTCCACCCGTGTGCGAGTCTCCCACCCCAGCCGATTCCGTGTCCACTAAGCACAAGTCGTTTCCTCCACCAATTGCAGAAAAGCCTGCAGAGCTAGCCGGCCGGCCGGTCAAGCCGTCAAGCGACGCGGTAGTGGACTTGTCGTGAGTAACAGTGTTTGACTTACCCCCACTTTGTGCACTGACCACCTTGTCACAGAGAACCATCAGAAGGCATATCACCTCTGTTCGTGGCCACCCGCGCTGCACTGCGTCCCACTGTTGGCGTTGCTGTCAACTCACCCGTCGAGTACTACGAGAAGATCAAGGACGAACCTCCCTCACGTTCACCGTCCCTCACTTCATTCGAATCGCCTCGCTCTTCATTGGAAACAAGGCAAAAATCCCGGCCCAAGTGGTTGAGGCGAGCCTCGATGACTCCCGTCCTGCGATCAAAGTCGCGGTCCCCGTCCGCTTCCCCCGTCGACTTGCCCTACCCCGAGCCGGCGTCACCAAACATGCACACCGCACTCCCCCCACCGCTCCCGCCACGTAGGTTTCCGACAGGGCCTATGGATGCCGGTCCGTCTCGGCCTCCGCCTCAGCACCATGCCCGCGATGCCTCTCTCCCATCATCGCACCACAGCACCAGCCAAAGCCATCGTTCCCGCTGGGGAATGGGCGGCGGCAGCAACACGGTTGTCCGTTCATCATCTCACAACAGTCTGGCAAGCACATCCCAGCGCGTCCTTGCTCACACTGGACATGCTGTGACGAAAACCCTGATGCGTGCCCGTGGAGTTGGAGGGAGCATGAGCATATCCGGCCTCGGCGGTGTACGTGGCGTTGAGCCTGAGCCAACAAGCCCAAACCCATTGGCGCGCAAGCTTTCCCGCGAGACCGGTACTCCACCCCTGCCTGAATGGGCTGATGGAGTGGTGAAGCGTAACGCGCGCAATGGCCACCCCCGCGGACTCGTCTTTGGCCGGCCATTGGATATTGCTGGGCGTACTTGGGGCGTCTTTGACGCAGCTGCGGACCGCAGCGGCGAGGATGAATACTCTCAGCGCCGTCGTCGCTGCCTACCTGCTGTCGCTATCCGGTGTGTCGAGTATCTCAACTACTGGTGCCCCCGGGAGGAAGGCATCTTCCGCATGAGCGGTCGAAGCAGTCACATCAACCGTCTGCGGCGCGAATTTGACGCCGGTGCCGACCTTGATCTCACATTGTGCGACCCCGCCGACCTTGACCCCCATGCGGTGTCGAGTGTGTTCAAGAGCTTTATCCGCGAACTGCCCGAGCCGATGATCGGACCGTTGCTGGAAGCCAGGATTGACGACTTCACCCACCGGTACCCGAGGCTGGCGGCCCAGGAGGAACACATCGAGGAGCTAACATCGCTCATTTCTACGCTGTCAAGCGCGACCTGGTTCCTCCTTGCCGAGGTCATTGGTCTTATTGACCTGATCCCCCGGTATGAGGCCGTGAACCGCATGACTCACAGCGCCCTCATGATCTCACTGGGTCCCACACTTCGTCTGCCCGGCGATCATGTTTCGTTGCTCGTGCGCCACCGTGCGGCTATCTTCGGCAAACCGCCGCTCGTCTCGGTGGCCGACCTCATCGACTTTGGCTCGGACGATGAACTCCTGCCGCTCTCCACACCATTTGAAGGGTCCTCTCCTCCGACCCCCACTCTTATGGCCCCAACTCCCAAGCCTCGTCCCATGTCGCGTATCTCGAAGAAGCCTTCGTTTGGCAACCTTCTGTCGCGCAGCAGCAACTCGAACATGCGCCGAACCCAGAGTGACCACGGTCTTTCCGTCTCTCCGGCTCCTCCCCAACTTGCGATGCCCGAGCGCGTTGCTGTTGACCTCCCCATGTTTGTGAATGGCACCAAGGACGACATTCAGGAGGAGGCCGAGCCCATCCACGCCAAGGCAACTGAGACACTTGTGGACACGCACTACGCACCCGGCACCGTTGCCGCGAGGGCCCGCGTGTTCTCGACGTCAACCCCCATTGCCGATCGTTTCCGCCGTATTTCCACCTTTCAGGATCTCCGCCCAGCCAGGTCTGTCTCGTCCTCTGTGTCGAGCTCGGCTTCCATCAAGAGCGCCAACAGTTCTGAGGTCCGCGGCGGTGGCGACCTTCTCCCTCCCCCCAACCCTATGAGTGGTCTCCGACGCTCTCCCCCGCTCTTCTTCCAGTCCACCGCGAGCTTGGAACGCCTCGACCACGGCACGTGCAAGGTTGTGGGCACCAAGCGCAAGGATGACGCTGGGACCGGCGAAGCCCCTGGTGGTGCTAAGCGCCTGAGCTCTGGCCCTGGGCCAGAGGACTAGTCCCGACTTCGCATACACGGCTACCCCCTCTGTGACTAGTAGATACCCAACTTCCAACAACATACCACCCCACCCAGCAATAATGTCTTGTTTGCAACAATGACCCTGTATGATTGATATACTTGCACAGCGATGCCACATGTTCTCAGTATGCCGAAACGGGGAGCGGAGTGCGGGATGGTAGCACAGCGAGCCCTTGGCGGGGAGCGATGACCTTTGACTCTAAACATTGCGTTATAGCAGAACCTTGTCTGTTATCTACAGACCTCTCTCGGAGCATTATCCAGAGTTTGTTTGGTGTATCCGTGTCGTTGGCAACGCTGAGGCACGGCCGGGAGGTGCCTGTCCCACAACTGTATACGCTCCGCGACCAGAGCCAGTCATGCAACGGACCCTCATATGAAGAGTAACTGGAACTCCTATTATGAATGATACCGCGTAGATGGATTAATGAAATTGTGCATCTCAGATAGCCGCCACACCGATGCCATCGCACTCTGCGTACTCTGCAGCGCCTGACAGAGACCACGACGTGGGTCAGGTCGTTCTTGGTGGAGTGGCACGCAGATCTTCAGGCACGCATTCCGTTCCTGAGGCCGATCCCGAGATTTTGTGGTTTTACCGTTTTATACCGGGCACAGCGACCGCAGTCCCCCAGCAAGATACCCAGCGTTTTCTGCCATTTTCTTTCGCATGTAAATGAGCAGCAGATCACTAATAGTGGCGGCAGGAGAGGTGGTGGCGTAGGACGGGATGATATTCCCCGAGAGTGGGACACATCCGTGGAGGACAGTAAGGGCGGCTCACCCAAGGGCGGGAAGCTTGGGAGCCGGGCGATCGGGAGACCGGGTGGAGTTGGCATGACGTACTGGGACGCTGCAGCGGAACCGTGGTTTGTGATGGACGTTTGGTCTCCACACCACTCGTTTGCCTCCTATCTTGCGTCTTCTGGATGCATGAAACTGCCGGCGACTGACTCTTGTCTGTCCTCACTGTCGATTTCTGTTGCTGAGCCTGGGGGAGATGCCCCAGTCTGCGTGATGCGCTGAAGAGGTCAAGGACCGAGCTCATATACGGTCATTCTTCTACGTCTTTGCCGTACGGAGCTGCTGTCTAGCGTGCTGGGCAGGGGCATCAGGTCATGCGCCGGGGGGATCCGGCTACCCACTAATGTCAGATCCGCACGATCTACGCACGATCATTGCAGCTTTGCAGGCTGGATTCTTGCGGGACCCCACCCCCGGCAGGATGTAGAAAACGACCATCATGCAAGAAGCGTGTTTCACCTGTGATCGACAGGCGGAATTACGTGTACTTTTGGTCACACTAGTCCTGGGGGGCGCAGACGTGAAACACGACTGATGCAGCACTCGACACCAGAAGGGGGGCGAAGGAACCGTGCACGGCGCGGATCTCGGGATGCATCGCACAGCGCTGCGATCGAGATGTAGCTACGATTATGGTAGTGGGGACCATGGCCAACCCGTTACCATCTGTTCAGAAGGGACCGAGATTTCAGTCACGAGACATCCTTGAGAGATATGGCAGGTACATTGTTGTCGCTTTTAGCGACCGACTTTCCCGGGTAGTAACCGAGCAGGAAAATTCCCCCCAACGAGAAATCGTGCACTAGGGAGAGGGGTGGGTTTGTCGCCAGCATACAGAGAGGTGGATGCAGAGATCGTAAGAGATAAGCTGCGGCATGCATGCATGTAGAGGAGATGGCGCAGATGATACTTATCCTCCCCATGATATAGATATATCCGGCTCGAGTCGAGATAAAACTCGCCCCACAAGAGTCAGCCAGTCGGGTGTCTCCCGAGCATATCCGAACCTCTGGGATCCGAACCTCTGGGGCCACTGCAAAGTCACAAAGTCAGCTCCCTAGGGCACCACGGGGGAGAGGTCTGAATTCCATCCGATACATCCACCTTTATCGGCGTCGCACAATTTCTGATTCTGATCTTTCTGATTCTGATACTCCCAAAGCCCCAATCGTCGCCGTCGCACCACCTCCGCCCGCATCTCCGCGATCGCGACCCGACGCTTCTTGGAGAGTACCGCTCGCTGATCGTGTATTTTCTTTTTTTTTTTCTCTGTCCTTTTCGTTTGCCCCATCTCTCAGATCTCAACCTCGCGGCTGCCCACCATCTCCGCCTCACCAGCACCACCGCCGCCGCGCCGTGTCTGCCATCCACCCGTGACGCGGTAAGGCATGCACTTTACTGTATCGAAAGCGGGCCCGTCGAGCGCGGCCGAGCCGCCGCCGCCTCCGCCAGCGCCGCCGTTCTCTCCGCCCGTAGCGCCCGACGCGCCGGTCCACCACGCACATCACGGGCAGTACGCGCACCATGTCCACCAGCGGGTGGATACCCACGCGCCGAGCCCCGAGGGCAAGCGGCAGGATCTCGTGCAGCCCATTCCTGTGCTTATGCCGACACGCCCGGCGCCGCACGACCACGAGCTCGAGCTGGCCGAGTATGAAGAGGAGCCGCTCACTTTTGGCGAGCGCTTTCGCGACTCGATGTACGAGAACCGCATGCTCATCAACACCTTCATTGCGGGCGGCCTTGCGGGTGCTGCGAGTAGGACGGCTGTGGCGCCGCTCGAGAGACTGAAGATTATTCTGTGAGTACCCATCCTGCGATGGTCGCGGAAGGTGGACCGGGGGCGATGGCATCACCTCAGCCTAATGCTGAAATTCGCCGAACTCCTGTGCAGCATGTGCCTGCACAAGGCCCATGCACCCGCTTTGTTATCTACCGCAGGAAGTGCTGACCTCCAGTCAGGTGCAGAGCTCAGCGCCCGGCGGACAGGGGCAGGCATACGGCGGTATCTGGTCGAGTCTTGTGCGCATGTGGAAGACAGAAGGCTTTGCGGGGTTCATGAAGGGGAACGGCATCAACGTCATCCGCGTGAGTACATGGTCCTGTTCTGTCGCTGGATGGGCTGCCAAGGATCCTTCGGGAAGGCGTGTGCTGACAGACAGATTCTTCCATACTCTGCCCTCCAATTCTCCGTGCGTAACACTCCGCCATCGGCAGCACGGCTACGAGAGCCATGAGCTCTGCGAGCTCTGGCTCCCTGCGTGATCGTGTCGCAACCGGCTTTGTCACTTGAGACGCCTGGCTGCTTCGCAGCTTCGCAGGTGGCTGGCGAGCCCGAACCGGACGTGCACTGACCTCCACAGTCTTACAGCGTGTTCAAGAGCATGTTTCGACAATGGAGCGGCGAGGAGCAGCTGTCCAACTTTTACCGTCTCACCGCTGGTGCCGGGGCGGGTATCGTTGCTGTTGGTGAGTGTTTGTTGATGTTTACCTAGGCAAAGCCGAAGCTTGCATGGCTGCTACCCTGGCTGCTAATCAGCCTCACGCCTGGTATTGTACTCACACCGTAGTCGCAACATATCCGCTGGACCTGGTACGCGCACGCCTATCGATCGCAACGGCGAACATGGCACAGACGGGTGGGGGTCCGGCAGCGTTTACGGCCGAGGACGCCAAGCTGGGCATCTCGGGCATGACCAAGAAGGTGTACGCGACCGAGGGCGGGCTGAGGGGACTGTATCGTGGCTGCTGGGCAACAGCGGTGGGAGTTGCGCCATACGGTACGTGATTTCGACCCGCAAGAGATGTCTGCAGATCTCCCAAAACCTCATTTCTGTTCTCCACGACTGACATCCAGTGTCGCTCAACTTCTTCATGTACGAGAATCTCAAGAACGTCATCATGCCGCCGGATCTCGAGCTCGGCGAGGCCGAGTTCGCCGCGCGCAAACTGGCGTGTGGCGGACTTGCCGGCGCGATCAGTCTGCTGTTCACACACCCCATGGACGTGCTGCGGAGAAAGTTGCAGTGAGTGCGGATATTGGTGGCCGTGCGGCATTTGAGATGACGCTACACTCTGATCCATCATATGAGACCCCCTCTCCCCATGTCGCCTGCTCACACCCAGGGTTGCCGGCCTTTCCGCCCTCTCGCCGAAATACAACGGCGCGATCGACTGCATGGTGCAGACGATCAAGGTGGACGGCTTCTGGAAGGGCATGTACCGCGGCCTGGTCCCGAACTTTGTCAAGATTGTGCCGTCAATGGCCGTCTCGTTCTACACATACGACACGGTCAACGACTTCCTGAACCGGATGTACGACGAGGACGACGAGGACGAGGAGCTGGCATAGAGAGAAGAGATGTCTCATTGGCCTCTCTTGCGCTTCAAGTATCACCATTACGTGCCCACACGTTGTACCACCACCACAGCCCGCCGCGGCGGGGATCAAATCATCTAACCACACCCATCATATATCAGTGCGCGCCGCGCCGCATATCACCCATCATACACATGTGTCGGGATATCTATCCTGTAGTCACCTTGGTTTTTTGGCATCTATGCATGACTCCAGCTTGAGGATGGTCGAGGCGGGGTTTTAGGTCTATTTTGAAAGAGGTAGATACCGTTACCACTTAGCGCCTTGGTGCAGGGCAGAGCGCTCATCTTCTGTGAGAAGCAGGCGTGCACTCGGGGGCTTATCGATAAGATAGTCATGGCGCACGATCATCGGGCTTCTTGCCCATTTATATTCTAGCCCCTGAACCACACTATCTGCTCTCCGAGCCATTCGTGCCATTCCCATCCCCATTCCCGTTCGCACACGCCTTGCCGTTCGCATCCGCCGCGGGCGTCGCCTTGACGACTACGGGGATCATCTCGCCCGTCGCGAGCGGGTACGACTGGTGGCCAAGCACGGCGAGGAGGTTGCGGAAGATTGCGCCGTGGCCCGTGATGGAGACGTCTGATGTCAGTGGTGTGAAGGAGCACTCAAAATGCATTGAGACCGTGCCATCCTATTCCTTTCCCCGTCTCCGACTCACAAGTCTCTGGCGCGGCACCGTCGAATAACCGGTCCATTGCGCGGCGCATCCGGTGCTGCATGTGCTCGTCCGTCTCACGGTCGTCCGGGAGCCACAGCTCGTCTTCCTCGCTGAAGCCCTTCTCGATCTGCAGGAACGGGAAGCGCTGCAGAATCGTGGACTGCGGTCAGTGGCAAGACCTCAGACTGTCTCGGCGACCCACCTTCGGACTGCGCTTGTCGCACGTGTGCGAGCCGTAGATCTCGCGAAAGTCCTGACGTCAATACCCAGCTACCTCGACACGGCGACTCACCTCCCACACCTCCGGGACTCCGAGGAACTCGCCCCACGAGTTCACCATGGTCTGGCACGTCCGCTGTAGGGGACTGCAGAACCAGCGCATCTCCCCCGCGTCCTTGTTGACCGGCGCCCCGGCCTCGCGTTCCCGGAGCCATGCCTCGTGTACGGCCTTTGTCTGCGCGTGTCCCAGCGGCGTGAGCTCCGGGTCGGGACCCCACGTAATCTCGTCGTCGCCTGTCAGGTAGGTATAGTGCTCCTCCCAGATCTGCCGTCAGCGAGAGCTTGGTAAGGTGTGACTCGACCCAAGTGCGCCAGCCACGGACCAGGACTCACATCCACGCCGTACTTGCCCGCCGCGAAGTTGTGCCATCCCTGTCCGTGACGTCCGAGGAAGAGGACCTTGTACGCCACGCCGGGCGGTGCGCTCTCCTGGAGCTGGGCGATTGATTTCCGGAAATTCGCCCAGCGCTCCGGAGAGGTGTCGAGCATGCCGAACGACCGGTCGAGCTGGGTGTAAGTACGCGAGGGTGAACAGGTCTTTGTGGGCCGCCACTTTCCACCACTCACCAGATCCTCAAATTCGACGCGCTTCGGCTCCGGCCCCGTCTGCACGAAGAACCCGGGGACCACCTCGTACTTGTACTTGTGGACGGGGTGGAGCACGCCGGGGCCCGTGAGCGGGCCGCCCTCCTCGGTGGCGGCGACGGGCGGGTTGTCGGGGTGGTGCGCGTGGTATGTGTGCTGCGGCATAGTGGAGGTGGTACGATGGGCGAGATGGGAGTGTTAATGTAAAGGCAGGATGGGATGGGTTGTACTGGTGAGTAATGTGGAGGAACAGAAAGTCGGGTTGCGCAGCATGATGATAAATCGTTTGTAGGTCGGAGTCGTTGATCGAGTCGGTGTCTTATCGAAAGAGTGGGGCGGCGATCATTTCGAGTCGGTCAAATCGCCGAGATTGAACGTGTGTGCTTGTGTTTGCTGTGCATTCCTACAATTTTACAAGTAGCAGTATGTAGTAGTAGTTTGCATAGCGCATCTCTTACTGTAGATAAGAATTTGCGCATAGCCTGGAACTGCGCATTGGAGCGGCAATGGACGCAGTTTCGCAGCCATGTAAAGAACCAAAGGGCAAAGATGGAATCTCCGGGCGCCATGGCGTCATGCAATACGGCGAGGTTGTCACCGGGCGTCATGTTTCGGACGCGAATCAAGGTCAGGAGTGCATCACAACCTAGATAACAATGTCTACTGATTGTCTGTTTCGAGGAGCTATCCAAGGCCGCATCGTTATCCGTAACGCCTGAATCCAAAGTGGTTGCCAAATGAGCTGTTTGCAAAGCTGTCGGCCATGTCGCCCGTGTGCCCGCACGACTTGTCCCGCACTTCCTGAGCCTGGTTGTGAGTGCGTGGCCTGCACATCCATCTCTTACCTGTGGCAGCTGTGCCTCCAGAGCCTGAATGTCAGTGCATATTTCTCTCTTCGTCTCACCTTGATACGCTTGCCACTAGCCGGGTGGGTGGACATCATGTCAAGCTTCCCGGCATAACCTTCTCCGTCTGACATACGCCGCCACAACCTGGTACGTTAGAAGTGGAAGGGGAGATTTTACTCACCTGCTTGCCTCCGATGGGTTGTAGCAGGCTTTCGCCATGAGATCAAGGCCAATGGTGTCGGCCTCGGTCTCACTGCTGCGCGAGTTTGGGAGCTGGAGAAGGAAAGTAACGAGCAAACGGGTGAGGCCCTGGTCGAGACCAATAGCCTCAAGCAGGAAGCTGATCCCAAAGAGAACCTTCATGTAGCTCATGCGTTCAGCACCGTGGCGTGCAACTGGGAGTCAGAATACGGCGAAGAGTTCAGTCGAGATGAAATGCGATGAATCGGGAAGCGAGGTGCAAGCCTCCAACTCTACACTAATGTGACTCACCGACGTGTGCGACTTCGTGACCGAGGACAGTCGCGAGACCGTCGTCATTGGCGCTGACGGGCAAGATTCCAGTGAAGACAAAGATCTTTCCGCCTGGAATAACAAACGCGTTCTTAGTCTTCGGGTCGTCGATAACATAGACCTCCCACTCAGTGTTGGAGTTGGCATCGTCGACGCCGACGTGACCTTTTCCCAGGCTTCCCCAGAGACCCTCGATAGAGCTGAGCGAGTGGCCGGACTTTACCCGTCCCAGGCCGTTCTTCTCGATGATATTCTGGGCAATCTCACGCACTCGGCGGGATACCGGGTGGTTCGCGGGTAGCAGCTTTCCGCCAAAATCTTGCATCGTCTGGTTGAACGTCGCGGCTCCCATCTCCGCCTCAGACTCGGGAGAGCAGTCCATGAAGCGCAGGCGGCCGGTCTCAGGCACCCTCTCCAGGCTGCGACGTGAGCCTCCCTGACAGTGGCGTTGGGCAGGATGAAGGTTACTCACTGGGCAACATAGTAGACGACGCCGCCGCCGACGGCAATGCCGAAAATCCACACCCCGCGGTCGCCGCCCAGCCGGCGGCGGAGGAAGTTGTGGACCTGCTGTGGTCCGTTCCCAGGCTGGCCGTACGACCGGGTGTCGAAGCGTTCGTACCGCCGCGAGCGCAGCGGCGCGGTGGAGGTGAGATTCCGGAATGCAATAGTGGGTGCGGGCCGGATGAGCGCCGCCGCGGGCACCGCAGGCCGAGTGAGCGATGTCCTGGCTGCCAGGCGCGCGGTGGCGAGGAATGGTCTCATCGTCGTTGTGGATAGTGCAATGGAGAGAGGACGCTTGTTGAGGTGTGCGATGGTAACGGCAGCTCTGACGAACAGGCTCCAGGAGACTGGGATCCAGACTCTTCGAGAGTCGCTGGGCCACTCAAGCGTCCAACAACGCCCGAGATGACTTTACAGATCGGCAGCGGGGACTCCACACCACAAAATCAGTGTCAGTTTGATTCCGTCTGTTGAAACAGCCGACAAAGGTGGACGCCATCAACGCCATTGATGCCACGTGCACCACGTGGCTGGTGGCCCAGGTGACAACTGTTAGGTGTTGTGATAAAGTCCCAAGCAGCCCTTTCAAGCCTAGCCCTAACTCCAGCTAGGCGCCCGAGCCAGGGGCCTGCTCCTTTTGGTGGGCGTCATGCGTCACGGGCGATGAGCCATGGGCAGTGCACAGTGCGCACAGTGACAGCACGAGTGACGACGCAACAACAGCCCATATCGACAATGGTGTGGCCATCCATACTCACAACCCCATCCAACACTTCCTCTCTCAACCACTCGTTCTACCCCCTCAGGATGCCGTCGGATCTTTCCTTCTGGCTCATCTCGGTCCCACTCCACGATGGCGACCCCGACACTGTGCTCAACGACGTGCGCAGCGCCACGGGCAACTCGGTGCCCGCGGGTCGGTGGGAGTTCCCGGATCTGAAGGTGCGTAGGGTGGATGCCGATGGGATGGGTACAGCGGGCCAGATTCTGGAGAGGCACAAGCAGATTCTGTTAGCTCTGCGGATTGTCTTTCTCTGAGCTGTTGATGAATCCGATCCGATCCTAACTCTACAGACCGGAACGCTCTCCTCGCTCATCACGCTCTCCGACCACCTCCCGAAGGTCGACGCGCAGTTCACGTCGACGATCTCCAAGCTCCTCGACACGCTCCGCTCTCTTGTCAATGACGACAAGGCGCGGCTCGCGCAGCATGCCCGCGTCAACGACCGTTCCGCCGAGGAGTACCTCATGCCCGACCCGCATGGAAACGGATCGTGGCACTGGGACACTGGACGCTGGGGCCAGGGCGGCAAGATTACCGATGTTGTCGGGGCCCTTGTCCAGGTGGGTTTAGGCTGGTGATGGGAGGGAAGGATGGGGTAGAGACAGAGAGAGCGCGCGCGGTGTGCAAGGGAACAACAATGTCGGGCGGTTGGAGGTTGGCATGAGATGCCGCTTCGATGACCGCAACAACGACAACCACGTGTGGCCGACTGTATGGGCGGGAGACCGATGCTGCCTTCCTCAGGCATACATGCGGTGTCGACATGTGTTACGACAAGCCAGACTGTCTCATCTGCGACTGCATCATCAGTCGTTCCGACAGCTGCTCCTCACTGGCCAGCGTCCAACACTGCCGCGCACATCCTGTTCTTTCCTTCCCTTGAATGACCCCAACCCAAGCATCGAGACTGACAATCTCTAGGAAATGAACGCCATAGAGAGCTCGCAGAAGCAGAAGGCCCAGGCATACGGTCTTGCCAAGGGCGCCCTTCAGAACCTTCAGAGGAAACGAACGTAAGTTGTGTTGACTTTCACTCGCAACTTACATTCCAGGGGCAACCTCTCCCAGCGCAGCCTTGTGGACGTTATCAAGAAGGAGCACATTGTTGATGGGTCCGAATACCTTGAGACTCTGCTCGTTGCAGTTCCCAAGTACGTGGACAACGTGCGATCCAGACTGACCGTTCAGGAACCTTACCAAGGACTGGCTGAGCAAGTACGAGCGCTTGACGCCTATGGTTGTGCCGCGCAGTTCTCAGTGAGTGTAACGACGCCTGTGGTATTTGTATAGAACTAACACCGCCATCAGGGAGGTTGCCAGCGACGACGAGTTTGTGCTCTACACCGTCACCCTCTTCCGCAAGGTTCGCGACGACTTTATTCACAAGGCTCGCGAGTCACGGTTAGTCAGAACTGCAGTCCTTCGAACTAACCTCAGGTTTATTGTTCGCGACTTCAAATGGGATGATGGAGCGCTGGAGAACCAGAAGACGGAGCTTGTCCAGCTCGAGAAGGAGGAGAAGGAGCTCTGGGTGAGTCGCCTGAGAGGGGATATGACGAGCGATCAGTGAACTGACAGTCGTAGACCGACCTCCTTCGTCTTTCTAGGATAAACTTTTCGGAAGCGTATCAGATCCTCGCCCATCTTAAGACCGTTAGGCTGTTTGTGGAGAGTGTACTGCGGTACGGTCTGCCCGCTGACTACGCCGCCGTCATTGTCAAGGTAAGCTAACCTCGCATCCATGAAACTTCAGCTTACCCCTCAGCCTGAGCCCAAGACAGCCGTCAAGACGCTCAAGCAGCTCTCGGCGCGGTACAACTACCTGGCATCGGGCAAGGCCAAGGAGAAGAAGGGCAAGTCGTCGGGGCTCGAGGAAATGGGCGAGTGGGCCAACGTGATGGAGCAGGAGTACTACGACTTTGTGCTGTTTGAGATACCCAAGGTGGAGTTTTAGAGAAGCAATGCATGTGTTTTTTAGTCTGCAATAGCTTGGAGCAAGTCGAGCTTGTGATAGCAGAAGACCCATGATATCGAGCCACTGCATCATCACATCTGTCGCCACCATTTCGTGTTAGGTAAAGCGCATCTGCTCGCCTGGTCTGATGATATTTAGGCCCAAGACGCTGGGAGCTGTGGACGGAAAGCCCATTGTTAAGGTCACCGTGGCACCACTTGCCAAAGTTGTTCCAGGTCCCATGGCAGTACAACTTGCAGAAGAACCAACGACAAGCATTATCGATGCAAAGTTCACCGATATCTGGCAGTGACGCAACACCAACATTGGGAGATCAATCAGAGGTGGATCCTTCGTACGCGGCGATCCGTGCGGCAGCGGAGAGCTGCACCCCCCAGCACCTATGCATTCCCGTACCCTCCGAGCAGCATCATGCAAACCCCCCGACTTTCTAGTATATGCAAGCGGCATAGCCCAGTGGTCTAGTTCATAGATCCAACATATGCTTAGCGGTAATCATCGGTCTCTGTATCGATGGCGACGGAAGTTCGAATCCCCGGCGGTGGAAGAATGTTAACGTTACATTGTCTACACTGCAAATCTCGGGGGGCCACCCAGGTAAACGCGGCTTGGGCCCGGCTGTATCCGTAGTTGCTCCTCTGCCCGTGGGAGGCGGAGCTACGGTAGCATCACACCTGTCTCCCCGGCGGTGGGAGGGGACTATTGGCACGTTCCCTTTTTGTAACTGCTTGCATACATCAGTTCCCAGAGGCCGCAGAGAGAGCAGAGAGGAGGATATGATGATGGTCCACACTCGTGTTGTGATGGTGGCGGCAGGCCATTGCCACCCAGGCTGCTGGCAGCCAGGGCGCGTCGGCCGATCGCGTGAAATCCCACTCCCCGCCCGGCCCGCCCACAGGACCAGAGGCGGCGCAGGCTGTCACGTCATACTTATCGCCAAGGTAGATAACTCCCATTGCAGATAACACCTACTCTCCCAACTCGACTTCCTCACTTCTCACCATCACCCACGCCATGCACGCCACCATGCCACCAACATTCCCCCCGCTCGCAGCGCTGCTGCTCACACATTTCCACGACCTGACAGGCCAGGAGGTAGTCTACTATGTCTCCCTCTCAAACGGTGCGCTATCCACAGTACGGAGCTGACAGCAGATGCCCTCCCGCCAACACTCATCGAGCACGCCACCCTCCCATCAGGCATGCACCTCCGCTCCGAGGACCTCGTGACCTTTTCGCACGGCCGCCTCCCCGGCGCCGGCCTCTTCCGCTCGCGCGAGAAGGAGGGCGGGCGCGGACGGCGGATGGGCACCCTCGGCGTCGTGCTCGGTGAGTACCTGTGCGATTCGCCGCCTCCACTTTCCTTTCTGATGGCAAGCACCCCCCAGCGGACCAGAAGCGCTGTTCGACCTCGCCGCGCCGCTCGAGAATTTGTATGACCGCCTAGAAGGGATAGAGGACCCGTTTGCCAAGGACGGCGCAAGTGCTGCTGCGACAAAGGCGCTGCTTGATGGCGTGTGGGCCGAGTTCCGCGCCCCGAGCCTCGACGCCCCGCACGCCGTAAATGCCAAAACGGTCGCTGCGAAGCTATCAAAGGGTGTGAGCGTGAGTCTCACTCCTGCGTATAACTGCAGCCCGCTGAGCTGTCAACACCGTAAAGCTGACAACAGCCTGCGAGCCCGGTGACATATCTTCCGGCACTGCTCGGCATGCTCGGCCCCGCGCTCGTCACGGTGTACAAAGCGTCGCTTGCGGGGAAGCGAGCGGTGAGTGCCGCTGTCATTTCAGTGCTGATCGACAGCTGCTCTACGCCCAGCCCCCGTTGCTGCCCCTAGCGGCGTTTGGGTGGTGTATCTGGGCCATGGGCCTCCCTCCAGCGGCTGCGGCGACTGCCGGTGCCCGCGCCCCCGTCTGGCTGGGTCATGTTGGACTGATGCAGCTCGACGAGGTGAAGAAGCGGACAGGCGGATGGGTCGCAAGTGAGTGGTCGTGACGCAGCTGAGGCGTATAGCACTCCGTGTCAGGTTCAGTGCAGTAATTACAAGCAAATCGTTTCTGACAGTAGCCACCTCTGATCTTGTTTACAAGAATCACACAGATGCGTACGACCTCCTCGTCGACTTTTCCGAGTCCATATCGTCTAATGAGGACGACGATGTCCGCGCGCCCCGCGACGTGCCTCCACCCACACCAAAGGTCATTACGACCATACCGTCCCCCATCGGTGGGAAGCCAAGAGCCGCAGAAGTAACGTATGCGTTCACCGATCTCGGACTCTACCGTTCCCTGGTGCTTCTCGACCAGTCGCCAAATAGCGTTCATGCTGAAACTGTGGGGTTCAGCGCCACGTCGCGGACGGGCGGCATGTGGCTCGTCGTGTTTGAGATGCTCGAGCGTATATGGAGCCTGTGCGCCGGCGTGTGCGAGTTTGCGATCGGCCGCGGCAACGTCGGGTCAGGACCCATTGCGCTCGACCACGAGGAAGATGAGCATCTTCTACGCGCCGACTTGGCGGCCCTTGCCGAAGAGGAGGCGAATGTGAGCAGCGACGACGAGGACTATGTCGATGTCGCGGCAAGCATACCTGACGAGGCGGCGCGGCGCGGCCGCCTCATTCTCGACCAGCTGCACCACAACGCGCACCACCTGTACGCTAAGCTCGTTCGGACGGCGGCTGGGAGTTGGGAGCTGAGCGACGACAACCTCCGCGCTCTGACTGGCGCATCGCGCCTTACCTGGAGCGGCCGTAACGGCGCCGACACGCGGCTCTGGCTGGATCTTGCGCGTACATGGAACGTCGAGCCCGCCATCGCTGCGGCACCTGAGGCCGATGCGGCGGCAGACAACTAAGCTCCGGGGGCATGCGTGGGGCGCCACTTGTGCAGTCTGCTCTGGATGGTAGGGCATCCTCCAGACTCCGTGTCCCCTCTCCTTGTCGCGTGCCATGTCATTGGTGCACATGCAGACCATAGTTGACACGGCGGGTTTTCCGAGTGCCCTCGGAGTAGGTGGGGGCAAGTGGGCGTCATGGTGGCACGGGCGCGGCGCCAGCATGCCAGCAGAGCTGATGCGCCATGGCGCCGTGGCGACAGGAATCATCGCTGTCGGCGTGGACAAAGCACATCGAGGTGCGGCAGCGGTAGCATCTTGGAAATCTGTGAGGCCTTTGGAACTTGTAGACAATACTCGGTGTTCGCGGGCTGTACGTGCAGCTTGCAGCGCATCCTCGCACGTGTCATTCTGATAGAGAACATGCCACTGGCAGGTGGCCATTGCTACTGGTGCGTATGACCTGCTGCCTCGTCGACAGTTGCCAAGTTGTGCATTGCGTGCCCTGGAATGCCTGGAGGCCTGGAGGCGTCGCGGAGGTTGATTGCGGGCCCCGTGTGGCCGTGAGGGCCAGTGTGCCCAAGTTGGGCGGACAATGATACAGTCGTGGAGATGGGCAAGACGCCAGGGGAACATGGCTTGGTGCTGTAATGCACGCACTCTATTATCCCCCGAGATCTGAGATCCCGAGCCCCGAGAAGAAACTAGCAGAACTACCAAACGCTAGAGGAGCCCAAGTCGGGGGTCCTGCCAAGGTGATCATCAAGAGACCGATCGAAACTCGCCGCGTACCCGCAGCGCGCCGCGGGATCCTGCCGCGCGCGCACTACTGGCCGTGAAGATGGGTATATGCTGTGCTCTCCTGCCCCACTTGCGGTATGGAACACGCCCTTTCGGTTGTGGTATCGACCCTGGGGAGACATGTCCTGAGGCGCAGAGGCGCAGAGGCGGTCTCAGCCAGCTCAGCCAGAGTGCTCTATCGAGCATTGAGCTGGCATTGCGGCACGGCAGCTGGCCAGCCAGTGCAAGCCCCGGGGGGGGGCATGAATGAATGGATACGGTGGTCCTGACAACTCCGCGCTCCGCGCACAAATGAAGCAATCCGGATCGACTGCCTCCTTTCCGTCCTCTGCGCACGCGGAATGCATGTCGTCAGCTTCGCAGACGGACAAACCTAAATGCTGCTCAACGGCCGGGTTGGTAACGGGAGGTGGGAATGGGAATGGAAGCTGGCAGAATGCTATGCAAGAGTGCCGGGGCTGCTGGCGCCGAAAGCTGAAAGTTGGCTTGTTGCTCGTTGCCGCCGTTGCCGCGTGCGAGAGAAACACAAGAATCCACAATCAGATCCAACTTGCACCTTTCAACAATTCACGACAGCCAGCACCAGGACACCAGCACACATCTATCGCATCTTTGCGAGTTTACAACCTACCATCTTCATCGCTCTGGTCTGCATATCCATTCACACCCATCGACGCCTAGCCGCCATCCCCCATCCATGCAATAGGCCGCTGCCGCCAGTATTTCTCCGCACGATACGCCTCGCGCCGGCCGCCGACGGACCACGCGGACACCACCGATATAGAATCGCGAATCGAAAGCACAGCGGAGAACACTACGCCTCCATCCTCCACCTCACCCCCATCACCTCCGTCACCTCCGTCCTCACCACCTCCGCTACCCACCTCACCACTGCCAGCGCTCTCCCATCGCTCCTCCCGCCCACCCCATCGACATCCCCCACTGGCCCATGTCTTGGCTCGGCGCCCCCACGCCACCGGGCGCACACACCCTGCGGCACCGCCGGGGCGCGGACCCGTCCCCGGCGTCGGCGTCGGCATCGGCCTTGGGGGGCCCGTCCTCCCCAGCGCGGCGTGAACGGAACCAACGGAAACCCAAGCCCGCACGCGCAGCGGCCGCGGCGGCGCGCAGTAAACTTAAATTACCGAATCGCTCCCACCCCCACCAGGCGTCGCTCAGCCATGCGCGCGGACTTGTGCAGGCTGCGTTCCGGCAGTTTGGAGAGCACTGCGCAAGAAATCAGGTAGGTGCTGTCTGAGCTGTGCGCCGTGCGGAGGCGGAGGAGCTGCATAAGTTGTGGGAGGCCGGGGTGCGGAGGGATGCTCTGGCGGACATGGATAAGGACGCCGCCCTCCGTTCCTCTGAACACGGACCCTCGACATACGCTGGGCGAAAGCTGAGAGCTGGAGAGCTCTTCGCCTGTGGTTCTCTCGCCATTCTGCTTGCTCCGGGTGCAAGAACCATCCCCATCGCAGTTCCACACAGAGAGATACGCGCCCCGTACACACGCACACCCTCAACCAGTTCCCAGCCGAATGGATTGCTGATCCGTCCCAGATCCGCACGCTGCTCATCGACTGTCTAGTCATGACCAACCTGTTTTATCCCTCGTTCGCAATGTTCCTCGAGCGACATTGGAGCCCAGGAAGCGGAGTTGTGCAGCAGGCACGCGGGCCAAGTCCCGCACCGAGTAACGGGCCCGGGACGTGTGGCAAAGAGCCATCGCAGTGCACACCGTGTTGGCTGTTTAACGGGGGCCTTTCAGAAACAATATTCCCGCCGCCACCACCGCTAATACCGAACGTCGAGTGGGGACCATGGTGGTCAGCGCAGAGCGGGGCAGCAGCAGGCGACGCGCAGTGGGTGCCCTCTGCTGTCGGAAGTTCCTGTTCCGATACCTCTGTGGAACTGCTTCGCGTCGCATGGGCGGATGTGGGAGATGTCCTCGACGCAGAATACGAAGCTGGATGGACTCCCCGGGACGACCAGATTGTCGCCAGTGTGCGATCGCTCGCTGACCACTGGGACAGCGAGGCCGACGAGCCCGAGGCTGCACGCTGCGTGCGCCACCTCGTTGATCGCGGAGGCATGGCTCGTGCGGATGGCCCTTGCTACACGATCGCTCCCCGCAACGCAGATCGTATACCGGGATCCACTGACCTTGCCGCATTGTGGGGTCGCAAGGCCGAGGACGAGGAGCAGATGTACCGCGGTCTCATCATCCCATTCCACAAACCATCCAACATCTCTGCGTTTGAGGCAGCATGGTCGCGCCGCCTGGCAGAGGCCATGGCGCCGTTCGGCGCCGAAGTCTTCACCGAGACGTATGCTGGCGGAAAGACGATCGGCTGCTCGACCATTGTCTCTGTAAGTGGACGCGCTTCTGATCGTCATGTGGTGTATGTATGCGTAGGTTCCTAACAAAGCAGTTCTCGCCGTCCCCGCCCGAACCAGCGCCTTCTCCCATCTCGGCTACCCCACCCACGTTCGTCTTCGTGCTGTACGGCGTTCTTTTTGTCGCACTCCTGTGCCAGCTATCGAGCGCAACGAAGGTGCATTCCCGCTTCGGTCTCGCGTTTACCGGTATTGTCCAGCTGTGCTGCTCCACCGTCATGTCCTTCTCGGTTCTTGCCCTGCTGGGTTGGAACGGGTGGGGGTGGAGCAACAGTCAGACCGTCCTCCCGACCTATGTGCTTCCGTTTGTCATTGTCGTGGTTGGCGCGGAGAACATGAGTGCATTGGTGGGTGACGATCTTGATTCACACTAACCCACCAGACAAAGGCAGTCTTCTCCGTCCCCTTCACGTACTCGGTGCCGGTCCGTATTGGCATCGGTCTGTCCAAGGTGGGATCGACAATTGCCCTCACCTCTCTCGTCGACCTGTCGCTCCTCGGTCTCGTGTGGCTCTGTGTACACCTCCAGCCTGTCCGCGAATTCTGTGTCTTCGCAGCGGTCGTAATCGTCACCGACTGGTTCATGCTGCACACGTTCTTCCTAACCGTGGGTTAAGAGTCTGGCTCCTTCTAACCCTCCAGGTTCTGTCAATCGACGCGCAGCGCCTGGAGCTCGCAGATGTGCTTGCATCCAATGGTGGTTTGTCCTCCGCTGAAGTGGAGAAGCGCGAGGAGGACAAGATCCGCCGCCGTGCATCCCGCAAGTCAACCCGTTTCAGCTGGCGGTCAGTCCTTCGCGCCCGCACCGCGAAGAGCGGAAGCCTCCTGCTCCTCCTAACATCTCTCGTTGTGCTGTACTACTACACTGAGCCGGGACGACGGACAAAACTGCGCACATCCGCCGAGCTGTACGGGTACAAGCCGACCAGCACGTCCTCACTCGCACCCAGCGCCCGCCCGTCCATGTTTGCCACCACTGCAGCCGATCTCGGTTCCTTGTCTGTCTCGGAATCGCTCTGGCGTTCTCTCAACCCTCAGGGTCTGTGTTCAGTGCGCATCATTCAGCCTCCCTCATCGATTGTTGTCTTCCCTCGCGTTGGCCACTCGCTTCTCCCCGCCGATATCCGCAAGCTGTCGCTCCCGAACAAGAAGTTCAAACTGCCGCGCTTGGAGCCAGTGTGGTACTGGGTCAAAATGGGTCTTCTTCCCCAGGCTGCCACCTCCTTTGCGCTCTACGGTCTCCTGCTGTATCTCCTGAAGGACTCGACTCTGCTCGCCGCCCAACGCAATCGCCTCGGTCGGGGAGGTGAGCCGCTCGGATCCGATGAGGAAACGGACGACGGAGGGACCGTCCCGAAGGCTGACAAGGCCTCCCTCACAACGGGCGTCGGAGTGCACATGCTGCCAGCAAGTCACGAGTCGGACGTGGACGTGATCGCCACAAGTGCAGACGGACGGCTGGGTCTGTCAATCGGCGTGGACAATTCCATCTGCATCTGGCGCTTTGCGGACGACGACCGGGCATCAGGTACCAGAGAAATGGTTCCTACGGCATTCATCAACCCCGGCGACCCCATCGTCGCCGCCGCCGTGAACAGTGACCGACAGTTCGCCGCGATTGTCACGCGTAACGGACAGGTCCAACTCTGGTCCACACCCGAGGACGATCGTAAAACCGAGGCTTTGGGGCCAGTGCAGGTCTGCTCGGAGGGAATCCGTGCAGTTGCGCTTGCATTTGACGATAGTCCGCTGAGCGCGGAAGACCCGTTCATTGCGTCCCCCACTGGCCGCGGACCGCAGGGCCGGCCCACTCTCCTCGTCGCCACCTCTGACGGTGCGATCCAGGCAATCGCTCCCGGCAATCGGGTTGTCGACATCGCACCGCCCGCCACGAAGGACAAGCGCATCCAGTGCCGCGTCGATATCCTTGCCACCAACACCGCCCCGATAGCGATTGTCAGCGGTCCAGACCAGATGACAATGTGGCGCAAGGAACAGGGCGAATGGTCGTCTATTACCCTCCTGACCACACTGGACGCGACGGACCGCGTCACTGCTGTCGCGAGCGGGATCGTGGACTGGCAGCGTCCTATTGATGTGATTGCTATCGGCCGCCGCTCTGGCCGTATCGAGGTCTTTGACGCGGATGGCGAGCGCATCGCGGATGAATTCGGACAGGACGGCGATCCCATTCGTAACCTTGCCATCGCTGCCCCAACTACCACCAAATGCTCCACATGTGACAGCCGCTCAACCGACGGCTTCTTCATTGTATCTTCGACTGTAGACCGTGTTTACATCGACCGTATCCTCCCTCGGCGAGCCGACTCCTTCTGCCGCTGTCCCCCACCCCCGCGCCGCGCCTCAGCCATCGAGGATACTCTCTCACGCACGACAGCCTCGCCCACTGTGCTCCCGCCGTCCCCAGTTCGCGCGCGCACCACATCTGGCGGCTTCAACCGTCTCTGCACACCGTCGCCAATGAAGGGCGGTGGTCTGGCGCCCCCGACCACCAACGGCGAGTTCCCGGTTTCGTCGCATGGCGCGCGCCGCCTGAGTGGTTTCAGGGAGAGCAACGAGATTCCCCGGCCGCCGTCCCCTCTTGAAGCTCAGGGATCTTACACCGCTTTATCCTCGCTCTCCATGTCAGCTGCAGACGACAGTGTTGGCTCGACCCCGGCCAGGACCGGATGGGACGAGGCCGAGGTGGTGCCCCTCGGCGCCGTGGTCGCCACTGACGGCGGATGGTCGGTCATCGACCACCAGCTGATCGGTGTTCGCCGCGCAGGTGCTGGCATCGACGACTCGCAGTGGCACTTGTGGATCGTTGATCTCCGCGCACCATGGAACGGCAGTTCCTTACTCGTCGAAGCCGCAGGCCTCGACGTCCTCGAACACCGCACTCGGGCAGTCACAGCGCCGAGGCAAGGCCACCCCCCTCCTCCCGGAGACGACGGCGAGATGCCGATGCGCGCGCGCCGCGCCGAACGTATCCTCTCGCTGAACGGCCGCGCCTCCTTCCCCTCCCCAACCAGTAGCTTCACCGTCCCGACACACCAGCCACTAGGCTACGTTGCCGTACGCCCGTTCCGCAACGCAGGCCAGCGCGCAGTGCTCGCAGGCTTTGGCAACCGCATCGGCGTGGTCACTGTCCCCGCGCCGAAACGCGCAGCCGCCAACCTCGGCACCGTGCCGACCATAAATCTCCCCCCGCGCTCCGGCGCGCCTCCATCCCCGGCCCCGCGCGTCGTGACCCCGCGCCGCGCCGGGTTCCCCGCCCCACCMCCCCGCCGTGCCGACGCGGCTCCCCCTCTCCCCAACTCTACTTCCACATCAAACCCCAGCACTAACCCCACTCCATCCCCGTCCGGACAGGGACACAACGGAGCGCCGTGGCTCCACCCCTCGCCCAAGCACTAGACTTTCCACTCGTAGTGTCGTGTTGTTGTATAGCACCCATGGATAGAATGTGGCATCAGGGACATGTGAAGTGCACAAAATGACTGACGCGTCGCAGGCGCTAGGCACCGGTAGTGAGCATTTGACAAATTCAACAGCTTCCTCTTGTGGTCAATAATGGTATACTCGCATATGATGGTACATGCATGAGGCGCCTACAGAGTCCCTCGGAGAGCGTGATCATGGCGGCGTGGGCGGGGACGTGCGGACGCGGTGCTATAAGGCTGGGACGCGGGGTCCATAGAACGTGTGCAGGGGCTGAGCGCGAACAGGCTCGTGCTCAAGAGCCACTAAGGATGGGGAACAGATAAATGTAGGTGTGAGCGTCTCAGCTCTATAGGGGAGCAGACAAGGGAGGGACAATAAGACCGTTACCGGCTCTACATGGCCAGCTCGGCCTGGAGCTGGCGGAGCTGGGCCTCCTCGTCGTCCTCGTCGACGGCCTGCTTGTGCGCCGGGACGGAGACGTGCGCCGGGGAAGCAGGCGTGTGCAGCGGGACGTGATCGGCGCCCTTGAGGCGGTCGTCGAGCTCCTCCTGCTCGAGAGCCTCGAGTTCGGCCTCGAGCTCGTCCTCGTCGATCATCATGCCCATGCCCATTGGGTTCGAAATGGCCTCGGAAATTTCGTTGGTCGTCTCCATCTGCTCCCGGATGTTGTCCATGACCGTGTCCACCTTGTCGACCTTGCTGCGGGGTTAGCGGATGAGATAGGGAATGAAGAGCGAGAATGGGCGATGGACAGCTCGAACACCGCTTGGCAGCTGACATAGCGAGGGCAAGGACACTTGCGTCTTTTCTTGCCCGCCCAAAGTCTTCTCCTAGAAGCAATACCCACAGTCCGGTGTGAATCGATTTCAACGCGTCCGCTCCCTTCTTCATCGCTGCCATGGTCTCGGCGTTGAGGTTGGCCGACTCGATTGCGTTGACCTGAAGGGTTAGTCATTGCCAGATGATACACAATTCGGGATGGCGGCGATGATGGGGGAAAGTCGGTGAAGGTAGAGGTCGGAGGAAGAGAGATAACGGCGGAATACGAGTTCGTGAACATCATCCACCAGCTCCCAGACCACCATTTCGTCATCAAGAACGACGCTCGTCTTCTGCACGCCACCTTACACCATGTCCACCGATAATTTCCCCACAAAGCAAGGTCGCCATCGCCGCCATCCAAGGTTCCACTGACTTGGGTCTCAAGAGTCAAACGTGTGCCTGCCAAACGGTCCAGCTGGTCCTCGTACGCCTTCTTCTGCCGGAGCGCGGCTGCTGCCACTGCATATGTCAGCCAATACGTCGTGGAAGCAATATCAGGAAAGGCAGGTAGTGGTGGCAACATGGCGAGGCGGTTGTGAGCGGTGGCGAGCGGCAACTAGAGTGCTTGTGCGTCGCTGGCAAAGCTGCACCCTCGCCCGGCCAAAGATGCTCTCTCCTTGCTCCCCACTACGCGCTGGGCCATCTCCCTACTTACATCGCTTGTTCGAGTTGACATTTGCGCGAGCCTTCTTCATCTCCTCGTCAATCTTCGTGTGGAGATGCTGCTCGCGCTTCTCGATGATGAGCAGCTGCTGGCGGAGTTCGACAATGGCATCGCGCGCGCCCTCGCGGTTGTCCTTGCGCCCGCCAAACCAGCTCATCCAAGACGACATGATGGGGTGCGGGTGGGGTGCTGTGCGGAAGGACGGGGTGTGAGATGTGAGGTGAAGAAGATAAGAGTTGGTCAGAAATGGCCGGAATAACGATTCGTGAGTGTCAGTGTAGTGGTTTGGTGGTGGTGCTGTGTGTGGTGTGCTGTTGGTGTTGTGGTGGTGCCTTGTGCAGAGAGTCAGGGGGCGAGAGCCCAGAGGAGTGTCTGACTGGGTCTTTGGCTGGGTGGCCAATCGTCATCATTTAATATCAGCCTCACAAAAATCCACCACCTAAAATGGTCAGCCTGATATGGTTGGTGGATTTTGTTTATTTTGCTTCCGTTGCCGCTCGAGAACCATAACCCAGACCTGACGTGAGTGACTTCACAGACAGATATCAAAACAACCACCCAGTTGCTTTTGAGCCTCTTCTCAATCCTATTCCTCTCTCTCTCTCTCTCTCTCCCCTTCACACTCCCCTCACAATGGCAACAAAACAGGCGACACGCCAAAATCAGGCGATTACGCTCAAGGGCTCCGTGGCGATCATCACCGAGTTCTTCGAGTACGGCGTCAACAGCATCCTCTACCAACGCGGCGTGTATCCCTCCGATGATTTCCAGTGAGTTTAGGGTGGAGGAGCAGCGGGTGGAGAGGCATTTGACAAGACCTGGGTGGCGCAATCTGAACTGCACTACCCATGATAACATTGTCCACTTCTCTTTTCTCAAATGAGCCTCACTCACACGCAGTATGGTCAAGAAATACGGCCTCCCGATGCTTGTCACGTCGGATGACGGGCTGCAAGAGTACATCAAGACGATTCTGCAACAAGTCCACGGTGAGTATGGGATGAAGGGTTCGATGTGCCCCGAGTATCACCCGGCAACATACCATGTGCTCACACGCAGACTGGCTCTTGTCAGGCAACCTGAGCCGCCTGGTGCTGGCGATCAAGTCAGTCGAGACGGACGAGACGCTCGAGCGCTGGCAGTTTGACATCTACAACGAGGACGCAACGAACGCCGCAGGTGATGGACCCCTGCCTGGAGGTCTGCCTGCGAGGGCGCAGCGCAAAAACAAAACGGAGAAGGAGGTCCAGGGCGAGATTCGCGAGATCATGAAGCAGATCACGAGCAGCGTCACCTTCCTCCCCATATTGGACGAGCCATGTGAGTGTGGGCGCGCAGCTACATTGCAATCAAGTTGAGCTGCGAGACATTCCTACTGACACACAGGCACATTCACTATCCTCGCTTACACAAATGACTCCCCCGATGACGCCGTTCCCGCTACGTGGGGCGACGCCGACCCGCATCTCATCGACCGCGGCAAGGTCGAGCAGGTGCGCCTCCGCAGCTTTAGCACCAACGTGCACTCGCTCGAGGCCATGGTTACGTACCGCGTTGGAGAGTAGGCGGATGACTATAGAGGGTTAGGATTGGGCCTCATTGTATATATATTACGCAGATCATAGACACTACAGTGGCGGCGACTCTCGGTTCTGCACTGATTGGCGTTTCAGAAAAGCTGACCCAGTGGCCTGTATAGAAGTAACCTGACTCTAACTCCTAACATCATGAAGAAAGTGCAATGCATTGGGTATCATCCGCTCTCCCAAAATCTGCACATCCTCTTACATCTGTCGGGTCAGCCACAATCAGGACTCGGTACCCACCATCTTGCCAGCAGCGCCGCCGAAGCCATCGTACTCCTTGCCCTTGAGGTGCTTGCTGCCTGTGAAAATGGCCGCGTCAATCAATGACGCAACGGTGAGCACACCGCCAATAATAGCGCAGGTTCTGGGCTGTCAGCTTAACCTAACGGGAGAACAAAAGCTACGCACGAGGTGACAAAGTGCGCGAACGGCTGGCGGGTCTCCATGTGGATGACCTTCATGGGCGAGATCTCGTAGTTCACAAATAGGCCGGGAATAGGGTTGGTGCTGTGCGTCGTGATGTGGCCGCGCTCGTCGCGGGTAGGCATCATGCCGTGCGAGAGGTCGCGCTCAAACTGCGTCGCCGAGTACTGGTTGGACGGAATCTCGTCGCCGTTGAGCTGGACGAACGAGGTCGAAACGACCTTGGTAAAGTACTGGAACATGTAGTTTCCGTCTTCTGTCTGTCAGCGGGTGTGCTAAAAGGAAGAAGCTACCCACCGTTCTGGCGATGATTGTCCGTCGAGCTCAGCGGGTCGACGATCGCGAGCTGGCGGCGGAACTTGTTCTCGCGGCGCTCCATCTCGTCCTTGACCTTCGCGGCGTGGTCGTGAGCAAAGTGCCACTTGTGGATCGTGTGGCCAAAGTCGTGGTGCTGGTTGCCCTTGAGGTACGGCACGAGCTCGTGGATGTTCATTCCGTGGCGCATGAAGGTCGCGCCGTGCGAGAACTGGACGTTGCCAATGACCTTGTTGACGAGGATGCGGCCGGCGACGCGGCACCCCTCGGCGTTCTGCGCGACCATCTTCTCGGTCCAGCCCTCGGACACGCACTGCTCCATGCTGTCCGGGTCGTGGAAGCTCCACCCCTGGCGGACGTACGCCTCGCGCACCTCGTCACACGTGTTGCAGCACCCGCTCTCCGGGGGCGTCGCGCCATAACATGATCCACAGTAGTTCGGGTCTTTGCCAACAGCCGCACGCTCAGCGTCGCCCTTGAGCTGGCCGACCTTTTCGGACGAAATCTCCTGCCCGTCGGGAGTCAGACGCGTTTTCATGATATTGTGCGACAGGTCGCTCTGGCGCTCGCCCGAAATGTCCATCACGTCGATCGAGAGCACTGCCGTCAGCTCCAGTTAGCAGCTGTACCCACGAGAACACGGCACACGGGGGAATGAGACGTCCATCTCAATGACCAACTTCTCGCCCCGCGAGCGGTCGACGACAATGGACGGCTCGATCCGGATCCGCCGGTAGTCGATGAACTCGATTAGGACCGACGCGAGGATGATGGAGAACGAGATGAGCGTCACTGAGAGTAAGCTCGGCCGAAACGTATCAAAGCTTACAGAAAGCACCGGTGCGTGTCCTGATTTTGACATCTTCCATCGTCTGTGGGTGAGCTCCGCACTTCGACATGACGACAGCGGCCGTGGCGCGCATCGGTTGGTGCTGGACGCGTCTCGCCCACTACACTCGGCTGCGGCACTTACCTTCCCAAAGGCATCCATGCCCTGGAAGGCGCCCATGAATCCGTTCCGTCCCATCGTGAGGTCGTGGGTGTGAGCCGTGCTTGTGAAGGAGTGGAGAGGAATGAAGTGGTCAGTGTTCCGGCGACATCGCTCGTCTTGTTCCGCGTTTCGGTTTTGCTGTCGTCCACGTCGTTAATGTTATCAATCTGGCGCGGCACAGCGCATTCAGGGTCCCCAAGGAGAAGACAAGGATCGGCGGTGTGTGGAGGCCACGCATACCTCGCGTGTTATTTAGTTTTGATCACGTGAATTCAATGTGCCAGGTGTGATCTGCATGGTCTCCACGCTGATCCATTCTTTCGTTGTTTCCATTTCATCTAGCACAATCTGCTCCCGACCACAGCAGCAGCATCTCTGGCAGTGCACGTCGCTCGTCAACGCGTCGTCGCCGCCCGAGATGTTGGAAACAGTTGGAAACAGACAGCAGCAGCAGCAGCGACATCTCCACACCTCTGCTCCCAATAATTTCTAACACCTTCCACCGCCCTCATCTCGCCTCTTACTACTCTCCGGCAGATTATCGGCGACCCGAAAAGCGTACCACACGCACATATCGGGAACAACACTCTTAATCACTCCAAGATCGAAACGTAGCGCAAAATGGCGGCTTCCATGTACCAGCGCGACCCCCGTGCTGTGAGTCGACGAGACGTGATGGGGATACTCGCGACGACCGCATACTCACTATCCAGGGCCTCTTCCTCGGCGGCACGCGTGTGAGCGGAAAGGAGGTGCGCGACCAGAATGGTGAGTGCTCCACGCTCCACGCCGCGAGGGATGCTCATGTATAGTCACTGCTTGCTCGTCGGTCGGCAACATTCTCAAGTCTTCCCTTGGACCTGTTGGGTATGTTGTTGTGTTGTGCTGCTAGAACTCCTTGGACCTTAGCAGCATCTGCCGACTGACATGCTAACGACAGTCTCGACAAGATGCTCGTCGACAACGTTGGTGACATGGTCATCACCAACGACGGCGCGACCATTCTCTCCCTTCTCGAGGTCCAGCACCCCGCTGTACGTCTTTCGTCCGGGCCCGGATGCAGCTAACCCACTAGGCCCGTATCCTTGTCTCGCTCGCGACCCAGCAGGACAAGGAGGTCGGTGACGGCACGACGTCCGTTGTCCTCCTTGCTGCCGAGCTCCTCCGCCGGGCAAATGAGCTCGTCCACAACAAGATCCACCCCACCACCGTTATCGCCGGTTACCGTCTTGCGTGCAAGGAGGCGTGCCGCTTCATGGCTGACCAGATGTCCACCAAGGTCGACAAGCTCGGCCGCGAGGCGCTTATCAACGTCGCCAAGACGTCCATGAGCTCCAAGATTATCTCTGCGTGAGTTGGATGTGGCTGACATGCGACTAACTCGCTCAGTGATGACGACTTCTTCGCACCCCTTGCCGTTGATGCCATGCTGGCAGTCAAGACTGTCAATGCTCGCGGCGAGAAGAAGTACCCTGTCAAGGCTGTCAACGTGCTCAAGGCTCACGGCAAGTCGGCTCGCGAGTCCTTCATGGTCAACGGCTACGCGCTCAACTGCACCGTCGCGTCGCAGGCGATGAAGACGCGCATCCAGAATGCCAAGATTGCCTGTCTCGACATCAACCTCGCCAAGCAGCGCATGCACCTCGGCGTCCACATCACCATTGACGACCCCGAGCAGCTCGAGGCCATCCGCGCCCGCGAGTCGGAGATTACGCTCGAGCGCGTGCGCAAGATTCTGGCGACGGGCGCCAACGTCATCCTTACCACCAAGGGTATCGACGACCTGGTGCTCAAGGAGTTTGTCGAGGCCGGCGCGATGGCCGTCCGCCGCTGCCGCAAGGAGGACCTGCGGCGTATCGCCAAGGCGACTGGCGCCACCCTTGTGTCGTCGCTTGCCAACCTCGAGGGTGAGGAGACCTTTGAGGCTTCATCGCTTGGTACCGCCGAGGAGGTCGTTCAGGAGCGTATTTCGGACGACGAGCTTATCCTCGTGCGCGGAACAAAGGTCGTCAACTCGGCTTCCATCATCCTCCGCGGTGCCAACGACTACATGCTCGACGAGATGGAGCGTGCTCTCCACGACGCACTGAGCATTATCAAGCGCACACTGGAGTCGGGCTCGGTCGTTCCCGGTGGTGGTGCCGTCGAGACCGCGCTGTCGATCTACCTGGAGAACTACGCTACGACGCTGGGCTCTCGCGAGCAGCTGGCCATCGCCGAGTTTGCCGCTGCGCTTTTAACGATCCCGAAGACGCTGGCGATGAACGCAGCCAAGGACTCGACCGACCTCGTCGCCAAGCTGCGCGCATACCACAACGCCGCGCAGCAGGCCGCTCCCGGGGACCCGAAGCGCGCGCTCATCTACTACGGCCTCGACCTGCTCAACGGCGAGGTAGTCGACAACCGCGCGGCGGGCGTGCTCGAGCCGACCATGTCTAAGATTAAGAGCCTCAAGTCGGCGCTCGAGGCCGCCACTTCTCTGCTCCGCATCGACGACTCGATCACCGTCCAGCCGGAGCAGAAGCAGGAGGAGGACCCCCATGGGCACTAGTTAGAGGAGGATGGCCGGAGTGGGATTCGTATATAAGTAGATGATCATTGCATTCGGTTGGCTCTAGATTCTGGTGCAGGCCTTAACAGGAGAATTGGATACAGGGTAGGTGTACTCGTTAACTACTCATGGTTCCCCTAGTTTCGATCGTGAAAGTGACGATGTTCTGCTGGTACCGTTGTGTACTGTAGGACATCTCTTGATGCAATCACCGCACATACATGGCACTCGTCCCTTCAAATAGCAGCAAAGGCGCGCTACACAAGATGCACAATCTTCTGTTCGTTTTCTGACCAGGACATCCATTGATACTGTTGCTCCACAGACTCCGCCACTGATGTACTCTCGTACTTCTCATTCATACATTCCATGTTCTCATGATGCCAAAGTTCACAACTAATTCAACGTGGTGCGAAATGAGATTCGGGCATATGGGCATAGGCGGGCATGTCCTCCACATGGCCGTCACGGCCGTCATGTTAACATGCTACCGATCATGCTCTACGGCAAAGGGCACGTGGTTAACCACAAAGTTCCACAGTCTGGGCCTTCACCACTCTCCGAAAATGCTCAAACGGACTCTGTTCTGCGACTCGATTCTGGCTATGACACAATGCATTCTCACACGAACTCAATGCGAAATGGGTGTGACCGCGCTGGCACACGACCCCGAAACTTCTCTGGTGTCTGATTTTACTGTACGGCTCATCTCTAGAAATTTAGTCAACCTCCTCCATGGAGCCACCGGCCTCCTCGAGAGCCGGGGTCGAGTCGGCGGCAGCGGGCTCGGGGGCACCGACGTCGTCGGCGTCGATGGACAGGCCAAGCGAGATCATGCGGTTGATGCGCGAGGCGAAGTCCTGGGGGTTGTTGAGGGTGAAGCCCGAGGTGAGGAGGGCAGTCTCGAAGAGGAGGACGGTGAGGTCGCGGACGGTCTTGTCCGACTTGTCCTCGGCGACCTTTGTGCGGAGCTCCTTGATGATCGGGTGGTGGGGGTTGAGCTCGAGGGTCTTCTTCGAGGCCATGTACGAGGACATGGACGAGTCACGGAGGGCCTGGGCCTTCATGATACGCTCCATGTTGGACGACCAGCCGAACTGGCCAGTGACGAGAACACAGGGCGAGTCGTAGATACGGTTGGAGACGACAACCTTCTCGACCTTGTCACCGAGAGTCTCCTTGATGGCGGAGCAGAGGCCCTCGAACTCCTTGGCCTCCTTCTCACGCTCCTCCTTCTCCTCGGGGGTCTCCTCGAGCTCGAGGCCCTCCTTGGAGACACAGACGAGCTTCTTGCCGTCGAACTCCTTGAGCTGGGTAACGGCGTACTCGTCAATGGGGTCGACAAGGAGAAGAACCTCGAAGCCCTTCTTCTTGAGGACCTCAAGGAAGGGAGAGTCCTTGACGGCCTCGAGGGACTCGCCGGTGAGGTAGTAGATCGACTTCTGGACCTCGGGCATGCGGGTGATGTAGTCCTTGAGCGAGGTCATCTCGTCAACCGACTTGGTCGAGTGGAAGCGGAGGAACTCGGCGAGCTTGTTGCGGTTGGCAGCGTCCTCGTGGATACCGAGCTTGATGTTCTTGCCGAAGGCGGCGTAGAACTTGTCAAAGGCCTCCTTGTCCTCGGCGATCTCGGAGATGAGCTCCATGGTCTTCTTGACAAGGTTCTTGCGGATGACCTTGAGAATCTTGTTCTGCTGGAGGGTCTCACGCGAGATGTTGAGGGGAAGGTCCTCCGAGTCGACGACACCGACAACGAAGTTGAGGTACTCGGGCATAAGCTCGTCGTTGTCCTCAGTGATGAAGACACGGCGGACGTAGAGCTTGATGTTGTGGCGCTTCTTCTTGGTCTCGAAGAGGTCGAAGGGAGCACGCTTGGGGATGTAGAGGATAGCCTTGAACTCGAGCTGGCCCTCAACCGAGAAGTGCTTGACGGCAAGGTCGTCCTCCCAGTCGTTGGAGATGGACTTGTAGAAGGCAGAGTACTCCTCCTTGGTGACGTCGGCGGGGTTACGGGTCCAGATGGGCTTCTGCTTGTTGAGCTCCTCGTTCTCGGTGGTCGTCTCCTTGACCATCTTCATCTTCTTCTTCTTCGAAGACTCCTCGTCCTCAACCTCCTCAATCTTCGAGTCGGAGTCCTTGACCTCCTCGTCCTCGGGAACCTCCTTCTCGACCTCCTTGGTGACGACAAGCTGGATGGGGTACGAGATGAACTCGGAGTGCTTCTTGACGATCTCACGGATGCGCTTCTCCTCGAGGAACTCCTTGAGGTCCTCCTTGATGAAGAGCTTCATCGAAGTACCACGGCCGAGGCGGGGGCCAGTGGTGTCCTCGGTGATGGTGAAGGTGCCGCCAGCGGCCGACTCCCAGATGTACTGCTCGTCGTCGTTGTGCTTGGTGGTGACCTGGACCTTCTCGGCAACGAGGTAGGACGAGTAGAAACCGACACCGAACTGACCGATCATCGAGATGTCAGCACCCGACGAGAGGGCCTCCATGAAGGTCTTGGTGCCCGAGTTGGCGATGGTACCAAGGTTGTTGACGAGGTCGGCCTTGGTCATACCGATACCAGTGTCGCGGATGGTGAGGGTGCCCTCCTCCTTGTTAGGAATGATGCGGATGTAGAGCTCCTTCTCGGTGTCGAGGACGGACGGGTCCGAGATGGACTGGAAGCGGAGCTTGTCAAGAGCATCTGTACGGTGTTAGTAATCATGTACGATTTGATTTCTCCATCGAGCTGGAGACTCGTTCTGAGACTCACCGGAAGAGTTCGAGATCAGTTCACGAAGGAAAATCTCCTTATTGCTGTAGAAGGTGTTGATGATAAGGTCGAGCAGCTGGGAGATCTCGGCCTGGAAGCCGTAGGTCTCGGTTTTGGGAGCAGCGGAAGACATGATTTCTAGATTCTGGACTCTGTCAGTACGATGATCATGACATTGGGGGATGAGCAGCGCCGACTGCCAGCTTGCAGGACGGGAGATGATGGGGGTGGGGTGATGTGAGCGCGTGGCAGGCGCTTTGCGACGCTCCACAACACCTCTGCCGACCACACCACCGATTCCTCATCATCCGCGAGCTTGACCGCGCCGTCGGTCGTCTGCTGTGTACTCACAAAGTGCGTGTAGGATGAAGATGAGATTGAGGAAGGATAAACTACTTTTGCTAGACCAAAAAGGAGAAGCAAGTTGCGGAGGGAGACAATGTCCTTTTAACTAACATTGACCTCGTCGACCCCATCCTCGACCGGTGCTGCTGGCGCGTCTGCGGGGGACATGCTGGCTGGCGCGGGTGGACACTTGCAGGTGCTGGCTGATGCTGGCTGGTGCTGGCTGGTCCGCTGGCAATCTGGAACGTTCCACGGAAAAGTAGACCACCGTACAAACAATCCCACCGTACACCGTGGACTTTTTTTTTTTTACTCCCGTTTCTCCAGCCAGGACGGTCAGAGCCAGAATCTTCTTCAGCCGCGTGGAGCTACGTCATTCCATGTACGCCCTTTGGTGCACAAGCGGTGATGATCACCCTTTCACAGCCCGCCAGCCGGCCAAGCTGCAAAGATTGAGCCGGATATCCATTTTTGGCTGGCTGGCTGGAGGCAGCCGGGGTGCTGGCGGGGGGGGGGCGCCACTTGAAGCTTCTGGGCGGTGGACGCTCACGGTGGATCCAGTATCATCTGCCTTCCCTGTGGATGTCGAACATCCGGAAGTGATCTGCAACCTGCGACACGATCTGCGACATGTTACACCAGACTAGCCTAGTGGAACAAAGTGAACAACGTGCTGGCAGCTGGAAGCTAATCGGCGCGAACCGTAGTCCTCTCTGGCACGAGTGAATGGCGAATCGAGCGGTCCGAACGCGCGAACGGGTTAACGCGTGGTACTGACGATAGCGTGTGGAGCACGTGGACATCCTCCCCCAACAGGCAACAGGAGGCCCACAGGATATCAAGAGATCAAGAGCTCTTGCCAGACGTTCTGAAGCAGATGAGGCAGATCATCACCATCACTCCCTAACATTCGATAAGGTCAGTTAGGGCCTGGACGAGATCTGGATCTGCAATAGTGTCTTGTATTGGTTAACGAGGCTTTTGTGGACGCTATCGCTATAGGACTTCCAAGAACGCCACTCGGCAACTGCCTCGATATATACCTCTCTCCCAGCTTTGAGTCTATGCTCGGCAAACGGCGGCTGATATGGAACGCGCAGTAGTGTAGTGGCATCACGGTGCCCCTCTCGAGCACGATGCTCGTTGTTGTGGGGCAAGGCGAAGCTGAGACTAGACTGGGAGTGCATGAAGACTAGGATAATTTAGTCAAAGTGCTATTCCCGTTCAGTGCCCAGCCAGTCGGTGTAATTGTGAAATGGTGTTTGTAAATGAACCAGAGGTATTCCCGTGATTTTTGGCCTGCGTGGCCAGCATTCCCGTTCTGGCCGCCACCGAACGGGAATCTTGTCACACCGAATGTCATATATCGCAACCATCCAAGTCGCCGATCGCCGAGACCGGCGAACAGTCCGGTGCCTACAGTGTGCATACGGTTCATGTTCGCGGAGCAACTGCGCCGAGACAACCCACAACCACACCACTGAGCGCGCTACTCCACGCCGAAGCCATAAAACTATGCATTAAAAAGACCACCAACACCTGGTTCTTTCCCACGTTCCCCCATCCCCTCCCTCCCCTTCTTGCTTGCACTACCATGGTCGAGTTTGAGCCGACAGAGCACCCGCACCGCCGATGTAGGTCGATCTCCTTTGGCATGGACTAACCTCGGAGTCAACCCCCTACTGGGGCGCCATGTGCTGGTTTCCCCGCACCGCACGAAGCGTCCTTGGAACGTGAGTACGAATTGAGGCGGACGGCGTGGAGCAGGTTTGGCCTGTTGGTACGCCGGACGTCGGCCAGCAAGAGCTATGCCCAGAATCGCCGCTGACATCTGCAGGGACAGACCGAAAAGCCGTTCAAGGAGAGGCTTCCGGCCTACGACGAGAAGTGCTACCTTTGCCCGGGCAACACCCGCATGGGTGGCATGGTGAACCCGCAGTACGAGGAAACCTATGTGGGTACAGTGGATCGTGCAGCGGAGCGGCACACTGATTGCAGATCTTCAAAAATGACTTCCCCGCACTGCTCGAGGATCCTCTTCCCGTGCTTGACGGCCCGGCTCCGGCAAAGGACGCGTCCTCGACGTCGATCGACACGCTGTTTGCGAGCGAGCCGACCCGCGGGCGCTGCTCCGTCGTCTGCTTCCACCCCCGCCACGACCTCACTCTCGCGCGCATGTCCGAGCCCGAGATTGTCGCCGTCGTCAATAAGTGGCGCGACGTGTACCTCGCCGAGGCCGACTTCCTCCGCCAATCGAACAGCCCCGACGGCTATGTCCAGATCTTCGAGGTACGTCCGCTTGAGCATCATGGTTGAAGCTGACGGCAGAACCGCGGTGCCATGATGGGCGCGTCCGCTCCTCACCCGCACGGACAAGTGTGGTCGCTCTCCTACGTCCCCGACGAGCCGGCCACCGAGCTCGCCAACCTCGCGGCGTACGCCAAAACCCACGGCCACAAGGGTGCGAACGGCGTCGCGAACGGCGTCGCTAATGGGTCTTGCCCTGCGCCGTGCCGTGGCGACGGCGAGCCATGCATGTTGTGCACCTACGCGCACACAGAGGTGACGAAGGGCGAGCGCGTCGTCGCGATTGACGAGGAGAGCGGCTGGGTCGCGCTCGTGCCCTTCTGGGCGGTGTGGCCGTTCGAGACCATGCTGCTGCCGTACAAGCGCCACATCCCTTCCCTCGCACAGATGACGCCGGCCGAGGACGAGGGCCTCGCACGCGTCCTCAAGACCCTGCTGGTCAAGTACGACAACCTCTTCAAAGCGCCGTTCCCCTACTCGATGGGCCTGCACCAGGCGCCCCTCCCGCCGACCAACCCCGACTCGGACCCGGCTCACACACACTTCCACTTCTACCCGCCGCTTCTGCGCAGTGCGAGCGTGCGCAAGTTCCTCGTCGGCTTTGAGATGCTCGCCGAGGCCCAGCGCGACCTCACTGCTGAACAGGCCGCTGAACGTCTCCGAAACCTTGACGACATGCACTACCACGACATTGAGAGTCGTGCCGCCTCGCGAGCGGTGTCCCGCGCCGTCTCTCCCGTCCCTGGAGCAATGCGGCCACTCGCACAGGCACAAAAGGCCAACACGGACCTCCCGGTGCCCAAGTTTAAGGATCTCGCGGACATCTACCCCGCATCTACGGTCCCGCGGGAGGCGAAGCGCTGGGATGACCTCGCCCAGCAGTTTGTGTCGCTGTACGGCGCGCCGCCGAGCCACATTGTGCGTGCTCCCGGCCGTGTCAACATCCTTGGCGAGCACGTCGACTACTCCCTCTTCCCCGTGCTCCCTGCTGCCATTGAGCAGGACATGGTGATTGCTCTCAAGACGACTGCGTCTCCGCGCGTCCGGGTCTCGAACACCTCCAAGTCGTTCAAGCCGGCAGAGTTCACCTTGTCGTACAAGGGGTCTGCCTGGGATGCGGGTCTTATCCCGCCAAATGAGGGCGGAGGATGGGAGAACTACCTCAAGGTCGCGATCCTCGAGTGCCTTGAGCGCTACTTCCCTGATTGTAAACCCAAGTCTGGCTCCAACGGCCCCGTTGGTCTCGACATCCTTATCACGGGCAACGTGCCCCCTGGTGCTGGTCTTAGCGTAAGTTTCTGGTCTGCAACTCAGCTCACACTTAGTCATCCGCTGCGTTTGTGGTGTCTGGCGTGTTGTCTTTCCTCGTGGCCAATGGCCTCGTCGACGACGTCATGAAGGGCGATGTCGTCGCTATGGCCATTGCCAGCGAACACCGCATGGGTCTGCGTACCGGCGGGATGGACCAGGCCGCCTCAGCGCTCTCCCTAAAGGGCTCGCTGCTGCACATTGCCTTCCACCCGAACCTCGAGACCAACCCCCTCCCGCTCCCCGACGGCCTCGCAGTCGTTATCACCAACTCGCTCGCACCACACTCCCTCGCCGACTCTGCACCGGAACGGTACAACCTGCGCGTTGTGGAGGTTCTCTGTGCCTCCCGCCTTCTCCTCAAGGCATGGGGTGTCAACAGCCCCCGTACAACCGCGACGGGCAAGGACGCGCGCATATGGCTCAAGGAGGCGATTGACATGCTGGAGAAGCAGGGCTCCGAGGCGGAGCTCTACCAGCACGCGCTGGACGACCTTCCGCGCGTCCTCGGCCGCGACGGACACGACGTGAACGGCTGGACACGCGAGGAGATGGTCGCGGCGAGCGGGCTGACTCCGGAGACTTTCTCCGCCGCATACCTCGACTTCATCCCCGTCCGCGCGGACCGCTTTAAGCTCCTCCAGCGCGCAGAGCACACGTTTGCCGAGTCGCTCCGCGTCACGCGTTTCGTGGACATATGCCGTGCGAACCCTGCGAATGCCGGCGCCGAGCTCGGCGCGCTCATCAACGCGTCCCACGAGAGCCTCCGCGACCTCTTCGAGGCGACCGTCCCCGAGGTCGAGGAGCTGCGCAACATCTGCCTCAAGCACGGCGCACTGGGCGCACGCCAGACCGGCGGCGGGTGGGGCGGCGCAGTTATCTCGCTCCTCCCCGTCGCTGCTGTGCCTGCGTTCCTTGACGCCGTGAAGAAGGACTATGCGCCCTTCCGCGGACTCTCGGAACAGGAGCTTGAGGAGGCCGCGTTCGCGACCCTCCCTGCTGTCGGCGCGGGCGTGTACACTGTCTAGTGATCCTGGTTATGTTTCTGTATTGTTTGTTTGACGGGGGTGTTGGGTTATTGTTATCTTGGATGGACTGTCATGCAAATTGGTTCTAGACCTAGAGGGGACATTGTGCAGTTGGTGCAACGTGCTACCAGTAACTTGAGGCCAGGGCGACTCATTGCCCACCACCCACTCGATTTCTCTCATCGTCCGTATCTCCGCGAACGTCGGAATCACGCACAGCGCTGATCTCTCAGCTAGCTCGGCTGAGATGAATGCTGCAGTAGTAGTGGTCAGCAAATTAAAACATCGTGCGTCCGTACATTCCGTGCATTCGATATACATTCCGCAAACAGAGGTGGCAGTGCCCGATGCGGGCTTGCGGCGATGCCAGGCCGAGTGGCTGGGATAGTCGTCCGCCAGGAAGTCGCGCCCGTCCGTGCCGACCGAAGCGAGGGGCATCGCCACTGACCCACACTCACTCTGGGTGACGTCAAAGTCTATCTTTTCGCATCGCATCGAGCATTGAGAAGCTAAGAAAGAGCTAAGGTCGATCTTCGAGATTATATATAACATACAGGCTGACCTAGTTCTTCATGCACTCCCACCAGCTCAGCTTCGTTATCACTCTCACGTCTATTTATCTGCTTACCTCCCACGATGAAGGCCAGTTCCCCACAACGCCTCCTCGATCCCGTCGACCCGCCGATCGTGCTGCATCGGGAGTACATCCGCGACACGCCGACGACGCTGGTGATCAAGCAAAAGGTGTTCAACACCCGGGGCGTGAGTGGCAGCTTGACCTGCTTGTCACTGATTGTAGGACGACTTTATCATCTCGGACACGAACGGAAACGACGTGCTGCGATGTATGAAGAAGGGCATAACGTCGTTCAAGGAGAAGAAAGGTGGGTCCATCAAGTCCTATCGTATCTGACGGCAGTCCTTGCGTCGATTGACCATGTGCCGCTGTACGCACTGAAGACCAAGCCGTGGACCATCAAGCACAAGACGCTCGTCGAGGACGCACAGGGCGAAATGGTGTTCAGCATCACCGAGCAGTGGTCGTGTAAGCTGGTCCGACTGTACTTCAGCTAACCCCAGGGGCGTCAAAGTTCCAGTGTACGGTCGACACACCGAGTGGTCCCGTACGCCTCACCGGAACCCGGAAGCTATGGTCGTACGCTGTCCAGATTACGATGGACGACGGGACTGTTGTGGCGACTATTGCGCGGGAGTACTTTAGTGACACGCAAGGAATGTTGAAGAACCGCGAGACGGTGAGTTGGATGTTGTATTCGGTACCGAACGAAGAGACAGAGGGGTGGAAAGGAAGTTGTTCTACTCACCCTACCGTTCTCAAAGCTGACGGACAGTACTACGTCACAGTTGCTCCTGGCGTCGATCTGTCGCTTATGGCGATAATGTGTCTCTCGTACGACGACCTCCTCCGTGCCGAGGCCAGGAGACACTCGGCAAACTAGTCTCCAAGAGCTGGCTCTCAGTGTCTTGACGGAGGAGTGTTTTGATAATCGTTTGTTTTGTACTATTCTTTGACAGCCAGTTTGTGTATAATAGGCCGTCCTGTACCATACAGTACGATGCAACACTAAAGAGGTTCGATGCCGCGCCAGATCGACCAGACTTGCATGCCTCTCGTCTAAGACCCAGGTTCGAGAAGCACTCGCGCGACCGCCACGCCCAGAGAACAATGCACAGCAGGAAGAGTACAGGACACAAAGCCGGGCCCGAGGCAGGTGCCACAACCCAGTGCCACAGTGCCTCTCAGGTCCACGCCGGGCGCCGGCGCCCGGCGTCTTACCTATTTCGCGTCACGTCAGCGCCCATCGCGCAGCCGGATCCTCTCGTATCTTTGTGCACTCCCTTTGCGCCAAGCGCATCGTGCGTATGCATAGATGTAGCACAAGATGAGATAGGGATGGTTGCCGAGATAAGATGAGAGATAAGTAACTGTAAGATGCATGTTGTGAGAGGTCTTGAGGTGCCGCCACACACCACCATACCCACTACGATCGCGCTGCCAAACTGTCTTTGTCAGTCGAGGGCACCGCACTTCTATACCTGGAACGATGCACAGGGTCAGAAGCATGGAATTTGAGTGACATATTGCGGCCCGAAGATTCCGCTGTACCACGGTGGACTGTGCGCTTGCCCTTGTGTCATTTGGGGTGGCCCCTCACAGATTCTCTGAGGTATGGAGTGGGGTGCATTCTGAGCGGCAGCGCGCCGACTGTCTTTATAGTCTTTATAACGCCTTCTGGCCTACAGTTACAATTATATACATCTAGTAGGAAGGCCGTGTTCGCAACGGCCAGAGCTGGACCAGCAATTTTCACGGGCATCTATAGGGGTAGTGTTCGATGGGAATGATGTAAAACGCCGTTTACATGTGCATTGCCGGGTTGCCAATCTTGAGCATGTTGTGGTTGCGGATAAACGCGCCAAAGATGACCGCAAACGCGAGGGCAATGAACAGGGGGATGTACGAGGCAGAGATGGCCTCCAGGTACGCGCGGATGACACCGGGGCGGAGCTCCGGGGCGATCTGGTAGATCGCCATCGTAGATTGGCGGACTTGGGCAAATGGCGCTTCCGGGGCATACTTGGGCAAGAGCTTGTTGAGGTAGACGGACTGGACAGTGTTGACAATACCGATACCGATAGCGGCGCCCGTGAGCTGGAAGAAGGACACAACACTGGTAGCCTGGGGAACGAGGTGTGGCCGGGTTGCGTACTCGGCCTGCGCGGCGAGGATGACGTTCTGGAAGGTGAGACCGATTCCGAAACCCGAAAGAATCTGGTAGCCGATAACTTTGGCGTTGGGCGTGGTCTCGCGGATGGTGTAAAGGAGACCGAAACCGACAGCCGCGATAGGAGGGCCGAAAATGAGGAACCAGTAGTAGCGACCAAACTTGGCGACGTAGCCACCCGAGACGAAGATTCCAACACAGGTGATGATCATGAAAGGAATGACGGAAATGCCACTCTTCTCGGGGGTTTGGCCACGCGCAGCCTGGTAGAAGAGGGGGAGCTGGTAGGTACCGCCCAGCATCGACATCATGAGCATGAAAATGGCGCCGGAGCAACCCAGGATGGTGCGGTTGCTGAGCAGCGAGTAGGGGATGAGGGCGTCGGCGTCGATGTAATATTCCCAGGCAAAGAAGGCAATCGTGAGGAGACCTCCCAAAGTGAAGAGCAGAATAATACGCCAGCTGCTCCAGCTGTACTCATTGCCACCCCACTGGAGGGCGAGAAGGAGACAGGTGACGAACAGGAGGGCGAGAGCCGACCCGAGCCAGTCCATGCGCCTCAAGGTCGCGAGCCAGCCTGTAGGGAGATCGCGGTCGCCACTGCTGTCGGGCGCACGAGCAGGGAGGGCAAAGATGATCGCGGCAGCAGCGGCACCACCGGCGGGAAGGTTGATCCAGAAGCACCAGCGCCACGAGAGACGCTGAGTGAAGACACCACCAAGGAGTGGGCCGATGATCGAGGAGATGACAAAGACGAAGCCGAAGCCAGCCATGAAGGCGGCGCGCTTCTCGACACGAACGACCGCAGCAATGGTCGCGATGGTGGCGACGAACATGCCCGACGCGCCCATGCCCTGAATCGCGCGAGCAATAATAAGGAAGGTCATCGAGTTGGCCAGCGCGCAGAGCAGCGAACCGAGTTCGAAGAAAAAGATGGCGCCGAGCAGCACGTACTTTGCCTTAAAGTACGTGAGCAGCTGGCCGACGAGCATGATGAGACCGCATTGAGTGAGCTATAGTGTCAGTACGGCGTCGATCACTGTTCAACCCACGAAATAGGCAGTAACGATCCAGGCGACCTGCGAGAAACTGCAATCTTATCAGCATTGTTCACGAGATCCAACAGCGACGGCCGGGGCGATCGCCCGTAGTTGCGGTGGCGTTGTCATATACTCACGCTTTGAACTCTGACACAATAACGGGAATGGCAGTGGATACGATGGACTGGTCAAGGGCAAACATCTGCAGCCGTCAGTCTCGGTCTCTGCCACCGTGTACCCACAAATACAGCAAGCATAAGGGAGAGGAACACAGCAGCCAGACGCGCGCCACTAAGGAAACCATCCTGCGGAGGACCGTCAGGAGCCACCTCCTGGGTTTCTGTGGTCGTGCTTGTCGGGATCGCCTTCTCGGCGTCCTCGACCTGCTCGGTATCCCGCTTGATCGACGACATGGACCCGTTCTTGGACGGTGTGGCCGTCAGTGTCATTCGGTCCACAGTGAGGGTCGATGGGTCGCTGAGCGCCGACTCCTTCATAGTTGAGTAAAGAGCGGACTATGTGCAATGGGTGACGAGGTGCCGTAGAAGGGATTGATAGAGAGAAGGACAGTGAGGAGAAAAGTCGCAGATAACAGCTGTGAATGAGATTTATTGTCTTCGGTGTGTCGTGGCTCGATGAGTGACTCCCTTATATAAATTATCGAACGAGATGCCCGTCGGTGTCGAGGACAGCGAGCGCGTGGGGGGCAGCCTCTGTGTGCAAAATGGCCGAGTGGCTGTAGACCTGGAACGCGCGGCGCAAGCGCACGGCACGGCACGGCGAGTCGAGCACAGATCTCGTCCATACACCTCGCATCACTGGAATGGATGAGAAGGCCGGCCGCAGTGTGGCAGCGGCTTGGCCGGGGTGACTCAACTCTCGTAGGCCATCGGCACCAGTCCTACACTGACCTCACTCAGTGGGCCGTTTGAACAGTTTCGGAACCGAACCTTTTCAAAAACATCAGAAAAACCAAACAAATATCTGCAGCCCCTCGGTAAGGTTGTCGCGCTCGGGATAACGTTGCGGCTGACTCGACCAATGTGCCGTGTGGGGCCAGGCGGACAGGCAAACTGCGGGGCTTGCGCAGAGTGGGGATCCACATGTCCGCGGCCAAATTTAATGACGATAACCAGTGAGGCACGCCCCCGATGCCTCGAGATACAGTTGCCAAGCACTACACGGTTGTTCTGAAATGGGCGCTAGACTTGCATGACCGACGGCCAAACCCCTGGGAGAAAGATTCTGGTTGCGTCGGATTCTCAGGGCATTGTCCGGGCGTGCTTTTCCTGCGGCCCTCTGCCAAGAGAGGAATGCTGCGACGCCTCCGAATCCACCCGTTCAGTAATCCGCCTGCATCTCCTTGATTGAATCACTTGCCCGCCGGTAACTTTTGCAGGTGTTGCTTGTCAAAGTAGTAACCAGCCATGCAGAGTGGCGAGTCTCGCCGACCTCGCTAATCAAGGTGGTAAACGACGGACATTTTAAGTTTGCGAATGCTTAGGTCTGCTCCAGCTGCCCAGGCCTTGAGGCTGAGAGCCAAAGGGTTGTAGTAGATAAAAATGGAGCCGCCAAGGTTTCAGGCACGCCGATCGACAAGAACAGGCTGCAGTAGTATGTGTGCATTCTGCTCCATTCTGCCCATCAGCGGACCGTGAGCATATCAGGAGGCCGAGGCCGAGGTGCCCGAGCCGAGGCCGAAGCGTCATCGTCGATGCAGCAGATCGGCCCATGGTGAAACCAGTGCATACCACCTTCGCCGCCCATGCGGTTCTGCGACATCTCGTACATACCGCAAAGCTCAGGGTGTGTCCGCGGGGTAAGAGGAACGGAAAGAGGGAGCGGAGCGTCGGCAGAGGACTCTGGAAAGAGGGTGTCCAGCGGCGTGTCCTCTTCGCATCACCTGTGTGCCGTCGAGCGAACCAAACACGAGCGTACGAACGTTCCTACAGCGCCGTTGCTCACCAACGCGATACTCGGATCATCCCGGCCTCCCGGGACGGACTGCGGCATCACGTGGGGTATGTGTGTGTGCCGGGTGCCCACTCGAGTCGTACATCTGCGACGGCGTCCGACGCGCCACGCCGAGATCGTCATCAATGGTCGTCGTCCCCCATGCGGTCAGATGACCAGAAACCAAATTGTGCTGTGGGCTGCGCCTGCGCCGAGCAGCTGGATCATCGTCTCCGGCAAGGGCTACGCAGTGGTGACTGCCACGGGCATTCGGAATGGGCCGGGACACAATCAGATACCACGAAGCGACGCCAAGGAGCTACGATAGCTACGATTCCCTCAGGAACTGCTTGGAGATCACCAATATCTACGGCAGAGCATTTGGTATTTCGCCATATCTCGGCCTGTGGGCCGCGCGTTTGTACGTACCCGGCGCGGTTGTAACCTGACGACCGCAAGCATGCATATCATCGGGTTCCACATCTCTCCGATCAACAAGTGACTCACTCCGGATCCTCGCGATAATCATGATCAACACGGTCACATGATCGACACAAGAGGGTATAGGCCGTAGTATATAGGGGGCTTCTTTCGTCGCGCGACTCTCTCGTGCCCCTCGCGTTTATTTTTTTTCTTTCTCTTTGACTTCCATGTGATTATGATGTCATTTGTCACATCAAACGATTTTTGTCCGGAGTATTGACCCGTCTCTGACACCCGTGCTCTCCCCGCTTAGACCACCCCACGAGCCAAACCGGAACCATTGTGTGGCGCGGAAGGACCCAACAGTCGTCCATGCCATGCACCCAACACGAAAGACTATCTGGCAACCAGAAGACCACTCCACCCCGTAAACACCTGGTCTATCTTGGATCTTGGATCCTACACATACAGTATCCTTGTTACTCACACACTTTTGGCCACCCGTCGTCTGCTTGCAAGGTTCGGCGCCTACTTGATCCATACCACCACTTCACCACCTCACGAGGGAACAGCAGCGATAATACCCCATCAGCGATTATCTCCACATGAGCACCGATACGCAATATCCCTCCAACCTCAAGCTCCTGCTCATCGGAAACTCGAGCGTCGGTAAGTCTGCGCGCGCAACTCTCATTGGCAACCCAATATCCCATGTTCTATCCTCACGAGGTTCCAATGGACCCATGGCAAGATAAGCCAAGGTTTCTCTGTCCTAGGTCTGCGGTCAGAACGCGCCGCATGCGGCCTCTTCGCGGGTTCGCCACCCAACTTGGGCAAATTCCCATTCCATACAACGCGTCGTAGTGCTCCACACGCGGGCGTAATACACATGCCGCCAGTCACTTCGATCATCAACTTACCTGCACAGGCAAGTCATCGTTACTTCTCCGGTTCACCGATGACGATTTCCTATCTGAGGAGGAAACGACGGCCACCATTGGCGTAGACTTCAAGGTCAAGGCGATCGAGATCGATGACCGCAGGTTCAAGCTGTCGATATGGGTGGGTATTAGTGCAGGAGGAGCGCAGTTGTCGCGGACAGTTGTCGGCAATAATTGCGCGGGCGATTGAAACCCGCGAGACCGTGCTCTTTGGCGTGCAGATGCTAACTCGTCAGGACACTGCCGGTCAGGAGCGGTTCCGAACATTGACCTCGAGCTACTATCGTGGTGCCCAGGGCGTCATTTTGGGTACGTTGAAGGTCTAGGCAGCTGCCGTGACGGTGGATCGGCCGCCGGAGTCGCATCTCCCAGGCTGTCAGCTGTTGCGAAACCAAGGCTCGAGTACTGACATACAGTGTACGACGTGTCGTCACGCACCAGTTTTGACGAACTGATGCGGTGGTTCCGGGAAATCGACACGTACTGTTCCGAGGACGTTGTCAAGATCATAGTTGGGAACAAGGTGGACAAGGTGGGTACCGATGTCCCGGCGATGGTGCTGGTTTGGATTTCATCGTCAGCACTGTTCCCTCGCTACTGGACATTGTCACCACAGAAGCTGACAGTTCGCAGGAGATGGCACGCCAGGTGACCACCGAGGAAGGCCAGGCGTTTGCCGATCGCATGGGCACACTCTTCGTCGGTAAGGCCCCTCAAGTTGTTCCACAATGTTGACCCCAGAATGCTCTGCGAAGACAAATCTCCATGTCACGGATGCCTTCCAGGAGCTCGTCCGACGCGTGGGTATCTTCTCGGGCCGTTCGAATGCCTAATTGCACACTAATACATTCCAGATTCTTGCAACCCCTCAGCTCTGGACTCGCGGGCCGCAGCCCGTGCGCAACCCCAACTCGATCAACCTGAGCGATGACAGTAGCTCTGGGCTGCTCGGAGGATGTTCGTGCTGAGCCCCCGGATTCTTGCCATTACCCTTCTGTGGTCCAGTCGTTTCCACGGTATGATCACGGTTTGATCTCGCCACCATCCTCTCGCCAGCATGGGTACAAGTCGTCGCCAACTGACGTCGGGCAGCCAGCTCCCGGCGGCACAGCGGCTGGGGGATACACGTGCCCACACTGCTCCTCCCGATTTCATTGTCAGCATCGATCCCTTGTTGTACAGCAGTTCCGCCCTCGTCGGACAGTTCGTAGAAGTAGACCATCTACATTATTCATGGTAGAGCATATGTATCAGTGCCGAGAACCGTTGCGCGATACTGTAGCTTGCCTGTTTCTGCAGCCAAACAGGAGTAAAAGCTGTATGAGCAATATCCTCATAACGGAGCAGGGCCCCCAAGACCCAATCAGCCTTTTTCCGACCGACATTTCTCAAAGTGGAGGTCTTTCAACCAGCCATGACCGGCGCGCATCTCACACCTCATCATCACCCACACCTCATCGCACAATGTTCACACGTACGCTTCGCCCACTGGGCCTCCGCCTCCGCCTCGGGGTGCGGTACAACTCGACGCTGCCAGAAGGCACGCAGCGCGACCCCGCTCACCCGCATCTCTACTACCACCTCTACCCGTCCCCCTCCGCCCCCGAGAGCATCATCGTGTCGTTCCTCCCCCGCGTGCCGAAGGAGAACAGCGCGACCTTTCTCGGATCCCTCCCCGCCACCCCGGGCGCGGGACTCGACAGCTTCCGCGAAAACCCCCGGTTCCGGCCGCTCTTGCACTCGGCCATCCTCGAGGCCATCAAGCAGGGCAAGGCCGAGTCCGTCTATGATGAGGCGGCGGCGAGGCCGAGTGATGGATACATGCACGTTACCGGTGAGTTGATATGGTGGCGATTGAAGTTTTCGGAGGGATGGAGGAAGATGTGACCGAGTGAGGACACGGGCGAGGAGTGGTTAAGTGGCGAGGTAGCCTTCAAGGAGAGGTGTGGCGGGGGAGCGCAGCGCAACTCGTATACTTATGCCACCCAGATGAGCGCAAGATTCCTCCTCCGGGACGCGTTGCCGACGCGGATGATCTGCTGGCAAGTGTGTTCGTCAAGGACGGCAAGGTGAGCAGCGATCGTCTGGCTTCCTTTCGTTCGGCACTGATTCCAGGTCGACGCCTCGACGTATGAGCCGCTACAGACGTACCGTCTCGTGTCGCCCGAGGGAGTCATGCATCTCCCGCGGGGAGTAGACGAACATGTCATGGAGGTGCTGGATCGCACTGATCGCGAAGAGCAAGGCCAGCAGTAACCGTTGGCGTCATGGACGAGTACTTTGTGGAATGTAGGATCCTACACCGAGCAAATGATGGCAGAACAGTACAGTATGAGCTACAATACACCCAACCGCATGCACAACCCTCAACCTCTCACCTGGCCTTTGGCTGCTCACCCACTGCTCATATAGTTCGCATGTACGAGATACATCATCTTCAGGAACTAGAGGCCGCGCAGTTGCTGCACTACGGTACTACGGACGGACGGTCGGGCAGCAAGTAATAATGACGAGATGGTATATGTCGGAAGCCATGGCAAAGATACAGAGGCATGTATGTGCGTGTGGTGTGATATGATCAGAGTGGGATGTTATAACCAGAACTGAGGTAATGTTTTGGTAGCGACAGGAAATAGATAAAGGGAGGAAGACACAGGTCAACAGGGTAACTTGGCGTTTGTCAAGGTATCTTGGCGATCATCGGACCACGGTCTTGAAGCGAAAGCTGACTAGAAGGAGCCACGCCCGTCACCGAACACGTCGGGAATGCTCGAAGCATCATGGTAGCGAGAGCGACAGTCTTTCGCCGAGTTCACTGAAGCAAACGAGCTGCCCGAGGACGACGCTGACAGACCCTGCTGAAAGTCGTTCGACTCCCACCGCGAAGCCATGTTGCTGTTGCCAAAGGATGGGTTGGTGAAGGCCGTACGAGTGTTGGTGACATCAACTGAGGGACGGCGAGACGTTTGCTTGGTGGGAGTTTCGTAATCGCGACCCATGGACGCGTCAAACAGGGGCTGACGGGAGATAGAAGTGGTCCGCAGCATTGACTGAAGCGCCTCGACACCGTCAGTCGACGGGCGGCGGTAAGGGGAGAAGTCAAAGGTGGGAGAGGTAGGGCTGAGTGTGTTGAGAGAGGGAGTGCTAGAGGTCAGTGTCGTCACAGCAATCTCACTCACTGGTGCGAAACATCAGACGTGCGCCGACGCAAGAAGTCGGTGGATTGACGACGACGAAGTTCTTCCTCGCAAGCCTTCATGTGTTCACGCAGAGTGAGGTCATCAATCTCGACCGGGGCAACGGGGGAGATGGTGGAGACGGGGAAAGGGGTCGCACGAAGAGTGCGATTGGGCGATGGTGAGGTGAGGACGGGGTCCATTGGGCGAGTATTGTTGCTGTGCTTCTTCAGCTGCTTCTGGTTCTGGATATCAGCGGGAGTCGTGCGCATGCCACTAACCTCGGAGTCGGCGATGCGAACTTGAAGGGGCTTGGAGCATCCGGAGATTTGAACCTTGAGATCAAGCTGAAGTCAGTACAGGTCAATCGCAACACTCACTCGGCGGATAGCCTCCTCTGCTTGGGCACGGCTCTGCAGGCTGCTGTCAGTATGACCTTCCCTCTGATACTCACCGAACCATCGCCGTCCCACGGCGGTTGCCCTGGTCGTCGGTCAGGAAGCGAAGAGAGGAAATGATGCCAGGATAGAATAAGTCTTGCATTTCCTGTGGACGGGTGAGCCACCTCCAATAGTGAGTAACTTACAGCCTCAGTAATGTCGAGAGGAATCTCGGCAACGTAGAGATTGCTTGAGTGGGGGTCCTCGAGGGCTTTCTGCTTGAGGTGTGGGGTCTCTTTGCCATGCTGGCAGGTAATGTTGTTCTCCTTCATGTAGGCCATGAATTTGGTGGCGGCAAGACTAGAGTCAAACATGACAAAAGCATAACTGCGAGTTGGAGTCAGTAGCCTCACTCAGCTGTCACCTACGTCCTGGACGAGCGACGGGCGCCGTCGGGAAGCATGTCCGCGGAATCCGGAGCAGTATTGCCATTATGCTCAACCTTGACAGACACGACGCGGCCAAAACTCTGGCCGATCTTGCGAAGCACATCCTCCGTAGCAGTCGAGGCAAGCTCGGGCAGATAAACTGTGTTGTTAGTCATTTGATGTGGGACAGGTGTCACATACCGTTGCGGCCTTCGCCAATGTCGCTTGTGACGGCGGGATAGAGGCTCTCGAGACTGGTGGGTTCGACCTGGCGGATGTCACGACCGTAGTACACGCGGGCCAGCCCAGGGGAGCTGACAGTGCGGCGAGGAGCGGGGGAGGCGTCCTGGTAATAATGGCACATAGAGGACATTGAAGAGGTACCAGGCGATCCCTTGTTCTTAGTCCAGTCCACCGTGATAGGGTCATGCTCCTCCCCCTCATAGGAAGGACCGAGAGAGTCGAACTTGGGAGACTTCTTGTCATTCGTGTACGGTGTGGAGGTGTCAAGATGCTTGAGTGCGAGTTTGGCGCGGTCAGTCTTGTGAATGAGGTTGTACGACAGGGCGTCCTTGCGAGCTTCCTCCGAGGGAAGAATGTCGGGGGCAGCAGACGAGGCTGAACCGTTTAGAGTGTTAACGTCGCCAGTGCCGCTGCGCAGGAGAACAGGACGAGTAGGAGTGCCGAACTTGGCGGTGGGTGTGGTTTTCGCAGGAGTTGTAACTGTAGGGACAGTTGTAGGGTAGCTGGCAACGGGGGTGAAGGCAGTGAGCCATCCGTGACCAAGCGAGTTGGCAACTTTGGGGGGTGAGTTCACTATCTCGGGAGTGTTCGAGGGGGGGCCGGGAATGATGGGCTCGTCATGGTGATCGTTGCCAGCGTGGCTGAAGGGATAGACACCAAGCTCGCAGGTGGAAGGAGACGACGTCGCAGTGCCAGAGGAGGATGCGGTGGCGTAGCCTCCGAGTATGAAGGTCGGGGCGGAGGGATTGAGACGTTTGACGGTCATGTTGCACAAGGAGCACCTGAGAGTGTGAGCCAACGCCCACGGAGAACAAAGGAAGCCTCAAGACGCGATAGCTAGTCGCTCAACGCCACTCCGAACGCCGAGGAAGATAGGGAAGGTGGAACAAGCACTCACAGATGTACGCCACGGGCGACAAAACGTGTGGTTGGGCGGGGTCCTAACGTCCTAACAGGAAGGCGGTGACCGGACAGGGATGGGTAATGAGAAGGATGTGTGGAAAGACAATGAAAGAGGTGCAAGGAAGAGTGGGAAAGAGAAGCGAAGAGGGGATGAAGAAGAAAGAGGATGGGAGAACAAAGAAAGAAAGGGGGCTGTCGTTTAAGAGGGAAACGACTGAGAGAAAGTAGGAGACGAATGGAGTGGGTTGACTGAAGACGGAGGAAGACAAACTTGTATAGGTGAGCGGGAGCAGCGAGGAAGGTGAGTGGACTGGCCGTCTGGATGGGGGATTTGGTGAACTCAGTGAGCATGGCAAGGCAGGAGAGCAGAGGCCAGAGGGTAGAGGGAAGGCGAGGAAGACAAATTAACAGTGGGTCAACGGCGCGTTGCTCTTTGTTGCTGGCAAGCGTGTGTGCATGTGCATGTGCATGTGTGTGTGTGTGTCTTGTGCGTCACGCGCTGGTGGGGGCTGGAAAGAAGCCTGCCCCGCGACAGGGGACGACGGATGTGCGACCTGGCCTTTTGGCCTCTGCTCGTGTTCGTCCTCATGCCCCCTGCACGCGTCGTGAGTGAGCCCGTGAGGTCGCGACCTCGAGAGCCTTCCGCTCAGCACTGAACGGCACTACTTGCGATGATCCGGATGGCCTTCGCGATCTTCCCTCCTCGCGTCGCACCACGAGCTGGGCTCGCATGCGCTCGCACCCAATCGGCAACACATCCGCGATCATCGACGACGCGAGGGGATCACTCTCACGCTTAGTGTATAGATCGCCGTCCTTTGGCACGTCATCGAGACGCGTCGAGGTACCTATCCCATATCCCATATCCCATACGCCCCACGATAACTTCAGCCGAGCCAGAGATCATGAACTTAGCACCTACCATCTACGGCTTGCGACCCTCGAACGCCTTTTCAACCGAAGCTGTGTGCCGATTTGGTGAAACAGAACAAACACACGATGTACTCGATGCATGGCATGACTGGCATGACTTGGTGAGCATGGTGAGTGATGGCCAATTGCGCCGCTTGCCGATGCGTGATCGCTGATTGCCGTATATTGCTATCGACGGCGCGAGAAGGGATCAGCCTTGCAAGCTTGCAAGGGCCACGCCAAGCCCGATCAGACCATCAAGTCCATTACCCTGACATGGAATGATGAAGGATGCGAGATGGACGATGGAGAATGACAACAGGCTCACATTACGCAGTGATTCCAAGCCATCTCGATATCAGCAGGTAACCAGCAGTCATCTTGTTCTGTAAGTTGGCAGCGTCAGGACTGCTCACTTGTCACCCGCGTTGAGATGGGAGTGGCATCCTTTTTGATTTTTGGTTATCCGGTGTCTCACGGGATTGACGGATAACCGCTCTAGTCCGTTCATTGCCGGCGACAGACTGATCAGCGTGCTGAAACAGGATATCGCATGTGTTTCGATGATGGCGATGCTTGCGCATGGTGAGTTGATCGCTTAAATCGCCTACAGTGTTGTGAGATGAACGGCGGTCGGGCCCCATGGCTGCTTTGCTAGAGAACTATAGTGATGGGCGTGATAGACGTGATGGTCGATGGTCACGATGATCATTAACGAGGTCTGCCTGGCGACTGGGAAAAAACGGCCAAATCGGGTAAAACGCGCGCACAGACCGCCTCACCGTTACTTAGTTCCTCACAGGCGACCTCAAAGGCTTGACGCGCTGTTGAGATCAGCATTGCTGCGACGGCACCGACCGACCGATCACTCTTCTCCGCCGTGGTCTAAAGAAAGGTCTCAACAGCCCGCCTGAGGGCCTGCTCGCTGCTCAGGCCTGGGGGGGTGGGGGGACGTATAGAGGCTTAGCTGTGGTGGAAACGTGCGAGTGCCGGACGGAATCACATCGACACCAAGAGCCTAGCTCGGGCCTCTAGTCAGTTCTTGGTTGCGCGTATCGCTACGTCATCTGTCCGTCCGTCCGAACGCTGACAGTAGGTTTAAAGAACTGGCCGCCACAGACTCCCGTATCAGTTGTAGAGTTGTTGAACGGTTAACGCCGGCAATGCAGTCCTCGTAAACAGGACCGGCACGATCCTCATGGGACTGCTTTCCAAGATCCCGCAACGGATTATTGGCTCTTGGGCTGCCATCCAATGGACAGGATTTTGCAGTGAACATCTGTCCGTTTCGAGTAACGGAGCTGGCAGCGGACGAAAAACGACTGGAATGTCAGACCGCGGAATGTCGGAGACTCATAGCGTTACGCTGTTAGAGGTCAAAACAGAGGACGCGTTTACTGGACGCGACGGCACTCATATCGCGCGCATATCCTGCGGACGTGGTTAGTACGATCAAAGAAAACCGATTTCCATATATGAAAGGCAGAGGAGAGTACCGCAGTTGGCTACTCCGCAATTGGTGCCGTGGCCAATCACTGATGGTACCGAGCTGAGGAGTGAACGGATATGGTACCAGAGAATCGAGGTGAGACGCGTTAAGCATTACACTCGCGACGCGGTGAGAGAAACACAGGGCGGAGCACGGCCGAGAAACACGTTCAGTCGTTTCCCTCCTTGGCACAAGAGCGAGTCAGTCATGAGGTATCGTTCAGTTCCAAGTCTCGGTAGCCACATTGATTGTGACACCGACCTTGACCCAACCCTGCCGGAGTCGCCGCCCGATACTGCGATCCTCCGCCTATCACCACTGTTCGAGCAGGATCTCCGCCCCGCCCAGACCGACCCCGCGGACGACGCATCGCGCTCGTCCGGTAGATTGCAGGTTGTTCATCCTAATGTCTACTCATCCCACACAGTCAGATGTCGGTATGTATGTGTGGTGTTCTTTTTATGCGCTCTCCTCAGCCTGCTTGGGCTTCTTGAAGAAGCTGCGGCGGAGCTGCTCGCGCTCCTCGCGGGGAAGGTTCTGACGGCCGTCGCCGGTGAGGGCCTGTATGTCAGTTCAATAATCTCAGGTCAGCTCACGTTGCCGGCAGCGTGGAAGGTGCCGATCAGAGTGGCCATTCCGGCGCAGGCGCCAAAGGCCATGGGCAGGGAGCGGGCTGGCATTAGCTTGGTCTTGAAGGTGGGCCGCAACTCACCCCTGGCACCGGCCAGGAAACCGGCCGCGCAACCACCAGCGGCACCGTTCAGAGCGTCATCGGTCTACGCGTCAGTCCTTCTGCCATTTATACTTCATCCAAAGTCCCTCACCTCGCGGACGTTGGCAACGTAAGACTGGGTGAACGAGAACGCGAAACCCATTCCAGCTGCGATGTTAGATGATGTCCCGGCCATAGGTGTTGTTCCATGCAGCCCGCGCTGCTCCGCGCCACATACCGAACAGGCCGATAGTTCCTCCCGTGCGGGTGAAGATACCCATAGCTCCGCGGTTGTGCCTGTAGGTGTCAACTGTTGTTCTGTTCGCCGATAACATGGTATCGTCGGCGATTCTCCATCCGGGCAATAACCTGCCGAGTAGCGCCCACAACCGGTGGACGCGACGGCCTCGGACGTTATGCCAGATGAAGCTCGCCATTGCGCGTGACGCACTTGCCAAGAGCGTTCTGGACTGCCGAGACGAGGAGACCGACACCAGCCGACTGGAGAGTGACGGACATCGCTGTGCCGAGGGTGTCGTGCTGGTGGAAGAGATGGGCATGCTCGGTGACGGAGGGCGCGAAGAAGGTGCTTGCCGATGTGCCCGGAGGCGGGAGGAGGGGGTTGCGAGCCGCCATCGTCGTGTGTCTAGAGGGATGAGATGGGGTGGTAGAGGGTATGTCGGCGATCTCGATCTCCACCGTTATCGTTGTGGACGTTGTTGCTACCAGCGCGAGCTGCCGGACCAGTCTCGGCGGTCAGCCATGCTCTCAGCCAATGCTCGAGTGGGTGAAGCAACGCACCGAACGGAGAACAGCCCGGGCGTCCGTCTATCGCGGAATTATCGGCGTGTTGAGGGGTGGCGGTATCTCGCGTGATATCTGCGCGATAACCATGCAAGGTAAATTCAGGGCTGGTGTGCTGGTGACCGATGGTCGGGGTTAGCCGATTGTCCACCCCTCGACTAGTGCTTCCGGTGTACCGGTGTGAGACTGGTATAATACTATGATGTGTATGGTGTTGTGATAAGGCTGCTTCCCTTGATCTGGGTCTCCGGAGCCCTTGAGCCTCTGACGTCGTCTGTAGGAGCTCAATACGCGCGCCAGTGCGGTTGTTCCAGACGCACTGGGTAGTGGTCTAGTGCAGAAGTGCAGAAGTGCAGATGAGCAGCAATAGTTCCGCCTCTCCGATTGTTGCTGGTGATAGCGTGATGTGACCTCCCAGCTCCCAGGGCACAATGACCCCCGCATCGGACATGATACCCAGGTGGCAGGCGAGCGGGAGAGTCGTCCGTTCGTTCACTTGGGCCCCTCCACTGCAGCCCAACCGACCATCCATCCATCCAGACCATCCACAGCAACCAGGTTGCTTCTGAAGCTCAACCATCATCCATTATCGCTCCTTATTTTCCTTATTTCCTCTCCTCCTACCATCCTCTTCCCATCTCGGGTCCTCTCCCATCGCCATCTGCATCTCCCTCGCCATCTCTCATCTTGTTGAATCTCTCTTTCAATCGAGACACATATCCGGTTTGCCGCCACCCATCACAGCCCTCGATTCACCCACCAATCTCCCATCATGATAAGTATCCCGATTAGGTGTGCCTGTCCACCCAGGCTGCCGGGTGCCATCACACCAGACCGTGTGCTCACTGCTTCACAGTTCTCCCAAGCGTCGAGTCGACACCGACGTGATGAAGCTGTGAGTGCATCGCGGGGTGCGAGGGTGCGTCAATGGGGTCTAGTGCCCAGACCCTACTTGCCACCCATTACCGACCCCTCACACCGTTACACCCTTGCTAAACCAATTAGTCTCATGTCGGACTACCAGGTCACGCTCGTGAACAACAAGATGAACGAGTTCTTTGTCAAGTTCCATGGCCCCGCGGAGAGTGAGTAAGAGCATGCCTGATTCTTGCGACCGAGGTCCGGTCGGGTGCTACCTGCCCTAGTTCCGGTCAGGTTGTGCCCGACCTCCACATATTCATGCCGTGACCGTTGCGCGACCCATTGAGACTATGATGCTATTCGAGTGGAGCCGATGAAGCGATGGAGACCACAGGCGTCATTCCCTTCCCGTTGTCAAAGCCTTCATGCATGCTAACAATGCAGCACCCTTCGCTAAGGGCGTTTGGAAGATCCACGTCGAATTGCCAGAGCAATTCCCTTACAAGTCGCCGAGTATCGGCTTTATGAACAAGATCTTCCACCCCAACATCGATGAGCTGTAAGTCAGCTCCTCCGAATCTACCGCCAGTCCTGACCTTTCCAGGAGTGGCAGCGTTTGCTTGGACGTCATCAACCAGACTTGGTCACCCATGTTCGGTAGGTGTTAATCATGTTGTGCGGGATGGGCACAGGATCGGACCTGTTGAGTGTGCCGAACATTTCCGTCTCGGGGGCTCCGATGACGAATGACCCCGCATCGCGATGCACTGACAGCTGACGCTATCTCCAGAACTTATCAACATCTTTGAGATATTCCTTCCCCAGCTTCTTCGTTACCCCAACCCGTCTGACCCGCTCAATGGCGAAGCGGCGGCTCTGTTGATGCGCGACCCCAAGGCGTACGCAAAGAAGGTCGAGTCGTATGTCGACAAGTACGCCTCTGAGGGCGATGCCGACCGCGCGGGTGACCACGATGCGGACGATTCGATGCAGCGCTCCAAACCTTCTAATGGTAACGGTTCGTCAAGCAACGGCGCAGGGAACGGCCACTCGAATGGCGCCAACGGTCACGATGACGATGAGGCAGAAGACTCGGACGAGAACATGAGTGACATGGGCGAGTTCAGTGACGACGACGAGTTCATGGGCGAGATGGACGACTAAACGCAATGGCAGCTATAACGGTGGTTTACGCCACTAAGAACCCAGAGCTGCCAGCTGCTGCTATCACTTCGGTAGCTCAGCCCAGCGCGCCTTTTTGGTCTTTGGTCACCCAGGCTCACATCCCCCAGCACCAGCGCGCAGCACGCCCCATTCCTCACGGGCATCCTCACTCTTCTCTATCTCTGTCCAATGTTGTATGAATCTCATCACAGTTATGACTCTTAAGTCTGGTACGACCTGGTGCAGTGTTGTGAGTGCGCCATCTGCTGACCTGTGAAAATTGTGGGAGTTCTTGTGTGCAGGAATCAGCCACACCGATGGGTAGATAATCAATGACTGATAGACAATGGGATGGGGCGGCGTGAGAAGCCGCCAAGCGAGAGCAGGCATCGAGGTATATGTGGAGGCAAAGCTTGGGGGCCATTCGCGATTGAAAGCGACGAGTCAACGAATGTATGGAAGCGAACCGCAAATTTATTGCAGGATGGTAAGAGCCTCTGCAGCTCTGAACACCAGAACGCCCTTGCTCACCACCAAAGCCGCTGCCTTCACGCCATCGCGCCATCCTTGCTAGTTCCTGCTTCCTTTGCGCCCCGGCAGGCAAGCTGCGCGAATCAGACAGTTTGCAACTGGCGCTTCCCACTCCCCAGTTGCAGATCCCCCGCGCGCCCGCCGGTGGGACCAACCTTCCGCGTCATGGGACACGAATACCGGATCGCTGACGATCCTCGCCGCCTCGGCGCCTCGACCGCTTTGGTCGCCAGTGTCTGGATATCTGGAGTACGCCCTGGCGATACTAACCGGCAACAGCCGCTCCCACGCCCCACGATCACTCGCATGGTCCGGACGATCATTCGCGACGATCATACCCCATGCGGCTAACCAAAGGCCAAGAATCAAGGTGCGGAATGGGAAGCGGAAGACGGCGCCGCCCTCCTGGCCTCGATGGATGGCGCGACGCGAGGGCCGCGCGATCGATGCGAGTTGTCTGTCGCTAGAGGCTGCGCTAAGAAGCCTTTGCTAGTCGCTGATCATTGATCATTGCAGATCGCGGGTCGTGCCGAGGATCGTTTCGTTACCGCTAGGGCGAGCCTGCTAAGCACGCGTCGCCAATTCGCCACTTGCTGAGAGTTTGGAAACCCCCCCCCCCCCCCCCCCCCGCCCCGCGCGGCGCCGTTCTTACCGTTCTTATCGGGCACCTCCTTGCGCGTTGCCCAGCTGAGCATGTATGCGACTGACACACTGATCCACTGATGCATGCTTGATTCGCCATCAGCGGCCCCTTACCCACCACATTCCCCCTTGCAACCGCCTCTGCCGCTGCCATCTTGGCAACCTGATTTACTGGTGTCTCAGGCCTGGGCAGCTCAATACGATCAGCACCTAACAGCCCGAGCGCGTCGCCAGGTAGACCGGCCGCCAGAGAAGGCCAGAAAGAGGAATACCGCGTCCTGCCATTTGTGCGGACTCATCCTTGCGGACCGCGCTGAACGACCGTGAATGTTTGCTCGACTTCCTCTACGTGGGACGGGCCGAGCTCTTCATAGCTTCACTTCTTCTTACTCTTCCGGCAGTCGATACTTGCAGTCTACATAACTATTCCTCTTCATCAGTTGACTCTACATCTCAGGACACTCCCCACGCTCCTTTCTTCGTGGCAGTCGCTGGCCGACTCTGCCCTCACGGCGTGATGTCGTCCCGCGTAGTCCCCACGACTGAAGGGTACCCCACTGAACTGAACGAGAGAATGCTAACTTCAGGCTGGTTGACCAGGGCGTGAGTATGCTCGCCGCTTCCCCAGCACAAGTGACGACCCGCCCGCCCGTCGTGACACCTCTGGCACCGATTTCGGCTTCCCGGCGCGCGCCTCCGTCCATCCAACCGCCTGTCCAGGCGTCTGCGCGTCCAGCAACTGTCTCCTCGGGCGGCGCAACTTTCTCTCCGTCCCAAAGTGCTGGTTCGGCACCTTCTGGATCCGCGCCCTCGAGGCGCGTATCGACCCCCACAACGTTGGTAACGGGCGAGAATGTACCAGATCGGCGTGCACTGACCCCAGCCTGACTGTGAGCGCCACTTATACCAACGGTAACGGATCCAACACTACCGTCAACGGTACCGAGAGCAAACTGAATGTAACGACCGGAAGCGGCGTTCCAACCGACACCTCGGACCAGACGACGCTCATCACTGCAATTGTCCTGCTCACAGTCGGCATCGCGGCGATCACGACGGCCGGCGTCATCGCCTTCGTATGGCGGCGCCGTCGCGGTCGCGAGAGCGTCCCGGCCACATTCGTGACGTACATGCGCCACGGGCGGCACGGCCGGCCTGGCGACGACGACATCTCGATCACGAGCTCCTGGCATGACGGGTGTACGTGGCATGACCTCGGGCAGGGGACCGGCGGCGCCAATCTCTGGCGATACTCTGCCATCGACCTCGCCGGGGACATGTACCCGTCTTACGGCGCGCAACATCAGCAGTGGGTGATGCCTGGCTCTCAAGATCGACACGATTCCCAGTATCTGGGCTCTCCTTTTGTGCATGAGTCGTACCCCATCGCCGCACAGTACCAGCTTCCCCACGCCGACAAGAGAGCGGAAAAGCATACTCACACTCTTTGGCGGAAGACAAGCCGCAAGCACATTTCGGCGTCTCTAGACTTCATTCCGTATCGTGGCCCGATTGAGAAGCCCGCCCTTATCTATCCATGCAATGCTGCGTGGCTCAACAGACCGCTCCCGCCGCTGCCAGCCGAAACCCAGGCTCTCGCTCAGCGGTTGTCCGCGAACGGATTGGGTTTGAAGTTTAGCAAGACCAATGTATACCCCGCGTCTCAAGCTGAACATGGGCACGCCTCATTCACGGCCTTCCCTGGTTTCGCTCTTTCATCGCAGACGCCGCCCTCGACATCGTCGTCGGCAACCCCATCTTCACAGCTCTCACCACGGTCCAACTCCCGACACTCGTTTTACCGCCGCCGTTCGACTATATTCTCGTTTGACGCTGCGCGCCATTCATCTCCATTCCATTTCGACACGGCGTTGCCTTCGCCGCCGCTTTCGCTTGTGTCAGGACCCCGCAACTCGATGCCACGCCTCTCTCATCCGTCTGCGTCAGCCACATCGCTCTCCGCCCGCATTCACGATACCGGCTGTCCACCAGATGGACATGTGGCCTCAGTCATCAGTGACCGCTCGTTCCTCTCCCGCCACTCTCACGCGTCCTCCGCATCCACCGCGGCTGCCGTCACGGGATTTGCATTCAATGCCCGGCGCAGCGCCGCCACCATGCTCCCCGCCGATGCTGTGCCAAGCACTTTCCCGTCTCGCGCGACGACGCCGACTCTCCTGGATCGCACTCGCAGCTACCGTTACATAACGCAGAAGCGGAGCAACACCCTCCCAACGCTCAAGGTCCTCCGTCGGCACTCGACGACCAAGTCGTCCCGCTCTGTGCGTTCCGCCAAGGCCAGAGCGCAGCAGGTTCCCGATCGCCTTGAACGGAATTCCGCTTCCGCGCCCCCCTCCGCAGCCGATCCCGTTCAAGCGACACCGTATCCCTTTGTCGGCTTCGGATCCGGCCCAGTGACATCGGGCCATGCATCTCTCACGAGTCTGCGGCGTGTACACTCGCAACCAGACAAGCTGTACAAGCTGGAAAAGGTCAAGCTGTGAAGTGCGGTTGTTTGTTTATCCAACTCCAAATCATCTGTAGCTATGCGTCAAGAATCTTCCAAACGTGGCACTTGCGTTGCGTCGTTACCGCAACAATACAACCTGAGGGTGAACGACGTCGCCCATACGAATCATGCTGTCATGTTCCCACACTGCTGCTCGCCACGTTACCTTTTCGCATAACCTACGATAGCTACGATCGGTACTTTAATGCCTTCCACGTTCCGGTTCCTTCGCATCTCTCATACGCTCGTATTCTATACCCAAACAGTTAGTCCCACCGGGCCTCCACGTCTTCATGTTTACTACTTCCACGTTTTGACCCGACGCTGTCGTCAGCCTCTTGTGCGGTCTAGCTTTCGTGGGGCACTGCAACGGAGCGGATCGCATTCGATTCGGGGTAGTAGCCGGCACTTGAGATTCCCCGCTGGTCAGGTGGTCAGTTAGTGGTGAGGATGGGCCGACTTTAGACATTGGGTGCTATCATCATCACAGCCTTACCGTTGATATGAGCGGTGGGGCTGTGAGAGAATGGTTCCACGAGGTTTCAGTTGGGGCCTGGCCGGCCTGGAATGTCCCGTTTGGCAGTTGACAACCGCGGTATAGACCTGTGTTAAACGCTGTTGCTGTGTCAGCAACAGAGGGACTAACACTTACGATCTTCGTACATGATGACGATCGGATGCTCCCATGCTCCTGGTCCTTGGCTTGCTTGGCAATAGTGGAGGGGTATGCTGATGTTATGATGGCATGTATGGCGTGGCGTGGGTGGCAAACTATCCCAGGCCCCAGGAAAACTATCCCAGACCCAGGACGTCCGTCCTGCGATCCTGCGATGCTGCTCCGACGCTCGCCGGGCCGGAGAATGGAAGATGGCCAGGAGGTGATCGACGCCCGTGCCGCGTGCCGCATGCCAGAGTCGCAAGGGCGGAAGCGCCGAACGGCAAGGAGGGAGAGGGCCAGGCAACGGCCAGAAGCGCTGGAATTCTCGGTGCCGAGTCAGCTTGCCAGCTGGAGGAATTGAGTAATGAAAAAAGTTTATTTTTGATCCCGCGACTACGCAGAAAGGACGCGCGTCGTTGTCAATTTCTCGGCACCACCCGGACCACCCGGACCACACCGACAAACAGAGTCGTACAGTCACACAGGCCCGAGTGCGTGGCCATGGGTGGGCGGTGCCTGGCATGCCAGGTAGGCTACCCCTGTCCGCTGGCCGCTGGGCGCCAGCAACGGCACCCACTCCACTCTGGGTCGTGGCTGGGCCTGCGGCCTGATTCAGGTGGCGGCGTGAATCGGTCGCCCCGTGCGTCATCCACGTCCTCCCTGCACACTAGGCTCCTGTTTGCTCCAATGCTCTTTTGCTGCGGCCTGTGCGGCCCTTCTCCCCGTCTGCGATTGAATAGTGTCGTCCGACGAGTCGGTTTATCAATTTTAGCACAGCTGTGGAGCGCGGATAATCGACACGACACCATATGGAGGAACGTATGGAACAAGGGGCAGGTTCGCACCCAGGTATCTCAGGAGCGCAGGGAAGCAGGAGCGCTGGAGCGCTGGAGCGGTGCCACCGTGTTGACCGGCCAGCATGCCGAACTGGACGATGGCCCTCGGCCTCGGTCAAGCCAGCTAGCCAGCCAAGGAAGATTCTGGCGTGGAGGCGCGGTTAGGTCTGTTGATCCTAAGCTCCGTCGTCCCTCTCGCCCCGTGCCCTCACCCCTTTTCCAGACCGATTTTGGGCACAGGTCATTTATAATAACAATTCCAATTACGCTTGGCTGAGACTGTAGCCACCACCACCACATCGCATCTCACATATCCATCAGGCAGTTCTCACTCATCTGCAACTAATCGACATCGATACTTCAGTGTTACTCTTCTCTCATCACACCGACACGAGTGTTCACACAGCGAGCGACACTTTCCTTTCATCGATACACCGAAGCGCCTTGGTCATCCTCATTCCATCCTCGATCGACCATCCTTTCCCCTCCACTCGAGGTGGCTCGGTGAGTATCGCCTCCGATTGAGTCGGCATCCCAATTTCCACGAGCAGGCTACCCTTGTTGCCACTGCACTGCTATCTCACATCACTGAGACATCATATGAGGGTCTCTTCTCAGCAGAAGGCAGATGGTCGTTGAAAGGCAACGACCCCCTTTATCACTGTTTGGTGGCGCGAGAAGGTTCCCTGTCAACGGAGCCTTATCCTTTCACCCCAGCACCATCCCCATTCCCTTCTTCTCACCACTGCCTTCCTCATTCCTCCCTTATCTCGCACCTTTGCATCTCCTCGTCTCTCTCTTTTCTTTATCATTTCTTCTCATCACCAGACCGAACATTTTGCTCACTCTGCGTTGCAGCACTCAGCGTCTCGCTATCTCTGAATACCAGCAACCACTCGGTCACCCCGACTTTGCCACTATGATGGCTGAGGTCAACCCCAGTGTGCAGCTCCACGAGCTGCTCGACTTCGACCCCGTCCCAGACCTCGTTGGCAAGCCCATGGACTTCGCCGACTTTCTGAACCTCGACGGTCTTGATGGCATGGACTCGTTTGACGAGTCAGCAAGTGCTGCGGACAGTGTGAGTAATGGTGATCGGAAGCACTGCATTTTCGACCAGCGAATATTCTAGTTTTCGTGCTTACACCACAGTCGCCGCAGACAATGTCTCCGAACCACACACCGTCGCCCGTTGCCATGGCCCCGAGTCCGCCTCACTTCGAGGACGATGCATTCGCATTCATCCTTCCCGAGGAGAAGAAGCTTCCTCTCGGTGGTCCGATCACGATGGGTGAGGTTCAAGTAAAGCAGGAGATTGTGGAGCCTGCTCCCGCTCCGATCGCTGCTCTTAGCGCCCCTGTAGCGCCTACCTCTGCCGCCACGAGCGTCACCCTTCCCGCCGCACAACAGGAGGCTCTCCAGCAGCTTTTGGCCAACTTTATGACCTATCAGCAGCAGTTTGGCCTCGTCAACGCCGAGGGTGTCACTAGCTCTGTCGGTACCAGCACTCCTGGCAGCAGCATCAACCCGTCGCTCGTTTTCTCCACCGCTTCGCGCGCTCCGACGGCCACCACCTCTTCCCTCACTCCCGCATCTGCCGCCGCTTCCATCGTCACTCCCCCCGTTGCCACTCCTGCCGTGCAGGCCGTGCCGCCTGTGGCCGAGTCGGTCGATGAGCCTCTCGTCGCCATCAGCCCAGGAGAGACTCCCGATCTTTCCGGCCCCAGCCGGACTTCGCGTGCTACGTCCATCATGAGCAACGATGCTCTTGGGATTGACGACAAGATTGACAAGCTTGTTCCTCTGTCGTCTATCTTCAGCACTGGCCGCGGAAAGGGTGGCAAGAAGGGTGGCGGCATGTCCTCTGTAGTGCGTGGTGAGGACGAAGAGCTCGACGACGACGAGAGCTGGCGCCCGTCTCCTGAGGAGTACAAGAAGCTCAGTTCAAAGGAGAAGCGCCAGCTTCGTAACAAGCTTAGCGCTCGTGCCTTCCGCACTCGTCGCAAGGATTACATTGGCACCCTCGAGGCCCACATCAAGGACCGCGACTCGGTGATTGATGCCATCCGTGCTGAGCTCCTCAACAGCCGTGCCGAGAACCAAGACCTCCGTCGTGAGCTCGACGCTCTCAAGTCTGGCGCTATGAGCGTTCTGCACCCCGAATCGGCGGAGAAGCTCGGCCAATCGCCTGCTATGCTCAAGGCTCTCGCCCAGGCCGACCTCGCGGTGCCTGCTCAGCCTGCTCCCGCCCAGCAGGCAAGTCCGGCACGTCGGCCCCAGGCTGACCGCCCAGTCGTCAACACTCGCAAGGACGTCTCTGCTTTCGACGCTCGCGGGTTCTGGGGTGGAAGCAACGACAACATGCTCGGCGGCGGCAACACCATTTGCCACACCGTCTTCAGTCCCGAGCTCACTCTTCCTCCCCAGCCCAACCTCAACCCTCTCCTCAACAATCTGCCCGCTCCTGCTGAGAAGCCCGTCTCACTCAGTGCCACCGGCAACCGCGACATTGACGCCTCCTCTTTCGCAGACTGGGCTGTCGACACCCCCTACAACATGCGCTCCATGGACAGCTACCGCATGCAGCTCTGGTCCCGGTTCGCCCGCGAGGCCGCTGCCGACAAGGCAGGCGTCCCCGCCGAGCTGCGGCCCAAGTTCCTCGTCGACCCAAAGTCCAGCCCCTCTGCCGCCCCTGCCGTTGCCGCGTCAGCTGTCGAGCACATTACTTCCAAGCTCTACTCGTCGTTCTGGTCGGCCTTCTCGGGCTCATCCTCCAAGATCGACACGGAGAAGCTCGCAGCGGTCGTCACAGGCCGGGCCCGCCTCGCCGTCGTCGACGAAAAGGCACCGGCCAAGCGCTCGGTCTCATCTCAAACCACCACAGCCGACGACCTAGCACACGCTATGGCAGGTCTCAAGGTTGCAACTGGCACGTCTTCTCCTCTTGAATCGCTTCGCGTCCGCGAGAACCCTCTTGGTGCAATGGCCGGTTTCTTCAAGCAGTCCAGTCCTCTCCCGACTCGTGCTTAATCTTTGGAAGGCAAACCTGATTGGTACCCTTGACATAAAAAACACAAAAAACACGATATTGCATTCACGCACGAACGACATGGACGACATCTGCATTAGCGCGTCGAATCGCGCTGGCGCTGAACGACGCAGCGGCCAGCCAACGAAACCACGCATCACAACACCACTATTACATCAACCCCCACCGCCATTCATCATTGTATACCATACGATTCGTGTTGTGCCCATAGAGAGAACCCCTCCATAGTTTGAGCAGTAGTCAGTAGTCTTCCCAACTCAGGAAATGAATAAAGTGTGAACATTCCGGAACCCGTTACACGAGCAAGTGCCTTAGGGATTCAGTGCCTCTCACCTCACAGCACAGAACACCGCCAGAGTTTGTTGGAGGTCACCTGAGCATAGTCATTGACTCTCCTGCTCCTCTCCGTGTCGTCAACAGGTATATAAACCCCACTTCGCCCCACAGCGCACCCCAAGATAGGATCCTATCCACAATGCGTTTCCCTCTCGTCGTTCTCGCAGTAGCGTACACTGCCATCGCCACCCCTCTGCCCGTGCCCATCGCGAACCCCGACGCCGCCCCCCTTCCCGACTCGCAACCGGCCAATGACCCCCGTGGGTGGAAATGTGTTTCCCCGTCCTGGCCGTGCGGCGGACGATGCGTCAGGACCTGGGGCCAGTGCTTGAATCAAATGGGATGAACTGCCGGTCGACCCGGGCTGCGGTTGGTGGGAGGTTGGGAACGATGTGGAGTGTGGGAAAGGTGTGGAGCGTGAGTATGTTGCACGGGTGGACGGAGCTGACCTCCAGTTCGGTGCTCTCGGGGAAAGGACCCAGAGACTGGAAGATGATAACGAAGATGGAGTCGGGATCGAGTTCCATACAGTACATGCAGCCCCAGAAATGTTGACTCAGCCACTCTGCACATCCTGCATAGGAGAGAGATCGCGATATCGCAATCTGATGAATCAAGCCAGCCATCCGGCTTCCAGGCTAGTGGTGCACATGGGGAGGTTTGAGTTGTGCCGTTCGAGCTCACATGACGTGGCCGTCACAGGCACGCGACGCGAGTAGTGTTGTCATACTCCGCCTACCCCACCGCCGATAGCGTGTTTACATCTCGGTCAAAACAATGCCTTGATGCCAGCCGTTTCGTTGTCAGAAGGCATGCTTCTGTTAGTTTCTGCGCAGCCGGTAGCGGTTCGTAATCTCGATGCCGTCGAGACGTATATAGATCCGATGTGATGAGATATCTGACTACCATCTCTACCAGTTCAATCTTTGAAGAACCAAACTCCAGTTCCAGCATTCACCCACGCAGTCACTCACTGTCCACTGGCCTCGCCTCGTCACTCATCGGAGTTGTCAAGTCGTTGAACCCCCCTACAGCCTTGGCGCGATCGCATTCTTATCCTTGGAAATTTCCGACGCCCCTGCTGTGGACTCTCTCGTCCACTCACAAACTCCCCGACTCGTTATCATCGAGGTTCGCTTTGCCTGTCGATCCCTTTCCGCACTCCCGCACTCCTGAGCGCCTGAGCGACGATCGCTGATCCTCGTTCCTCGTCGCTCCCTTTCCAGACGAAAATTTGCGGATTGCTGAACGCTCTCTACGTCTGCATGGGGTCACTTGCCCTACATCCCTACAGAAGCCTCTCCAACCCAACCGCCGACCGGCAGTAAAGTCGACCACACGCCGCTCGTGATCGGTGTAGCCTCGGCGCCTCCGCAGCTCACCCACCCGTCCGACCGCACCATCCCTGCCACTTCAGCCAACAGCACCTCTCATCCCTGCGCCAGACCCTCGCCCTCCCTGCGCCTAGCAATTAGGAAGAAAACTCTATTGCATTCTAGCACTCGGTAACTGGGCTAGCTGGGTTACAGCTTTGAACTTGTTACGCCTCTTTCGTGACTGAATTGCAGCAGCCGTGGTTGTTGACAGCAGCGCAGAGACCAGTTCAGGCGCGTCGCAAGCTACCTCGAGACGCGCATTTGCACGGTTGACCTCTACGATCTGTGAATCGGCCTCGAGCCAGTGTTACGCCCGGAGTCGGTCGGAGTACAGCTGGTGGCCAGGAAGGCTGGCGTTGCCCTTGTCCCTCTCATTCCCTTCCCTGTCATCCATCATCCAGGTCCCATTCCCACTCCCCTGGATCCCTGAAGTACCAAACTTGTATCTGGCCAGCATCAACAGACGTGTGTTGTGTGTGTGTGTGTGTGTGTGTGTGTGTGGGCAGCATCAAGTTCACACTGTGCAATTATCAACACACACGCCTTCGCTCTTCGCATCCTTTACCCATCCCACTGTCTCGTCTCGGCAGCACAAAGTGCAGCATTCACACTCGTTTCATTTGTATCTTTGTCCAACATCCCCTCTTAGTCTCTCCATTATCCTCTATATCAAAAGATTGTTTCTACTCAACTTGCTCTCGAACCCATCGGCAACATCAATCACAGTAATCCCTTCCCAACCTCGCCGGAACTCTTCCTCGCTCTGGCCTCCTCCGTTTGCTTTCTCTGCTGCTTCGAACCAACTCATTGCCCCTCTACTCCCTATTTATCATCAACATGCTCAGAATTAACAGTAAGTCGCGTAACCCGTTCGCGCAAGCTCATCCCCAGCCCCGGTTCAGGAGCTGCCCTGCGTCGAGCCCATGTCGGAGAAGCGCACACTTGAGATTCCCAGCATCATCCTTAGTACGTCCCGGAGTTCACTGCGCCCCTTCCGGTAGCTCTCTGATCTGACCCGCAGCCGAGGCACCTTCTACCCGCACTCGCTCTCCGTCTCCAAAGCCTCCAATCATCCTCCACAACCCCGCGTGTGCGACATACCCACCACCGCGCGGCCGCATGCTCATCGGGCAGACGGTGCGCACCCTCGCCCTTGTCGTGCTCCTCTCTCTGGCCATGTATCACCTGTACAGCAACTTCGAGACTGTCGTCCATTCGCATCCCGTCGCGGAGCAGCTCTAAACCCCTTACAGCCGGAGCGAACAGTGCTGATGGCTGTGGGCAGCATGTGACTGCGCACCATGGTCCGAGCTCCCCCGCCCAAGCCCGTTCTTCATGCATCACGCCAACCCACCCAAACACACAGGCGTCCGGCCACAGATACGAACCGACATGACCGCCGCCCGCCTAATCACCGAGCTGAACGGCATTTCTGATCACTCAGGGACTTTTCGGGTTATTACTGCATCTGCTGTCTGGACATTTTGGAGAGTTTCTCGTGCCCCTCCTCGTAGAATTGTATATTACGCCCCGTTGGCAATGCAACCTTTGTTATCACGTTCATGTGGGTGTGTAGAGTGTCGGACGACTTAGTCGCGTGCTGTGGTATGTGTTTGAGTAGTCAAGGCGGCAGGCAACTGACGCGACTGAGACAGTACGCGCTGAGACAGTACGCGTCGTGGCACACCTTAGGATGGGTGGGTCATGAGGGTTACTGCTGGTGGGCATCCGGTACTTGTCAAGTCGAACTCGCAGACACACGTTATACTGACGTTGTCCAGTGGTTAGCGCAGGGATAACAGTGTCATCTGTCAGTTCTAGCTCGGTTGAGAAACAGTACGCTGTCAGTGAAGCTGGCCGAGTCCGCTTTCTGCGAGTCCCGCCCGACGACCCTTCTCTTCCAAGTCTATCCCATGCATAGTACACAGTCCGTCCACATCTCATGCGTAGTGGTCAATGAGCGAGTCGCGCATCTCGTTGATGACCGCGGCCGAGGTCTGGCCCTGGAGGCGGAACGTAGCCTCAATGACGGACACCTCGGTCGCTGTCGTGTCAAGGCCGGTGAACGCGCACCAGTCGTTGACGACCATACCGGCGCCGATCACCTCGGAACCGCGGTTGACGGTTCCGGCGACGAGGGGCACCTGGAGAAGAGAGGAGAGCTCATCAAGCTCGGAACGGGAGGTTTTGGGGTGAACAAGACCGCCCTGTGTTTGTTAGTATGGGGATCAGTCAGGCTGCTGCGATCCAGATGCCACAGCAGCACAGATATGGATACCCACCTGGTTGGAGAGGGCACAGTACGATCCGACGAGGACGTTTCCGGCAATGGTCTGACGGAAGACCTCGACCTTGAGTGTGTCGGCGATGATCTCCTCAGTCTCGCGGTCAATGTCGGGGTGGACGAGGGCAACATAGTCGTTGCAGGCAATAACGTTGCCCAGCGCGGAGAGACGCTCTTCGACGCGCTGGATGGCCACCGTCGGCGGGAGCGAGTTGCGGAGGTGCTGCAGCTCCTGGTCGGTGGTGGTGGACGGCACAAGGAGGCCGTGGCGGTTGCCGGCGGTCAGGCGGCCGACAATGCGCGTCCCGGCAATGGTCGTGTGCACGATCGGGACGACGTCTGCGAGCTCGGCCTCAAACGTCGAGTAGAAGTTTGACGAGGATGCGAGGGCCGTCAGGCAGTAGCTGGTTAGTCAGCGGCGGTTCAAGGTTAGTGATAGAGCTGGAGCCGCTGTACGCTCGTGAACTGAGCAATGGGGTTCTACGAGTTCGCCTTCCCTTTGAAGAATGGGAGCCCCAGCTGAATTGCGTGCGCTCCAGCTGCACGGCCTCATTGCTTGCTCCCTGTCTGCTCCATCACAGGTCACTCGACACGCACGAGTTGGTAAGCTTGGCGAAGACGCCGATATCGGTCGAGTTCTCGAACTGGCAACCTGCAGGTCAGCTTCTGATAGATACTCAACACGGCTATAGCACTCACGGAGAGCCATGGTGGAAAAGGTCTAGGGGTTCGGGGTGTGTTGTTGTAGTTGTACTGAGGGGTCTAAGGATACGTCGAGCACGAGGTCGAGGTACGTCTATTACTTGTTGGTGATAAAGCGCGGAGTTGCTGGGGGGTCGAGGTCTGGTGTGATCCGGCCTTTTAAGTCGTCTCGAGAGCGATTATACTTGGCGCGTGAGTGAGTTGGAGGGAAGATCTAGAGAGAGCAAAGAGTCAAGAGTCGATGAGACGAGGATGGAGCACCGCCTGCACCACAATGTGTCGATGTCTATGCAACATTTCCCCTCTGCCTGCAATCTTCATCTCGGATCCGAAAAAAGTGCCTGTGTCGGCGTGATGACAGCAAGACCAAAATATTGATAGCAGGGGGGTGCATTTAAAATGTTCAGAAGAGGGGGCACGATAGATCCACGCGCTCTTCGTGTGCTGTCGATCATTTGGGATCACCAGCCAGGATCACCAGCCAGCCAGCCACCAAAGCTCTCCACATCTGTGGAGTTGGGAGATCCGCGACATCAATGTCTGTGGTTAAAGTGCCTCAATTCCACAAACCAACTATTGTCCATCGTCCTCATCGCGTCGGTTCCCATTCACCCCCACCTCTCGCCGCCCTAAGTCATCCCACGCGCGCAATGAAGCTGAACGAGTACGTTCACGCGCTGGCGCTTCCGCTCGCAAACGAGGACGTGCAGCAGCTTCTCCGCCTCCTCGACTGCCGAAACCGCGTCGCGCGCGGCTTGTCCCAGACCATCGCCCCCATTGATGTGAGTCGCGATGCGATGACAATATTGCCAGCTTTATACTGTTTGAATATAGCTGACTTGCAGGACAAGCGGCTACAGCGCCCGGGCAGCTCGCTCCCCGAAAACTGGGATGGTATCGCGGTGCGGCACTGCGCGGCTGTGCTCGCGCTCTACGCAAACGACTACGTGACGGCGTACACGCACCAGTCGGCGCTTGTGTCCCTCTTCTTCCGCTGGTTTCAGGAGCAGCCGGCCTGGCCTCTCCCGGTGCTGTATCTCCTGTTGCGGGATCTGCGCGAGCTCGCCGAGCAGGCGGACACGACCACCTATGCCGCGACCGGGCGCATGCCCGCACAGGAGGAGTGCACACGTACTGTCTCCAAGGCGTTCTCCATCTGCGTCACAGACCGCCAGTTCTCTGGATCTCAGAGCCGCAGGACGGGCGCGTACCACACCGCATGTCTGAGTATCAAGTGTTATTTCAAGGTGTGTTTCTGCTGTGGACAGCGCTGTAGGCAGTACTCACACCCCAGGTCGGCAAGCCAAACCTGTGCAAGAACATCATCCGCGCAGTAACCTCTGACCCCCTGACCCCATCCGTTGACGAGGCGCCGCGCACCGACCAGGTGACATGGCACTTCTACATCGGCATGCTGGCCTTCCTCGCAGGCGACGACAAGAAGGCGTACGATGAGCTCAGTTGGGCCTTCCTCAACTGCCCCGTCGAGGCAACACGGAATCAGGAGTGGGTTCCCTCTTTTCGCTGACCCAACTAACGCCAGGCTGATTCTCACCTATCTCATCCCGTTGCGTCTTCTGCGCGGCTCCTTCCCGCGGCCGGCACTGCTCGACGCGCATCCGCGTCTGAAGGAGGTGTACGCGCCGTTTGTCGCCGCGATCCGCAACGGCGACATTGAAGAGTACGACGAGCGCCTCGAGTGGGCGCAGCCGCGGCTCGTCGGCATGAGCACGTATCTCGCGATCGAGCGCGCGCGAGAGGGGTGCCTCCGTGTGCTGTTCAAGAAGGCGTGGCTTGCCAGCGATAAGAGCTCGCGCGTGCCTGTGTCGACGTTCCAGACTGCGCTCAAGCTCCACGGCGTCGTGGTCGACTCGGATGAGGTCGAGGGCATGCTTGCCAACATGATTTATCGCGTATGTTGTTTTCCGGGGATGTGGCGAGGCTGACATGGCAGGGCTTCATTAAGGGATATATATCGCACGAAAAGCAGATGGTTGTGCTTGCGAAGAACAACCCGTTCCCGCAGCTTGCTTCCATTCCGAGGTAAACATTGCGACTAATCAACCTTATACCCTCTACATTGTCACCCCGCATCTAGCTCTCTTATTCACATGTTGCACACGGAATGCGCTGCATTCTGCCGCTATGTATTTTACAAACGACGGCGGTAGCGCTATGCTGGCTGGGCTTGCCACAAGTCACACTCAACCTCTTATCAATCGGACCTAGAACAGGGTCGCAGGCATCTCCGCAGTTTTCTTCGCCTTCTTTATCACATATTGAACTTTCTGGTCACGCGTGGCCGACTCGGTGGCAAGCTGCTTGGCGGCCATGCTGAGCTTGGTGTACGATTCCAGGACAGCCTTCTGGGAGTTGATCACAGCGTCGAGGTGCAGCTGGCTGCTCGGTCAGGCTCTGTGTTGAATAGTCGACGTACCTCTCCTTGGCCCATTTCTCTGCCGTGGCCATAGTCGCCGCCTCGAGGCGCCGCTGAGTAGCGAGGACCTGCTTGCCAGGGTTTTGCAGGCGTTTGTTCGTCAACTTTTGGATGACCTGCTAGTTAGCAAGGAATGCAGGGTTCACCTCACGTCGGTGGCGCGGAGGAGCAGCTAAGAGTCAGTCGTATGTCATTTCGGAACCTTACCTCATCGATTTCATTGCGAGGCCCCGGCGAGTTCGAGAAGCGGAGTTTCTTGACTGGACGGTCGCGGTCCGAGGCGTATCCATAGGAGCGCTTGGTAGGTCCCGACGTGATAACCGTTGAAGTTGGGGTGCGGACAGATGTGGGATGTTCAGCAGTGTGGGCCTTTGGAGTGGACATCGCCGCAATTTCCCGTTCAAAGGAAGGCTCGAGCTGCAAGTCAGTCTCGTTGACAGAGACCTCTGCATGTTCAGTGGAGGTCTTCGCCGCCTTTTCGGTAGCCAAGGTGCTCGGGCTAGCCTGACCGTGTGACTCGTTGGCGGTTAAAATGATTCGCGTTGAGCGCGACGGGGCTGGATCTTCAGGATAGTCAAATGTACGTTGGAGAGGAGCGGTCTTGGCTCTAGACATGGGGGAGATCGGCACGGCCTGCGTCACGACGGAATTCCTATTGGCCTTTGTCTTTTCCGCCGAGGGATCGTCAGCCTGAGTGAGTTGGGTATAGTCCATCCTGTGTTCCACAATGCCAGACGTCGTCTTCTTCTTGCCCTTTGTCGGATTGTTGACAGTAAGTTGGTTCTTGATTGCCCGAGGAGACGCCGGCGATTCGGGAACGTCGGCAACGATTATTGCTGAGACATGGCGCGGGTTGGACTGGATATCTTGGAGAGCGGGTGGAACACGCTGCACCTTGCGGCTGCCGACTTTCGGAAGCTTCAGTGGAGGGCTGGAATCGATTGGGTCGCTTTCGGGCACCAGAGTAATATCGTCCTCGGCAGTTCCACCATCGGGTGCTGAGTCCACTACCTGAAGGTCAGTGGAAATACCATTTGTGCTTTACTCACATCACTGAACACATCTGACACCTCGGGTTTTTGAGGCACTTTGTGACTCTTTCCTTTCCTGGTGGTACTGTCCGCAGATTCACCGGTATTGGGCTGTCCGCGGTCTTCCTTCCCCCACGGCAGAAGCAATTCAGCTTGGGGGTCGTCCGTATCACGGGCCGAGTTCGCAGTTTGATTCTTCTGTTTTGACGCAGGCTTGGACACCTTGGTCGGAGGCAAAACCGCTACCTTCTCGGTTCGATTTACGCCGGCTTTGGCTGCCATGTTGGCCCCCTTCACTGGCTTTGGAAGAGGAGACTCATCAACCTCATCACTAGGAGCAAGTCGTGGAGTTTCAACGCTCACGAGCTGCTTCCTGGGAGTGGGTGCAGGTGGGAGGGGAGCGGTAGGTTTCTGCGCTGGGGTACGCAACTGCGGCTTCTTCATGGGTGTTTCTTCTTTGCCCCTCATCGCTGAAGATTTGGTGCGACGCGTAGTGGAATTAGCTACATGGATCAGTGCCGTTTGAGAACAAGTACCTACTAGTGCTCTTCTTTTGGATGACTGGAGAGACTGATGTACGCTTGGGAGGGCTGCTCGGGATGATTGTCTCGGGAGCCACAGAGGAGTGAGGATGGTCACTCAGGACCTCCTGAGAAGGGCCAAGTTCGTCCAGCGCAATCTGCTTTGCTTTGTCCCTCGCGGTTATTGCTGACGCACGCGATGGGCGGGAAACAGAAGGTAGCTTGGTGTCCGATGAGGGAGAGGTCGGGGAGCTGCTAACGGGTAGTGCCTTGCCCTTGTTCGTGGTGGCCGTAATATCCTTGGACTTGGGTTTCTCTTTCTCAGCCGTTTTAACAGGAAGTTTGGGAGCGACCGCCTTGGGGGGACGGAACGCTGTGGACGATTTCGGCTTTGGCTCAGCGGTCTTCCTCTGGATGCCGTCCATCGCCGTGTCGGACTCGCTTTCCTCTTCACGCTGTACGGTAGGCAGTAGGTCTTCGTCGCCAGGAGGTGAGATCCGAAGTGGGGATCCCACAGCGGTTTGATCAGAGAACAGAGCCTCTGCCTCCTCCAGAAGCCTAACAGTCTGACTGTCGAGGAAGCCGTCTTCCGCGCCCTCTAATCTCAATCAGCGAAACATTCGACAAAGGCGACGCATGACTCACGGTCGTCTTCCACCGGAACTTCAGCAGAACTAGCTTTTGATGGCTCGGGAGCCTTGAAGCGGGCCAGCTGCCTGACCATGGTTTGATGAAAATCGTCCGCCTGGTCGGCATTGATCCCCAAAGTGACTGTACGAGGCGCAGCGTTACTCTCAGTTGGGCTTATCCTGAAGGTAAAATCTAGAAGAAGTGAGCATTTTGCAAACGGCAACCCAGTACCTCCGACAGTGGCTTGGCGAGTAAAGCCTTCAATGCGGTTGAGTGCAAACTCGCTGGGCTCCTCGACGCCGCTGTGTAGATATAACTGATGCGTTCAGTATTACCCCGGGGCTCCTCTCTTACATTAGCAACCAACACCCATTGATCAAGGTAGAGGATGACTTCACCCTTTTTCAGACGACGCTGAGCGCGATCGCCCTGGATGAGGTCTGCCTCATCAACTTCTACCTTGGTTAGCTGAAAGCCACGAGCTCTAGGAACAGATTCGTCGTCCGCAATCGCGTTAACCAGCTTGAGGAAGTGCTGACAGTTAGACTGCCACGGCATGAGGACACTTACGAGGGGCTTGTAATGATCGTTGCTGCGGCCATCCTCCATCGTTTGCACCATAGTTTCGAAAACGCTCGCGGGCCACTTGCCATCAAAAATCTTGTGAAGGAATTGGTGTCTGTTGGCAGAATCCAGCGCACGGCCCATAACAGAGATTACTCGAAAGAGATGGAGTGTCAACAGCCCAACTGCTGTTAGTTCACCGCATACAGCGTGTCACCACAAGGAAGTAACAGAGATCTTTTAGGGGCAGATGGGGACATACCAGAGGAGACGGCGAGGAGGTCCCGAAACGCTATACTGGTTGTCAGTCAAGATAAATGCGTTGTTCCTTACGCCCAATCGGATGTGTCTTTCATTATAACGTTAAGCCCTTCTTGGTTCTTGGTATCCATGACAATCATTTCGAGGACAGAGGATACCTTATGGTCAGCACGAGATGTATTGAGAGTAGCCCACCGTAGTCGAAGCATCAGCGCCCCCCACTCGACCTCCCTGGAAAGCGAGGAGTGTGCGTCTAAGCAGGTGTAACCATTGCTGGCTGTGAAGTTCCTTGCAAACTGCAAGTTAGCGCGGATACCAAAGCAGCGGCATACCATACTGAGCATCAGGCTCGATGCTCTACAATTGTCAGAAGCTGTACAACCGAAGGAGAGGACAAACCTTGGCGGCACTAACGGGTTAGCGATATGGCACAGTGCGCAGACACTCACCTCTCAACCAGAACCTCGATCATCCTGGCAATACGTTCAGCATCACCTTGGGGTGTTTCGTCCTTGAGAGCTGCTAAGACCGAAACTGCTTCCAGGTCCAAACTCTCAATGGCAGGCAGCATTAGCTGTTCGAGAATCAAGTTTCCGACTTCGAGGAGGTACGTTGCAACGTAGGATGATGTGGAAGGGGTGGCGCTGATCTCCTCAACCTGAGAATAAGATCAATAGTCTGCCTATAAACTGTCTTACTTCATCGACAAAGTCCAGAAATTGTTGATAAGCTGGAAAGGTAATCGAAGTTGGAGAATGGACCGCCGGCTGTGTCCAGATCAGAAAGTGAGGGGGGTAATCGTCCTCTTACCACAATGCCATCAAGAAGTCCCTTCCCTCTGTTCAGAATGTCTTGATTGCGCTTGACCCCCTTCGCTTTCTTCTTTTCTAGATAGTTCGACAAGGATTGGTGAGCTTTCTCAAAAGGCGTTGCCGCCGATTTGACAGAACCGCCTAAGGAAGGCTTGCGCGGCATGTTGAGCTTGGCAACTGTCGTGCTGGTCGTGAGGAAGGTGACGGTCAGGTATGAGACGGAATGAGAGGATATGAGAAAAGGAGGAAGATGAGCAGTCAGAGAAGAAAGCCTTCTTTCAAGGTTAGCTCCTCACAGAGAAACCCGGGACGATAAAGATGTCGAGTTATGGATGGGATGCTGAGAGTGGTGAGTGGAACTTGGGATGAGAACTGCAGGAAGAGAGAAAAGAGCAAAGAGAGCGGAAATGATACAGTGTTGTGTGAAGCATATGAAGAAACGTTCAAACTGAAGGAGGAGCAAAAAGTGTCTTCCTCCCCAGCCAGTTGGGAGAATAGAGGAGAGATGAGAGTGCGGCAGACAACTGCGATGATCATGCTCATCGTGCCAATCTGATTGTCCAAGTGTCTTCCTTTGAAGCTCTGTAGCTTCCCAATCGACGTCATCACCCCGCCATCCTCACCATGTACTGGGGGGTACCTTAACATGGACGGCTAGACCGCCAGCCAGTCGTCACCATCTGCATGGGAACGAGGCAAAAAGGTGGATAATTGTCGGCAGAATGGGCGCGGCGCCTGGTTGTCTTCGAGTGATCTGCATACCTGTACGATCTGCTGTCTACTGTCTTCAGCTCTTCAGCTGAACCCCCCAGGCGGGGATTCCAATTTGCCACTCCCCCTTCATTGCTTCATCCTCAGACACGGCAATACGCGGCAATATCCCCTGCATCCTCGGACCGAAGATGATGCGTTGAGGAACCTTGCTTTCCAGCTTTTTGCGCTATCTCGAACTCGTGACATCCCTCTTGTGCATCTGCGACAACCCCCACATGCATCTGTGTCAGTGGAACGCGTGGATCGACGGCCCAAACGCGATTGAGTGACATGAGAGAAGCTCGAGAATGTGTGGACCCGAATGGTGTGCGGGCCGGAGAAGATTACGGTGCAACGGAGCGGAGAGTCTCAAAATTGCGCTAGCGAGCACGTTGTCGGGTGGTCATCTCTGAATAGTGCTAAATGAGGGGTGGGTGTGTGATACTCGGCCATTGGTACCTGCCCAAAAAGGAGCTCTGGGTGGGGACGTTGGGGGGGGGGGGGGGGGGCTGGCAACGCAGACGGCCAGACGGGGCAGACGGCCAGACGGAGCTGGCTGGGTCCGGTCTGGCCGCAGTCTGTGGCCTATGATCCTGTGAGCGATATGAGCACTGATCAGATCACCCCCACGGGTCGATGACGTATTTGGATGTTCGGATTGCGGGGGAGACAAGTGGGGGTGAGACCCTGAGATTGGACCCACACGCGCTCACTGAAGGGATAGAAGGATCAAAGGGTTCTGATGGCTGAGATAGCGTGTTGCACAAACCACGAGGGCAAGTAACAGTTGACTGGCTGGCTGGCTGGCTGGCTGGCCTGGGTGGTTGGCTTGGCCCCCTCCCTACCCGTACAGACTAACTAGTCAGCCGACCACCAGCCAGCCAGCCAGCCAGCCATGGCCAGCCAGCCAGCAGCGCGCCAGGCTGAGAGCGCACGGGCAGGAGCGAGTCGATGCGTGTCCTGTAACTGGTGCCTACGCGCGCGCGCCGCCGCCCCCAACCACCCCCCCCC